>OX442424.1:4296650-4944772 GCA_949361645.1 Spongilla lacustris
CAATGTTTGAGGTGCGTTGTAAACATATATACAGTATTATTTGTGTACGAAGACGCTTTTGTTCTCGGCTATTTTTTGTACACAGGCATTTATTCTATTTATAGCCCTTCTGTTTAAATTAGCTCCTAGTAATCGGCGTATTGCTTTCTTGATAGTCACAAACTGAGCTATAAACGTACGCGTGGTTAGTTTGGTTTGGTGTGCTTGTGGCATGGTGAAATCAGTATATACCACAATGCAATACACACATCACCCATCCACACCCCCCTTATTCACTCCCCCTGTCACACTCCCACTTTCCTTGTGTACATGATCACACAGGCCAAGCAGGCCAACCCCCATGTGGTGGAGCATAAGCTGACAGTGGACCTGGCCACACTCCACCAGACCATCACCTGCAGTGGAGGATGGATAGCAAGGTGTGGTTGTGGAGCGCTCCACTCTGGCCTCCCAGGAAGACCTGCAGCTGAAAATGTGGTGTCTACATGTACATTCAGGTAGGAGGGGGCTGTTGCCATGTAGATTTATGTGAGTATGCAATGGCACTGGTACTATAAGTGTATGTGTGTGCTTGGAAGTGAGAGCTCAAGAGGTATTCATAATTAAAACTTAGAGCCATGTTAAAAAGGCTGTACTTTCAATGGCTGTAATAAAAAAAAAATCATAATCTTCTCATTAACAAGCTAATGCAGCTGGTTAAATGTACAGTCAGTATCAGTATGTGGCCATGGAACCACTTGACCACTAATGGAGGTTACATAGTTTGCATTGGGTAGAACTTACTAAAGTTTGGAACCCACTTTTCTACTGCATGTGATTAACTATGGGAGGGACTAAGGGCTATACTGCATTAGTGTTGAAGTGGTTCCATAATCTGATATGATTGCATTATTGTTGCAAAAGTGAACTGAAATTCAACTATAGTTGTTGTAATTGGGTCTATACTGTGTAATGCATGGAACGATTGGTGTTAAAAAATGAATGCCAGTGCTCCACACCTATACTGTTAATGACTTATCCCTATTAATAACCACAAAAGCTCTGTTTAGTCCAGTCTCCAACCCATACCGAACCATTCGCTTGACCCTAGGTCCGAAGTATATAATCCACGCTAAACTTTTGTTAAGTATCGCTTCTCGGCCTCTTGGCTAAGATCAAGTAGAAATAACTGTTCTTACGAGTGTAATATCTCGTATGGGAACAATGTTCCCACGATATTACATCAATTTTTGAAACCTGGGACTCGGAGTGAAGCTTGCTTCGCCGGTCCTACGGGTTGCCCCAGTATTGCACTACATCTGGGTGTGGCCCATCCCCTTTGGGGGACACAAAGAAAACTAAGATCAGACTTAAAGCAGCAGCGGTGTGGTGTACTTGTGGGTCCTCGTGGTGTGACGTGGCCCATCCCCTTGGGGGACTCACAGAAAATTAGGATCAGACTTTTAAAGCAGCAGCGGTGTGGTGTACTTGTGGTGTTACTATGTGTTGTAGTTCCGGGGATATTCTTTCTGTATTCAGTCATCATTTCCAGTCCAGGCGGACAATGACAACGGAATACAGTCACTTGATGAATACAGAGGTACCAAGCAAAACTCTGCAAAAGGAAGGGCAATCTTATACAAGAAGCACATCCACCTTGTTTAATCAGCCCTTGAAGTCAAAGAAAAGCTACATCCAGCCTAGAAAATATGTTACACCAACCAAGCAACCAAGAAAATAATCCTCAATGAAGAGATATGTGCATTTGGTGTTTCATGCAAGTTATTTATCTCCTCACCTGACAAGTGAAATATGTACATTGATAATTTAAATACATGTATGTATTGACGAGGGGGTGGCAAGAAATGTTTCTTTTAAAAACACCAATCCTCAGATTTCAGAATAGGGGTACCTACCTCTGATGAACTGCTTGGTTTAATGCCTTATCACAACATTAGTCCGCGTTCATACAGAAAAAAAAAAAAAAAAAGAAACACTTCGAATCATCATCCAAAAGAGTGTCAGTAACAGATGCAGCATCATACTTGAACCTGGTGAGGTCTGTCTTTAGCCTCTTTACCCTGCTCCTGTGCTGCATAGTCCTTTGCACGAAGGAAGAAGGGCATACATGCACGTACCCCCGATAAAACGGCTGAGGCAACCTCAGTCCTCTGGTTCGATCTGATCCGCTGCACTATTATACAAACGGATTCCTCACAAACAACGGCAATGGCAACGGGTTTCTAGCGCTCGTGCAAAGGTGTGGGGGCGGCTGCAGCAGTTATTGCTGGTTCGCTGCAGTAGTCTTGAATTAGAGTGCCATACGTTACATGTAATTATCAATTTGCCAAGCACGCCTATCACTAAATATTAAATCGGGACGAGGGGGTTATTAAAGCGTTAAAGTATAATCGCTGTTCGTATCTGGCGATTATATGTGGGATCTCAGTGACGTCCTTTGGCTTGGAGAAAAAGATTAATGCTACTCCCATGTAAGTCTAAGCAAAACAAAAACACGTCACACGTACGTATCTCGTACCCAGACCCAAATGTTCGTACGCATGCAGCCTGACCGAATCGCTTATATTTTGGCACCTTCGACGTTCCCTTGTAACAAGGCAATTAAGGATAGTAGTGTACTGGAATCTTCAGGGACTGTAGAATCAATACATTCTTAGTTTGTATATTCATATTTAGTTTAGAGATTTGGAAGCACGGTTAATTACCGTTAATTATCACCTACACTCCGTGATCTGCTCAGCTGTGTGTTCATGTGTAGGCCTTTTACAAATCGACTTGGCTGGTGAGGCAACGACTAAACTGGGTAAAATACTGAAACATGCTCTTCAAAATGTATTATTTGGTGACGGCTTTAAGATACAGACTCCATCGTCGAGTGGCGCTGTAGGAGATGCTCCGAAACTTTAACATCGCTTTTCATTGCCTAAATAGCAAGGAGGTCCTCTGCTAGTATGCAGAGAAGTTGTCTGATGTTGAGAAATGTTTTTATCAACCTTAGAAAGTAAGGTATGTTACAAAGAAGGCGCGCAGCTATGAGGAGCTCGTAACAATCAGCGCTGTATGTTTGCAGGCGAGGTTTTAGAAAACCATGAAAAAAAAATCCCTCCTGGAGCATTCACTGAACAATCAGGATTCCTATTTAAAACACTAAGGATGGCTTCTAAACAGGTACAAGCACGAGGTATATCTAGTTAGGCTCTTCTCTACTTCAGGACGATGTTACATAATATCCATATAAAATCCCTCCTTGAGAAATGACCTCTTTAAGCAGAGAAAGCAAAATAAAGCTTTGGAGACTCACCTGTCGTTCACAAAAGGTACATAAGCACGCGAGAGTGCTGAAATTGACGATACGCCACACGTGTAGTGCAAAGCGTGACTATTTTAAGGTCAATACGTTATAGAACGCATACGCTTTACTTTGGCGATGAGAAATGTTCGGCATGCACAAATCAGTAGTACCACTCTCAGAGTCTGAAGACTTCTGCCTCGATGTACCCTCTGAGTGCGCGCGTAGTCTTAATGGCTCACGTGATGCGCTTCCAATCCATCGCGAAACTATCTAATTTTCATCCAGCTATACAAAACTACGGACGTATACGTACGCGTCACCGGAACTGAAATTAATGAAAGAACTTATAAACTATAGGGCTTCTCAGGCCCGGCGCACACGGCTTTGGCCGCACCAACTTTCGGCCCCAAAATGGGCGTGTCTAACTAGTGGGAGTGTCTGATGTTGTACTAATGTGTAGTCTCACCAGAGCCTTAATTCAAGAAAGGTACAGTGTAAAAGTACAAAATAGTCTTTAATAGTTATGATTTGCTAGTGTATAGCGGTTATCCGGACCATAGATTGAATTGTACGCGTATAAACAATATGGCTAATTATAATGAGGCTAATATCATTGAGTACGATTTTAAAGGCCTCTTAAACGCCGCTTTTTAACGTAGCTTTCTGAGTTTTTCAATACGTTGGTAACTGTAAACACCTATTTGATGGTTAATATCATCATCTACATGTAAACTCTTTTTGAAAGCAGCAAAAAATGAATTTCAAAACATTGTGTTCTTTTATGGATGTACTAATGATTGACACCCTGATGATTGCTCTGAAACATTTTAGTGTCGAATTCCAACATTTTAGTATCTCTTAACTCACTCCCACAAGATTGTGCATGCAGCAACCGTATTTTACTATCAGGTTACTGGTGTTTATGTCTCAGCATTGGGTAGAATCATAGATATTCGAAGTGTGGCTCAACACAGAGAAGTACAAACAGACAAAGTATGCATAAAAGAAAATGTGCCAGTTCAATGTTCTTAACAAACTCAGCTGGGGTTACATAAATGGTGCCCATCCTACATACATGCGACATAGATTGTCTTCATCTGTGGCAGTCTGTAGGATAGAATGTAAACTGATGCATTTTTTGCCACAGCTTGCTGTACCTTTATCAGTGCATGAACATGGCCTTCAACTGAAAGTGGCAAGCCTTTGACTTTGTGATATTTGCCTTGCAGCCGTTCTTCAATATCTTTAACAATCTTCAGTGCCTTTAACACAGCACAGTATCAACCACACATACACTAGCTACAATCACCTCATGCTCAATCTTAATTCTACAGCAATCAACCCCCATTCAACTAATGTAAGAGTTTTATTAAATTTTTTCCTCGCTTCACAATGAACAACTTTACCCTATTTAATTTATTCTACTTAGTTGTGATGTACTTCTCACAAGTGATCAACCGTGCAAACATCAGTCTACATGTACATGTATATGTATAGTAAAGCACTAAAGTATCAATGAGAACTCATTACGCTTATCCCAACCTTTTCATTTGATGACTCAGCCGTTCCTGTTTTGCCTTTCACCTTCTCCCACTCTACTAATGGATCATGTATGAATGTTTTGAGGACACTAAACGGAAATTCAAAGACAGAATCTTTATACAATTCGATTTCATGTCTCACCACATCAAAGGTTCACACTGCTTTCTCATTACTTTCATGGTAACTTCACATGATTTCCTGAACACACCTTCATAGCCAGTAATTCCCTAGGGTGTGTACAATAAAGATTTATAAATGCATATCACACAGTGCATACAAGCCAACTCTATGCCAGTTAGAAGGCACTAATTTAATAACCACCTGATTTGCCTTAAAAGCTGTCAGAAAACACAAACCAAAACCAACGAAGTAATATGTGCTAATCATGGCTGAACATCGGTTGTAAACATATGGACAAATTATGGATTCTAATTTTCAATGCACAGACAATCATGTATCTACACCAATTTGTATATCAATCAAAGTATCAACATGCTGAAGTCAGTTCTGCCTTTATCCTAGTACAACGTATAAATTACACTGCTTGTTTCAATGTGATTATTTATAATCTTGGTTTAATTCCACGTACATGATTAAATTCTACAGCAACCCAAGGGGAGGGGGGAGGGGGGGGGTGTTTGGGGTAGTGTGTACTTAATGATGTGATTGCGCATGCGTAGTGTCTTCGTATATGATTTTGGGCACCTTGCTAAACTTGGTGTCAGAAGTCTATTCTAACCGAACGTAGCCTGTATAAGAGCATGGACAAGTATTTGGTGCCGGAACCGATAGGAGAAGGGGATCTCCATTCGCAGTGGAAGCATTTTAGCCGTGAGTTCAGTCAATTTTTGGTTGCGGTGGGTAAAAGTGAGGAGTCTGAACAAACGAAATTGGCTATTTTTCTGCGCTTGGTTGGGCTGAGAGGGAATGACTTGTATGAGACCATGCGGTTTGAAGAAGGGGAAGATAAAACAAAATGGAGTGTGGTATCCGCTAAGTTTGCGACCGTTTGTGGTTTGAGAACAACAAGCACGTGCTAAGAGATAATTTCTTTCAGTTGAAACAGGAAGGAAAATGAATAGATCAGTTTGTAATGGAGTTGAAAAAAAAGCGCATGCCTGTGGATTCGGTGTGTTGCAGGATGCTCTTAGTTCTCATTCGAGGAGTTGATAATGAAAGGATGAGGCGACGCGGATAAGTTGGAGTTAGGAAAAGCTATTCAGTTATGTCAATTGATGGAGGCAACGGCAAGTGACCCAAACAAGCTGGGCGGGAAAAGTTGTAATACAGAGGAAGGGGTAGCAGCAGTAAGTTCCCAGAAGGTGCATGGAAGGTCCAGTTCTAGGGCAATAAACAGAGAGATGCCAAGGGGAACAGCGGAAGGAAGTCAGTATTCAGGGCAACCTACGGACAAGCCATGGGTTAGCAGTGGCAGAACGGTGCAAAAACGTGTCTGTTCAAGGTGTGGAAGCACCCACAGGCCACGACAGTGCCCAGCTTATGGTAAACAATGTATGAAGTGTGGCGGGGTAAATCATTTTGCCCGGGTTTGCAGGAGTAGTAGTCAAGACACGAATTTAGTGCAGTCTGAAGGGGTAACTAAGGAAGAAGAAGAATGTGTGTTGGGAGATTCAGAAGAAGAAGTGATGCTGATTTCAGTAGAAAAAGTAGGGAAGAAGTTATTAGCCAATGTTGAGATTCAGGTGGGAGGTAGCAAAAGGTCTTTGGTGTGTAAGTTAGACACGGCAGCCTCGTGCAATGTTCTGGCCTGGCGAGATTATGTGAAATTAAGGAAACCCAAATTACTGGGAAGTACAACCAGGTTGACCATGTATGATGGCATTGTGAAATCCTCTTTAGGCCAATGTCGGTTGTCAGTAAAGAACCAGGAAAACAAGATTGTCGAGTTGGAGTTTGAGTTGTTGAAAACACAACAGCATTCGTTGCTATCATTGGACACCTGTCTAGAATTGCAGTTGTTGACATATGAAACAGTCAGTTTGCATGGCAGAAGCAAATCATTGGGTAACTAAGGAGCAGATTTTACAGGAGTATGCAGATGTGTTTACAGGTTTAGGCTGTTTTCCTGGGAAATATGATATTGAGGTTGATGAATCAGTGGTTCCAGTTAAAAATAGACCCAGGTGAATACCTCACACTATGAAAGCAGCAGTTGAGGCCAAGCTGGAGGAGCTCAGGCAGGAATCACAGCACAAGTGGACGTGCCAACATCGTGGATCAGCAATTTGACAACTGTGTGGAAGGCAAGTGGCAAACAGGTACGGGTTTGTTTGGATCCTCGGGAGTTAAATTAAGCCATCAAACGGAACTATCATGGGATGCCCACTTTGGATGACGTGTTGCCACAATTAGCAGGAGCTAAGGTTTAAGGGTTAGGGCTAGATTAGGGTTTTAGGGTTCCAGTGGTGGTGCATACAGATGGTGGGCCTCAGTTTGTGTCTGAAGAGTTCAGAGGATTTTCCCGGTTGTGGAAGTTTCAGCATACCATATCATTGGCATAAAATAGCCAATCAAACGGCAAAGCTGAGTCGGCAGTGAAAATAGCGAAGCGCATCCTTAAAAGGAGTGCTGATCCATGGTTGGCATTACTGGAATGGCGTACCACCCCAACCGTGGGTATGGGATCCAGTCCATGTCAGCGTTTGTTCTCTAGAAGAACGAGAAGTGTAGTGCCTGTCAAGGAGACTCAGTACCACAGGTAAACATAAAAGTTCAGCGTCAGCAGATTGTCCAGAGGCAGAATCAGTTAAAGGGGTTCGATTTACCGCAATTAAGGGTGGGGCAACCAGTGTTAATGCAGGATCTGAAGGCAAAACGGACAGAATGGCAGCGGGATGTTTGCCAAGGGAAGTTGTCTGACCGAACATATGTATTGGAAGTCAAGGGACAGTTGTTACACCGAAACAGGTGTTTTTCTGAGGAACACAGTGAATGGACCTGGGGACCCATTGGAAGATGAATGGTGGCCTGGCGGGAGTCAGTCAGAAGGGAAGCCAACAGTTTCAGAAGAAGAGCCAATAAATGGAAGGGGAGTCTGAACAGGAATGTGAGATGAAGCAGGATCAGGGGAGTGGTGAACAGGAGCAGGGAAACTAGCAAGATCAAGGAAGTGGTCGAGGAGATACATGTACACATAGTGAGAAAGTGGAAAGAGCAAGGGAACCACAAGCTCCGACTAGCTATAAGACCAGATCTGGGAGAAGTACATGTATAAAGAAGCCAAACCTGTTTAGTGACTTTATAGAACACTAGGGAAGGGTGTTTAACTAACTGAACAAAAGGGGGGGGGGGGGGGGGGGGGAGATGTTTGGGGGTAGTGTGTACTTAACGATGTGATTGCGCATGCGTAGTGCTTCGTATATGATTTTGGGCACCTTGCTAAACAGGGGAGGGGCAGGAAAGGTCTGGACCCCCAGGACCCCCTTGATGGATCCATCCTTGCACAGCGTCGAATCATCCAAAAGAGAGAGTTGGCAACAGATTCTTCAACTTGGTGAGGTCTATCATTAGCCTGTTCACCTGCTCCTGTGCTGCATAGTCCTTTGTACAAAGGAAGAAGGGCACATCTAGCACATACATGTACCCCTGACGGCTTAGGCAACCTCTGGTTCTGCTCCGCTACACTACGAACGGATTCCTCACAAACAACGGGTTCCTCGGTAGAAGCAGCACTTGCACAGAAGCCACTTCCTCTTTTGCAGGCGGCTGGCCTGCGACACTAACCAAGTGGTATATGTATGGGGTTAGAAAAGTTGTAAGGTTTCACAGTAAGTACCCATGGGCTGATTAATTATATTTATAGCATGCATGTTATGGGTTGTTGCACATGCTCACAAGTTAAATGTTCATAACCTCACACAAATAGATGACCACTGTACATGTACCTTTACAAATCTCACACAGAAAGGCACAAAACCAAAATTATTTATTCCCATACAGTATGATAGCTTACATACCATAGCATGGATCATGTTTTGTGTCAGTCGAAATGGTACAACTTCAGGAACATCAAATGTTTCTCCCTGGAGTGGACAAATACCTATCAGTACTACTAGCACATGTTCCCATGTATATATGTACGTGTACTTTCACAATTACAACTACAAGATTTGACTAATTTCATGTATTTCTTCAAAAGGTTACAACATACATGTAGTATAGAAACCAGTTATAGTTTGATGAATTTCATGCACTACATGAATTTATATGTACATGTACATGTACAAACTTCTAAATTTCATAAACAAAAGGCGCACACTAGCATGAATTTTTAATTATGATCCATCCTAATTAATGAGTAGGAGATGGTAAATGTAATTTACAGACCACTATCAATAACGCACAAGAAGCCATATCATTGTTGCTATGTGCCCATTCCAGGCCATGCCAATGTACATAAGTAGGTCTTTCACCTAAGAGAACTACATGCATGGTGAACTTTTTTATGGCACAATTGTTTTTCGTGAGTAAGTTTTTGTATACATGTAACATACATGTACCTTGTATTTAGCTGGCTACTATTTTGAGCACAATAATACATAATATTCACACTAGTCTGAATACACATACTACATACAGAATTATTGAATTTATCACATGACCATATAATAAAATAAAATGAGTCAAAGTTCCCAAAATTGATGCTGCATTGGTGACAGAAAACTTTGCAGCAAAAAAGGTACAGTGTTCCCAATGAAGAGACTAAAAAAATTACTCTATTTGTGTGTAACATTTGAACCTTCAGGCTATATATGAGGAAATTAGACTTTCATACTCAGCATCATTTTTGTACATGGAAAAGTTGTTTATAATTCAATTATTAAATGGGTGGCATTACGTAAACAAACTTTGATTCAAATCACATCTTTCAATTGTAGTTACCATAAGGAACATACAATGTAGTTAAGCGTTCAAATTTATTTTTTAGGTACCCCACTATGGTACCTAAGTGCATAGAAAGTTTGACTTCTCAACTCAAAGTGGTTTGGAAGATCAGACCTTATTAACATGTTTTTTTTTTAGGTGCTGCGCGGTTCGCATGAATCCGGACAAATTAGTCTGACTTAATTAAGGGTTAAAATCACATTTCTATACGAGAGGTCCCTGGGGTATCCACATATGTTTTAAATTTTTTTTGGCAGCTTGCTATTGGCATTAATCCATGAAAAGTTAAATTGTGAAAATTGGAAGCCATTTTTCACCCGTTTTAGGATTTCTCCGTATATCATAGCCATCATGCAGTACCGAATCATTGTATGCACTGATTGTAACTTTTATGAGTATTTCTACATGTAGAACACTTCAAATATCATGCTTTTTAGGTACACGTTTACTACAATATACGGAGAAATCCTAAAAACGGGTGAAATATGGCTTCCTTTTTATCCTTTCACGGATTGTTTAATGCCTATAGCAAGCTGCCAAAAAATTAAATAATAATGTGAATACCCCAGGGACTTCTCATATAAAAAAACGTCACTTTTAACCCTTAAGTCAAACTAATTTGTCCGAAGTCATGCGATCCACGGGACACCTCAAAAAACAAACCACTTTGAGTTAAGAAGTCAAACTTTGTATGCACTTAGGTACCATAGTGGGGTACCTAAAAAATAAATTTGAAGACTTAGCTCTGTTCCTTACGGGAACTACAGTAGAAAGATGTGATTTGAACCAAAGATTGTTTACTTAATGCCACCCATTGTTTACATCATTTTCATGTACAGAAATAATGGCTGAATATGAAAATACAATTCCTTCACATACATGTATAGCCTAAAGGGTTCAAATGTTACAGGCAAAAATAGTAAAAAAAGTCACTTTTTTAGTCTCTTGATTTGGACCACTGTATGCCAGAATGTTTTTTATTTTTTATCTCCAGTGGTGTTTGCAATGCGGTGACCCAATATGTTATGAGATTGCAACTACAGAAAAAAATGTGTTAACATTGCAAACCAAAAGCTTTTATCAGAGAATGAGAAGAACAGTAATTATGGTAGAGAAGAGCAAAAACTACTATATACATGCACATGTCCAGCTGCTTGGTTCTCTTATACATGTATACAGAACTATACACACATACCGTAATCAGGCACAACGTACCCTTTTGTCATAGCTACAAATAACTAAACTCTTGTTACATTCCTACATGACAAACCCTGTTAAAGAGGCAGTTGAAGTCAACATGAATGCAGTCACCGTTGGTAGAATCAAACAGAATATTTTCTCCATGACGATCTCCAAGTCCAAGGATGTAACCAACCATAGACATCACAGCAGCAGTCCTTGCATAGCCCAGCCTACTGCAGTACCTATATGTATATGTAGACGCAAGCCAGGTTACAAGTGACTACTGCTAAACAAAAGTGCATATACATTGTAACTACTTACCATGCAGTTGGCTCTGTAAATGTGTGCAGAAACCAGTCTCCAAAAACTTGTGGATGCCTTAAGAGAGGTAGGTTGATGTATACAATACCAATACGTAAACAACATGTTATTAAGGGACATACATGCACATAAAGGAGTTACATGCACAGTGATAGCATATACATCATACTGTATCTGCAACCCAATCACAAAATAAGCCACAAAAAACTAGGAGTCAAGAAAATAAAATACCGTACAAATGATTACAGCCACAAATAATTAGTCCCTTTACATTATGATCAGCTGCTAATTATTTAGACTAAATACACTGATTGTAAATAAAAACACATGTAGCACCAAGTACATGCATACTCACATTGGTAGCAGTTGCTTCACAAAAAGATCTTTCAGGCGTCTGGTAATAATATAATTAGTCACAAAAACTTACTACTAATGTATATACCACTGCTCACTGAGGGTCAGATTTTGATGCTTCAATCATTTCTCGTACCTTCTTTCCAGGAATTTGAATTCCTTTCTCTCTATTGCAAAATATCACTTGCTTATGCCACACAAGTACATCATTTCAAGTACTGCCAGGCTCTTATAAGTAGCCCATTAGAGTAAAATTCAGTCCATTTAATGTGAATACTGCATGTGTAAATATTATCTATCTATGCTAGGTGCTGTAACTAACTGATATAGCTTCTGAATAATGTTTCTGAATCCATGTGTGTTAGGTACCCACTCCAGTAGGCCACACTCTTCATTCAGTGGTACAACAGCCTGAAAAATGCAGCAGATTGCAATATAAGCAAAATTGCCAATATCAAGATTGATATAATTTTGCTAAGGAATAGGCAATAAGTGATAAAAATCAATGTCAGGAGAGAGACATTTTTTTATTTATTATAACATCTGGGACAACAGATTTACACTACAGCAACAACCTATAAGTATACTAACATCACCCTTAAAGTATAGGACTGGTAACAAAGATTTTTAAAAAATGAACATGAATCCGAACCTGAATTTAGTCACATTAGTTTGACTTGCATGAAAGCTTAAGGAAAGAAAAGCCAACGAAGCAATGTTCAGATGTCTTTAGAGGTATGTACAATTGTTTTTATGGAATGAAAAATGCTTTTATTTCTTTCATTCATTTACATTTTTGATTATTAGCACAAATACCTTTCTGATCAAGTTATATAATTGATACATGTACATGTAAGTGATTGAATATTGGCTATAGCTGTCATCAGACATGCCAACACTGCACAAGGTCCCAAAGGGAAGCATTTCACAACTTTGAGGAATGGGCATTCAACTCCATTCAATTCTACCCAGAAATTATTGAGCATTTGAATGGTTTTGCTACCTGTAGCAAATGCAAGTACATTCTGCTGCTTTTCTACAGCTTATTATAATTATATTAGTTCTTTCAAGGCACACCAATATTCCCACTTACATATGTCCGGATGTATAACCTTCGATGTCTACAGTCTGGGTCTTTGTGTAAATACTAAAGAGAGTTCCAAAGCATTATATGCAACAAGATGTAACAATGATACAGAAGTATCACTTACTTTGTTCACCAGAGTATTGAACTCCATCAGGCGCGAGTCTTTTCGTAAGTCGTCTTTTGGTTTGCACATCATAGTATACTCTTTGCCATCACTTGCATGAATGACAATCTTCTTTGGTTTCTGAAGTGACGACAATATTTCCACCTACAAGAAAAGGTGAAGCACAGGCATATTTACTCTTGTTTTCTACCTTGTCATCAAACTTATCAATGAAAGGCTGTAAACCTGGAAAGGGGTTGTGATCAGGTTGGCAGCCATGACCAACAGGAAGTGTGATTGTGAGCGAGGATTGGAGGGGCACCATGATGGGGCTAAAGTCACTGGAATGACAGAGCAATTTCACTTTAATCTGAAAACATTTAGACAAAGTCATTGCATAAGTTACAGGTACCTGTTACTTGTTAGGCGTATCAAACCCCTGCATACTTTATCCATCTGGTATGTCTTTCCAGGATCTACAGGTTTGTTGCAAACTTCAAGAAGCCTGTCACATAGTCTGACCATATTCTTGAGAATTCAAAACCATGCAACTTTATTAGGTGTGAGCTTTTAACTACTAAACACATACCTCAATTAGCTTTCCAGTATGTGGCAATTCGTGTCTGTGCCACATAAAAATACAATGAAATAATGCATTTCTCTATTAAAATGGTTATCCACACATCACAAAGTTGTGTGAAAGAAACATGAATGTACAATGTATCTTAAAATGTACATGTACATGTACTGCCAAGAATAAAACTCTTACTTTGCCCGTTCAAGGATTCTTTTACATCTGGACTGTCTTTCTGGATGAGTGGACTGTAAGCATGGGAGACAAAAATGCATTCTAAAACCACGTATTTCTTTAGACATGCTGTTCCTGAAAGAACATAAAAATGGTTTTTGCACGAACGGTACCTTATTTACAGCCATCATCATCCACAATGACTGTTGAGGATATTGCTCAATGACTTTCAAAATAATTACCTGGTACATATTTTAGGGAAGACAGACAAGAACATATAACGAACTGCCAAAGAGTAGCAAATAGATACAGTATCTGTAGTGTAACATGTTATGGCATTATCTAACATTCATATCACATAAATATACAGTACTGTGTTGTGCATCATGACATATGTTGTGATTTAACACACTACATGTACACATACATGGTGGCAGCAACAAAATACTACAGTGTAGGTGCAACAAGTGTTTGCAGCATTTTGGAATGACCAAAAATGGAACCAACAGGTGAGAGAAAATGGCATCTCAGTTCAGGCCAAAACAAGTCCGTACCAGATCTGCTTTAAAAAGATAGGATTGCATAGCAGTGTAAAAAGCTTTCAAATGGACTCAACTTTAAGATAGAAAAAAAAAATTAAAGTTGAAAAAAAAAGAAGGAAGTATATGTGTATGAAGCTTTGAAAGGCAGTCCTAGAACAATTGAAGTATGCAAACGATTAACATTTCAAAATGCCTAGGTCGAAATGAAGGACATGGCTATCACTTCATGTGAAAAGTTTGCTGCTTACATAGCTTGGAAATGTACCTCGACTGAAACAGATCCCTAGCCCCTTATTCCATTGTTTAAAACACCAACATCCTTACCACCTAAAATCTTATAACTCAGACTAAAGACAAACCACTGATAGACCCTCTTTGTCATTCACTTCCATTTCACCAGGTTGCGCTGTTGTGTGAAGGCGTCATTGAGTTAATAATAATAATAATACTTCTTGCTCTCTACTCCCCAGCTGTTTATTAAACATCAATGAATAAGGCTGGTCCTTAACACCATCTGATGGAAAATTGTCAACATGTTTGGTACCAACATTTCTGTGGATACATTGTTAAATTCTTTGCTTAAGCCAATCTGCTAAGTTCGGGAAAAAAAAAAAAAACTGTACTTCAGTCAACCGTGCATGCTTGTTGTCTGCATCCTCAATCTAAGCTGCATCCTGGTTGGCAGTCATTCCTTCAGTAGGTCATAACCTTCACCTTGAGCCCAATGAGTTCCAGGTTGCATTGAAGTAGTGGCTTGGAATTCATAGATCTTATGTTCTTGCTGTCGTGGTCACCGTGCACCGACTAGCTGGACCTTCTTAGACACCATTCAGTGACATTGTAAATGTCGAGGGGATGCTGTGCTGTGCCACAACAGCTTGAATGATGATTTTCACAGTTCTGCCATTGATCTTAACTGAAGCCGGAGCTACAAGCTGCTCATGTGTCAGTATACCCTTAGCAGTGGAGACTGATGGTTTCTAGGGTGCAGAAGCTAAGTGCTCTAATTCCTGCTTGTATCCCATCTGGCCATCCAGCAAATCAAACGCCATCTCCATCTACCAGAGACATATTCTAAATCATCTCTCAGAAGACTAACAGGAAAGTGCTTGTGCTCGTTAGTGAAAGATAAAGCATCCAGTATTTTTGAGCCCCTTCAGTTTGGTGTAGCCTGTTCACACGGCACATAAAAGTGGTACACGGTCTTCAAAAGTGCATTGAGTAACACTGGGGTGATGAGGATTTTTCAAAGTAACATCACCGCCTTTCTTGCAGGTAACACAATGATACTCCGAAGGGTCACACTGCTTAACCCACTGATCCTTATGGAAGAGGGTGTGACAGCTGGTGCTGCTGCTCTGGCCACTGAGTTAAGGAAACACAAAGCCAACAATCCAAAATGTGTCTGACTTGCTTGGGAGTGCATTCCCATGGTGGTCAAGGCTTATGGGGCATGGGGGATTGAGGCTTCAGCCCTGTTATCTGCAGTTGCCCCTAGGCTTGCCATCACCTCCAACAAACCTAATTCTGTGGTTCTAAAAGACATATATGGTCGGCTGAATTTGATGCCTGTCCGGGCCAATGCAGCAGCTATTCTGAGTAGAACTAACTTCTCTATGGCTATGTAACATAGCCAGAGAGTTCCAGCCATATCTGTTAGGCTATTAATCTGGCATGCATATACATGTACTGTTATTATTAGTAACGTAGGCTGGCCACCTCACGGTACCTGCTATCCTTGGCTGAAGCCACGATGTACGCTTGAGGTGCGCCTTTATTAGGAGATGGCGTTCTGGATGGCTCGACATTTGGATCGGGTGACGGTGCTGAGTGGTTGACTTTGGGAGTGGCCACGAAAAGGGTGGATTTTTCCACACGGAATAGGGAAATATACCCCAAGGCTGTCTTCAAAGACCATATGGATCATTTTTTTTTTTTTTCAAACCATGGAAATCGGATGGGAACTTGACCTGGAACAATCTCAAGCCATCTAGAAAAGGTACTGGCTGGTAGAGTGGAGGGCACCATCGTTTGAGGCTTCTTTAGTTATTGGAACAAACCGTACTTAGCAGGTATACATGTAACTGTAGGTACGTATCAATAATAATAAATAACATAATAATAACTTTATCAGGTATTGGCCAACTAGACAACAACCACCTTACGCATGCTATTGCATTGTTCAACTCTAGAGTTTCGCAGCTTGATGTAGTCACAGTAGAATCGGCCTTAGCTTTCCTCTCCATTGGACAGAGAGAATTATCACGGTGAATAGATGACCAGCTGTTTAAATTACTGCTCAATTCTTCCTCTGTACCCAACAAGGCTCGCTTGTTATCCATCTCTGCTCTGGGTGCAGGCTCCTGGCAGTCTGTGGTCCCTTCTCCCAGTCTAAGCTTGCACCTAGAGCCTAATGAGTGCTTCTGGCCGTTCGACTTGCCCATTTCCCCCCCATGCTGCCCTTGACCCACTAGGTCATCCATCATGCAATAACATGTCGACATGAAGATGTCATACGTCATAATCTGCTGCGTGACGTGCTTGCAGATTTCTTCCGTCGAGCCCACCTGTCTGTTGCAGTAGAAAAGGGTCATCTACGTCCTGCTGATTTGCTTGTCACAGGTAGGGACAGAGGTAGATCTGCAGCAATAGACATCACAGTGACCTCCCCACTCACTCCTGTCATCTTGGGGGAGTCATGCCAAATGGTTGGTGCTGCAGCACTTGTAGCAGAGAACCGGAAGATGCAGACCAATAGCCCCAAATGTCAAGAGCTAGGGTGGGCCTGTACATTATTATGATTAGTAGTTCACTGTCTTATTATTATGTTGTAAATAATAATCATTATTATCATTAATCGAATTTCCGCGCGCAGTTGGGCAGTGCTACTTTGAGTCTCATCTGCATACTACCCTTGTTCCTTGGACCAAACTCTTGCCTCTACCATTGGTACATGTAGGTTGGCCACCTCACGCTACTTGCCATCTTTGGCCGAAGCCACGATGTACGGGCGGAGTGCACTCTTTTTGCAAGACGTCTTTACGGATGGCTGGACTTTGCGTTTGGGTGATGGGGCTGAGGGGTTGACTCCGGGAGTGGCCATGAAAAGGGAAGAATCCCCTCTTCTGATTAGGGCTACACAAGGGAACAGGACACCAAGGCTGTCTCCGAAGACCACATGCATCTTACAAAAACTACCGAAGTCGGACGAGACTAGACCTGGCGCTTTGTCGAGGCATCTGATAGTGCAGTGGGAGGGTGAAGGACGGCTTCCTTCCCTTTTTAGTGTATTGTGTATGTATAGCTGGTTATATATAATATAGGTGTGTGAACTACTAATTATATTCATGTCACTACACAATATATTATTATTATTATTATTATTATTATTATTATTTTTTTCGATAAAGTGTTATAATATGGCTAACAACAACACAACCTAACATATACAATGTACTGGCACACTAACACACTCGATCACTCACACACAGAACTAAAAGTAATCTAAACCATCAAAGGAACTTAATGTTCCCAAGACGGAGGTGGAATTTCCTCTCTGGATTGCCACAGAAAGGCGCTGGAGTAAGAATTGGTAGGATTGTGAGTCTCCAGTGGTTTTGTGCAGACGATGGCCATTATTATAACGTCGGCGGTTATAGAAACCTATGCTGCTTGAGGAAAGGAAGCCATGGACTTTTTTTTTCAAAGTTTGCCTCCAGACCTGCCATAACATCTGGCAAAACAAAGACATGAGAGCTATATGACTTGTACAGCTGGCTCAACCTTCACTTGGTGAGGGAGGGCCAATGCAATGGCAATACTATCAAGGTTGATCCCAACTTAATTGGTTTGATTTAGGTGCTATAACCTGTCGGCAAGCAAATACTGGTCTACCCAACCCCAGGTCATCCCCTACTCATCCCCAACATTTGCATAGGTCGTCCCCTGTTTTATAATGAACCATTTGTTTCAATGATAGAAATGAAACAGAGAAACTCTACCGCTACTATTGCGCTCACCATTTGCCTCACAACAACCTGTTACTGTGCGCTCGCAAATTGATATGCGAATCAATTATTAGAATGGTTTGCAATAAAACCAGAAATACGTGCACGTGACAATTCCCACCGAAGTTCACTTTTTTTTTCTGCCTTGGTAAGATACTGATATACATTTTCCCTTTCATTTCAAACATGTTCTGTTTATACTTGTATATCGATCAGCTTCAAACCATGTCCACTTTGCATAAACAAGGCAATCGTCCAATTAGTGAGAGCCTGATACTAAAAGCTTTCGCAGCGTCTACTGGGGGAAGTAGAAGTACCAAAGTACCCAATGCAGAAACTCAGTCAGCAGGTACATGTACATGCAGTTCAGTAATGCTGTCAGCTGAACCGTCACAGAACAACTTTGATGTGATAGAGCAGCATCGATTGCAGCTTCCAGCAAAGAAGAAAAAGTTTATCCCAGTTGCCAGTCAACATACATGGCTGAAAAAGGATCTAAACACAGGCGGATGGATAACTTTGTACTTCTTGCATTGATGCACATGCAAGAGGACTGCTGTTGCTGCATCCTTCATCCTAAGGCAGTTGAGTACAGAAACCAATGCTGAAGATAGACAATGTGCAACAGAAAGCTGAAAAGCATGAAATCAGCCAGCAACATCAAGATGCTGTTGCATGTTGCCCTGTTGGCAGGAACTCAGCCCACAATAGGTGTAGTTGTTGAGCAGATCCAGTGCAAGAAAGTGGATGCAAGTGGAAAATATTTTCCTATTGTTATGGCATCTGCATACATGCTGTTGAAGGAGATACATGTACCTCACACAACTAACTGGCAAGATGTTATCGACGATGTGTTATGCGCCTATCATGTGTAGTAAGCTGTCAGCTTTATCTTAAATACTTGTTAGTATGCTGAATTTCAATTGCCTGGAAGAGCTTGTTTCATCAGTGCACAATGTGCCAGCCATGTTGAGCAAATGGCTTCAGCTTGAAGAAGTAGCTGTGATTACAGGAGTTGAAGAAGAGGATGAGGAAAGTAGAGAATCCAATGGAAATGCAAGGAACAGCTGATACATTAGAGCTACTACAGCAAATCCTACCACATTTGTACAGCATGCATGGACTTAGGTGCGCAACTTAAAGACAGCCATATGATAGCTGTTGTGCGAGAGTTGTACGTTCATGTGCAAAAGTCTTGCCCTGAAATAGCTACATCATTAATCTGAATTCATCAATGAATGTGTTTTTGTTTGCATGTTTGTTTTGTTTCTATGGTTTTTAAACATGTTTCCTGTGTCTGTACCTTTGACAATCAAAAATAGTGAGTTTTATTGATCCTGTTATTATGGTGAGCACTTATTATATATTGTACATGGGCAACCATCAGGGCACACATATGTATACATCGGTACTTGCTTTGTGTGACATGCTCAATTCAAACCGGTATGTGACATTCTCGTATTCATATCCTGTGCGCGAGTTGTGTTATTCCTTTTAGATGCAGTCATTATTTACTAATACACGTCCATAAGAAGTTTTCTGCGTGCACACCCTCACAAGTACATGTAAGTCAGTCGTCATACAGCGTTTGCAATTGGTCAGAAATATTGCCTCAATAGTTGGTGTTTGGTGATTATATTACAATGCATACCTATAAAAGGTTAGGGAAAACGAGAGATTTGCTGGTTGCATAAAAGTTTAAATGCTGTATTTTCCCTTTTTTTTTTTAAAGAAAAGGTAAGCAGGACTCCACTGCATTCACATGAAGCTATTGCAGGAAATATCTAAGAATCTGTGCACCACTCTATTTTATAACATAAATGCAAATGAAACTACAAACATCTCTAAATTGTGAACATCCTGTTACACAATGTATACGTGTTAGATGGGTGGATGAAGGCATGGAGGTTCAAGAGGATTTTGTTGGCCTTATGAGGTAGATAACCTATGTGCAGAAACTCTCATAGGAGTGATTAAGGATGTTCTCCAGAGAATGAACCATGCAATAAGTAAACTAAGAGGCAATGTTATGATGGGGTTTCTAATATGGAAGGTCCAGGTCAGGTGTTGCAAAGCAATTTACTCAGGAAGAGCCTCGAGCTGTATATACGCATTGCTATGGGCATGCTCTGAATTTGGCCTGTTCCGACACTGTGAAGCAGATAAGAGTTTTGAGAGATGCATTACATACAACACAACCAAACTAATCAAGATGTCACCTTGAAGTGATATTAGGTCTGACGCCTTGAAGAGCAAATAATTGATAACTATAATATGTTGATGGAAACTTAGGAGGAATCCAAAGAACACAAAAATGAACAGGAGTTTCTGCTAATACAATTCATTTATGGTGTACCTTTGGGGGAGAGCTAATTCTGCGTCATAACTCTCCTACACATTTGTGGCAGCTACTGCGGCGGATACACCTTGCACAAACCACTCCAAATTTGGCCTCAGATGCTTTGTCACAGCTTGATAATGATGTGAGACAGTGCTGACATTGTGCTTGGCAGTAGAATCACAAGATGTTAGGCATCAAGCCGAGCATACATGTAGCTTTAGCTATGGTGGATTGGGTCTCCACTCCCTTTCTGCTCATTCATGTGCAGTTTACAATACATCACTATGTTGTTCAGGCTTCTGTGCTGTTTGATAATCAACTCCTCATCAATAATGTTGCTAAATTCAATAGCCCAGTTGTTATTTCTGATGTAGTCACCATACCGTCACTTACTGCTAAACTTGAGTCCCAGAGAGCCCTGTCAGGAAAGCTGGCAAATCAAATGTTTTGTTCTTTGTGGACTTTCAGCTAACAAAGCTCGTCTTGCACTTCAGGCTGAGCTGTGGTACATGTACCTCTGTTAGCTTGGGCCTACACCTGGATCCAAGTGTATTCCAGGTTACTATTAAGTGGTGGCTTGGTATGGATACCTCCAGAGGTTTCCCATGTTCACTTTGTCCCGAAGTCGCTCTTGACCCCCTTGGCCACCACACAGAGGTAAATACAGTGACTCAGACAACCAAATGAGGGAAACTTGTCGTTGTGCCCATTTTCCAGTGAGGATTGAGATGGGATGTGACATCCATTGTAACTTAGCATCATGTAATGGCAAGCATGGAATAGGTTTGCTTCAACAATTTATTTGGGTCACACAAAACAAGCCATGAATTCTGTCATCCAAAAACGTAAGGGTTAACCCCTAATCTTCAGGTTTAACCTAGTTTCAGACCGCAAGAAATATAGTGACATTAACATTATCTCTAAAAATGGTACATTTTCCACAGTAATGGCCCCTTGTTGATGTTATAAAAATGCTTGATTGAATCATTGTAACCTTGGAATGGTTATCACTGTCAACTTCCTATTTTCCACACTTCATACAACATCCTTTATGTACAGTAAAATACATGATGACATAAAAACCAACAAACAGAAAAATCAATAGCTTAGGGTCCAGCATACTATCTACAAACCGAATTTGAAGCGATATCATTACTCTTACAAGTTAATGTCGGGTTTGAACCCGGTGGGGTATCGGATGTTGTAATACTGGCACAAAGCTAGTTCAAAACCCCAAAAATTAAGAAATGGTGCAGTATGAAGTGGTGAAAGTTATAAAACATAAGAAGTTTTCATGGAAACTGTCTCATATACTTATATATATGTGCAAAGGTTCACATGTGTTAGTTATTATTGCCATTGAACATGTATACTTGCACTCTATGCTGACTTAAAAGTACATGTACAGGTAAATGTACATGTATATGCCCAGTGTAGCAACCCAGTCCTTCATGAATTAATCTAAGGCCAGTAATCTGTACACATTACCCACATCAAACCCTATCAACAAGAAAACAAATGCAATCAAATATTTCTGGTGCTTGTCTTTCTTACTTCTATACATACAGATGAAAGGATTACATAAATACTACACCTACCATTGTAGCAAAGTTCATGCATATGATTACAACACAGCTTACCTCCAACTTAGCAAATACTTCAGCATTGGGATGACATATCCTTGAAATAATTTGTGCAAAGACTGCAAGAAACTGATAGGATGGTAGTTTTGCTGTCAGTGTTGTCATTAGCTGTAAAAAGTTGTAGGTACATTGACAAGAGAAAACAGACATATGAAAGCATGCATGAAACTTGAAAAATGCAAAACAAGGTTTAACCAGGCTAACCAATGAGCCCAGCAGCACGCACACGTGAGCATCGCATAAGCTATAAAAAGTACATTGTATCTGCGCAAATCAGTGTTCACCACATTGCCAGTCGCACGTACGAACTTTTAAAATACAATTGTGGAAGAGGGCGGTTGTGGAGAGACATTTTGCCCCATTCAAAGAACAACAAACCTGGCTCAAGGAATTGCACCACAGTTACATGGAAAGTCTACTCTCTACGTTATCCACACTGCGTAGAAATCTAAGCAGTTCTGTTAGCACAGTACAAATCTACATGCATTGGAATTCAATTTCATGCACAAAACATCAGAGGTACTCATAGAAAATATACTACAAGTTGGACCATTCAAAGTTCTATGACTTTAAGTCACAATCATTTGTTCCATGAGAGGATTGGGAGGGGAAATGTCTTGTAACTTCTACACAATGCATTTCCAAGCAGTTTAAATGCTATCTTATGAGAGCATGTGTCTCTATTACCATTTTAGAAGTACCTCTAGTTGAGAGAAGGCTCTTGGTTAAACTTTGATGCAGTAACTTGCATGCAACTTTGAAGGCACTGCCTGGGTCACCATGACAGGCAGTACAGATGTGAGGCAATTGCACGCAGAGACCTAAACTGGTGGCAACCCAAATCCAGGCTGTACAACAAACCCTTCATCAGCTACACCCACAGCTCCTCAGCATGTTTCCTAGAGCCCACACTTGGCTCAAGCCCCACTAACATGGGTACAGGGTAGCCTATCCAGCCATGTCAAGAAGTGTGCAGGCTGCATAATGCAGGTCACTGTCACCACCTGCGCATAAGGTACCACCACATGTGCCAGGATGGTGCCTACCAGCAACCATGGACACAATGTCAAAAGAACCACCATAAGCCAATGCCCAAGCAATGTGGCAGAGACCTTTCTCCTCACCAGCCAGGTACTAGCTTCATGTAGCTGCATGGTCCTTATATTATGCAATGGGTTGTGTATTTGCAAGTTTACATATTGAATCCATGCCGATACACTTGATCACCATCTCCACTCATGCCTGCTTGCAGGGTTAGAATAATGTATGTACATGTACATGTACATTCGCGCCTAGCTCACCCACAATCACAACTGATCCCTCAGACACCCTCCTACTGAGGCATGCAGGATTTATTGGACCTGGAATCATGCACATCTCCTGAGACAGAGCTTTCCACACAGAGGTGTGACACTTCTACTGGGAGGTAACTCTCTCCAACCTCCCTGATCAAGAATTTGCCTGTTACATCTGTACTGGCTCGAGCCAGGGCTTCCAAATTGGTGTCACACATACCAAGTCTTTGCACAGGGATGCATGCAACTAGCTCTTGACTACACAGCACCCCGAACCGATCGCAGTGTACCTAGCAAAAGAGTTCCGGCTCAATTCATGCTACGGAGTCCACTGGACACGGCCGCCAGCCCTAACAGCCTAGCATATTGGGAAATAGCAACCGCAACATTCTTCAGCTTCAGCAAAGCAGATAGTTTGTACAATCCAGCCCTATACCTCTGTTGGTCATGAACGATCGATTGTTCCATCTGCATAGATCCTAGTGCAACCAATTCGATACTGGCACTGACGTGTTCATGCTGACAGCTCTGCCCCATAGCAACCATCCTGGCATACATCAAGGTGCGAGGTGACAACCCAAGTTGCCTGTTTCATCGATAACAACAAGGTACCAATCACTAAGAGAAGTTCATGCCAAAGTACGAGATGTGCTGAAATCCGCAAACACCAGTTTGCAGTTTCCATATAGGGCACCACAACTACTGTGACAATGGCAGGGATCAAGGACTCGATGGTATATATGCTCGGCCGCTGGCACAACACCACATTCCTACAGTACACCCGCACACCACACAACCATTACGACATCAAAGTAAAGCTGCTAGACTGAACTAAACGTTCATCCGTTATAAGCTAGGACACACTTGTAAGCTATCAACTATGCATTAAGTTATTTAAGTTATTGGACCTAAATGTATATGGGAATTGTTGGGGGGGGGGGGGGGGAAATGAGACCATTCGGTCTCTTCCTTGGGCAGGAATAAGGCACCATACGACTGAGGACTGTCATCTCACCCCACCCCAGACATGGCGGTACAAGGCTGACCACGGAACAGCCAATGATAGTGCCAATTCCAGCGTTAGTAGGTTAAATACACATTTAAAAAGGAAGTTAACCACGTTAACCAACGAGCCCAGCAGTGTGACACATGAGCATCACCTAAGCTATTGTACATTGCACCTGCTAATGTCATACATACAAAATTCTTTTTTTCCTCCATCCATGGCAGATGTGTGATACTCTGGGCTAGAATCGGGCACCGTACGACTGGGGGGTACCATACCACCACACTTGTGCTACAAAGCTAACCACAAGGCCCTAGGAATGTCCAATCATAGACTCGAGTCATGTGCACAAGGCATTGGCCAATTTGAGCATTACATGTAGGTATTGTGAAATACATAATATATGTTGCTAATACCCTTCAACTTGTTTTGAGTCAGAATACACGCCAGGATGTGTCACATAAATGAAGGACAATGAAGTGGCCATTATTGGATGAAGGTTTACATGTACACTCATAGTTGAGTTATATTATCTCCCAAGTTTGTTTGTTCATTTCATAATGTACATTACTTAATTTTTATCTGGATGTTCATTCATCACTAGTGCACAATAAAACATTTGCTGAAACTTTGCAATGCTGAACTAGATGCTTTGATATTGAAAAGGCATCAGAGAAATTGAAATTCAGTATACCCTCATACTCATAAAAACACCACAGATGAGAAAAGATTGGAAGGACCGTACATGTACTATGAAAGTATACATGTAGCTTTGGCAGTCAAAATAACAATACAATCCATATGTCAGTATTGTACGGAACACACAACCTACATGTAGGCACAACCATTGATCCTAGTACATGTGTAGGTGGTATAATATTTAAGTCGACCTGGCAAGTAAGATGATTGAGTTAGAACACACACTGATGTCCACTATTCTATTATGTCAGTACCAATAGATTCAGGCATAATAACGTTGAGCACAAGCAAATGCACAGTGCATGGAATAGTAGTACAGAAATGTTGTCTACAGATATGTATACATGTATATGCAAACAGCAACTAGAACTGCCTCTACTCACAAACAATACATTGTATGTGCACATTACCATAAAACGTCTCATTGTATAGTCATAACTAAAACATGTACCTGTACCTGCACAGTATATGACAAACCTCATTTAGTGATGCTAGAGTTTGCTTCAGTGACAATAGCTCTGCAGTTCGTTTGTCTGATCAATGAAAGTGGACAAATTGTTATATTATAATACACAGGAATTGACTAGTACAAGAACAAAACATGACAAATATCACTTACTGCCTTCTGGGATATTTGCACCAAAATCCATCCACAAACTGAGCATTCGAGGCATACAGTGATAAATATACTTGTTTCCAAATTCAAGTGCATGGCCATAGTGACGAACAATGTACTGAAGAAATTCTCTGGAAAATAACATTTCAATTAAACAAATGAACATTTCGTAACACTTTCATTTCTACATGTACATGTATGTACAAAATTTCTAATTAGACCACCAAAATCTTTTATAGCAAAATGCTTTACACATGTATATCTGAAGTACCATATGTACATGTACTTGTGTTCATGAATGATGTACACGTAGTATTTACACATTTATTCATACCCAGACTTGGAAAGACGATCAGATGCTACCACACACATGAGCCTGTCATAATATTTTCCCAAAAAGAAGTGTCCATCTTCAGACTCAGGATTGACAGCCACGACCTTCTGCAATCAGAAATGTACAGGAAACACACCAGAGCATGCCAAACAACACCACAAAAGCAGCCATGTAACAAAAATCGTGTCATCTAATTTCCAACCTTATACTGCTTCAGGATAGTATTTTGGTCATAATGAGCTGTTTCCTCCATCCACTGTCCAATAAGCAGCAAGGCCTATTTAAAATAAACAGAATAGACATATATGTAAAATAAAATTCACAGCAGATACAAAGTATACTTGGTGTAACTTGAATATAAAACCATCAATACAAAAGTTGGCACAACATATTACACTACATGTATGATCATGCTATGCTAAAATTGCATTACGTTACGATCGTAGTATGTTACGTTAATTGCATAAATGGAAAAGTCTACATACAAAAAGTTATATGGTACCGTGTCAGAACAAACACGAGATGCATATATACATACAAACAAAGCCCAATACTAACAACGTAACACGACGGTTATAATGCAACTAAATACAAATGTAGCGTGACATAATTATTTACTATCAGGGGTGGAAATAACGGTTGGACATCGTAACGATTGATGAGTGCAATCGTCAATTGACTGATCTGTTTTGGCCGCCCAGTATCCAGCGCTGTACTCGTGTAACTGCATACAGTGTTAGCTTCATCCGCAGCTTGTTTGCCCATGCTCGAGCTAATTCATCGATAGTCAAACCCCGACCCCTTAGATTTGACAGCATACCGCGGTATAGTTTGATATGATGCAATGCCAAACCAGACCCTCGCCCATATGGGGGGGAGGGGTACCAGGTGGCATTGATAAGTGCATTATAGCCACAATGACAACTGCTTACATGTACATGTGACCACAACGTAGTGCTTCCCAAAGCCCGACATACATGTATACAGTGACTATGACTACAAAGATAATGGTTCAATTACTATTATTGAATGTAGTAGTGTGACAATGCATTATGTATGCACTGGGGATGTGCGCGCATGCGTGAGAGGTAGTAGGTCCTTTTTCGTGTGGTGAGCATTCGTGTCATTTGGATATATATATAAAATCTTGTGATATCAGAGATTGCTACATTGGCGTAGTTGGCAGGATGGCTTCAGAAGGAAAGGAGTCAGGAAAGGAATCGACGGAGGCAAGGAAGCGTGGGCCCGTGATTCAACCTTCGGATTTCTCTGGATCGGGCGAATGGACTACGTGGAGTCGAAAGTTTCAGCATTTGGCGGAACTGTATACGTGGAGTGACTTGGAGAAACTCATCTGGTTAGAATCCAAACTGAATGGTCAGGCTGGTCGAGCATTTGAGACACTCGACAAATCTGCAAAAGACGATTTTAGTGCAGTTGTGGATGCACTCACGCGTCGCTTAGAACCAGAGGCAAAGCAACAGCTGTTCCAAGAAAAGCTACTTACATATATTTTGAAAAGAAAGAAGATGAGGACTGGGCTACTGTCGGTAAGAAATTGAAAGAGTTCACATCCCACACGTACCCTGATTCTGACGATTTGGCAGAAGGGTTTGCCCTCTATAGGTTCCTCATTCTTTTAGAACATGATATGGAGTTGGCAATCGGAGTCTGACGGAGCACTCCAAAGAAACTTGATGCTGTAAGCGAAGCCATACGACTTGATTGTATCAATCAGGCTGTCAAACGATCTAGGCCAATGGGCATGCATGCTGTACAACGTACCAACTGGTACCCGCCCAACCCCATCTAGCAGTGAGCTGCAGCAGATACTGAAGGGTATTGAAGATCTGAAAGCATCACAAGAGCAAAACTTCTCTTCAATAAGAGACCAGTTGGACAACCATGAGGAAAGGATCCGTGCCATTGAAAAGGCTAGTGCTGCTGGTCCTGGTAAGAAGCAGAT
The DNA here is from genome assembly GCA_949361645.1 of Spongilla lacustris. Classification (NCBI taxonomy): domain Eukaryota; kingdom Metazoa; phylum Porifera; class Demospongiae; order Spongillida; family Spongillidae; genus Spongilla; species Spongilla lacustris. The sequence goes on from OX442424.1 coordinate 4,324,634, forward strand.
GCAACAAAGGAACTGTTATAGGTGTGGCAAACTGGGCCATATAGCTAGGAATTGTAGAGTAGGTTCTGTGCAAGGATCGTATGAACAGGCACGCTTCTTACTATCCTTTCTACGCTCACTTCACATACGTACAACACTTCATGTTAATTAAAATCACGTGACTACAAATTATTAATCTATGCTAAGTTCAGACATCCTCCCACCGTTGACTAGGTATGTCTAGTCAACTCTTCCAGCTCCTTCTTCCATGACTGGATCCTTTGTCTTGCTTTCTAAAAAGCAGCACGCCTAGGCCGAATTCTGTCCTTGACTGGTTGATCTTCCACTTCAACCTCAGACTCATGGTGTACCTGTAGTGGGTATAAATGTTCAACAGGTCTCTAGAGTAGTATTTGCTTGGAACTAGACCCAACGCAAATAAGTGCCCCCCTTATAATTCCATCCTTGCTTGGAATCAACTGCATCACCCTTGCCAGCTTCCAGAATGCTCCGGGCATGTTCTTATCATACACTGAGACAATATCACCAACTCTGACTACGTCGTGGTGGTTTGTGGAAGCTCCAAGCCTTCCATGGTGGTGATGTTCTCTCAACTCAGTTAAATACTCCCTTCACCATCTCAGTCAGAAATACTGCAACATGGAGCCCAGATACTTCATTCTTCTTGTTGCATGCGACACCTTATACATTTTCCTGTCGTTTGAAAGCATTGAATTAGACGGGAAATAAGCTCCCGCCTAAATATGGCCGGTATGCATGGTAACAAGCGGGATGGTACTTGGCGGGGTTGTGCTTGGTTATTGGCGAGGGCAACTGTAAGTGGCAGCTGACAGCACTGGTAAGAGCAGTTGCTGGAGACTGTTGTTCAGTCTAAGCGTTCGTGCATGGCATAACGTACAAGCACCAGAAATTTTTCACCGAATATGAGCGACGACGAGAATCACGAGACCCAAACGTCCCGTGCTGGTGGAAGTGGTGACCCACTCGCACGCGTACTAGCGGCAATCACCAGTTCACAAGCCGAGCTACGAGAGCTGCGAGATGAGGTGCGGGGGGCACAAGAGGATACGGTCACAAAGTTGGCCAGCTAGAGGAATGAACGGCTGTACCAATTTCGCAAGAAAGGCCACGAGGAGCAGCACTCCTTCAATGCTTCTGTGCAGGGACAGCTGGTGGAGGCAGGGCTGCAACTTAATAGGGCGGAACGAGGCGTGGCAGAAGGAGCGGCTCAAACATCACTGGAAAATGCAAAGCAGGCACTGCAGGAAGGTGAGGACCTCATAACCCAGCGCCAAAAGCTTATAAAGGTGGTGGACCGCTCCGAGTTGGGATGGGCAGTGGTGGCTGAATACCAGGCCGACGAGTTGGCCGACAATTCTGACGATGAAAGGAATTGGAGCGTGTGGAGAGAGCTGCAGAAAGAAGAATGGCAGGAAAGAAGTGGAAGATGGACGCAGCCAAAGGACGCAGGCAGTCGCAGCACCCAAGAAAAGATTTGTCGGCCACACCACTGGGCACTGCGGTGCCGGTCATCGAAAAGCCAATAGTACCACAACGGCCGCTAAGTTTTAGTTGTTTCAGCTGTGGGCAAGTGGGGCACATGCGATGGGATTGCCCTAAGAGATCGCTGATTACCGGCATGTATCCTTTGTTGTATGGCGAGAGTAAGGGAGAAGGTGGGGCTGAAGGGGGTGGAGTGCAGGATAATGTGGGGGTACAGAAAGGAGGGTTGGGCAGATGTTGGGAATTCCAATTGGACGAGGACCAGCCTGTGTTGGTTAAAGGGCGGCTCAAGCAGAATGTGCGATTTTGGACTGATACCCTGTGTGCTCCCATATGGATTGTAGAATTAATACGGGAAGGGTATGTTATTCCATTCTATGCCGATCCGACAGCATATTCAAGGCATAATCAGCGTTTGGCATTGGCAAGCGCTGAGTTTGTGGATCGGCCTGTTTCTGAGTTGCTTAGTGAGGGTTATGTTGAGAATGTAAGCTCTAAACCCTGTATTTGCAGCCCGTCGTCAGTGGTAGAGAATGCTGTGGGGAAGAAACCAGTGGCGAGGTGGCCGGGGAGGCAGGGGGGGGCAATTGCCCCCAAGCGGGCCTTAAAAAGGGGGGGCCAAAATGACGATAGGGGCGCACCAGCCGCAAAGCAAATTACACGAATCGTGCTTAATTAAGATGATTATTTATGTACATATAGTACATGTAGTATAGAGATTGCAATACGTGTATTGTCATAATGCTGGGGACAAGTTCATCAATAGTGGACGGTCGCAAGAGCGAACGTCGGAGGAAAGAAGGTGGGACTTCACCCCACGTGATATATATATATATATTTCAGTGTTACGTATATAGTACGGTGATGTAAGTTAGGTAGGTAAACAATCCAAATAAATTTCTCTATGGTATACGTGTAGTACAGTTGTAACTAGTTCCGGCCAGATGTATAAATTTCGGCTTGACTGATGTCATGAGATCTAGAATCAGCTACGTGTTAATTGCTACCAGCCTTTGTTATTTTTATCGTGCTGTTCGAACAGAGGGCACTATTGTGCGCAACACAATGTTCTTTAGTGTCCTTTTTGTGATTCCGTATTATTACTGGTTGTTGATCCATTTCGATGGAATCTATATTGGTCACAAGTTGCTTAGTTGCTTTGTGTATTTAGCGGCTAAATTTGAAAGAATTTGCGTTCGACTGATCATAAAGAGAAGGCAAAAATTGATGAGGAACGAAAGCTAGGCTCTTTCATCAGTTTTATGTTGAACTTTTTGAAAACCACTGAAACTGACACGCCTGCTGTCCTAGACCTCACACGTGACATCCATTATGACTGCCCTGCATTAGCCTTAGACCTCACATCATGATCACTTCTGCATACATACATGACAATTCCTCGACAACAATTTCATGCTTGGAATCATGAAAGTCTGTAACAACTCCTCCTTTTACGGATACTTCAACTACTCCTGTTGATGGCAACTCCTTATTGCAAAAATGTCAAAGCCTATCACATGACAGTGACATTACAGAAACTTCAGCTTTGACGCCTTTTAGTACTGACAACAGAAAAGCCCGCCATAACTCCCACTGTTAATGCATGTGGTTCCAAAGACCATGCAATTATCAGTAATGTGCAATCAGTCTGAAGAAAAAATATCAATACCGGTAGAGCTTTAAGAGATCGTCGAAAATATTACTGGGATCATTGATCCAGCTAAAGTAGTGTTATTAAAATTAAGCACGCCAGAGAAGGAGTACATTATTACGAATGGACTGAATCAGTCAGATAAAAGTGTGCCTACATGTACATGTATTTCCACTAAAAGGCAGCCAGCATTCAGACATTGTTCGCCACACGTTTTTTTTTACCTTGCTGATGATACCAAAAGTCAATGAGTATCATCACTATCAAAGGGTGCCCATTTTTTTGTATGGCATGTCAGTATTCTGTTCAGCGACGCCATCTAGAGAGGACAGCACTTACAACCTAATCAAAGAATTGCTTTTACTCTGGTTTGTACACACACGCGTATACATATTTATAACTAGAGATATTTACACAGTAAAATATATATGCGCTTATAAATACAAACAGCTATGTAATCTATTAGGTATATACTGACAGCTCTATTAAGACAAACATGTCCTATGAGTTCTAAGCTGTTCCTACCAGTAGTGCCCGTGCATTGTGTTGTTCATACTGCGCATGAACTATTATTATTATTTATTATTTTTGAAAAACCATTCCATGCATTATAATAGTTCACATTGTAGTCTCGGCCCCAGACCCAATGGACGCAGTTATCTTCACTACACCATAGATAGTTTAGAGAAACTAAACTATCTATGGCTACACGTAGGAGCTGTATGACAGTGTCCGACTTTATGTTAGTGCCTAACGAGATAAGAAATTCTGACAGAAAAGCAGCATGTGTGTGTGGGGGGGCAGGGCAGCAATCAGTGTATTTGCCCCCGCAGTGACAGACAAGCCACCTCGCCACTGGAAGAAACGTTTGGTACTCAACCTGCGGCATGTGAAACAGTTTGTATGGAAACAGAAATTTAAGTATGAGGACTTGCGTATTGCTATGTTGCTGTTTCGGCCAGGTGAGTTTGTTTACTTTTGATTTAAAGTCGGGTTACCACCATATAGAGGTTGTACAAGAACATCGTAAGTACTTGGGTTTTGAATGGAAAGGGAATTATTTTCAGTTTACTGTGTTGCCTTACCATCAACGCCGTATGTTATCTCTAAGCTCATGCAACCTTTGGTTAAGTTATGGAGGGCCAAAGGGTTATAAGCAGTTATGTACTTGGATGATGGTATATGTGCAGTTAAAGGTAAAGTAGAGGCTGAAAGGGCCAGTGCTTGGGTGAGGGATACCTTGGAGTGTGCAGGTTTAGTTGTTAACAAGGATAAGTCAGTTTGACTCCCAGCACTTCGTGCATCATGGTTGGGATTCGATATACATGTAGATCTAGAGCATGGTTGTATTTCAGTTCCAGAAGCTAAGTTGGTGGCATTGAGGGCCATGTTGAAGGCCACGTGTGTAGCTACCTACCTACCAGTACGTTTTATTGCCAGCTTGTTTGGGAAGATTATTTCCATGGGTTTGGCTTTGGGACCTATGTCTAGGCTTATGACTAGGAGTTTATATGCCCTGCTGGGGACCAGACAGGCATGGTGTGGGTATTTAGAGATCAGTCTGGGTGCAAGGCATGAATTGGAGATTTGGAATTCATCTGATTGTGGCCCATTATAATGCTCAATGTATATGGGTTAGCCCGGCGGCAGTCAGACTAGTATACACCGACGCCAGCGATAGTGGTTATGGGGGGTATACTGTGGAGCATGTTGCCCAGGGTAGTTGGTTGCCAGAGGACGCAGCCAAGAGCTCCATCAAGTTGCAAAACATGCGAGTACGGTGGTTTAGTGATAATCAGAATGTAGTGCGCATTCTAGAGGTGGGTAGTGGTCAGCCGCATTTGCAGGCAGAATTGATGAAAATTGTTGAGGTGTGTATGCAGCATAATATAAGAATGGAACCAGGATGGGTACCCAGGGACGAGAACCGGCTAGCTGATTACATCAGTAGGATTGTGGATCTGGATGACTGGCAGTTGGATTCGGGTACATTTAGGTTTTTGGATGGTCTGAGGGGTCCATGTACGGTGGATCGGTTTGCGGATAATTATAATGCTCAGTTGATCAGATTTAATTCACGTTACGCGTGCCCGGGAACGGAAGCAGTGGATGTGTTTACTGTGCACTGGGGTGAGGAAAATAATTGGTGGTGTCCTCCACCAGGGTTGGTGGTAAGGGTGATTAGGCACGCAGAAGCATGTAATGCTTGTGGAACCTTGACAGTGCCTTGTAGGAAGTCAGCACCATTCTGGCCGCTGCTGTGTTTGGATGGTGTAACGTTTGCATCATTTGTGGCAGCTGTGTGTGAACTGCCATTGTCGCAAGGACTGTTTCACCCGGGCAGGACGGGTGGGATCCTGTTTGGCAGGAAATACCCAAACACACCTGTATTAGCGTTAAGGTTGGGTTTTAGATGTGGTGCCTTGTGGGCATGCAATGTGCGGCTAGTGGAGCCAGCAGTTGACCGTGGTGTCAATGGAACCCAGAAGGCCTGTGTTAGTTGCGCGGCCACCTGGTTGGCCAGGAGCGTGGTGGAATGGTACCTGGTCACTGTTGACTAGGTAAATATAGCCGTTCATTATGACGTTTATCTCCCCTTCACAGATGTACTGGCAGTGGGGGTGTGGCCCTTGCTTCACAACCTGGAGGATCCCAAGCTACGGAGGCTGGCAGAGGCTCTCCCAACAACAGTGTTAAGCAGTAAGGCAGACAGCACCACTAAAAAGTACCTCGGCGCCTTCAAAAGATGGAAGCTGTGGGCGGAGGCATGACAGGGAGTACCAGCTTTCCCAGTGCAAGACATCCATCTCGCACTTTACCTCCAGCATTTAGGTGAGTCTGTTGAGTCACGAGCTGCAGCGGAGGAAGTAGTGAATGCACTGGCCTGGCTGCATCAGATGGCGTGTTTGCTATCGGTGGGTGGTGCACCATTGGTGCAGGCAACACTGGCAGGGCTGAGGCGCAGGCTTGCACAGCCTAAAGTGAGTAAGGAGCCTGTCACTGCAGATATGTTAAGGGCGATGGTGGATTCCATGGGGCAGGATCCATCACTGTCAGATATCAGGTTGCTGGCTATCTGCCCAATGGCACTTGCTGGGTTTATGTGGTGTGATGAGTTGCTAAAGTTGCAGTGCTCAGATATTGCATTTAGCCATGAAAGCATGACCATTGGCATAACGTCCAGTAAGACTGATCAGTATCGGGAGGGTGCCTCCCTGGTGATTGCACGTACAGGGACAGCTACATGCCCTGTAGCCATGATGGAGCGATATTTCAGCATGGGTGGGTTGTCTACACAATCGCATGACAAAGTGTTCAGAGCTGTGGCTTGTGCCAAGGAGGGCCAGAGATTGCGTAAAGGTGGTGGTATTAGTTACACATGACTCAGGGAGTTGTTATTGGAGAAGATAAGTCAGTTGTGTATGGACCCAAGTGCATTTGGCATGCATAGCTTGTGGGCAGGGGGTGCAACGGCTGCAGCAGGGGATGGTGTGGCTGATCACTTGTTCAAAAGGCATGGTCGCTGGCGATCAGAATCTGCCAAGGATGGCTATGTCAAGGACTCACTTGAACAATGGTTGTCTGTTACAAAGCATTTGGGAATATAGTCACAGCTGGGCCAGCCCGTTCTTTGTTGCGCTATCAGGTGCTATTATTAAGTTGGCGTGCACAGGCGATGCTGCACCAATTGTCATGTGATCTGGGAAGGGGGGTACGTACCATGGAAGGCATGTGGCAGGAGATACATTTTCCTGTCTTTTGAAAGCATTGAATTAGACGGGAAATAAGCTCCCGCCTAAATATGGCCAGTATCTAAATATGGCCGGTATGCATGGTAACAAGCGGGATGGTACATTGGCGGGGTTGTGCTTAGTTATTGGCGGGGGCAGCTGTAAGTGGCAGCTGACAGCACTGGTAAAAGCAGTTGCTGGAGACTGTTGTTCAGTCTAAGCGTTCGTGCACGGCATAACGTACAAGCACCAAATAATTCTATTTTTTATTTGTTTGTTGCCAAATGGTACAAGAGCAGATTCTTTGACCGGTGACAGATGACCCCTGGGCACAGAGAGGGCTGCAGCTGTTGGACTATTTGTAGAATGTGTACGATGTTGTATGTGGCTGGGCAGTGCTATAGTTAGAGGTTTTTTCCCCAATGTATGGTGGATTTTTTCCTATTTGAGGTTTTTCCTCTGGGGTTTTTCCATAAGGAGATGTGGGCGCATCTCCTTTAACATATAGGTGTATGTTTGAGTCCCCTGCCCAGCCTTGTGTGTTGTGTGATTGTGGATTGTGTATTATGTATTGTTTTGTTGTATGTGATGTTGGGGGTGTTGAGGAGGTGTATATGTGGATTTTTAGTGGTGGATTGTGTTTGTTGTGCTGGATTGTGGTTGTTGTGGTCGATGTTGGTCCATGTACATGTATGTATCAGGTGCTATTATTACATGTAAGTTGTCGTGCACAGGCAACGCTGCACTGCTATCAGGTGCTATTTATTAAGTTGGTGTGCACAGGTGACGCTGCACCAATTGTCATGTGATCTGGGAAGCGGGGTACGTACCATGGAAGGCATGTGGTCCTTGTCAACTCCACATGAAGGGTCAGGCAAATTGTACAGCCTACGCCCTACAAGGAGATGAGAGGGGGTGACTGGTTCCTCTAGCTCTTCAGCATAAAGGTAAGTTAATGGATAGGAGTTTAAGGTGATTTCCACCTCTGCAATGATGGTTGTCAATTCATCGAGTGTGACTTTAGCTTGCCCAATGGACTTCTTCAAACACCTTTTCATCAACCCCACCATCTGTTCAAACAGACCTCCCCACCAGGGTGCTCGTTCCAGGTTGAATGACCACTGCACACGATGGTCTATGAGAAACCCTTGAACAACTAGGTCCTTTACTATCTTGGAGATAGTCTTCATGGCAACCTTAAACATTTTTCCATTGTCAGAAATGATTATACAAAGGATTCCACACCTTGATTCACTAAATACATGAGTGCATTTGCAGTTGCTAACCAGGAAGCTGAAACAGTAGCAAATGTTCTAGTGCATGGAGGAATACTTCTGTGACAAAGGGTTTCCCGAGCAACTTCATTCTGATCAGGGAGCACAATTTGAATCACAATTGAGTGCAGAGATGTGTAAAGCAATGGAAATCAGGAAAACCAGAACAACTGCATACCACCCAGCATGCAATGGTGAAATTGAATGTTTTAATAAGACGTTAGCGGACATGCTGGCTACGGCTTTAGAAGGTCATCACTTCGACTGGGAAAACAACTGAAGATGGTATGCTTTGCTTACAACACCAGTGTACATGCAACTACTGGCTACACTCCCTTCTATCTGATTCATGGGTACGAGGCACGGTTACCAGTTGATGTTGTGTATGGATCAGCACCCCAGAAATCAACTTCATATCACGACTATGTTGCTGATATGCATCAAAGGATAACTACAACCTTTGAGAAAGTGCGAGAAAGAACACGCCAGGAACAACTAAGACAAAAGCAGTACTATGACCAAAAGGTGCACGGCGCACCATTTCAAGTGGGGGATCTAGTATGGCTGTGGCAACCTGCTGTCCCCAGAAAAAGAAGGTATTGTGCTAAGTTCCACAGGGCATGGCGAGGTCGCCATGTCATAGTCAAGCATATATCGGACAGCGACTACGACAGGTTGTTCATTTTGATCATCTCAAGCCATGCACTCCTGGGATAAGGATTGAGAATGAAGCTCAACAAAAACCAGTACCAAGCACCCATCCCAAATTCCAAGAGGTATTGATGATGTCCCAACAGTTGACAAACCATGTGTGATTGATGCAACCGAGGAGGATGACTTTGAAGGGGATTCACACCAAGTTGTAAATAAAACAGCCCCAACAAATTTACCACAGAATGACCATGTGGCAGAAACTGATGAAGTTGAAACTCAGCATCAAGGTACTTAAACAGTTGCAGGTGATATTGGTTCGCAAAGTGAATTTGACACTGCTGAACCTGACCATATGCCGGCATCCGATGTCACTGGATCAAAAAGGTACCCAACAAGACAAAGACAAGAGCCAGATCGATATGGACGCTATATCTGCCACTGAATGCATACGAGGACGCATGCTTTCAAAGAAAGGGGGGTTGTGTAACAATGCATTGTATGTACTGGGGACATGCACGCATGAGTGAGAGGTAGTAGGTCCTTTTTCGTGTGGTGTGCGTTGATGTCATTTGGATATGCATACATGTACAATCTTGTGATGTCAGAGATTGCTACAGTAGATCCGCACAACACCATTTTGTAACTCTGATCATACAATGCTATGGTGTACTCGGAATACCCTGTAAATAAAGTTCATTCCATGGATAGGGGAATACAGTGTACAATACCTACACGTATGAGTGATGATTTGTACATTTATTGTTAACTGGGTCTGCCACTGGGTGAGAAATTGGCCATCAGTACAGAATAAATTGAAGAGATACAAGAAATATATCTATAGTGTGCCTTGTCATATTATGTACATGTGCATGAAGCTGTGATCCAGCTACTTTTTAAACAGCAATTTCCTTCACTGAATGTCCATTGACATTTCTAAAGACAACCTTGCAGCAAGCATATATGTACAAAGTTAGATTTTAGTCAACCACTGTCAATGATTTCATATTTATTACTACATGTACATACTTATAACTGACTTGAGAGGCAGATAAAATATGAAAATAAATTAATTGATATAATATGCACCCTTAAAGGGGGCTAAAACTTCCCCAAGGCTGAGATTATGCACAAGTCTTAGCTTTGCTATACACATGTACTAAGTTTTTATTAATCTAGCTTGCATATAAAATAACCCACTAATTGTGTTATCAAACAAAAGCAGAAAAGCAGAATACTACATGTATATATCTACACGTACTATATAGTTCCATAGCACAATTACGCATACACATTGTGGCAAATAAGATAAAAGTTAGCACTGTCCTTAAACCTTGTATGTTCAAGAGTCTAACTCGACATTTATCTCAGTATCTACATACAGACTTACACAAATGTCAACCCCAAACAGAGCCCTATACACCTTAATACAAATGCATTACCAACATAGATAAACAGGTGCATCACAAGAGCATGTACATGTAACATATACAGGCAAGTATTCATAAAACTGTACCTTTGCACAGATTGAATTAACAGTCATCACTACTCTATTCTCATCAGGTGTGAGGCTGACATCAGGCCACTCACTCCTGTAATGCATGATGCACGAAACATCATGTACAATGAACACAAGGATAAGATAGAAATGCTTTGCTTTAAATGATGAAACGTACTGTATATTCTTCTCCAGTGCCAGAAGTGCTTCATGTGAGCCACCCTACAGTGAGTCAATATGTACACCACATTACATTATGGAATACATGTAGTGGATACAACAAACCAAAAATATACTGTAGACCCTACACAGCATAATTTTAAAGAGACATATACATGTACATGTACAGTACAATGTATACACTACACTGTACATGTAGTACCAGCTGTCCACAAATAATTTAATGAAAGCAATATTGGTGAGGCAGGAGTTGATTTGTAGACAGCAATTGAGCAAAACGTACGAAACAAGGAATTACAGAAATTATAAATTCACAATGTACATGTAGGTGTTATATTTATATATCAATGAATGTATAATTTCCGTAATTCATTGTTATTACTTAATTGCTGTCTACAAATTCTACATCACTGACATTGCTAATGTAATCCGTTTATAGATGCACGGATAGTCTGTATATCTGTCTGACTGTGTTTGTTTTTTTAGCATTTGGCAAGTGGACTCTTTCAACTCCTTTCTATGATGAGCAGACATTGATGGGCTTAAAAATTTTAAATTTCTCTCTGTGCTGTTGATATTGTTAAATGGCGCTCATTCAGGTATCAAACATTTAAATACGGGTTGTCCCGTTGCTATGAACATTGGAATGTTATTTTTGAGAAGTATTGTGACCGCATTTTTATAGGCTCATTAACAGTCTGATTTATTATTTCCGTATATCCTTGTTTCCCTACTTTTTACCCATTTGATGTCCATAAATCCTACCACCAATTTTTATTTAACCTGGGAGTGCCGTGTCTGTGATAACATAAAGATGGGGCCTGGTGGAGCTAGCCACTCATATACAGGTTTGTATGGCAATCGTTTAGGGGTGGGGTGTGCCTATTTACTCTCTGAAGAGTGCTTGGCCACATTCCCGGGTGAAAAAAATAGACATCAAACCGCGGAATAACACATGGAAATCGGTCATATCTCACCAAACAATACGCTTTATGTCAATGATTTTGAATTATAATAGAGCCGAATTTTGCAAGGTCATGTATCTATAAAAGTCCAATGATTACTTGATTTGTGATGCATCGTCCCGAAGGTATTCACATTCAAGTACGAGCTTGATTTCCCAGGCTTTTGTAATTAGAAGCCAGCGAAATCAAGCTCATACTTGGATGTGAATATCTTCAAAATGATGCTTTGCAAATCTAACAATCAAAGGACTTTTATAGTCACATGACCACTTTGTGTATGTGCAAAATTCGGCTCTATTTATGCAAAATCAAAGAGACAAATGCCTTTTGGCAAGATTATGGCCGATTTCTGCATGTTATTTCGCAGTTTAGCGTTTATTCTTTCACCGGGGATGACAACTGCTTAATACATCAAGGTTTAACAAGCTACGGTTTTACAGATCCCACTTTTCAAAATCAGATAAAACCTGTTATGGGCTATTACTAACAAAACTAAGTTAGCTAAAGATTGAAATTTGTATTCTACCTTGGAAAGTTATAGTACCAAATTTCTAACTTGTGTTCTCTTGGTCCTTTCCATAACCGCTAACATTACAGTTCAATTGTGTTAAAGATACAGTGCAATAAACCTCTCGCAAATCTGACACCTTATCAGATCCGAAAGGAGAAACATTTTTAAAGGTTTCAGTGCAGGAACAAGTGAGCATTATCTCTGTCGTCTTAGCTGTCTAAGCGTCAGCAATTTAGTGTATTATAGGTAACTCAACAGCTCTATCCAAGTATGCTCACTAAAATCCAATTAATTCTTCAGTACATGGCAATGGTGGAATCGGGAGTTTTTCTAATCGCATTCACGACACGTTAAATCCTACCCCCTGATTAGTTCATTAGCTTAGTTGTGCTAACACAAGGATACAATGTATCTGAACCACATACATGTACATGTACATGTACACGTAAAACAATACCTTCTAGAACATTCAGTAATTGTGCACTTAATCTTAATTTAGATAAACAATGCAATATGGCTGTGTTACAGATAAAGGGTATTACTGCACCATTCAGTATTGCTACATATAAAATGACACACAATTGGCTACACATGTGCTTCTTACTGTACACAGATACATGTATGTACAGCATACACATACAAGTGCATACATGTGTACATGTATTACCTACCTCACTCTTCATCCATTTTGCCTTCTCCAAACAAAACTTGGGCAGTGAAAAGCCACTTGCACTCAGGAGCAAACTATGAGCAGTTTGCATATACCCAGCTCTAGATTATGAATGTTGAAACATATCAAGTGGATATTCAATGCTGACACACACATGACACTAGACTCGTCCCAGACCCAACATTACGGGGGTGTAAGATAGGGCCTGGTGTCCATTGGCAAGGTCCTAGTGTGCATGGGCCAAGAAAGTTGGTAACCATATACTTTACTCTCTCCTTCTCAGCAGTAGTTTTTCCTTGTCCCAGGTTGTCATGTATACATTGTCCATAGATCTTCCATCACAACACTAATTTTCTTGGTAATGGCTAGTGTATAGGACTTTGCCAATGGAACCAGGCCCTATTTCACACCTCTGTAATTAAAATGGGGCATGGGGCCTGGGAACGAGACTATAGATACATGTACATGTACTAAAATATTTACACATTTTAAATGTATAAAAATGAATAATTATAGCAGGTATTGGATAAGAAATGATACACACACTCATGCACTTACATCCCAACCACATACATTTACACACAGTCCACTTTAACATCTGATTTGTAGTGACATAGCAATCCAGTTTCATAGTGAAATAGACACACTTGCTGAGATGTACAGGTAACAGGGGTTTTAGTTGGTAGTACAATTAGAGACATCATATAATAACCTCTGTGCATTCCTTTTGAAGATACAGCAGGCCTCCACACCAGTGCCAAGGGGCAGGCCTCCACACCAGTGCCAAGGGGCAGTTGTCCACCTCCCGCTGCATCAAGTACACCGATTACTGTATTGTGCTAGCAATAGGTACATGTAGGCAGATCTTGCTGAGCTGACCAAGATGGCCTTCAAGATAGGTAGCAACAACTGATCAGGTGATCAAAGATGGTTTCATGTACATGTATATGAGTAATGCCAGCCTACACCTTACTTAGGGTGATACATCCCTCAATTACTCTTCATCTGCCTTAATGATCAAGATGAGTCAAACTGAAACAAGTTTGGCAGTGGTGCAGATGTTCTAATACCCTCCTAAAGACAAAAGCCCATAAAGATGAGGAAGTTTAAGGGAGTTAACCCGTGATACAGGACCTTCACATGTGGATACCAGCAATCGTTGAGCACACGTGCATGTACATGTAGCTGTAGTCAATGAGCAGCTGTTCAAGAGCAAGCTGACTTACAATGTCATATGTCAATGTCATAGAAGACACAAAACTGAAGCAAGCCTTTGGGGCATCGTTAGATTGCAATACAATTGCTGTTGATGAGATGTGGTTTAAACGATGGAACAAGGTTGTATCATCAAGCCGAGGTTACTATGGCCTGCCTGGTGGAGCTTTTGGGAGAGAATTTGTCGACGTTCTTGCAGAAGAAGTCAATCTACTAAACAGTTCAAGTGTTCGTTCAGAAAGGCTGATCATATTTCTAGCTTTGATGCAGACAACATGGTAAATAAAGGTGGAGATATAAGGAGACTCCTGAAACGATGTATGATGACATGGAAAAGTGAACATTTTGATGATTTATAAGATGCTCTAAACATCACAAAAAGTGCAGTCACATGAAGGCTGATGAATCTCACATTGCAAAGGTTTTCACTCATTTGATGATGAAAGGTCAAGTAAGAGCTGCAGTCCGCTGGATCACTGAGAGAATGTGGTGCATCAACCTATGTTGGGCGTGGTTCCAAGACTGTCTTAGACATCCTGAAAGAAAAACACCCTGATCCTCCTAAATCATCAATGTACTCTTTTACCATGCAGTGAGGTACATGTACCTCCATTACTTGACGTTGATCTAACAAGTTCTCACATAGAAAAGTTGCCCGACAAATACAAGGTAGTGCTGGTCCTGGCAGGTCCACTCTAGACATTGGAATGGCTCACTTCTTCCTTATGGGGCTCACAGTGCAAAGCTGTGTGACGCCTTGGCAGAGTTGGCCAGGCACCTTGCCAACACAATTGTGGAGTGGTCAAATATTAAAGCACTGATGTCTAGTTGTCTCAGATAAATGCCCAGGTGTCCGGCCTATTGCAACTGGCAAGATTCCCAGACGAATTCTCTGCAAAGCAATGGCATTGGCTACACATGATGACATCGCAGATTTATGTGAAGTGGATCAGCTTTGCTCAGGTCTGAAGGGAGGTATTGATGGAGCTGTACATACAATGAGGGAGTTGTTTGAAGAACATCAAGCAGATGGTTGGGGGCTATTGCTCATGGATGCAAGCAATGCATATAATTCCTTAAACAGGGCTGCTGCGATTTGGAACTCTCAGCATTCAGTGGCCTCGATGTTCCCGATTCTTATTTATAATAATACCTATCGGGGTTATGCCTCCTTGTGTTATAAGAAAAAAGGAAGACTGAATTTCTACCCAGCAAACAAGGTGTTGCTCACGGTGATCTTCTGCCAATGTTAATGTATGCTGCAGCAGTCATGCCACTAATCAAGTCACTTTCCAGACCTTCCACCTGGGTCCAAAATTGGTATGCTGACGACTCCTCATGTACAGCAAAACTTATCCGCTTACATGAATGGTTTGATGAGTTAACGTTTTACTTACTTGTGTATGTCATGTTCATTGTTAGTAAAAAAAAATTTTTTCTATACACCTGTTATTAATAATATTTACATTTTTATTCGCCTCGACACCGGCAACAGAATAATCGCAACCGCTTCCAGGGTCTCCGCTCCCTCCCCTGACACACAACAGCTGTCATCATCACAGCCAATTTGTGGCTCCAACATTATCTTCAGAACATTCCATTCACTTCCAAGCCCCCCCCCCCCCCCCCCCCACCCTCAGCATTGCCCTGTACCCAAAGCCCACAGTCGTCGTCAAAGTCTATCGATCACCCATCACCGTTACCTTGGTCAACGTTTCAGCAGTCATCCTCAAGACCTTATGCTTCTTCCCAGTACCAACCACTGCCGTCACCTTCCCTCAAAATGGAATCACAATCGGCCACCTGTTGCAAATGCTACTCCTCTGGCACTCATTGCACATCTTGCAAGTGCTATAGGAAGAGCATCCTTGAGTGGACTGCTAAGGGGAAATGCATAGTTCACATTCATTCCAGGTCACAACAACTGTCTTCACAACCACCATCTTTGCACTTTTCGGCTCTCTCTCCTCTTGACCCATCTTCTCTATCACCACCAACTACATGTACACCTCAACAGCCATTGCCTGCATCAGAGATTATATATAGAGGGATTGGAAATGTGTCACATGCGCCATGTATGCCTATCTGAAAACATTATTAGAGAGCCTGAAAGTTAAGTATCCAGCCATCAAAATTGCAAAAGGGTCCACTACTTTTCTGATGTGCTTGTGATGGAATAGGGAGTATTGCAAAGCGCCTCACACTAAAAGCCAGCATGCAACATCATATCATTAATCCTCCTGATTTTCTCATTTTGTAGTGACAACATTTCAGGAGTACAATTTTACTTTGTTTCCAAAGAAGCAGTCCTGGAAGCAGAGGCATCCCTAAAGGAGTGTTTCAGCACTAGTTGTACCATTAAGGGAACTCAGAGATACATATATCATCGCTACATTCCACAGTCCACTAGCACTTAGCAATTCATGAAATCTCCTCTGGAGAGAGGACTGCTGTGGTCAGTGTCATGGAATCACTGCAGATTGATACCTCTGATGTGACCAAGGGCAGCTACATGTACATCGCATGCATGTATGATAGAGATCTAGTTTGGCTAGTGGAGGAGATATCTGAGGAGTTTGGGGATTTTTTTTTTTATAAAGTTCATGCATCCCAGTGTTGGGAGGTAGGTTTGTTTTTCCTGAAAAGGGTGAGTACTATTGAGCCCCCAAATCTAACCAGTGGAAGTGGAAGGTACTCCATTTCAGAGGAATCAAAAACCAAGGCTGAAAAGCCTCATACTTTATGGGAGAGAACTCTGAAGTAGAACTGTAATAGCCCACCTATTTACCTGTTGTACATGTAATTAGACGTAATTTTTATAGGTATTCTCAATACCTCAGGCCTCCTTGATTTTGTAGGTATCCCCTTACTTTCTCCTCTTTGTGTCACCCTGAAGAGTGTTGTAAACCTCCTGGCATCAGGCAAGGTCCTAATTGTAGTGTCTATATATCTGGCTGAAGGCAACTTGACAGCATTGAAAAAAAAAAACCAACAGCCCACACAATATCACAGTGGGAGAAACCCTAAGAAGGCTCACAGGGAAGTGTTTATGTGCCTTAGTAAAGGAAAAGGCATCTGAGTTCTTTCAACCTCTTCAACTAGGAGTCAGGATCTGAAAATATTTAAAGACGCTGTGTAGAAGATCACTGGTCAGACAATGACTGCCATCATTAAGGTTGACATGAGGAACGCCTTTAACCTCGTCTCCAGGGAAACTCGTCTTTCAGAATGTTCCAAAAAATTTCCAGAACTTCTTCCCTGGGCAGCGTGGTGTTATATGGTGTACCTTCACAGAACAGCTTCTAGCATATGCACACCACTAATACCTAACAAGGGCCCAGCGGAGCTGCAGAATACATGTATATCAACCCCCTTGAAGGCTGAGGAATGGGAGAATGCATTGGTGGGCCACCCTGATGAGGATTTAGTGGCATACATCCTTCCACAGGAGGGCTTCTGGGATGCGTCAACGCTAGAGCCAACTTACTGTCAGCCGTGGACAACCATGAGGTCGCGACAGCCTATCTTAAGGAGGAGTGTGCACAGGGTCACGTGATACTGATGGGCCCTGCAGAGACAGTGGCATGGCTACAGATCAGCCCCTTCGGCATGAACCCCTAGGGGCCAGACAGGTGCCATCCCCGCATGGAAGCAAAGTGAACGACAGAATTGACAGAGGATTGTGCTCACTGTCGTACGTAAGTGTGGAAGACGTAGCATCAACAATCCTCCGATTGGAGAGGGGCACACTAATGGTGAAGACAAAAGTCGTGCAAACAGGCTGATTCTGGTGCATCCGGAGGATCGGCCCTTTAGGCATAGAGTGGCAGGGCCTGACATACGTTGACACAACCTTACCATTTATGTTGCGCTCTATCCCTAAGATCTTTATGGCTGTGGCTGACGTGTTGAAATGGACATTCCAAAAAAGGAGGGTCGAGTATGTGAATCACTATTTGGACGATTTCATACTCCTAGGGCCTACACACAACGATAAATGTCAGAGGGGATTAGATATAGTGCTAGGGACATGCGAATGCTTGGGCATTCCATTGGCAGTGAAGACACTGGAGGGCAACAACCAGCCTGACATTACTGGGTACTGAGATTGATACGGTAGCGTTGGAGCTCCAACTGAAGCTGCAACCAATACAGACCACTGCCAAAGACTGGTACGGGCGACAGAGATGCACAAAGCGGGAGCTACTATCGCTGATCAGTGTGTTGGGCCATGCGTGCAAGGTGGTTCACCCGGGGAAGTGGTTTTTACACAGACTTATTAACCTCTCCAGTTGTACTCAACACTTAAATCGGCACATCCATCTCAACGTGAAGTGTCGATCTGACCTAGGATGGTGGTATATATCCACAGTGGACAGAAAGAAACACCCAGACCAGTTGTCTTGGAGCGACACATTAGGCAGTTGGGGCTGCAGTGCCTACTGACACACTAGGTGGCCCCAATACATGTGGACAGAGGTACCCACAGAGTGGTCGATCACAGTGAAAGGGATTGTGCCTGTAATGTGAGGTTGTTTTGTTTGGGACAGTGAATGGAAAAGAGGAGTGGTGCAGTGGTCAGGACCATCACTGCTCATGCCTTGTCACGTGCCCTGACCTGAAAGATGTACAAACTAGGGTTGAAGTCGGGGCACGAAAGCGCCTACCAACTGTCCTCCCACATTGCTATTAGTGGCAACCCAACTTGGGTTAAAGACAGTTTGCCTACTCACCCTGCATTTTATTATTAACTTCAAATGAGTGGTCTTGATTAGTGGTTTGAAAAGCAAGTTGAAATCATTAAAATTCAAATCATTTAATTTCTTTGATAATAGATGAATATTAGTTTATTTACATTGGCAATTCAGCCCACGTTTTAGAACATTATCGTATTTAACTGTTTTGGTTAATGTATAAGCGATTTTCTTTCATTGTGGTACAACCCTGTATACATGTACATGTACCATAACAGTGGAATTTGAGATTTGTTGCTCAGGTGTAAGGAATAAGAAAAAAGTGTGGAGCAGCTTCCTACCGTTGTGACGGAGAGTCACACCATATAAAGTTGCAGAAATAAAGTGGACAAAGACTTCTCATTGTATGAGAAAACTGCATAGTTAATATTCATGTATATCGTCTTGAGTGACATTCTCTTTTCATGTACAAGTACATGTAAATATATTTAGTGTAGCTGCACTTATGCTAGAGGGGGCACATCCCCCCCCCCCCCCCCCCGCTTTTAAATTCTTGAATTTGCACCTGGGGTCATGGGAGAGTATCAGATCTGATAAAAGACAGGGCACTTGTGGTTTGCAAGCATTACATCCTTGAACAGAGCCCAAATCCCAAATCACAGTGCTACTACATGTACATGTACATAGCCTTACCTTCTTGCAATCTTCGCACTTTTCAACCAGTACTGACCAATGTCCTTCTCAAAGTGACTGCAAAAAGAGAAACAATGCAACTGGAATGTATCAAGCAGAACAATACAAATATACATTGTACTTGTATGCATGATTGATACTGCCATGGTACAGCTACAAATGAGCAAAGGCAAACGCAATTTTATTATGTACATCTACATGCATATACCAAATGAGTGCAACAGTTTAAAGTTAAACTCTAAATTAAGAATTAAATGCTTGAAGTTAATAAACCTTTTCCTTTAAGGACCCAATGAATGTAATTAGTGTTATCTATCCATTACATCAAAATCTGGAGTATACCTAGCGCGCGTTTGTTCATGAAGTAGCCTATATGGGTGGTGAATGGTTAATATGTATGAATGCATATGGTATTAAATAGCCTGCTGATCATATCTCGTTATATTTAAAGTCTCAATCACTCTCCTTTGTGTTATCACGCCACAGTATCGGAATGGCATGTGGTGAATGCAATGAAGATGCATGTACTGATAGTTCTGCTGTATCTGAACTAACAGAAAAAGATATACCAGGTGCATCACTGAAAGATCCATTCCATAGTCACAAGGTGGTCGACTTGAATTGGTGGCTTCTTTGTTGAGGAATAGTTGTACATGTACCTACTTCATGGAAGCAGAGCAAGGTTGTACGAAGGTATGGCAAGACTGAGTTAAAATCTGATTATAAGGGGCAGGTTTATATTTAGGGTTCAAGAAGTTGCAGCATTCAATGCACAGGTTGCAGATGTTGATACCAGCAGTACATACCAACTGCAAGTGACACAGTTATATACTACCATTGCCTATTCCAGCAACTCCTCTGACAGGAAAATATGGAAATATCAAAGAGATGTCAACAAGAATATCAGGTTGCTTAACTTAAATGGCTATTTCTACAACTAACTCCAAAATACATACATGTACTAGGCATATTTCCAGCGAGGATATGAACATTGAGCATCATCAGTTCGGTTTGTAATCCTTGATAGAGTGATTGGTGCGAAGGGAGGCAATCTCCCGTCCCTCAAGCACCTCAGATGGAGGTAGCTGGCCTTTGCCATCCCAAAAATGGAGGGATGTTCTCGTTTGGCTGATCATCAAATAGTAAATCCTCAGCCATGACTGAAATATTCCATTGAGCTTTTCAATGAGTCCAGACACATATGTTAATTCAACATCTGACAATGATCCAGCGTAAAGTTGTGATATGAAGCTAACTGCACCATTTGGTGTACATCCTACCAAAAATTCACTGATTACTATGTTTGCAGTTTGAACACGTTGATGATTACAGACTCAAGAAATCTCACTTGCATCAACAATGATATAGGCTTTATAAATGCATAAGGAAGTGTACATTTCGCTTGTTCTACTTTTGGCATCCAATCTACATGTATCTCATGAAGGTGAAAGTATACAAAGCATATCCATGTAATGAAGTATTTAGAAACAACTTTGAGCTAAATCTCTGTGTGGTAAAAATAAAGTTCAGTTTCAAATTGACAAGAGTCAAAAAGAGTTGATATAACAGATCAGGAGACATCTTTCTCCTCATACCACTTTTAGTTTTACATTCCCAGTATGTCAGGCTGTTCACTTAAGGACCAAGAAACTCATAAAAATCATCAGTCTGGAAGCCAGTGTAAAATGATACATGTCTGAGATGTTATCTAAAATGATTATTTGATAGTTTTGTACATGTATGAAGGCTGTTCACCTCCACTTCAAATGCCTTTATAAATATGAACAACAAGCAATGCAGCATTTTATCAGTTTCATATTGGGGATTAATGGTTGATCCCTCATTGGGAAGTTCAGTAACTGTGTCGTCAGTAAAATCTGCCTCTCCAACTGGTGCTAATACCGCGTTTACACGACGATGGTACGGTACGGAACGGCTCAGCATGGCACGGTACGGAACGGTTATCGAGTAACGTTTACACGCGTTTGTGGCTATGTGGTTTTTAAAAAGCAATTCCGTAATTAACTACAATCATTGCCAGAAATCAAAATGGATGCCTTGTTTACAACCTTCCATGCAATCAAGAAAAGGAGGCATCAGATGCACAAAAGGAGAGCGATTATTTTCTCGTAACATACGCAATATTATGGCAATGGCCATCCAATACACCTCAAATGGCCTCAGTACCGATCTTGTTGTACACCAATTGATTTTTTCCCCCCGTTTTCCAGTTGCACTTGCATCGATTCCTCTCCCCAAATCTTTATCACCCGTTTGTTTCGTCCAATCCACCATTTTAATACTATGGAAACCAGTTCTACGCATGCTCAATTGCTATCATATCCCGATCGACCACAATCGAGTCGTGCCGTGCCGGGTAGCCCGGTTATTGCAACCGTGCTGGCTCGGCACGGTACGGCACGGTTTTGACAGGGTTTACACGTCAAACTTTAACCGAACCGTACCGTGCCGAGCCGTAGCGTATCGTGCTGGCACGGAAAAATTGTGTCGTGTAAACGGAGAATCTATATGGTCTTGATCATCTGAACTATAACCGTCATGATCACTGAAGCATTCTAGGTCACTTTCAACACATTCCAATCTGTTATGTCAAGTTTGTCACATAAAAATGATTTATTAGTTGTTCCCTTAAACAATGCTGTTCATCACTTATATCAGGTTGCCTACTGAGCTGATTATCACTTATATCAGGTTGCCTACTGAGCTGTTTATCACTTATATCAGGTTGCCTACTGAGCTGATTAAGGTTGCCTACTGAGCTAGGTTGCCTACTGAGATGCAGATCACTTAAATTAACCTATTCCATGTTGCATTTGATTACTGATACCAAAGTGATTACTTGCATCCTTCACCCACTGCTAATGAGACTGTGCCAGTGGTTTGTTGTAGTGCAGAAAAAAAGCGTCATTTCAGTACATCATTTAGCAGCGCTTTCCCATTTGTGTTCTGTACACATCTTGTACACATCTTGGAGTTGGCATTTCATCTGTACAAGCAAGGTCTATATGAGGCAATTCAGTGGTATCTCCATTTGAGAAATGGAAGCTACGGTAATGAACCTGAAGTTCCAAATAATTCAATCACAGTGATTTGATTCTGCATTATGCTCCATCTTTCCTTCATGACAGAATCATCAAGTCATCCGAAGGAGTGCAAGAAGGGGACCCTCCTGGACGCTTCTCTTGTGTCTGTCCATCCATAAAACTCTGCCGTTTAGATGGGTTGCTTTCTGGAGGAATTCTGTACATACTTTACACCTTTTCCACCAGTCTTTCTACATACAATGCATGTGGATGACATTCTTGATTTTACTGGCATGCGCACACACGACACAATGTAATTAGAAGAAAGGATCTTTAAGGCCTCAGCTATTCTAATTCTCACCACGGTTATCAACGGATGAAACTATGAGCTTGCAACGTGTCAATAAAGCGTACACATGGAGAAGATTGTGAAACAATCTAACAGTTGTCAAAGCGGATATACTTTGGATGTTCACGTAAATAGTAATTATAATTATGATGCCATGCTGACGCATATCTCTTATACGAAAAGGTCTATTACAATCTGTTGTTTCAATACATGTCAAATTGAAACAATGGAGATTTTTTTCTTAATATATATGCAACCTCAGCACATGTGTCAATTTTTTAAACCACTCTAATAGTTAGTGATTTGTATAAATTGTAACTATTTTTTAAAACATTTTGCACTGATTTGCAAGCATGCAGAATGACATTTTCCACTCCACAGTATACTCTGCCAGTGAAATTCTAATACCTCACCTGTCAGGCAGACCAAGAATTACTCTTCTCAAACTCAGAACAGCCTCTTGAACTCTAACATTTTCCTATACAAATAAGGACTCATATAGTACATTGTACCATAACATAACCCAAATGCAATTTCATATATGAACTCTATAAAGCATTCCAATTACACCTCTGCCTTAGGTAAGTACATATCCTGAGATTCAAATCCCTGTAAGCAAATTGCCATCTTAGCGGTTTTTACGATTTATATATGCTTTAAACTTTTAAAGTATTGTAAACATGAGAATTCTTTGCAAAACTGAACTCAGCAAATGCACAATAGAGCTATAGCTATGAAGGTTCATGAAGGTGTCTACAAATGGCCAAACATCAATTACTCCATCGACCTGTACATCATCTAGCTTTCACAATCAGAAGCTGTGATTTTAAAGCACACATATAGGCATATGCTTGTGCACATTTGTGCTGCATGAATATCTTACAACCTGGCACATGTACCCCTCCACATGCAACCTAACAAAATCATATCCACAGTATAACAGTAGCCTTGTTTATATAAATATAAAACACTGAGCTAATAGCTAACGTACATGTACATGTACATGGTCATACATGTACTATCTTCGTATGAGCAGAAGTACCGACCACACGCACATACACATGTACATGTATCATACTCAAAACTCATTTATCGGTACATGTACCACTGTATCTTAGAGGCAAAATGTAACACAGGATTTGCAGGTACATGTACATACATATACATATACATGTATGAACACACAAATGCAAACACAAATGTGACACACAAAAGTGCAAACTGTGACGTAACAAATATTTAGCATCAAGAATATTTGGATATGCATCACCCCTAACCTCAATTGCTTTCAATCTTGAATGCCAACTTGTTAACATCAGACCCTTGCTTGCCTTGTTACCACTTTGAAGTAGACCAACGGCATCCTGTAATTCTTGAAGCATATGTAACCTTGAAATCACAAAGCCATGTGTGATATACATGTAACTATATCGGAATGTCACTCGCAATCCCCCACCTCAAAATATATTCATAGCCTCTCTGATAGGAATTCTGCTCCAAGCAAACAGTTGAGAGTGGGTCCATCTGTTCTCTTCGAACCTTATTAATCCATCTTTTAAAGACACCATAATCCTGCAGTCAAAAATTCATTTTTATTAAGCTGAACTGCAATAATCAAAAGACGTACGCCCTGTTTAGCGAGAAGCAGCAGTTTTCCCAGGTTAACATCCCAAGTGGTTGCACCAGGAGGTTCCTGAGAGATAAATAATGCATACTGCATGACACCTCAACAATTCCACATTAAAAACAATGCAGTGTAATGTACATGTAAATTGGAGCAAATCAAATGCAGACATGAATGGTACAAATTGCTTTACCATCTTCAGTAACTCTTCCAGATCCTTCCACTGCCCGAGCCTCCAAGCAGCTTGAATGCGATACGAATTCAAAGATTGCATCCAATGAGGCCTTAAAGGTGATGTCAATGGGCACTAAAGTACTATGTGATGTAGTAAATGTATAATTACCTTTCACTCAGAATCCCATTTGCATGCATCAAAGCTGATGTCAGCTCGCCTTGTTGCATAATACACCGCAAAAGGCCCTGAAAAGAGTAATACTAATTCCAATCATAAGTATAAATGAGGAATAAATACTTCATGGTGCTCCACTGCATCTGGTTCAAGCTGAATGGCGCGTTCATAACAAGCCGCAGATGCTCGGTAGTTTCCTGAAGCGAATAACAATTTTACCAAGCTATCATAATTCATGAAATGATACTTACCTTCACTTTCATGTCGTGTGATCTGATCAGTAAGAGACGGTTCCGTACTTTTCATAGCAGCAATACCAGCAATACAATCAGCTTCATTCAGTGAAACATACAACCTCTATAACAGAAGTAAAAAAATTGCTTCAAAAACCCTTCTGAGACCTAAGAATTGATGGATATATGCATAATGTACCTGCAAAAAGCCCAAGTTTCTCTGCTCAGTTTCAGGGTTGGCCTGCAAGTATGCTTCTATGTACATCAAAGATCTTGAAAAAGCCCGACACCTGAATGCTGATAATGCAAGCACATCCTGTATATAGAAGAAGAAACTTAATTCTGTACATACCACGTGCATATGAACATGTACAAACCTGTGGGATACTCTTCAGAAATGCCTGTACTCTTGCCATTTCAGCTACATGTATAGAACAGAAAAAAGATACTGCAATACTAAATACTAAGTACATGTAATGCAGTTGGTGTCCACATTCTTTTCATTACATGATTATGGCAAGCTGTACATTATTCTTATTAATAAGACACCTCACACCCCATATTTCTTAAGTACATGTATACATGTACATGTACATGTACCTGTTTGCCGTTGGTCTTTAGGTTTTTTATCATCTCCGCTGCTAAACTTATTCCTCAACCAAACCTTCAAATGGTCCAAAACTCCAAATATGGTCTGAACACAAGCATGCGATGAGTCTACATCAAAAGGTAAAATATTACTGTACATGAAAGCAAGTACACGAACTAACCATGAGAACTGTCCTTTGAATGGGCGCAATAATTCAGTACAGCCATGATCTCCTTATGGATCTAATCAAAATAATAGTCACAATTACATCGTATAACTAAGGCTGCACTAACATGGGTAATGCAAAAAAGGTGACTTAGTCTTGATAATTAGTCCAACATGTAAGTCTGCTCCTGCAGCCCATCTAATTGCCAAGGTTAAGGCTTACGCTTGATCACATGCAAGAGCTAGTGTGCACAGTGGTTTAAGACCATGACATGGGGTCAGGGTATAATTGTCAGACTTTATTTTTTTTAATGGTTTTAAACTCCCTGAGCTATCATAATTTGTGCTCCAACTTCAAATTGGGCCTAATATTGGCCCTGATAGTCAAGTGCAAAGTATTAAATGGAGGTAAATGTGTTCAACCGATGTATTTGTGTGTTACAAATTATTTTAAAATCACTGTGAGTGATTGAAAGTAAATAAAGTAGCTATATATTCTTAAAACCTTCTTACAGATACTGGTATAATTTTTGTACGCATAGCTCGTCATAGAACGTAAATTTAATTGGATTACACGGTTGCGCAATGTAATATAATCACGTGTAACCGCCTAAGGGAACAAACGGGTGAAAAAGGGCGGCCCTCTCAAGCAAAGTAATATAGTAAAAGCTTTCTGCTATTAAATGCCTACCTATTAACACGCGCCGCTTCTTGCCGCTTCAAAGTTTGGATTTTTAAAAACGCTATAAACACAAGCAACTAACGATCCAAAATTGTTAATAATCACAACTTAACTTGCTTTTGTAATCATGGCCGACGACCGTAGCACTAGTATTAGCAATCAAGAAGTGTTTGAAAGGTACGTAATGAAGGTTAAAAGCAACGTGGAGGCAGCCAGACGATTTATGAACGATGAAGGAATAGTGGACGAGCCTATAGGTCTTGATCGGTGGGTTTATCGCTTTCGTCGTCTTAGGAGTAGATGGGCTAAATTAAGCAAACGGCAGAAGAGCGAAAGTACAAAGAAGGCATTTATGGAGTTTCAGCAAGAGAGGTTTTTAAAACCTGATGTTACCGATGAGCCAATGGCTGCTCAGAGTTCAGATGAACATGAAGGAGATGAAGTGGAAGAGATCGAAAAAGAACAAGATGAAGCAAGTACCAGCACAATTGCCCCACTCGATGCACTGAGCCCTCATCATTCCAAAAGGAGAACAGATGCTTTGTTTGCTCTATTGAAGGAGGAAGCAGAAATGCAAAAAATAACAACTACTCAATTGTTAGGATACATGCTTCATAGGGAGAATTACATACATGACAGGGCTGTAGCTGCAGTAGGTCTCAAGTTGTTCCGCAAGGAAATGGTTAGCAGAGAGATTAGTTTAGATGAGGCTCTATTTATTTTATCTACTTACAAGCTTGGTCGGACAGGGTATACTAGTCTTAGGCAGGAATTGAAAAAGTCCGAAAAAACAGACTGAATCAAGTAGTTGCCTTTAACTTGAGGATAGCCTATTAGAATCTATCTTTCTGAACTGTAATACATTCATGATTATAAATTATGTTAGTTATTCAATGTATTTTATTATTATAAAGTATAAAGAATCTTGATTTTTTGCCTTGAATTTAATTAACTATTCTGGGATAATTATTAAATTTTAATTCCTACATCATTTAGTACCTGTTTAGTGTAATATAATATGCCATTAATACATATCAATTCATTACAATAATGGAATTTATATAAATCTGTTGAATTTGATTAATCTGTCTTGATTTTATCGTATTAACTTTATTTAATAACTTATATTTATTTAATCACCTCATTATAAATCAGGATACAAACAAGTTAGTCATATTTGTATACAGTAATTTGAAAATGTCCTGGTCAGCTATGGTTTTAAACCACTGTGGTGTGTCTGTGTATATATTTACCAGTGTGTTGTTTTTTTTTGATATATACATGCATTTGTACATAGCACATGTAACATGTAATGCACCCTTGACGTTTAGAAATGAGGAATTTGATAGCACATCCAGTGATATGAATCAAATTAAGTTCAAAGCTGGAACCTTACTGTCACATCACATAAACGTCCATTATTAAAGGCACAATCTGTACTTGCTGTTATTTCATTATTTACTGAAATGCATGAAGTAGGTAAGTAATAAAACATTCTCTATGAGAAAGTTTATCTCGAATTTAAAGGCAAAAGTGCTGTAAAAACGAAGTCGCAAAATCATATGCTATTTTAGCACGTGTTTTTATAATCATTCAAACTCAAATTCATCACTATTCCTTGCTTTCTAAAGATAACCTTCAAATCCTCACATGTACATTATATTGCCATCTTTATAATAGAGATTTTTGTTTGTTACATTTTCAATTGCAAATGTGGTACCTAATCAATAATTATATCATTATACATGTAGTTGGTACCAAGTAAATGAACTTTTTAAATGATCATGTGCAGGTTATTATAAAGTGAATTATCTAAAAGATTCAATTTACAGATAAGAGTTGTATTGAAATTTTCAATATATAAAAGAAAACAACCTTGAAGACACAGTTTGCATTATTTTCTAAACTGCTTACCTACAGTGCTTCTCACAAAGATAGGGATGTCTAGTTCTTTAGCCATAACTCTGTAACCAAACATGATGTGGAAAAAACAATTATATTTTTGGAATCAGCATGTACTTTTGCATCATCCTGTGAATTTATGTTGCATCACGTGATGTGTTTTCGTTTCAGGACCACAACAAGTAACATAGGGTTAAAACAACATTTTTGGTTTATAACTCATGAATGCAATGGAGTTAATGCTTCAAATTTACAACACAACTGCACCATCATAGTCTGCATGTCCATGAGCAGTTTGATCGTTACACACCCTCTAGGTTTGGAGATCGGTTCAAGATTGTAAAAAATATAATACAGTTTAACTGATACAGTTTAAGAGTTATTCCCGACAAATCGCAACGTGTCACCACTATAATGACATCACGTTTTGATACGTCATCAATAGTCAAAATTTCTATCCGATAATGGAATTTTGAACTTTGGCAAATAGCAACTTACGATCGCAATGAAGGATAAGAGTACAATGTTCCATATATTAACTACAGGGACTTTGCAATGTACCAAACTAAAAATCAAACCTTACCTCGGAAGTTTTCTGAAGCTTTTTCCTTAACCGCTACCCACTTTCAATTTTTTTAAATCTTGAACCGATCTTAATAACTAGAGGGCATGCAACGATCAAACTGTTCAAGGACATGCAGACTATGTAGTGCAGTTGTGTTGTAAATTTGAAGCATTAACTCCATTGCGTTCATGAGTTTTAAACAAAAAATGTTGTTTTAACCCTATGTTACTTGTTGTGGTCCTGAAACGAAAATACATCACGTGACACAACATAAATTCACAGGATGATGCAAAAATACATGCTGATTCCATATGTATTTCAATATCATGTTTGGCTACAGAGTTATGACTAAAAAACTAGACATTCTCATTTTGTGAGAAGCACTGTACTCCATTTAAATTTAACATCCACGTTCATACAGGTCCATGCTCATATACAAGTAGGCACCAATGCTCAATAAGTTGCTAAGGGTCAGTCGAAATGAAAAATTAAACAACATTTTATTTGTGGTACGACAGCTGCTTATCTATAGCATCAATTAATGCCACAAAAGATGGAAAAGAAACTTGAGATACATTGTGGCAGTGAAGCAATCATCAATGCCAGGGCACTTTGGTTCCTCTTCAGTTTAACCCCCCCCCCATTTTAAATCCAAATTATTTAGCAAGTTATTAACACCTATAACCTTATTATTAACACAGTCCTCATCAGTTTTGCATCACTATTCTGGATACAGCTGCAATTTTAAAGTTACCACTTTAGCACATGCCGCTTACAACAGAGTAATAAAAGGGATCATAAATGTGTGTATCTCCATTCCTATCCATTGCTAGTGCTGCCAAGAAGTACAAAACTGGCTGCAAAAAAAATGGATCAATAAGTCTTCCAATATCATTAGCACCTGATGGAACTGAGGATAATGAGATTCACTGCTTTAAGCCTGAAGGGCAATGGCCAAAAGTAAAACCATTACTCCATTCAACTATGGCAGACCAAAACATTGAAACTCTTCAACAAGAGTATACTGTGCTGAGTCTGATGAAGAACAAAATAGTGGTATGAAAGCAGCACTAGCAGGACTGAAGAAAGCGACGAAGAGGGTACTTGATGGATTTACTACTAGTATACAGGTCTACCTTATAAATTTTCAAATCTATATGTATACATTCATTTAAACAACTGATTTCGCCTATTGATATTAAAGGGTAATTTAATGAGTACTCTGCAACGGTAAACTTATTAATTAACGCCCAGGGTACTGAAGGTTAAAGCCCAGGGTGTTAAATTGTAGAAATATGGTACAATAATTTTTATAAAAATTACTTATTATCAAGTATATGCGGGTGTTAATTAATATATTAAAATTGAAGCTTATTTTGATCACATGAGTTACCCAAATATACCTTTTCTAATATAATGTTATCCATGTACATGTAGGTATTGCAGTTAGATTTATATGCTCCTATTACAAGGAACCTTGTGTAAGTTACTTCAAAACAACTCGACGAAACAACTTACATGTAAATATATTAGAACTGTACTTTTTTTAGATTGTAACAGCATGGGCTATGACGTTCAATTATCGTGGTTAAAAATATACTTTAAAGTTCATTACAAGTAATACTTGGTACCAACAGATGTTTCGTACTATACCATATAACTCAAATACCACACAGATGTTACACCATAGGTACCACAGTTACATCCCAGGAACCAACACATACATGTATAGTATACATACCTGTTCTTGTGCACCTGCAGCCCCTTGACTCAAGATCAAAGTCAGAACATGTGGAACCACATGTATCGCAGGATGAATGTCATGCTGCAAAACAGAAGAGATTTACTTACATTGTTAGGAGCAGTTGCTAGGAATTTTTACTCCAAAATTTTTTACGTACAGTACAAGTATGTGAAGCTGGTATGCAACAGGCACATCACTGATTTCCATAATGCTAAATATTAAATATTTTTCTTTCACACACACACACACACACAATGTATAATTATTAATATGTACACTACATTGTACAAAGCAATAATAATTTGCAATAGCAAATATGGCACAGTATACTACATGCACATGTGTAACAAACCTTGAAGATAAGGCTACAAGGCAGCAGTACACTTTTTGCAAAGGAGTCCTCAAGCTACACGTAACATGTACATTGAGAGTTGGGAGTTCAAAAGTTGCAAAAGCCATTACTGTACTCGCCTGGTGTATCAGCATAGAGGTCCACTTCTGCACCCACACATGATAGCTGACAGGCTTCGAGCACTTGAAAATAGAACCAGCAGATGTAGGGTGTTCCGAAATTGTAGCAGAATAGCTACATGTTTGCCAAATAGAAGAATAATGAACTAAATACACATGTACATGTATCATGTCATGTTACACTAGCTAGACCTCAAATAAAACAAGGAGGAAGAACTTCATGTAAAGGAAAAAGTTGCATGGTTGTGAAGACTTTGTTTTGTATAAATTTATAGTGATTAATTTTTCCACCACAGCATTGTTACTAGACACTATCCAATACGAGGTACATGTATATCAATTGGTAAGATACATGTACATATACACAAACAATACTTTCACTTCCATTACCTTGAGGTAAGCAGAGGCCGAAAAAGCTCTTGGGTTTCAGTAGGTAGTCTCAACCAAATTTTTGCACCAGAGCTGGATCATATTTAAAAATTCAAAGAGTACAGTAAAACGTGTCGACTATGATCAGCATGTGACACCATAAATTAGACACTTGGCTGCATTTATATCAATTCTCGCAACCACTATATCAATTTTATAGGCCACATGCTAATCAAATACATGTATGCTACATGTACATATATTGTATAAACATTCATTTACATCCACCTTGGTACATGTACACACACACACACACACACACACACACACACACACACACACACACACACACACACACACACACATACAACATGTACATACACACACGCATACCTACCTTGTTAGCTCTGTGGTGCCACATTGGTAAATCCGAAGAACTTCTTGAATTGCAAAAGCACAACAATCCTACATGTGTTTGCAACAGCTACATTATAATCATGCTGTTGCATGCTACATGTATTTGCATGAACAACAAGCAACTGTACATGTACATGAGCACAAGGGAAAATGTCATTGTAATTTAAAAAGTGTGACAGCAGTACACTGGCTATGGATGGCCAAGGACACCCTTTTCAGATAAGTTAGAACTATTTTGGGCTGATAAAAACAGCAAAAAAAATGTTACGTTTGAGGGGTTATGAAAAGTCTAGTAGCAGCTACAATTGCACATGCATGTGGTGGCCTATGCTTAACAATAATATTGACCAAGTAGTGAAGTCATGTGAGAACTGTTAAACAGTGAAGAGTGCTACAGGTGGCCATTTATACCATAGGAACGAATCCAAGTGCATTCTGCTGGTTCACTTCTGAAGAGGTTGTTCCTTGTGGTGCACATCTGAAATGGCCAGAGGTGTCTTCAACCACTATTATGGAACTTTGCAGACCTGTTAGATGCTAGTTATGGTCTACAGCAGCTTGATCCAACAATGGTCCTGAATTTGCTTCAGCAGAATTTGTTGGAGTGACAAATACATGGACTTTTCGAGAAAAACGGATCAATGCTTTTAATGCACTTGATTTTGACATACATGTATTGGACAACTGCAAATTGTTGGGCACAAAGTAAACTGTAGGCTGCACATCTATTATTATAATACGTGACATTGATGCAACAACATTGAAAACTTATTTGACTACCAAATTCAGCCATGGATCAGAGTATCACTGGTATGCAACAAAGGACCTGGCCTGTGGTATCAAATGATGTACATGTACATGTAGTACTGTGAATGCATAACTACTCACCGACAGGACACTACACAGAAATGATAGCTACATGTACCTTGGGACATTACATGTACATGTATGTGATTGCTCTCTGAAGAAATTAAGAATCCACATTAGTCAAGTGTCTGAAAATTATATAGAAAGCTGAAAATCATCATTTATGTGCATAGTGGACTACGTATGCATATGAACACGCTTCCATACACAAGTACACACTGTATATGTATGCACAGTACAACCTCACCTGTGACTGAGTATCTTCAGCAGCAACATACGTCCGAGCCAGTTCAGTGAGAAGCTCGACACCGAATTCATTATCTATCTAAAAATAAGCGATACAAGAAATGATAAATACTTGTACATCATATAGAACATGTTGCGTTTCGCAGTGTTAGTTAAATGTAAGTGTTTGTATGTTTATATGCAGCCCATGCTGATAAAGTTAGTAGCCACATGCGTGCATGCAGGCATGCTCGTGTGCTTTGTGTACACGACAACGTATAGCTACTCGACGTGTGAGTAAGTTATTTTATAACCAGAGTATTACCTCTGTAATTTTGTGTAAAAGTGCAAAAGGTTCAACAACGTATCTGGTACTAACGGTTTATTCGAGTTAACTACATGTATATGCAGAAATATACACATAAGGATTATTGAAATAGCTGCACCCTTTGGTCAGAGATAGTAGGATTTAAACTCCATTATCTCTGCTTTGGCGGTGATCCTGGTGGACAAACATTCATTGCATAACATGTGCTTCACCAGTTGGACACTACACAGAAACGATAGCATGATTGCTCTTTATGATTCACATTATTTAATAGTCATAAGACAACATCATATTACATGATTATAGTAAGTTAGTATAGTGTGCAGAATATTCCAAATGAAACTATTAATAATCAGTACAGGTAGTGTTTTGGGTCCATGAATAAAGCGGCAATCTGACTTAACGTTATTCTATGTATTCTATATGCATATTTTTACGTCCATGTTCAATATTGTACTACATGTAATTCCAAATAGAATTTATTCATAATGACACTGAGAGCAGAACTGAGTATAGTCTGAAACATCAGGAATGGGCCACTTAGCACAGAACACAACCAAGTGGACGTCATATACATAGCAGTTGAAGTACACTTTAGCTATCGTGTATTGTGTACGGGTGCAGTACGTGTGGATATGCAAAGAAATGCATACAACATCCACACACAATATACATGCCACGCCCCCTCCCAACTTTTTTGAAGTTATATGTGTATTGCATTGCATATGGGTCATTCTATGGCAGAACACCCAGAGGGCATGCTATTTTGGCACCACACCTTCTCAGATTTGGTTTATATATTTCATATATATTTATAATATTAGGGAAAGTACTGATGCCAATTATCACCTTTGTATCTCTATCAGATATTGCGAAAATTGATTTTTAAGTATTTATTACTATTATTACCCTAACATGTTAAAAAATTCGTATCTTTTGAACTGTTGGTCATGGAGTGACATAGAAGGTATCATTGGGAAGCCAAAACCATGGTTCATAACACCATTGTGCTATATTAGGTATTCAATAAAGTTAATTAACCAATAACGTGTGATGCAATGTTTAGCAGCTTATGGATAAAAAGGGACAAGTTATTGGTATTATATTTACATAATAGTGTTGTCATAATTAAGTATAAATATTAAAAACTTGGGTTGGCTAATATGATACATCAAGAACCTAAACATGGGAAGTAGCAGCACTTCATTTAGGTTACATCTAAGACAAAAGCATAATAAAATTCATTGTTTTGACAATGCACCACATAAAAGGATAACAATGTTATGCATGTATTCCTGCAGCAACTTACATGTAGGAAAAAGGTAAATGTCAGGGGGCCCCTACAAATACATTTTATCCCAAAGACTACGAGCTCTTTAAGCTTTTTTGAGTGATTCACGTGAAAGGGTGTATCCTCTTGAACTGGTCAAACTAGGTGGGTCAATGGTGCAAAGGATATCACTTTCCTCAATCCAGCATGTGTCATCTACTTCATGGAAAACAAACTTGTTCATAGGGCAACTGGGGTGCATGAACTTGATTAAAAGGTCTCCAAACTCTTCAGAAATATCTTTACTATACCATACCACACCTTATATGCGTGCTACATAGTTTCCTTTGGCCACATCATGAATGTCAAAAAATGCTGACTGCTCTGGCCCTTGGTCCAGAGGAAACCGCATGCACTGCCAAAGTAGTTGTGGATAGGGGAACATATCTATGATACCTCTGAGTACCTTTGAGGGTGTGGCATTCACTGAACCATTGCTGCAGTGCTGCATCTACTTCCTGTATAGTTTCATTACTTACAAAGTGAAAATGCACTCCATGTATGTTGTCCCTGCAAAATGCAAACATATCTTGAGGGATAAGGATTAGAAACGGGTCCCTGAAGACTAGCATTAAGGGTAAGCCGTTTTGCTGTTCCACCAATCCCATCACATGCAGTTTTACCATGTGATGTGGCAAAGAAATGCCACTCTGCAAGCAATCCCTTATGGTGACACTGGTTAATAATATTATAACGATTTTTATATTGCCCTGCACAACCATCTGAATAGTAGTAAGGGAAGGATGGGTTACTTTTATGTTACCCAGCAGCTTTTTCTGAAAAGCATAGACAGTAGCTGTTGTATGAACTGATGTCACCAACCATGCAGTAGCTTTCAACACTAAGGAAGTAGGGGCAACCAAAAGTACATATGGCTTCATGCTTTGTTGTGCTTACATTACAACCACAATTTATTCATAGCAGCTTGTTAAGCAAGTAAAAATAAATAACACTACAGTTTGTGAAATTCAGTACTTAATAACCGTAGATATAGCCAGTTCAATTTTGATCTGAAAAAAATCTCCGATGATACAGTTTTCTTATGTATTATTAATTACACTGAAAGGTTTTGTCCTTTTAACCTGACATGTGCTGCAAATGAAGAAAATCAATTATGAGTTAATTAACCTAATAAAATTATTAATTTTATTGGATAATGAAATATTTCATTGATTTAACTTCTCAGTAATACCTTGCACTAAATTATGTGACATGTACTGACAGAGATGTTAGCAGTCAAAGATGCAGGGTCAGTGATATAAATATGATGATTATTTGACAATATCTTGCAATCAGATAATGCTAATGAGGTGATAATGCATTTGGTTACTTTCCCAATCATGGTGAACATGTGTACTTGAATTCATACAAATCTGAGATGGTGTGGTGCCTTTGACTGGGTGATCTGTCATAGATTGACCCATATGTGTATATGCATGAGTACATGTAATTGGCTATGATTTTCTTAGCTGTGGGGGGGGATGCAAATCACCTAATAGCTCATTCTTCCAAGTATGATACTTTTACATGTAGCCACTGTACTATTACATAACTGTGCATGTCACACTCCTGCTTTATCCATCAGATGTGCATGTCAAATGCTACTCTTGGTGGGTCCATATAAGATACGCTTGTGTCTTCACAACATATTGCAATAAAGAAATTAGGCATGTGTTTATGCATTCTTCTTTGTCGCGTCCCGTATTGCACACTAGAATGCTTCTTGATCTCCAAAGCCTGTGCAAACAGTACGCATGTACTCAGCTTTTTTTTCATTTCGAAATTTCGTGGGCGTAGGCCTTCCCCTCGCGTGACACGAGAGCTCAATGGAAGAGATGCCAAAGCCACCCGGATGGGTGTACAAGATGAACATAGTGGACGGGATCCCTTTCCCACCATTTGTTACGCAGCAACACATGGACAAACTGAAGAAATTTCAGCTGCGATCGGATGACATTATTCTCGCCACGTATCCAAAATCGGGTACCACCTGGATGCAGCAGATACTGAAACTCATTTATACAGGTGGAAACGAGAATGGTAAAAATGTCAGTGAAGCAGTACCATGGTTAGAGCGTGGTACTGTAAACATGGCTACTTCGGATCCGAAAGCTGCAGTAGATTTTGACAATATACCGTCGCCCCGCCTCCTCAGTAGCCACGCACCATACTTTCTCGTGCCTGGAGGCTTGCCCCATACCAGTCCTGCTAAATACATCTACGTTGCTAGAAATCCAAAGGACGTGGCTGTTTCGTTTTACTACCACTCGCGTGCATTCAAAGCATATGAATACTCCGGTCCTTGGGAGCACTTCTATACGCTGTTCGTAACGGGTCAAGTTGAATTCGGATCGTGGTTTGACCACGTCCTAGGATGGTGGGAACACCGAGATCAGGAAAACATCCTTTTTCTAAAGTACGAAGACATGCAAAGCGATCTGCACACTTCTGTCCAACGAATCGCTTCGTTCTGTGGAAAGAATGACTTGAGTCCCGAGGTTATTGAGCGTGTCGTTCGACTGTCCACATTTCAAAGCATGAAGGCCAATTCTCTAGCTAATGGAGACTGGCATTCGCCTTTTAGAAATACCGAAATAGCACCATTCATTCGCAAAGGAATCATTGGTGACTGGAAGAACCATTTCAGTCCAAAGCAGAATGAAGAATTTGATGCGATGTATCTGGACAAAATGAAAGGGAGTGGGCTTGAATTTAGTTTCCAATAGCTCAGTGTAAACCTGTTGATTTTCAATTAAGTTTATTATGTGATAAGTATGGGTGCAGGGGGCTGGTGCAGTCATTTCAAAGACCGGATGACTTGTTGCAAGCAACTGAAAAAAGTTCAGTAAACAAAGGTTTTACATGCTGGATGTAAAGTTTCTGTTTACATGTTCTTTTACTTTGTGTATATGACGTGCTGAATTAGGCAAGAGAACATGAAATGTCTTCAATGCTTACTGAAAAGAGAAGTGGGTATGAACTTAACAGACTAACATAGGACAGTGAGACTTGGAGGCTAACTTCAGAAGCAGTTTTAATTCTAAATCAATA
The DNA here is from genome assembly GCA_949361645.1 of Spongilla lacustris. Classification (NCBI taxonomy): domain Eukaryota; kingdom Metazoa; phylum Porifera; class Demospongiae; order Spongillida; family Spongillidae; genus Spongilla; species Spongilla lacustris. The sequence goes on from OX442424.1 coordinate 4,362,174, forward strand.
CATTTTTTTTTTACATTTCCATTAGGCCTTTACTGTTTTTGGATGCCACTGTTCTTAGCACTCACAAGCACCAACAAAGCAAATACTGAAATGTGATTTAGTACATCCATTCTTCAGCTGTGACTCAAGCTACATGTACCAACCAACAGCCCCAATTATCAGTAACATTATCTAAACACTTCTTACTTAGACTTCAATGCATTAGGTTAATGGTTTTGTCACAATTAGCCATTATGTGTATAGGTAATGATAAACAATTTCACTCACAATTTAAGGCACACAATACATGAAAGTTATGGTTTGTGTGTGCACTTACCTCATGTGATTTATGCACTTGAGATGAATTGAGAATAGGAAGATCTAACCTAAAACAGAACAAATACAGCATTAAAACAATACTACACACTAAAACAGATATATCACAAAAAAGCCACACCATAAATTTCATGAATCAACCAAAGAAATTTTAGGGCATGTGCAAACCCCTTGTTGATTGCGAAGCTTATAATACATGTACATGTACATGGTCCCATCTAAACATCAATTACTTGTTGCTGTACATGTATCATATATGCAATGTTTAAAAACCTTCATCATGTGTACATGTCCATGACAGTTCTTCAACACTGACCCATTGAACTATTTATTTTTAAGCCCGCTCAATCAACATGTATATGCAGATAAATGTGACAGAGCACAAACGCACTTTGTTATCAGATCTTGAATATACAGCAAAGAATAGTATAGGATACTAAAAACATACTTAGGTAATTTTTTTTAATTGGCAATCAGTAGAAACCATAGGGTCAACAAATGTTTATCACAAAACGATTGGTTTTACATGTATGTACAAGTAACAGTCTTATGGCCATAACCAGATTTGTCAAGACGATATATACACATGCATAAATTTCTACATGTATTGCATAATTTGTGCAACAACAAAATATGCCAAATAAGGCACATGTAAACTGATAATAAAATATTGTGTCTTGAGAATACAGCATACATGTACATGTATCTGGGGATGCAGTATGAATAAATTTATATAATACCATGTATCACTGAAAATTTAAATTTTCGAGCAGCAGGTCTTCACAAGAACTTTCAGAAATATGTACACATGTACATACGTACATTAGAAACCATGCCACTGCAAACATCCACAGAGTACTAAGTATAGTATATACACATAATGTAAGATACAAGTTAGAACAAAAAAGTAGTATGATAAACATAAACTATATCTATACCTTACCTTCCAGGATCAATGGCTCCAATGACTCCAAGGCACTTGCTGCATTCTTCCTTCACCTCATCTGTTGCTTCTCTCAGAGCTCTTAGAATCTTGTCAGAAGAGAAGTAGCTTGTCTTACATGTATGTGTTATCTTTTACTTGTGCACCACATCTGTTAGCTACATGTATTACTTACTGTACATGTGCAAAAGTATGATTTCAACTGCATATCTGTATACAAAGTTCCTTAACCTTTAATCTATTTTCATCCTTAATTCAGGATGGAAATCCTGAATTAAGGATGACTTTACGCCGCTCGTATCAACATAAATTCGAACGGTATTGATGATTTTTTTTTTTAATATTTAGCTTCTGTAGGCTTTCATCTAAACAGCACTATCCATTTTAGTCATTCAAATCTTTATTTCTTTTAGAAAAAACAATGTTTAGGCTTAGTTTACATTTTGTTCGCAAATAATGACGAATTACCAACAAAGTCAGGTACAGTGTATAAGGTTGAGGAAAGAGCAGGAAGCTTACTTTCAAGATAGAAACTGTTACTAAGATCTGTAAGGAGAGCCGTACAAGCAAATTCAAGAATATGGGACACAGGAGGTACGAGCATCGAATCAACTCAAGGCGGACTAAGCGAAGCGAGTCAGAGCGGGTGGTATGATGGTTAGCCTCTGCAAAATAATTAAAAAAAGCATTTCTGTCGTTGAGAGCGATGCAGAAATGCCTGGCATTGGTAGAAATGGCGGATGCTCGGACAGTGATAATAAATTACACTTTTCTCTTATTTTGTGTACAAGTTTATTAAAAATACAACTTCTACCAAGAGTCTGGAGGTGCTACCACCAATAAGTAGTGAAAAGGAGTAAAATTGATATGTTCAATGCTCTTTGTAAGCATTACAAACTATAAATTGCTAATCATTTAATTTATGTACGCGGGAGCAACGAACGTGCTTATGCATCCTTGAAGTTTGGGCAGCTTTCTAGATGATAAAAATTATTCCATGCTATAGAATGCACATTGTTGCAACAAACAGCTTTTATGTTTAATGATTTTAATTTTCACTACAATGGTTGTTATAAACGGCAGAACTCACCATCCTGAACTCAGGATTTTACCGATCCTGAATTCAGAATCGTTTCACGCAGACTAAAGGTTAAATACTACACGAATATCCATCTTAAAGGACATCTTCATTAATTGTTCTACCAATGTACATGTCCTATGTGAATGAGCTGCGTTTGACAACAATCTGAGTGTTAAAATGTCAACTAAATCATTGATCAATTAGGGAAAGTTGAAAGCAATACAAGTACATGTAAAAGCAAGGCTTAGAAGACATAAATGTTGTCAACATGACAATGCACTTGAAAATGCATATTGACATACACAATATATGTGTAAATATATAGGGTGTTTCTCAATCAAGGAAAATTAACCACAAGCAGTTAATTAACTGGTAATTGTTGTTAAACGTTCTAACAGCAATAGAAGACATGCTGGTGAAATAATCTTTAATCGCTAATTATTTAATAATATTGATATTAATATATTATACAGCAGTAAGATAAATAAATGCAACCTACTATTGCTAATAGTCTGGGACAAAACATGGCTATGGCATTGGCTCTAACTAAGTTGAGGTTCAGCCTGCCATATAAAGCAGCTAGGACTTCAGCCTTAGCCCTGTTGGAGCTAGTTGCAAGGCGAGAGGCCAGAAGTGAAAATGACTCCATTGCTTCTGTCCCCCAAGCAATATTGATAAAAGTTTCAATATCCGAGCCTATTCATTTCAATTAAATATTATTAACGGTAATAAATGTAGGGTGGGTGGTAAGTTAAAAGCTGCAAACTGCATCTAATTAACTACTTCCGTTTAGAAGTTATTCAAAATTGAAATCTTGATTTTTTTGATTTTCACAATGTACTTGATTTAGTGGCCATTGTATCTTGATTTGGTGGTTTGAATTTATTAACAAATTCAGATATCATTAAAATTCAAGGAAATATTGGAGCCTCTAAAACAGTATGTTTTTAATTAGGTGTTATTAATCCATTTTGGTTAATTTTAATTACTTTGATTTTAGTTAATTAATTATTAAAAATTTGTTTACATCAACATTTAAAAGCCCATGTTATTAGACTATTTAGCAACAATTTTCAGTTAATCAAATGCTTGTGGTTAATTCATAAACAATTTTCCTTGATTGAGAAACACCCTATACATGTACATGTGCACAAACATGCATTTGTGCGCCTAATGCAGCACATGTACAAGTACACCTTATGCAGCCCATGTACAAGTATACCTTATGCAGCACATGTACAAGTATACCTTATGCAGCACATGAACAAGTACACCTTATGCAGCACATGTACAAGTATACCTTATGCATGTATTGGCAAGGTTTAAAAGCACAATATACTAGTAACATTTATGGTACTTATGCACTTCGGCCTAAAGCTTGCACATGTTGTAGGGAACAACTTTGACCAATATGTGATTTTTTTAAACATGCATGCCATTGAGAAATATTGAAAAAAATACACAGTAAGCTGCCATATAATGTTACTTACTGTTGCAACAATCTCTGTCACTACCGGATTAACCAACTCACTTCCGACAGTATATTTCTGAAGTAAAGCCTATGAAGAAAGTAGCAGATAACATGAGGAGCAGCACATGTACATGTACATGTGTATCTATAAAATCTACAATGTATACAGTACCATAAATCAAGCTGCATATACACAGTAATTGATGAGACAGAATGTTCAAATTGTCATATTTACATGTACATGTACATGAATGTTGGATGTGACTATGAAACAGAAGAATCAAACATTTCTAACACTTCAAAAAAAAAAACCTTTTCACAATATAAATTCACATATTTTTGTATACAGCACCATCATAGCCTCCGTGTGTCTGCCCACATACAAAAATGTGCACCACCATAGCCTCCATGTACCCACACTGTAGCTGTGTATATTCTGCCACTGTCCACTTGCCTGGTTTGACTTCAACAACTTCAGAAGTGCCTTCAGTGCATACGGTCGCACCTCAGGGCGCTCGTGACGCACACCCTTCAGGGCATGTTTTAATTCCTCATCAATGGCAGTAGGAGCAGCACTAACAGAATGCGTGTCAATATGAATAATATGCAGTGAGAATGACTGTAGCATGTACATGTACATACAAGCACCTGTACATGCACACATGTACATGTACATGTAATTGTACACAGGTTTACTGTGCATGTATATGTGCATGCTGTGTGCTGTGGTGTGTACATGTACATTGTATGCATACATAGATGTCACTAATGGGTGCAACGTACATGTACATGTTACATGTCTAATTGTTATAACACCATTTCTGTCTGTATTACAGCCCAGCATTTCCCACGGCATAGTAAAAACAGGGTGATTTAATTTCATTGTAAATAGTCATTATAACAAATGTTAATGAACCCTATTGTGTGCGCTAGTTCCCCAAATATACTTAAACTGCAAGCGGTAGTCAAGGTTATGTACATTTGGGTCTGGGTACAAGACTACAGTAGCATAATCATTAATTATTCATGAATGCCATGTTTGAAATGCTTTCAGTGGGAAACACTGTACTACTACTATATTAGTAGCTAACCTTTTTGATGATGTGATGTGATTCCTCAGGACTGCGTTCACATGAGACAGCATTGGAATGTCAGGAATGAAATAGATTTCATTGAAATAAGGTGATAGAATTGATCTGTAACAAAAATAGCATTGGTTTTCATCACAACATACACAGATTGCATCTGTATATGTACAATATATACATGTACATGGCAACAGAAGTGATTATATAGTACTTAGTGCACACACATCACAAACATCTATATGTATACTAACTTACTGAACACTTAGTTACAAAAAATTGGGTAGTCAAGAAACCAAAAATGTTCACATTAAAGTGGTACAGAGGGGACATAATTGATAGAGGTTGCTTGCCCTAGTCCTCACAAGGACAAACAGTTGCAGCTGCTATTTATAATCAAGTGTTTGCATTTTACTGGGGTTTGACATTGAGGATTGGCTTTCACAGTACGTTTTCACAGTACGTTTTCACTAATACTTGCATCCACCATGTCTACTGGCAGTACATGTACTCTTTTTTCAACATTGATTTGCAGGTCTTGCATCTTTATTATATGTACATGCATCCAAATACATGTACAATGTACATGTAGATATGCATAACAATATTACATACCAACATACATGTACATGTACATGTACATGTGTAAATGTACATGAATTTACCTGATACAAGTACTAGTGTACATGTACATGTACATGTGCACACATGCATCTATCATCAGAACGGCAAGTGTACATTACATTGCAAGGGTTGTGGCTAAAAATCACAGTATGCTGTATACTCACTGGTTCTCAACTATCAGGTATTGCAATATCTCCGTGATGGCAGCTGCATGACTTTCAGCGAGAGAGGATAGGGCTACCACAATTTGTCCCAGAAGGGGTCCCAAAGAAGCCACTTCCACACTGGACAAGAGAGCACACCAGCACAAAGACAAATATTACTGCCTCATTTCAACCTTATCTATACATAGGCCCACATACATATACATGGACACACATATATCTGCTGACTATATAAGCACACAAAGAATAGCATACATGTACAATGTACCTCCTCACAAAGCAGTTCCAAGCAGAACAAGTAAGATCTGTTATTTCTCTGTCCATGAATTTCAAGCACTGCCTGCAATAGAGGGTGGCTTACAATGTACATGTATGACCTTAGGCAAAAGTACATTATTGTACCCTATTGTATTGAAAATGCTTTCAGAAAATAACTTAACAATCTAGTGCACACATCTGTGTAGTGCAATTATTATTCTTGCGTAGTTTGTCTAGCCTTTGATATCGTACTTCAAATGACAAGCTAAATATGCTATATAAAAATTACACATCCCAGACTATTTTTAATGTAAACCATGCAATGTGGCATTAATAGAATAAACTTCTAATTTACACACACTATACTGTGTACATTTGAACCAAGCTACAGGCCTATAGTGTACCTGAGAATCCCTTCCACCTTCAATTTTACAGGGGTAATGTATCTTGGTCCCAGCAGCTTCATCAGTTCTACTAAACTGCATATCACCTACACATCAAGGAGAACACAAGTACTACATACATAGTCTGATAGACCAATTGCAGGAACAGTTTTTGGTATTTTGTACATCTAATTAGGTAAATAAAATTTCTCGCGTGTGCTTAAATTATTAATAACATCAAAGCTCTCTAAAAAGTAATAAATTTTTGACCTATACTGTCACAGTGACACTATGTTCATTTTATTGTTAAGAAACTTAAATCAAATTGGGCCCTCTACATTATATAACACTGCAAGCAGACTATGGTTTTACAAACTGCATAACTTTGGGAAAAGCACACATAATTTAATTATGTGCGCTTTTCCCTAAGTTATACAGTTCGTCTGCTTGCAGTGTAAATTATGAAGTACATGTAGCTGTTCATAGATTTTGACATGCAATACAATATCCGTACCAACTTAGTCTTAGATCCATCAAGAATGTGGTCAGACCGGACCAACCTAGCACTGAAGAAGGCCAACACCCCAAGAAGATGGGGCTGAAGAAATTCACCCTGTGGGTCACAGCAGGTCAGCATACATGTACAGAAGTGGCAATGTGCCTTACAAGCTGCTGTTCCTCTGAGTGTTCGGCTTCAGACTGAGTCATGAGCATGCACAGGCCGGCAAGCACCCTGTCCTTGTGAGTGCTCAAGTGAAGGATTAGGTGGTTCAGAACGTTCTTCAAGTCTGAATTTAACAAAACAGCCAGCTCAAAATCAGCCTCATCCTGAAATGCAGAGTTGGACCAGAAACATCAACAAGCATGACTTGTACCATGATACCATACAGCACAACCCCCCCCCCCCCCCCCCCCCAAGGATATATAATTTTCTCTAATGGGAGACTGTATTGTAACTGGTGGATGTACTCTATACATGTGTTCATACATACATATATAGCACATATGTACTTTATATTCAGAAAATGCAGTGCACTAAAACAAATGCACATACCTTCAAAAATGATGATGCAATGCTTAGAGCCTTTTGGCTACAATTTCTAACCAGATGAGAAAAAATGAACTTGAAATTGATCACCAATAGTGAACGACCACTCTGCATAAGAAGCAAACAAACGATTCCATTACACACATATCTGATGTTAGAACATGTACATGTATGTAATATTCCCACACAACCCCACAAATCACATGGTGTCTATACAAAAATCAAAACTACCAAGATATCGCAAAATAATTTAGAAATGAAACTGACATGGCAGAAAGAAAACAGACGACAAGTGAAGATCACATAAACTTTACTCTTTTCTATCACCACCCCATAAATTTCGCTTTCACTTCTTTTTGAAGAGAATTATCCTCTGTGCAACTCATTACCCAATATATATATAGATAGATATTTTTTAAGTCCCGTCTTCGTACGCTGGACCTATCTCCTTTCTGTAAATATTGTATATTTAATTCAGTGCTTTTATGCCATTACTTGCTTCCAGTGCATTCTCCTAATTTTGTATTTGTGTGCACAAATCCAAATCAAACAGCATGCACAAAACGGATGCCAAAGAAAGTTAGTACATTGTATGTGCATGTATATAGTGTATCACTTCATTTTTAAGAAGCCCTTGATTATATTTGGGGTACATACATGTATTCATTTAGAGTAATTCCATTGGATATTTTAATACTAAACCAATCTTAAACGAAATGGTTCATTTGTCCAGTGATGGCAATGAAGGTTTTTAAATGAGACCCTGGTTCTGACATATACTGTACACGCATGTGTGAAACGTTGAAACTACATGAAGCGCACCAGATCACAAGCTTTGGCGAGAAAATTGAGGACAGTTGAAGAAGCAGGTGCTGCCTGACAAACAATGAGAGGTACCAGGACATCCACTGAACTCTGGAGAGGGAAAAGGTAAATGTACATGCACACACTGTATCATTCATATCAAAATAATTCCTTACTTGCAGAAGCTGTTTGGTATCCTTGAACTCAAAACTACTTGCAACCTGACATAATATACAGATCTATTCACTGCGTGCTGAAATCACCCTTGAAAAAACCAACCTCCATCAGAAATGTGCCTTTATGTTCAATAACCAAAAGATCAGGCTTCTTGTGGAACACTTCCACCAAAAACTGCATTGAAACAGAGATAATATTTGTATGCACACCTGTGCGCACATACTTATACCAACATCCACATATATGTACAGTGCCAACATCAACTCATAACTACAGCACTAATACTAATATCCATAGTATCAATCACTGTACCAACATAAACTCACAACCACAGTGCCGACATCATATACCATACCAACATCAGTACCAACAACATCCACGTGCACAGTACCAACAACATCCATGTGCATAGTACCAACAACATCCACGTGCACAGTACCTGTTAAAACATATGCATGCATACTCCGCCCATTGGTAAGTAAGCTTTGTAAATTTACTTCCTCAGGTCAATACTCAACTTGGATGTAACAATCGGCATTCGAAGTTTTGAACTATCAGCTAATACCACTTTTCTAAGGATTTGGAATGTCATCATTGTTGACTTGCCTTCATTTCAAGCCAGAGGCCAGTGGAGGGCAAGATCACCACTGACACCTGGGGATGCGGCCATTGTGCCCCAATTCGGGACAACATTTTTTAAGGACCAAAAATAAGTCCTGCCATGATTGTGCACCAATTACACACGTCAGCCCACCCCACCTTGTAAATTGCTTGTGCAACTGCACAGAGACAATTGAGTGTGAAGTGGGAAAGGGAAGCTCAGAGTAAACTTGGCGCTCAGTTCAGGATAGCATACAAGCATTTGACAAGGATCGCGGATCTTTTATGATAGAACTGTACCATGCAGTACTGTCATGCACAATATAACAATCCACTTTGGAGCATGTACATGTACATGCAGACCTATAAGAGGGATCTCTCTGTCTGCATCAGAGCTATCCAATAAAATTCCAGCTGAAGTAGGAATGTAATCTACAGTTACTATAATGATGTAAACTTTGTTAAGCCTAGCAAAATCACTAATATGGTTGCCATCTCATCTAACAAAGACCTTTAAGCAAAGCTCATGCATATACATTGTTCAAGGCAGCCAAATCATTACAAGATTGATCTGGGACTGTTTAAAAATCTACACATCATCAACGTTAATAGTCCCAGCCAAACGGACGTGCCGAAATACACACCATGTGACATCATGTTCTACACACCTGTAATATGACTTAAAGTATGCCTATAAATGCTGCCATGTTGCATGCACATTCACGCTAGTGCCGCAAGTCCTTCTTATAGTCATCCACTGTGCTGCTTACGTGAATAACCTGTTCACCATATAGCTCTTTACTGCACATCAGCAGTGATTTCAGCAATATTGTGGTATCAGCCATGCCTACCAATATGGTGGCCAGACTAATTATCACCATGGTAACGTGTTTGTGGAAAGGGTCCATACCACAGTACCAACATCAAACCCCAGTACCAAACAACATACACATGTACATATACCATATTCACGTGTAAATAATCACGATAGTTGCTTATTAGGTTATACAGGAGAAGGAATTTCACTTTCAGCATGAGATTTAGTAATACAAGTACATGTACAGGTGCCATGAGGCAGCTAATTCTCTCCCCACACAGACAAACCTCTGAGATAGGCTCCTTGAGGATAGAAAACAGTTTGCCTGGTTTTAGCCCTTGTGCTTGAGCAATCTTCTGTATCTGAGATGGTACAACCCAACAGAACACACGTTTACTACCAGTGCTACTGCACACAGATGGCCTGCTAACCTGGATGCACACAGAGGCTCTCACAGTACTTGAAGAGGACTCAAAAAGAAGTTGCATCAGGCTTAGGATGCATGCCAACAAAGTGTTTCCTTCGGACAACCTATTTGTTTTATTTATTGCAAAAGAGCAACAGGTGCTAGTAAGGACAGGTGGTGCTAGTGAGGTGGTGCTAGTGAGGTGGTGCTAGTGAGGTGGTGCTAGTGAGGTGGTGCTAGTGAGGTGGTGCTAGTGAGGTGATGCTAGTGAAGTGGTGCTTGTGAGGTGGTGCTTGTGAGGTGATGCTAGTGAGGTGGTGCTAGTGAGGTGATGCTAGTAAGGACAGGTGATGCTAGTGAGGTAGTGCTAGTGAGGTGGTGCTAGTGAGGTAATGTGAGTGAGGTGGTGCTAGTGAGGTGGTGCTAGTGAGGTGGTGCTAGTGAGGTGGTGCTAGTGAGGTGGTGCTTGTGAGGTGATGCTAGTGAGGTGGTGCTAGTGAGGTGGTGCTAGTAAGGTGGTACTAGTGAGGTGATGCTAGTAAGGACAGGTGGTGCTAGTGAGGTGATGCAAGTGAGGTGGTGCTAGTGAGGTGGTGCTAGTGAGGTGATGCAAGTGAGGTGGTGCTAGTGAGGTGGTGCTAGTGAGGTGATGCTAGTGAGGTGGTGCTAGTGAGGTGGTGCTAGTGAGGTGATGCTAGTGAGGTGGTGCTAGTGAGGTGGTGCTAGTGAGGTGATGCTAGTGAGGTGGTGCTAGTGAGGTGATGCTAGTGAGGTGGTGCTAGTGAGGTGATGCTAGTGAGGTGGTGCTAGTGAGGTGGTGCTAGTGAGGTGATGCTAGTGAGGTGGTGCTAGTGAGGTGATGCTAGTGAGGTGGTGCTAGTGAGGTGATGCTAGTGAGGTGGTGCTAGTGAGGTGATGCTAGTGAGGTAGTGCTAGTGAGGTGGTGCTAGTGAGGTGATGCTAGTGAGGTGGTGCTAGTGAGGTGATGCTAGTGAGGTGGTGCTAGTGAGGTGATGCTAGTGAGGTGGTGCTAGTGAGGTGATGCTAGTGAGGTAGTGCTAGTGAGGTAGTGCTAGTGAGGTAGTGCTAGTGAGGTGGTGCTAGTAAGGACAGGTGTTGGAGAAAATATAACCATGTATGTGTACCACAAAAATATTTTACCATGCAATAAGATACACGTAACTCCCATTTGATTGGTATATTAATTAAAGTCAAAACAAAAAAGTATATCAAGCTATTTGGGTGGTGAAGCAGTGATATTGAATATGTACAAACTTCATAATACTACTCCTTGAACAAATGTGTAGAGACGTAACAGGTTTTTAAAAGCATATGGCAACACACTGTCAATTACAACTGTAGGTAGTGATCTCGTAACAACAACTGGGGGGCATCACATCCAATGTGTAAATATAAATACATTTATCAGTGGAGAGGTGTGGAGTGTGACATGAGGTGGGGGTGTGCAGCATGACATGAGGTGGGGATGTGCAGCGTGACATGAGGTGGGGATGTGCAGCATGACATGAGGTGGGGATGTGCAGCATGACATGAGGTGGGGATGTGCAGCATGACATGAGGTGGGGATGTGCAGCATGACATGAGGTGGGGATGTGCAGCATGACATGAGGTGGGGATGTGCAGCATGACATGAGGTGGGGATGTGCAGCATGACATGAGGTGGGGATGTGCAGCATGACATGAGGTGGGGATGTGCAGCATGACATGAGGTGGGGATGTGCAGCATGACATGAGGTGGGGATGTGCAGCATGACATGAGGTGGGGATGTGCAGCATGACATGAGGTGGGGATGTGCAGCATGACATGAGGTGGGGATGTGCAGCATGACATGAGGTGGGGATGTGCAGCATGACATGAGGTGGGGAGACATGAGGTGGGGAGACATGAGGTGGGGATGTGCAGCATGACATGAGGTGGGGATGTGCAGCATGACATGAGGTGGGGAGACATGAGGTGGGGATGTGCAGCATGACATGAGGTGGGGAGACATGAGGTGGGGATGTGCAGCATGACATGAGGTGGGGAGACATGAGGTGGGGATGTGCAGCATGACATGAGGTGGGGAGACATGAGGTGGGGAGACATGAGGTGGGGATGTGCAGCATGACATGAGGTGGGGAGACATGAGGTGGGGATGTGCAGCATGACATGAGGTGGGGAGACATGAGGTGGGGATGTGCAGCATGACATGAGGTGGGGGACACTTGCCTTCCTATCTGTCCAATCGATGACACAGTACAGATCAGAGCCCTTCGCATCAAGAAAAAGATTGTAAATATAACTATATAATATATACATTTATAAAATGCACATCAGTGTTATGTGCATCCGTTCATACCTTGGGCCAGTGGTACGAGCCAACCCTGCAACCAGCTGCTCCTGCAGCCTGCTTAAGATTTGTTGCCCTCCAACATTGGAATCGTTAGCAAAGAATATTTCCATGTGCTTGCTACATGTACAGTAAGCACACTGATCTCATACACATGTACACTGTACATAAATGCTGCACACTCCATATATGGACATGTGATTATAAACATACACATGCATGCATGTACATGTACTGATTATACAAGCCCCATTAGGGGAAAACATAAACCAGGATAACAAATGGAGCAGAAGTTATGTTGTGAATGTGCTACGTGAAGCTCCATAATCATAAAACTATCCCCTGTTTTGTACAACTGCTTTCAAAAATGTAGCGTTGTATAACAAACATCAGTACACATGGAACCATAAACAATGCAAGTCACATGGTGCGACAACTAATCCACGTACACACTTGTCCAAGGTACATGCACATGTAATACTTGAAACAAGGTTTTAGAAAAATGATAAAATAAAATAAAAGTGAACACAGAAAATATTCAGTATGTATATGCAAATTGCACATCTGTTGATGTATTGAAAGTGAAATGCAGAGAGACCCTGCCACACAGGGTGTACGTGTCTACAAAGACTCTCCATCACCATACATGTACACGTACATACCTCAATGCCAACTGTACTTCAGCGCTGTCACTACCAAACCATTCAACAAACAGGGCAACAAATGGAGTGCTGTCATCTGGAGGCAAAGTGGCTGAATAACAATGGCCCAACATTACGTGCAAGAGACAGTGGGCACTCACCAACATAAGTACTCAACAGAGCAACACTCTCGAGCAATACTAAAGGGGCAATTAAAAAGGAGGGCCAATAACAAAAATGTACTACCAGCCCAACATACGTCCGCCAATGTGCAATGACAAATTGACAATACTAATTTAAACATAAACCGCTTATTGTACATGTAGCTATACATGTATGTACATGTACCAGGCACTAGCTTCATATTTGAATGAAGTTTCCTCAGGGTATCAATGAGGTGAGTAGCGGCTGCAGTCGGTACCTTGAGTTCTGTATGCACACAGAGAAATGATGTGGCACATTTGAAATTAGGTGACAACAAATTCAAACGCACGTGAAGAGGAAGCATGCAGCTGGGGTTTGTACAAATAGTGCGCCGGGACCATACAGTCTGCATCTTCCATGGAACTGAGCGGGGGGGGGGGGGGGGGGGGGGGGGAACATGTCGTATAGCAAATGTAGGGCAGCACTTCTTGTTGCACTGCAAATGCAAAATATGCGCTGTGTCCTTCATACAACAAATGCAGTGACAACAGAGTAGCTACCACATACACATGTACATGTTCCACTACAATTAACAATAATTGGTTGCAACTGACAGTGTTAATAATTTCCACTATATAGCTCACATGTCCATGGGTAGTTTAACCCCTGCAGCACATAACATGATTGTTGGCAGCTCTTCTTGCAGTACAGACAAGACTTCTTCTGTGAACCCATCAACAGCAGGACTGGTGAACAGAGAGAATGACAAAATCGTTCCCGGCACCTCAGCCATCAACGTACACCAGAGCCTCCAGTACTAGAGCAGCATCATCACGGTTACATGCTCTCAGAGCAGTTGAAAGGCATCTAACAGCTGTCACCTGGACGTCCCCAACTCCACTGCACTGCAGAACGGTGTACATGTAATTGGATTGGTCCAGGCACAACTTAATTTGTAAACGTATGTAGACTACAAGTAGAGGTTGAGTCATTGAACAAACAACTTTGTCAAATGCACGATTAAATTGCATATATGATCTTCTGTACCAATGCATACCAAAGTCAAGCCAATCACCAAATCGCTTCGTCTACTTGTTTGCCAAGCAGTGCATTGTAGTAGTGGATAAACAAGTGATGCAGCAAACATGTATGGGGATGACAAACTACATGTACCACATAAGACAACCACACTAATTTGTAATCACCCTGTGTACACTATTATGTCAGATCATGACATAATAAGTGTTACTCAACAAATGTAAATGTGTGGCTGTTACAGACTGTGATGGAAGAGTTTTAGGGTGGGGAAGGGGGGCACCAAAGGGCGGGGAAGGGGGCACCAAAGGGCGGGGAAGGGGGCACCAAAGGGCGGGGAAGGGGGCACCAAAGGGCGGGGAAGGGGGCACCAAAGGGCAGGGAAGGGGGCACCAAAGGGCGAGGAAGGGGGCACCAAAGCACTGAAAAGTGGGGGCCTGTGATCCCTTCTCACTGCTTACAATGCCTTCTCTGACTTTCCTAGCTCCCACAGCAGGCCATCGAGCTTGAAGCTGCAGCAGTTTTACAGCCAGCTTCCCACCTACAGTGTATTCAATGCAGACAGAACATAACACTACCAGCCCAAGTGAAATGTGCATACATGTACCTTGGATTATAATGCTATACTTACCAGTGTGACCAATAGCTTCTTCCAACTTAATTTGCAGAAGCGTCTTGCTCTCAGAGGAAACATGTTCCAACTTAACAGCAAATGGCTGACCAGTAGAAGATGCGGTAAAATTCTTACGAAGAACAAAGTTGCTCACCTTGATGGGAGAGAGGCTAATAAGCTGAGCAGCCATGCCATCTTCAAAGTAAGAGGGAAGAGAACCTGTGCCAAGGCCAAGTGCATATTCTAAATCGATGGAATGTACAGTACACATACATGCATACCCCAATATAAAAACTACATGTATATACACTCTCTGCATGCTTTCAACAGTGACTGCCACTGCAGTACTCTTCCGTATATGTACCTGTTAACAGCAGTGCAGCTCCAATGGCATCCAAAACACAAGCTAGTGCCTGAAATAAGTAAGTACAACAATACATGTACATGTCAATAATTGTTCGCACACAAAACACAACATAAGAAATGCAATGGATCCCCATATGTAGGTTGTACCATAATATGCATTGACCTCCTATGCAGACTGTAGCTAGTCTGGGGACCCGACTAATAATTGTACTACCATCAGTCAGGTCCCCAGACTAGGCTGTACCATGATATGTACTTTGATCCCCCTATCACTCACTGTCTCCAGCTGCCTCCCTATCAAGCTTGCTTTCATTATCATTAGATCAAAAGTGGTAAGAACCATTCCCAAAGCGTCATACAAGATACCAAGAAGATCATCAAACTTAGATTTAGTCCAAATCCTGCAACGACCAACTGCATCCAACACCATACGAATGCCCTCAATGGCACACAGTGTCTGCAAGAAAGGGGAGCATTGATGAGCACTCAAACATCCACACACACACAAACATCCACATACACACACAAACATCCACATACACACACCAACATGCACATAAACACATACAAACACATAAGAAGGTGTACCTTCTCATAGACAACAGTCGACTCTTCAGCTGGTCCGTACTGGGTGGGTATATCTTTCAAAAGCTGCTCACAGTACGTTGCACAGCTCAAAAGCATCTCAAGACTAGAAAAAATAGCTTCCATAATATTTTTTAAATGTTCAAACAAACTTAAGTTTTCAGTTAAAATAGAATATTCTGTACAGGCATTTGTAACGTGTTTGACTTAGATGCAAACATTTCAGCCATATAATACCTACCTAGGCCATACATGGAGATGTATTTTATTACCACAGTATATACATTTTTGTACACAGTACATTGCCAGTATATGTACAGGTCTGTAGAGCTACACATAGCTATTCTGATGGCAACGCATTAAAAAGTGCTCCAATAGTACATTCCAATTATGAAAACACCCAACTGTCCAAATGTAACCATACAATAATGAGAAGGTTGGTAATACATGTAGTTAACCACATGTACATGTAGTAAAGATGCACTCTACTCATAAAACATACACTGCAGCGACACTGGCTGCCTTGTTAGTGTACAGCAATATCAGCTAATTTTAACACATGCCTTTTGCTATCCTTCAGGGTACCAGTATCACCAAGAACTTCAGCCTTGATGCTGTGACAAATGTACCCCACCAAAGGCTGGGAATGAAAAAAATTGGAATGTCATTGTACCATGACCCCAGTCACACAAATGGAGCAGTGTGCAGGTGAGAATAAGGGTATACAGTGAATGTGAGGGTGTGCAATGAGTGCGAGGGTGTGCAGTGCAATGCTTAACCATAACATACCTGTAAATTTGGTACCTCCCCAATCATACTTAGAATGATTCCCTGAGCTACAGGTGCATGTGGCAAGTCACCATGAAGAAGCCGAAGCAGCAGCTCTCCTATGCATTCCTACAAGAGGAACAGGTACTACTGCATGTACACAACAACACAACAGCTGCAAACACAACACAAACAACCCTACTACACTATAATTGACACTTGTACATCTAGGCATGTACATGTACATGTGTAGATGTAGATTTGGTGATACCTGTTGTTACATTCATGTGCATGTACACCATTCCCTCCCCTTCCCTCCACACCTTCACATCACCACCCCTCATTAGCTTTGGCTTGCTAAAAGTGCACAGTACACTATAAGTTTCCTTATAACAGCAAAACATACATGTAATAACTTATGTATCTCCCTGACAGCCTCATCTCCTCTACCTCCTCCTGTCCCCATCTCTTGTGTACAATCACACCTCACTACACCTCTCCAGTGCTTTGTCTCCAAAATCCCTTGTCTCCACAATTCCAACATGTCTCCCAGATGATCATCATCTCCCCTTCCTCTTCCCCTAAGGGTCCACGCCCCTTGAAGCTAACCTGCAGTTCAAGTGTGCAGTTTGCGTAAGAACGTGTCGACAAGCTCTCACAGACTGCATTCAAAATGAGCCGCCACATCCTTGTGGTGACTAGGCTTGGCGGGTGAAGAGAGAAAGCACACCTGAGGCAGCTGCTAAGAGCACATTCATACTCGACTGGAACCCTGCAAACCAAAAGGTAAGAAGTTGTTGCTGCAACAGTTTGCTTATTTATTTATTTTTGCACAGATAGATGCAAAGAAAGAATAATCACCTCTGGCCAGTTGTCTTCAGCTTTACCACATATGATAGAACTGCCACAAGAGACGACAATGTGTGATCAAATATCTGTCTTGAAGGATACCTTTCCGCCAGTAGTAACTTCAGTAACACCAATGCTTCCTACATGTAGGCAACATAACATCACACCCTGGACAGCAAGACGCCATGCTGCATGCACACCATAAGTTAAGCAGTTCCTTCCAACCTTTTTCACTGCCATACTTCCAAACTGCAGTAACATATCCAGTGCCTGGCACAGCTGATCAAAAGCCCTGGAGTTAATCAGACACAGGTCAGGCACAAATGATCCGAGGATAAACCTGGATTTGGACACACAAGGTGCACGATCAATGGCAGGTCACAGTAATTACGGAGTCCTCCTGGTGTAACATACAGCAAGGAGCTCTCCAAAGTGGTGAGGTGCACAATGGACTGCAGATCCACCAACCAGTCACCACTTGCAGCCCCCTCAAGCCTGTGCTTATTCATCCAAGCAACATACATGTCTCTG
This sequence comes from Spongilla lacustris, assembly GCA_949361645.1. Lineage (NCBI taxonomy): Eukaryota > Metazoa > Porifera > Demospongiae > Spongillida > Spongillidae > Spongilla > Spongilla lacustris. The sequence continues at coordinate 4,380,233 of OX442424.1, forward strand.
AAGTGGGACAGGTACACTGGAAACACCAGTCCTTGGTGTAGCAGTGCTCTGGAAAGCTCAGCTGTGTCTGTACAGTAAACCAATATAGTTATAAAGTACACATGCAGGCACATGTACAGACACTGCAAATGGAAATGTAAGTACCATATACATTTTAGCTGACCACTCGCTATATAAAGACAGTCCACAAACACAGACGTAGATGTTTTACCTTTCAGTAGCACTGTGAATCCTTTTAACACTACTTGAAACAGTGTGGCCTTTCTCCCCCTGACAACCTGCACATGTAGACGAAGCAGTCAGAATTCCATGTGCATCGTGCTGGTTCATGCATATCCGGTACCTTCAAAATCTGGCAGATGCCCTCACATAGCCTTGTGTGCACACCGTGGCATCCACAGCACAATAACACATGCAGGATAGACAACAGTAGCCAGAAGATGAACCCTGACAACCAAAACACACTCAGTAATGGTCACTTAGTCTGCACAGTGCTATCACAAATGAGCAATCCTAACAGCAGGTGTAGTGGGTAACAAACCATTGTCTTCTATCTTTTGTGAAGACAACTGGACAAAAGCAGATGGACATATCCTGCAACTTTCCTCAATGAAATCAATCAGTAGTTTCCACTCAGATTCTTGAATATTGCACGAGCTTCCTGGAAGGTATCAACAGTGAAGGCATGCACATCTGAGTGTTTTTCAGCACCTCTGTCCAGCCTCTCTATGTAACGTTCTACACATTTCCTCACAGAACTTCGAAATTTTTCTTGCAGTTCTTCACTGGTGCTTAAAGTTAAAGTATGCGAAAGCACGGTCACAAAATAAAGTTAGTATTTCATTACACCCTACATGTACAAAATTATTCCAATAGAAGCACCCACAGCTCCTTACGCCGTGTGTGTACTCTAATCGTAATCCATGCACGCTTCATAGTACACGCACGTACACATGAATTTAATGTATATGTTCGGTTCTACCCGCGCCTACAATGATTACATAGATCAGCGAAGCGACTGTTACTCTTACCCATTGTACAGTGACGGTAATTCAGGAGGTGGTAACTGCTGTACAGCCATCTGGCCAGGAATAAATTTAGGAAGCTTAATCGAGCGCTTTATTAATATTAAATTTTACCGCGGTAATAATTATTACACTTTATACCCTGATGCGCCAGAATGCAAGGGCTCTACTGGGACGAACCACAAGTGAAGTAGATATTAGTTCAGTGTACATGTAGCTTAGTATTTAGTTTCTTGCATTGTGTTCCTCATATTATGTATTGTATTGTAAATATCTATATGTGTAATAATTATTATTGTAGATTAAATAGGTTTTCTTAATAATTTTTATTACACTTAACCAACAACTGAATAATAATGCATACATAATATTGACACTACAACATAACATATAACAGATGACTACATGTATGTACAATAAAAATAAATACACACTAACATAATAATAATACATAATTTATATGACATACAGAAAACTTACACTAAAGAGTTCAATATGAGCTCTGTATATCTATTTTGGCCTTAGACCCCTGGCCAGGATAGCCCTGGCCACAGACCTGGTCAGGGTCAGGTTTAAGCGACCATAAATGTCAGCTGTTGCCTTTGATTTTGACACACTGTGGCTTGCAGCAAGTAGAGAGGCTAGGCGGGAAAATGTTACTTGGGCCTCCACCCCCCAATTCCCATAGGTTTCTACAGCCAATGGAACACAGGTCCCCCCCAGCTCGAAGCACTTAGGGTCGTTAGCAACATGTTTGCGGGACTCTGCGGCTACTGCAGCTACTCCAGCTGCTGAACAAGACTCATCAAGGATGGCAGGATTAAGTGGGGATGTCACTGTTATATCCAAAGCTGCAGGCAAGCCCTTTTCCCATCTTGTTACCAGGACATCTGCTGGGCGTGAGCGGCTATTATCATGTGTAAGGCCATAGCCCGCCTCTACTGTGACTCCCATGTGAGCCTGACGAAAAAGGTTAGCCACAACATCCCGTAACAGGTTATGTCGGGTCACTACATCACCTCCATGAGAACATGTGGTAGCGTGGTGGCCAAGTGGGTCCAGGCCTTTCTGAGAGCAGACAGGACACAGAGAACCACCAGAGGTGTCCAACCCTAACCACCACCTTATAGAGGCATAAAGCTCATTAGGTTCAAGGTGCAAACCCAAGGCCAGAGATGGAGTTACGGACAACCATGATGCAGCATGAGAAGTGGAAACAGATAATAGGCGAGCTCTGTCTGCCATAGAGGAAGCCCCTAACAAAGAATTTAAAAGGTGGCATTCCAATTTCTTAGACAGAGAACGCTGAGTAACTGGTGTTGATGATACTCCTTCTGCTGTGATTGCATCTGATGTAGAGACCTGATATTACACTTTATATTTAATATGGTGCAGGGTGCACGAGGTCTTTAATTTATGGTGCAGTGCTGCATGCGCGCTGGATCGGATATGCATATATGTCGGCTTTGTTTTATTATCATTCAGCAGAGGACATGACGATGTAACGTCACCGTTTTTTTTGCCAAGGACCGTTCGGTTAAACCTGTCCTCCCACCAGTTTCGCTAGCTTTCCTTATGAATATGGAAAAGGTAAGCAACTGGCGCTGGAAGCACTAGCTGCTTTTCTGTACGCAAAGGCTGAAAAACTGGACAAGTAGATTTTCTGTTGTGTTGACCTTTAACTACAAATGGTATGTATCTTGATGCCAAAAAACCCTATCCCTAAAAGTAAAAAAAAATTGTTGAATGCTGTCTCTCATTCTGGGGTGTTATTGCCGTTATGTGCCATATCAAATATATCTAGTGATAACTGATCAAGTGTAAATCATCCTCAACCGGTGAGCTGTACAAATTTATTCTCTAGTTTATCGATGATATGTAGCCTGATCTAAAGAAACAATAGTTGGCAATTTTTCATTTTCAGAGTCCTACAGTGCTTGAAGCACTGTAGGACTCTGAAAGAAGATGAAATATTGGTAAGGTTTTTAGAGACCCTCCTCTGTGCTAAAAGCCTAAAATTGATTGCAACCATGCATGTGTATGTTTCAACTTAAATGTAGCCATGGTTTTTTGAAATTAAGATGTGCTGTTTCTATTAATGCACAACTTGCAAAGCTTTTGGGGCTCCGCCCCAGACCCCGATGGGGGAACTTGCAGCGCTCCCCCATACCCCCTAGCTGGGCGGGAGGGGGTTATACCACACCCCTTCATTATTCATTCATTTGCCGGACCATTGTTTTATACCTTCCGACGCCCATGGTTTGTGTGTGTGGTATGCACATTAGCATAGCGGCTAAGCCTTACTGAGTACACACACACACAATTTAAGTGCACACACATGCTATCTAGATGCCATTGCGCGCGCACTACTTACTGTACAAAGTAAGTTCCAGTCTTTAGATGTACTAACATGATCTAATTAGCTTATCATCAAAGCGGTCCAAAGGTTTAGAAGCACCGTTCCGTAAATTCAAAAGGTGCAGATGGCGAAACATTTTCACAGCTGCTGCTCCTTCCAATTAAAAACTATAAGATTCTCAACCTGCATGTTGACATTGAAGCGATCACAAACATTTGCACCCCACTTCCTCGGGCCGGTTGCGAGGTGTTTAAAGTTGTTGCAATGCATGAACTTTCAGTGTAAGTGTGTTGTCTTTCGCTTTTAAAATACATGCGCGAAAAATTATAATCCCCGCGAATACGCTATATTAGTGACGTATACGTAAAGTGTGAAAGCGACTAGGGCTCAGCCCCAGGCCCCGATAGGGGAGCTTACAGCGCTCCGGCCCATACGCCCTTGCTGGCTAGGGGGACCATGGCTGCCCCTAGCACATGTTTTACTGTTTTGAGCACCTTCAATACAATTCAGTACCCTTCACGCTCAAGAACATTTTAATATACAGTTTAATACGTGCCTGTATGAGTATCTGCATGATCGATCACAAAATAAACTTGAGCCGGTTAACACTTAAATAATCGCGGATGTGTCTTTAACAGGTATCTTAACACTTTTCTTTTGAAGCAGAAATATCATAACCTGAGCTGAGGCTAGCATCAGCAGTAATGCCACCAAAACTCCCACAGTGGTCACAACTGGACCAATTACATGTGACGGTATTGATGATGCCGCATTAATGGGTATTGATGATGGCATCATTAATAATGCTGACAGTGTCGATGCTGTTAACGATGATACTGGCGCTGTTTGGGATAGCCATGATGCATTTGTCGTTGTAACTGCTGTTGTGGGTTTTGGAGCAGTTATTAAAGACATCTTGGGGCTTCCGACGTAGCGTATTGGAGCAAATATCCTCATGAGTGTAGCGGTACACTGATCAGGAACTGATCTTGCGTATATTTGCGTTAAATTGTCCGTGGCGATGCGAAGAAGTGAATTTGAGTGCAATTGGATGCCAACTACATCCCCCTCGCTGAAGCACAGGTCTAATGGAAAACTGTATACGTTTAGATTCGGCAGCCAGTTTGCAAACACTGTCAGAGAAACACTAGCATTTAGCAAATAGAGCTCCGAGACAACTGATGGCCCAACGACACTCACAGTGTATCTTTTCCATAGCTGCAGGTCGAACGATGAATCCGAACTTACAGCCTCTAGCATAGTGATATTCAAAGCCTGGAAGCAACCGTGACAGGACAAATTGAGATGAGGTATAATGAATTGGAGATCTTGCCCATTGGACGACACGTAAGGGAGTACCGCAGATGTAGGAGGTAGGCCTACCTGAGTAGCAGTGTTATAGGTAGCGGCATCGCAGCCATTCAGCGCCGATACATTTGTTTGTTGCAAATGTAATAAAAGGGTAGTGGCAGAATCGGAACAGCAACTAAGGCTTGCGGGTGAGCCGCTATAAAGACCAATTAGATAATTTGCGCACGATGCAGCACTGTTACTACAATGCGGCGGATAGGCTCGCTGCAAGCAGGCGAGGCAATTTACCCAAATTGTATCACTCGATTGAGGTATTGGGTTCTGGCATGGCACGGCAAGGCACGCAACACAGTCTGTGTACGAGAACAGAAGTCTTTGTGACATATGTACTCAGTATCAAGACACATAACGTACCTTGGCATCGACATCTAATCACGTAAATCAAATTTCCTATTGCAACCATTAAAAGTGTAGAAAGAGCACTCATTTGTAGCGCATTCGGTGATCTCAGGATTTCAGTATACATATATATTAGTCAGTCTGGTGGCAATGGTGGGAAAGCATGTCCATATTATTATATAAGCTTCATTTGCGCAGGAATGTTAATGCACCGCGGTACCGCGCGCGCAGTCTTGGGACCAAATGACTAGCAAGAAGAGTTTTCTACCTGCCCTACTTGATGGAAGCTGAAGTGGCTGTGCAGTTGCTTGCACTACCAACACACCATGGTAGCAGAGGCCTACAATACATCTAAACGAGCATGCACTATAATGCCTTAAAACGTTTGCCATGCAAGTCAGCTTGATATAGAGGATACACCTAATGAGGCCACGAGACTTTACACAAGTGCAACTTAAAGTCAATCAATACGAACTACATGAAAGGGCAATAAAAGGCAAAACTTAAGCATGGCTGAATGAGTGAATGTCGAGAGTTGTAATTTTGACCTTGCATGCACACTCCCTACTGTTTAGGGATGGTTTGGCCATTCGATATCTAAGGCCGTGAACTTCTTGCTTATCTGTTAAATGTGTTGGATGTACTAAGTTTCAACATACAGTAGTCTGTAAGAAAGGAGGCCTTGTCATACAGCGACATACTGATGAAATTCAGGATTGACTTGGTGATATGGGCTATATCAACAGCATGCATAATGATGTACCAGGCTAATGAACAGCACTTTTCTTTTTTCTTAATTAGAATCAGGGGCTCTAAGAAAAAGGCTATATAAGAAGGATCGAAGAGGTTTTTGTAACAATCTTAAAAGATGGGTTTCTTCGCAGATAGGCATAAAAGCTTTGTAAAGTGTGTTGCTACCTGCATAGCAGCCAAATGGGTATACTGAGACATGACTGTGCGTATGTACAGGCAAGGCCTCTTATTTGCCATGGTTAGAGTAGCAAGCTTGTGTCTAAGATTCTGACTGAATAGCCAAACTATTTTGCATAAAATGAATTGTAATAGAGAAATTCAGGAATTGATTACCTACGTTCGTACATTACAAAGAAGTCTGCTGTCTCTGGCATCTGTATTGCTTTATTGTATCATGTTTCTGTGCACATACATGCATGTAACTATTTTAAAAAGCACTTGCACATCTGGAGTACTTGTATCCAGATTCCTGGAGATGAGCCTTTGTGCCATAAATATCTACTATTTCTACTTACAAGTACACTGAATTATAAGAGGTAAGGGTAACTGCCGGGCTAAACACGCTCGAAAATAATGCTGCTTGCATTAAACAGATAACTGCATATATGAATCTACATGTATTACAACTGAAACACTGAACATTTAATCATTAATGTTATTACCTGCATTTTCTGTTACAGTTCATGACGTGATGTAAACATTACGTAATATGTGCACTCGTATCAATAATGATTATTTTATCGAGAGTTGGGACAGTTTCCGAGAAAACTTCCTATGTTTTATAACAATACAAAATAATTGTGTTATAACGTTTGAATCGCTATATAGTCCGAACGGTAAAGGTTATCGGCTTCCTATTTTCAACACTTCATACTACACCATTGCTCTATGGTGAAATACATTTTGGTGTCTTGCACTTGCTCCGTGCCAGCATTGCAACGTTTGATACCCCACCTGGTTCAAACCCAACATAACTTTCTGTAGGAGTAATCAAATCGCTTCAAATTCGGTTTGTAGATAGTGAGATCCTATACCTATCTATTTGTTCTGTTCGTTAATTTTTATACTATCCGTTACGGAGATACAGTTGATCAAACTATGTGCACTTTTTCCCGCTCGATACGCGCCAGTGATATAATCACCGCCTCCCATACATTGAGCGGGACGCGATTTGCCCAAATCTTTGGCGCGAATCGAGCGGGAAAAAGTGCACGTAGTTTGTTCAACTGTATCTCCGTAACGGATGGCATAAAAATTAACGAACAGAATAAATAGATAGGTATAGGACCTCTCTATCTACAAACCGAATTTGAAGCGATTTGATTACTCCTACAGAAAGTTATGTTGGGTTTGAACCAGGTGGGGTATAGAACGTTGCAATGCTGGCACGGAGCAAGTGCAAGACACCAAAATGTATTTCACCATAGAGAAATGGTGTAGTATGAAGTCATGAAAATAGGAAGTCGATAGCCTTTACCGTTCGGACTATATAGCGATTCAAACGTTATAACACGATTATTTCATAATGTTATAAAACATAGGAAGTTTTCTCGGAAACTGTCCCAGTTACGTTAGCTTAGATTTGACCACGATTATGAAGTAATTAAAAAAAACGAGACCCGCGTATAACTCGTTTCCCGAGAATCGGATAGTTTAGCTCTTTATTGCTGTGGAACCAGAAGGCAAAGACGATCATTTTCATGTTTTATTCAAGTCGCCAGGTCATTTCCTTTAAGAGATACGTACGATTCGTTCCCAGACGGATTTTTCTCCTCCTCCAATTTTGTGGGTGAGTATAACTCGGGATAGGAACGGTTTTAAAAAGCGTCAATTACACCAATTGCTGTAGAATTTCCCTGCCGACTGCCCCTTGATGTTAGATATATTATTATAGATTATAGATTTGGCACAAAACTGCTATACGTAATAAATACGTCATACACATACAAGCATATAGAAACGTATGTGGTGTTCTTATCGGTTCTTATAAAAGCCTTCACGTGAACGAAAGAGAGCCAAACGGCGAGTGGTATACCTCCAAAATCGAGACGAGAGCCGAGCTTCTAAGAAGCGGCGTGATGAACAGAATTCCGACGAGATACGAGCTTCTAAGAAGCAAAGTGTCAAGAGACCAATCGGGTTTCCATAAGGAGACAATATTGGAGAAACCCTTCAGCAGCGTGTTCAGCGAAAAGGGTGCAATATCAGAAGCGAACGCCGGGAAAGGAAGCGCGAGGCGGAGAGAACACGCTACCACAGCTATACTAGAAAAAGAACTACCACCCAATTTACCCTACATGTAAGGTGAGTTGTGCACGGAATATTTTGGCTTGGCGGAGTAGGCGCGCGTCTTTTAGTCTGGAGCAGCTAACACTAATTATGTGTTTTCCATGTAGTACATGTACCTACTGACAATATAATTGGAATCACACAGCCACAACTTATGTATGAGCTTAGAATTTTAGTTTCATATTACTTACATGTAGTCAGTATAATGCATACACATTCTTGTGGCTGCACCTTAAGTAAATGCAATTGCATGCATCCATCTCCTTTCCCACTGTAGCTACTCACTGTATGAACTCAAGGATAGTGTTCTAAGGGAGTATAAGGGTGGCCTCAAAAAGGCTATTCTAAGGAATAGCACTTTGTTAAATGAGTTAAATGATGCCTTTTGTAAAATCCACCCGTTAGCAGAATAGATCTGCACATGCGACTGTTAGTGAAGTTCATGCAGGTGCATTGCTTAACAAGGCAGCGTAGAAAAAATAGCAGGTGAATTTCTACATTATGTTCGTGCTATTAATGCAATTAAATCAGCTGATAGTGACATTCTAGCAGGTACCATAAGTGCTGCTAATTTAGAGCCTTACTTCTACCGGCGCCTCTTACAACCACACAAGACAGCTTGGAGCTATACCAGTAGACCTAAATGGTAGGTGTGTGGTGCAGAGGAGTTAGGCAACAGGCATTGTGGCAGTTTGCATGTGTCCACTGAAATGGAAATGCACAAAAGAATGTCAGCTGCTCACTAGTTAGAAATAGACATTGTATTAGGGACAAAGGTGCTATTTCATGAATGCACAAAGATTTTCGAGCTGGCCTTGACAATCTTGATTCATGGTGTGGTTATGTGCATCATGATAGCTTTGTGGCATGGCACCCTATTTCCTGTGAGTTCCCAACATGCTCCAGTCCACCGAGGATAATAAAGGCAGCAGCACCTCACTGTCCTGTGCTAAGGGCAAACTATTGATGCTGAACTGATTTAGTGCCTTGGTTTGAAGGATAACGTACCTGAGTTATTCAGCGAGGAAGGTTCAGAGCATGCCGTAGTCGGTGAAGACCTTTCCTGTCACTATGCCTACTACTACTACCACCCCTACTCCTCCCCTTTCCTGTCACTATGCCTACTACTCCGCTTACCTACCACTGCCCCTACTCCTCCCCTTACCTACCACTACCACTACTCCTCCCCTTACATACTACTACTACTACCCCTACTCCTCCCCTTACCTACTACTACCCCTACTCCTCCCCTTACTTACCACTACCCTTACCCCTCCCCTTACCTACTATAACTTATATTGAGCAGCCGACACTCATTTGCACATTTCCATTTTAGTGGACGCATGCTATCATGCCTTATACTCTGCCACTCCATTAAACAAAACGTGGGAGACATTATCTGAAGTCCAAGTCAGTTAAACAGAAATTTTAAACATTGTCTGACCCTGAGCTGTTCATAATTTCGAACAGCGTTCCAATAATATTCAGGTTGTGGAGCAAACATTGATTGACGTAATGTCTTAAAGTTAGCCATACATAAACCTCAGAAAATAAATTAGTTGTATTAAAATCTGGATGATCAATCTCTAAATGATTTAGCAGAGGTCAGATGCATGTACAGTACGCATCGTCACTAAAAACAGTTTTGGTGGATGGGCACAAGCATTGATGTTAAGTACATTTGAGCATGCTGAATGTATCATCTGGTGTATGGAGTGAGGTGAAGTTGAGTTGACACAGATCACTTTAATTTGCAGAGTACTGTAGCTAGTGAAGGAAGAAATGATGGACACACATATCAAGAAGAAAATAAAGTTTCGCTGATATCACTACTTTTATATTAAAACTGAGTAACATTGTTTATGAACTGAACAATATTTATCATCCATGGCTGAGTTAGTACTGTATAAATGATTTTCTATAAACCAAGTTTAGATAGTAGCATATGTGATCAGTGTAAATATGTCTGTTGCAACATGAGTTATAAAATTCAGTTAATATGCAATGTATTTTTGAAAGCATGCATCCAGTTCTGAATAAAAAGCAATGAAACAAGTATATAAAAATATTCTCTATGAGAAAGTTGGTGGTATATAGGATTTGAAGGCAATAGTGGTGTAAAAAGCAGGGAAACAAGGGTTGAATGATAAGGAAAAACGAAATAGTCCTATATTTAGCACATGCATGAACAATGTATTGTCCTGCAATGTGTGCTGGGCTAAATATAGGACTATTTCGTTTTTCCTTATCATTCAACCCTTGTTTCCCTGCGTTTTACACCACTATTGCCTTCACCACCAACTTTCTCATAGAGAATGGTTTTATATACTTGTTTAAATGGTGGCTTGGAATGGACACCTCCCAAAACGCCCATTGTTCCCTCTGTCCTTCACATGCCCTAGATCCCTTGGGGCATCACGCTCTCACGTGTAAAAGTGATGTTGATCTAATTGTAAGGCATAATGCTCTGCGCGCAAGATTGGGGGACATCTTGTAGCCTAGATGAAGAGGGTAGACAAACTCGCCCTGCAGACATCCTGGTCCAGAACTGGGAGTTTGGCAAACCGGCAGCATAGCATTTCACTGTCACATCACCACTACTTTAAATAAAGCGAGTGTACGTGACCAGAGATAATAATAGATAATATATATATATATATGGGCTGGGTCTGCATCCCTTTAGCCGTGGAGACATAGGATCGAGACGAAGCCCTTAAGTGTCTCGACAGACTCGCACGGCTCGTCCCAAGTCTTCCACAGTTTATTGACTCCTAGTGTCTTAATTATGGATTATCTTGTCACAAAAGAAATAAATAAATATTTTAAAATGAAAAAGTGCGCAGTGCAGCTAGCGCAGCTAGCTAGCTCCTGATTAATAACTTCAATTAATAATACGGCCAGTCCTAGGCCCTTGACATTTTTAATTATATTCCTCTGCTCTCCGGCCGGCTACTAACGTAAGATATAACATTATTTGAAACTAATCACAACAGATTCGATTTGGTCTCCAGATCGCAAAGCACGAGGGTATGGCTACTTACACGAATTTCGACGCACGCTGAAAGCAGCGCAGTCAGCCAGCAGCCAGGCAGCCTGGAGATTGCCGCACACTGAATCGTTGCAGGTAGAGACAGACATTCATTAGGCTAGTGTCAAAAGGTACATGTGTCGCAGATTTCGGCGAAGCCGCGAAGGTAACAAACGCTACTAGTAAGTACAGTAGAGTCAAAGCGGACGACTTAGTCTCATTCCCAGACCCTCTAATAGACGCAGCTGCGGATCCAGTAATGACGTCAGCATGGTTAATTGTATATAAGCATAGATATTTGATATCTATGATATAAGTGCGTAAACCAATTGGTCATTGTCGACGAGCAAGTTAAAAAAAACTTGTTTGAATGCACAAAACTACACTATGCACTCTACGTGAACCATCTAGAGCTACGGCACGTGCACACTGCCGTTTTACGACAAGTCCGAGAATTAATTAGACTTTTTTTTTTAATGTATAATAACAGTAAAATACATGAGAACATACCCGTGATAACTCTTCCTAAACACACGATCAACCTAAGATACCCCTCAAGCACAAACTGGATGCCTTATGATGGCAAAGGCTAGACGTGCCCTAACGTAGCCACATGTTTGAGAGTAATCCACGCGAATACAAGTGCCACCATAAATCCATAACGAATTGCCCTGCAAAAGCAGTACTTGTAGGCGCTAAATAAGTTTTTGTCCGTAGGTCCATAAATGTGTAAGTCCTTAAATCAAGGCTTTATCCTGCAACAACAACAATAACATCAACAAGTATTAACCAAATACATGTATGATGAATTTAGCAATGTACGATAATTCATCAGCTAGCCCCTCCCCTTTGTACTGATTCGAGCGCTCAAACTAAGGGGGCGTATCTGGCGGTTTTTTTTTTTTTCTTCTTTCCTTTTCTCGGTAGGAAGGTGTTCAGTTGGATATCCTGATTGAGTGTTAGATGATGGGTCAAAAACGTGCAGCTGCAATAGCTGCTATTCTTTTGGTCTGGCTACCATCGGCCCTGCCGCAGAGCCAGAGGATGTTTGGGCAATGCTACGTGGGAACTACGCCCACTCGATGTGAGCCGGTAGAGCAAACTTTTTCACTGAACCGCGTACCTACTGTGAATAGTACGTGCGGCATGCCTGCTGCTTCTTATTGCGTCTACCAGTACACCGGTGTAATACAAAGTAACGGCTGCAACTACACGTGCAACTCCAGCGACGCAAGCAATGCTCATCCACCAAGCTTATTGACGGATTTTCCCGTATCGTCTAACCCTACTTGGTGGCAGTCAAAAAACAACACCAACTATCGAGATGTAGTCTTTATAACTCTTAACTTGGCCGCCATAGTTGAAGTGACGAAAGTGGCCCTTCAGTTCAGGACTCTGGTGCCAATGTCTTTTTACATTGAGAAGTCCGTGGGCAACAACCAAACGTTTACTCTATTCAATACCTTTCAAAGCTCTTGCACTGGGCAGCCTACAACACAAACCTTGACGTACGCGACAGAGACTACGCCGTTATGCACGCTCATTTCTTCTCCCATTGACTTTCAGGACACCGTATTTGTGCCCACCAATGGAAGACCATCAGCTACAGACTTAACCTCCGGATATAGCCAGAACTTGTATGACTTCATACAGGCAACAAACATTCGCGTCATCCTTCAGACACACTTCCCGATATCGGGTCAGAATGCTAGCTACTACTATGCCATTCAAGATTTGAATGTTGTTGGACGTTTTCAGTGCAACGGACATGCTGCTTCAATCACCAACAACAGGGTATGCAACTGTCAGCACAACACAACAGGGGTAAACTGTGAACAGTGCCTCAGTCTTTACAATGACATCCCATGGGAAAGAAATGATGGGAATAATTCATTTGAATGCCAAAGTAAGTTATGTGCATAATATGGTACAATGTTAGTCTTACAAATAAACGAACCCCCTAGAGGGTTCTACATAAATTAGATACCAGCAATTGAGTAAAGATTGCCCTATAGTCTAAACGCATATATTTTGCTACAATTGAAAAACAAAAGGTCTCTGTGGTAGTTACTAACAGCTAGTGGATTCTCTTATATTAACACTCACAGTGTGCAACTGCAACCAGCACTCTACTGCGTGCGTGTTTGATGCTTCTATGTACAACCAGACTGGGGGTGTCAGCGGTGGCGTGTGTATAAATTGCTCAAACAACACAGCAGGAATTCATTGTGAGACATGTGCAAAGTCCTTCTACCCTTTGCCTTCAAAGAATCAGACCGACCCAGATGTTTGTGCCCGTAAGTTCTGGGGTATTATTGGTACCTAATATGCAAGAAGGTAGTGGTAAGTATCACTTCTCTGTAATCTGCAGCATGCAACTGTGATGCTAGAGGAATGAATGACTCTGGTGAATGTCAACAAACTGGACCTAATATTGGCAGTTGTTATTGCAAGGCCAATGTGCTTGGTCCAACCTGCAGCATATGCAAAGATGGATATTTTAACATCTCCTCAAATAATGTGGATGGATGCCAAGGTGAGTGTGACAAAGCCACATGCAAAACATCAATGCAATGCCATATCCCTTATTGTAATACAGGTATCTATAAATAGATTCAATAGTCCTTAATATGCATGCGTTTGTGGTTAACTCACACTATCCTATAAAGAGGCACTTCCATCCAATAACACCAAAGCTATTTTATCTCAGGCATATGAGATTAGTAAAGCGCATCCCTCCCTTAACGCAGTACTAATAATACCTGTACTTAAGCTTACGATTTTAAATTGCATTGCTCATGCTAGCCATGTACTTTAACCAATGAATTATACATTTTCGCATTTTTTTCTTCAGATTGTGGCTGCAACACAACAGGAAGTCTGAATTCATCTTGCACACAACAGAGTGGCTTGTGCTATTGCAAGAGTTTCGTCATTGGACAGAAATGTGACTACTGCCAATCAAACTATTACCAGCAGTCTCCAAGTGACCCAAATGGATGCCAGCCTTGTAACTGTACACTTGGAGGTTCCTTGGGAGCACAGTGTGACATATTTACTGGCCAGTGTCCCTGTAGAGATGGAGTCACGGGACGAGATTGCTCTGTGGTGGTTTCTGGGCACTTTTTCCCTCTCACCGACTACCTGATCTTAGAAGCTGAATTTTCTTCAGGGTCCTATCAAAAGGTGCTTCTCACAAATGGAGAAAATACTCTGTACACTGGTACAGGGATAGCCTCAGTGAGCAGTGGTAACAGCAGCTTGCTTGACCTTGGTGTGCTGACACCACCCTCTGGTGGTTGGTATCAAGCCACATTTCGCTATAGCCTCCTAGGTGACTATGCATGGTCATCTGCTAGTCTGCAAATACAAGCTGGATCAGAAGTGGGCAATGGGGTACCCAGCTGCACTGAGCCTAATGGCACACTGGTCATCCAGTATACACAGTGGGGTGTGGGCAACAGAACTGCTATAGAGCAAAATGTGTGCCTTCGTGGAGGTCGTAGCTATCACTTTGTGTTGAAGAATTTTGACGTTGGTATTCAAGAGCCAGGAAGGACCCTGGACATCGATTCTTTCTTCCTTACACCTATATACATTAATGGACTGGCAGTGTTTAATGACAACACTCTGTACATGTCCTATAACACTTGTGTCACCTCATTGCAAACACTACCTAGATCTCTGGCGATGCTAAATGCATGTAGGGATACTATCTTTGAAGTCTCTACAGCTATTTTCAATGGAACACTGTGTAAGTGTGCCTAAGCTTAATTAAAATATTTGAATGCTACTATTTCTTTGCCTGCAGTATGCGCCTGTAACACAGCTGGATCAAGCAACAGTTCATTGTGCAATGAGTATGGAGGCCAGTGTCCTTGCAGTGTGCATATTGGAGGACTACAGTGTGGATATTGCATACCAGGGTATTTCAATTTCTCATCAACTGGATGTCAAGGTAATATAGGGTTTTTTCAGTAGCATCTGTACAGCTCTCGAATAAACATTAGTTAACTAATTATAGAAAAACCACTGCTATAATGACTACCTTAATAAAGTTTGTGATTACTAGCAATTTAACCTTTAAGTAAGTTGCTTCACACTTCATCACTTGGCATAAAATACACAGAATAAGTGTTCTTATCATGCTGGTAAAAAAACTGTAGCCTACACTTGGCCAACACATTAAAAAAAAAAAATCATTTTACCAACTTGGGGATTTACTATGGTATCAGCTGTGGAATTTGTTCAATCAATTGTATTCAAAATATAGTTGGTGATAGAGCAAATCACAAGGTAAACACAAAGTTGGGGGAAAAAATTCCTGTGCAGGCAACTTAGTTATGCTTAGAAAGTTTAAGGACTTTTGTGCAAATCATAAAATTTTAGGATCTGCCTGTGATAGAGAATCGACGATTCAATGATTGGGTTCAATAGCAACTCATGACTCCTAATACTTTGTTATGTGAACCTATTTGGAAGATCTTTTTAATCAGTACAGTACATAGTGTACATATCAAGATGTATATAAAAGCACAGAGTGGATGAAGAAAACACACTTATTATTTGCATGAAAAGTTTACTAACTACATGCAGCTGGTAAATCTTTGTTTCCATTATTTTCAAACACTAATAAAGTGTTGCCATGAGCCTGTGGGTAATTTGACTTTTTATTTAAATCCTTGCAGCATGTAACTGCAATCCAAATGGATCTTCTAGTTTGATATGCTCAACTGTTGATGGAAGTTGTCCCTGTGTGTCAAATGTTACTGGACGAACATGTTCACAGTGTGCATCTGGTTATTACAACCTCGTACCTGGAGTGGGTTGCTCAGCCTGCAACTGTGACATAAATGGATCAGCGTCACTGCAGTGTCAGCAAGGTACAGGAAGTTGCACTTGCAAGACTGGTGTTGTTGGAAGCAAGTGTGATCACTGCAATAATGGATATTATGGGTTCTCTAGCAATGGTTGCAGGTATGTGGATCATTTGTGACAGCTGACATGTATGTGTAGTTTATTCATCTTGTAATGGGAAGGGGTGTACGAGCTGGTTTATTTTGAATGACTCTTCAAATGTTGAATTGGGATGTATTTGAAAGTTGGTGTTCTGCTTGCTTTTTGCTTTTATATAAAAAAAATTATGAGTAACATTTTGTATTGTCTAGCTCCTGCAACTGTAGTCCAACTGGTACCATAGGAGGCAGCTGTGATGCCACAACTGGTGTGTGTCTTTGTGCCACTGGAGCATCTGGGCGTACATGTGCCTCTTGTCTCCCCGGGTACTATGCAAACTCTACAGGATATTGTCAAGGTGACTTCCTTTTTGGTGTTGTTGTGATCATGCATGCAACTTTGTGGCAATAATAAGGCAACTAGGAGTTTTCTGACATAAAATGTCAGTTTTGGTTAAATATGTGTAAGAATGGGCAAGATATATATACAAAGATGTTCTTCACCAATTACAAGGTTTTGTTCTTTTTCCCACCACAGCATGCAACTGTAACTCTCAGAACTCCATATCACAGAACTGCACCAATGGAACATGTGCCTGCATTCCTGGTGCTACAGGAGCTACCTGCAATGGATGCACTTCTGGATATTACAAATCTTTGGCTGGTTTATGCACAAGTATGTCCATAGTACTACTGAAGTGAAATGCACTGTATGGTAGTTGCTGCCTCCTCCACATATGCATGGCCAACAGTAGATGTTGTAACGGACTGGGATGGAGTTGAATAAATCCTTACAGTAGTGTTTTTGCACCTACTACAGCATCTAAAAAGATATTGGGTGCATGAGATAAACAAACTACATTTAGGCTATAAAAATGGACATACAGCTTACTTCTAATCAGTTCACATTATTCTGTTCTATATACAATGTAGATTGTGGCTGCAACACAACAGGAAGTCTGAATTCATCTTGCACACAACAGACTGGCATGTGTTATTGCAAAAGTTCTGTCACTGGACAGAAGTGCGACCATTGCTCATCAGGATATTACAATTTCTCATCAGCTGGATGCCAAAGTGAGATTATGGTAGTTATATGTAGCACATACATACAAGTAGCTTATTTTCAGTCAAATATAAGTAGCCTGCTGTTGATATGACTTACTTCACTAATTCCATTCATGCAGCATGTAACTGCAATCCAAATGGATCTTCTAGTTTGATATGCTCAACTGTTGATGGAAGTTGTCCCTGTGTGTCAAATGTTACTGGACGAACATGTTCACAATGTGCATACGGTTACTACAACCTCGTACCTGGAGTGGGCTGCTCAGCCTGCAACTGTAACATAAATGGATCGGCATCACTGCAGTGTCAGCAAGGTACAGGAAGTTGCACTTGCAAGACTGGTGTTGTTGGAAACAAGTGTGATCACTGCAATAATGGATATTATGGGTTCTCTAGCAATGGCTGCAGGTAAGTGGATCATTTGTGACAGCTGACATGTATTGTATCATTCATCTTGTATTGGGAACGGGTGCACGAAGTGGTGTATTTTGAATAACTCTTCAAATGAAGAATTGGAGTGCTTGCTTTTTGCTTTAATACCTTATTGTTGTCCATTTTAATATGAAAATTTATGAGTAACATTTTGTATTGTCTAGCTCCTGCAACTGTAGTCCAACTGGTACCATAGGAGGCAGCTGTGATGCCACAACTGGTGTGTGTCTTTGTGCCACTGGAGCATCTGGGCGTACATGTGCCTCTTGTCTCCCCGGGTACTATGCAAACTCTACAGGATATTGTCAAGGTGACTTCCTTTTTGGTGTTGTTGTGATCATGCATGCAACTTTGTGGCAATAATAAGGCAACTAGGAGTTTTCTGACATAAAATGTCAGTGTTGGTTAAAGATATGACAGATGTATAAAAATGTTCTTCACCAATTACAAGGTTGTTTTTCTCTTTCTCACCACAGCATGCAACTGTGACTCTCAGAACTCTATATCACAGAACTGCACCAATGGAACATGTACCTGCATTCCTGGTGCTACAGGAACTACCTGCAATGGATGCACTTCTGGATATTACAAATCTTTGGCTGGTTTATGCACAAGTATGTCCATAGTACTAACTGAAGGGAAATACACTGTATGGTATTTGCTGCCTCCTCCACATATGCATGGTGGACAGAAAGATGTTGTAAGGGACTGGGATAGAGTTAAATACAGTAGTGTTTTTGCATATACTGCTTCAATGAGATGAACAAACTACATTTGACCTCAAAAATTCATAGACAGCTAATTTCAATGTGCATTATTCTGTTCTATTTAGATTGTGGCTGCAACACAACAGGAAGTCTGAATTCATCTTGCACACAACAGACTGGCATGTGTTATTGCAAGAGTTCTGTCACTGGACAGAAGTGTGACCATTGCACATCAGGATATTACAATTTCTCATCAGCTGGATGCCTAGGTGAAATTATGGTGGTTATATGTAGCACATACATAAAAGTAGCTTATTTTCAGTCAAATATAAGTAGCCTGCTGTTGATATGACTTACTTCACTAATTCCATCCTTGCAGCATGTAACTGCAATCCAAATGGGTCTTCCAGTTTGATCTGCTCAACTGTTGATGGAAGTTGTCCCTGTGTGTCAAATGTTACTGGACAAACATGTTCACAATGTGCATACGGTTACTACAACCTCGTACCTGGAGTGGGCTGCTCAGCCTGCAACTGTAACATAAATGGATCAGCTTCACTGCAGTGTCAGCAAGGAACAGGAAGTTGCACTTGCAAGACTGGTGTTGTTGGAAGCAAGTGTGATCACTGCAATAATGGATATTATGGGTTCTCTAGCAATGGATGCAGGTATATAGATCATTTGCAACATAGCATACATGTGCATGAGGTGGTGTATTTAGTGTTTTCCTCAAGTGAAGAGTTGGAGTGTATTTGGAAGTGGAAGTACTGTTGTGTATCGGGCATTGTGCTTAAATGCTTTATTTTGATACGAAATTTTATGAGTAACATTTTATTTTATTGTCTAGCTCCTGCAACTGTCGTCCAACTGGTACCATAGGAGGCAGCTGTGATGCTACAACTGGTGTGTGTCTTTGTGCCACTGGAGCATCTGGGCGTACATGTGCCTCTTGTCTCCCCGGGTACTATGCAAACTCTACAGGATATTGTCAAGGTGACTTCCTTTTTGGTGTTGTTGTGATCATGCATGCAACTTTGTGGCAATAATAAGGCAACTAGTACATGTACATAAAATGTCAGAATGGGCAAGATATATATTCTTCACCAATTACAAGGTTCTTGTTCTCTTTCCCACCACAGCATGCAACTGTGACTCTCAGAACTCCATATCACAGAACTGCACCAATGGAACATGTACCTGCATTCCTGGTGCTACAGGAGCTACTTGCAATGGATGCACTTCTGGATATTACAAATCTTTGGCTGGTTTATGCATAAGTATGTCCATAGTACTACCTGAAGGGAAATACACTGTATGGTATTTGCTGCCTCCTCCACATATGCATGGTGGACAGTAGATGTTGTAAGGGAGTCAGATAGAGTTGGCTAAATAGAATAACATGTTCTGCTTACAGCAGTGTTTTTACACACACACAATAGTTTCTAATATGATAAACATGTTGGATGTAGGGTTAATGTGCTGCAACACACATGATACATGTAGCTTAAAGTTCCCTTGTATCATCATAGATCCAAAAAAATTGTCTGTAGTTTTGTGTGTATTACAAAGTGATGATTTTTATTCATGCAACCCTTAGATACGATTGTAATAATGGTTCCTGATATTCTGTTGCACAAACAAAAAGTGTATTAAAAATGCATTAACATTATGACATACAGCTTACTTCAATGCATATTATTCTGCTCTATTTAGATTGTGGCTGCAACACAACAGGAAGTTTGAATTCATCCTGCACACAACAGACTGGCATGTGTTATTGCAAGAGTTCTGTCACTGGACAGAAGTGTGACCATTGCACATCAGGATATTACAATTTCTCATCAGCTGGATGCCAAGGTGAGATACATTCTATACACTAGTTACTATTTAGATGTAGGATTTGTAGGCAATGATTGTGTAAAGGAAACGAGGGATTATGGCAATCATATCTCTCGTTTTCTTACTTTTTACTCAGTCGTTTCCTACAAATAAAACCAATTTAATTGATTACATCAATGCCACGTTTAGAATGTAAATAAACTTCCAATTATAGCTACTAATGGAGTACCCCTCTCAGTGTATACACACATACGCACACACAATACCGCACACATGGACAACTGTTTTATGTCCCTAGAAATACAATATTATATAACCACACCCATTTCTCAACCCGATTAGCACCATTTACAAAATAGTGTGCAGTTTTAACAACATTTGACATGTATAAAGATTAGGCCCATGTTAGCTTCTACTCCTGCCTGGCACCTGCAGGTAGGCTGGTATTAATTTGAGCGTAATTGTTTTATTGCAATTCAGTATCAATTCTCATTTATTAATACCATCGCAAAAAAACACCACCAACCATGTCTTGTTTCCTTCTTTTGATTGCTTCTTTCTAAATATGGTGAGTTTGGAGCAGACACCACACCTCACACTCCACACTGCACCATGATATCAACTTTCTGTGCATGCTGCACACTGGCTCTGAATGGAAGAGACTTTTCCTTTCATTTTCCTTGCATGCTTGCTTGGCTGGTGTTACTCAGATGTGAATCTTCCATAGTGTCACTAATGTAACATCTTCCTCAGGTAAATAGGGTCAGGCAAATGATGAAGGTTTTTACACACATATGTAGACAATGCACCATATAGTGCACGAAGGCTCACCACATTTCTTAATTAACGCTGAAGCTATAACGGTGCGGGTGATAGTCGTATTGAAGAAAAGAACTAGTCCGGCAAGCTCATTCAATGATGTGTTATACTGCAACAAAGCTCTTAGGAATGTTCCATATTTCTTGGAGTTTTGACATTTTCAACATTTCAAAACTTTTGTCATGTCAGGCAAGCCTCTCAAATACATGTATAGTGGACTTTCACCTGGTTTAACACAATAAAGGATAGGGTTCCCATACACCATTTAGCACTCTATCGAGATAAATTATGGCCAGACCACCACTGATAGGGCGTACTAACATACTCCTTGATGGAATGCTTTATCCATGAAGGTAGGTTTAGGGGGTAGTTTTGTGTATATATAATTATAGTAATTACAATTATATGTATTGTAATAAATTAATTTCTATTATAATCATGGTTTTAATTAGCCCACTGTGTGACTCACTTCACTAATTCCATTCTTGCAGCATGTAACTGCAATCCAAATGGATCTTCTAGTTTGATCTGCTCAACTGTTGATGGAAGTTGTCCCTGTGTGTCAAATGTTACTGGACGAACATGTTCACAATGTGCATACGGTTACTACAACCTCGTACCTGGAGTGGGCTGCTCAGCCTGCAACTGTAACATAAATGGATCGGCATCACTGCAGTGTCAGCAAGGAACAGGAATTTGCACTTGCAATCCTAATGTTGCTGGAGATAAATGTGATCGTTGTGTTAATGGATACTATGGTTTGACTAATGCTGTCGGATGCAGGTACACAACTTTTAGCAAGCAGACTATAGTTATACAAAAAAAAACACATTGATATAAATGCACATACATGTAATTTGACTATGGGTAGTTATACCAAAGTTATGCGTAGTTTTGTAGTTTGTATAACCATAGTCTGCTTGCAGTGCATACAATATTGTACTGCTGTGCAAATCTTTTTGATGTGGTTGTTTCTTACTTAGCTCTTGCAACTGTAGTCCAACTGGTACCATAGGAGGCAGCTGTGATGCCACAACTGGTGTGTGCCTTTGTGCCACTGGAGCATCTGGGCGTACATGTGCCTCTTGTCTCCCCGGGTACTATGCAAACTCCACAGGATATTGTCAAGGTTAGATTTATGTTGTCATAAACATAAAATCAGTGTGGCAGCTTAAGCTTTTATATTTTAGTGATTCAGGGCAATGCTACATTCAATCTTGCCCTTGTATCTGTGTGATTCTTGACTGAGCGCTTACATTGAAGCATCTCAACACTGATTATCATAGACTTTGTAGAGCCCACTCCTTCAAACAACATTTTAATATTATAAACATTTACCTTCTACTGCTATTTGCATGTAACATTGCAGCTTCTACTGGTATGGTCGATATAGACCACAGGATTTTGGCCTGGTCCAAAATAAGCAATGCTAAGTGTACCAACATTGTTGTAACCACATAACTGCAGGTAGTATGGATGACAAACTAGATGTGAAACACCTACTGGGCAATTCGTTGTGGTGGTAGTAACTTCAAGAGTTTGCTAGCATCTTTCTAGCTAATCATACAATAATTTCAAGTGGAAGAGGGGGGGGGGGGGGGGCAAACTTATGAAATGGAAAAAAACAAGAATAAATAAATATATCTGAAAAATTGAGTACAATATGGGGTTGGTTGGTGTAAGATGGTAAGGATTGGTGTATATCATTTAACAAATGGCTGCAATCGTACAATTTGTTCTTATGTCAGTATACATTTTCTTGTTTAATGGTGTAAAACCATGATTGATATGTACATTAGAGCAACTGTACTCCCCAAGTATGTTGAACCACTACTTTATTCCCTAGACTCATTTCTTTGGGCTCACTACTTATGAAGTTGGAATGGTTCCCACCTAAGTACTACTAGTTACATCTGCTTTAGATGTAGGACTGTCGGATGCTTCATTATTAGCTATAAGTACATGTATTAAGTACTATCTTTCTCTAAAGGGAACCACTAATGGATCATCTTTACACTATAATGGCTGTGTGGTCAATAAAACTCTCCTTTTTTTACAGCTTGCAACTGTGACCCTCAGAACTCTATGTCGCAGAACTGCACAAATGGAATCTGCAACTGCATTCCGAGTGCAATGGGAACGACTTGTGAAGAATGTATATTTGGATATTACAAGACACCTATGGGTTTATGCACAGGTGAGTGCAAATCCTTGCTTTTGCAAAGGCTATTAACTGAGTTTTGATTTCACCCAGTTTGTTCCAGTTGCTATAGCCAGGCTGCTGCCATTGTTATCAATGCAAATAACACTTTATCACTGAACTACTATCTTCTTCAGGGTACAATATTGCCAAACAAAACATTATTTGAGAAATTGAGTAACACTTCAAATGCTGTGACACTTGTTTGTGTCAAAACAAATGATACTGCCAAACTCTTCCTTGCTGTAGAATCTGCATTATCCATATTAGCGGTCCAAGTTGTACAGCTTTCTATAAATACTTCCCAGACCATGGACTTGCTGAACCTAGTAGAATATGATGCTGCCGTTGTGTATGTAAATGCGATAGCTGCTATCAGTATTTATACAGGAATAGAGGAACAAGTTGTCTCTGCAACAGACTGCATAGCTAAAGTTAATACTGTATTGCTGCCTCAACTACAGGGATCAGCAGACAGTATATGTAATTATGTGGCTGTAGGGCAGCAGCTTTATGATGAAGTGGTTAACTTCTCCTCAGTTTTGCAAAACCAGCTTAATAAGGCCAACAACAGCCTGAGTAGAACATGGCAGATTCTTGCCTCTGTTAATTCCATCATTAATCAAGCTATGACAATAGACACTGACAATCTTAACTTTATCGCAATGCTGCAGGTGAATGTCACGGATGGTGAAGCCAAGCTGAGTTTCGTTAAGGCAGAACTTGTTACACTGAATAACAACACTGAATCACTATTGTCCACAATCACAAAGTTGTTTTCAATGCCAATCATACTGCCCCTCACAGGTGACTTGATATCGCTGTGGAATCATACAAATATCACACTTGCATTAGTGGAAGAGCTTATAAGTAAAGTCAATAGTGAAACTGCACAGGTTACAGAGATGGGGAATGAGTTGGTACAGTTGCAGACACAGTTTGGTGCACTAAACAATGAATTGTTACAATTGATGAATTCATCCATTTTGAATAGCAATGCTATTAGCATTCTGAGACTGGCAACTGATACTGAATTTAGCGATACTAATAGTACCATTTCTAATGCTGCTAATGTTTTTAAAAACCTCCAAATGTTTAAGAATTTATTTAGTCGAGCAGTACTCCTATTGAACGGGTTGCTGAACAAACTTGCAGATCTCAAAATACTGATAAATAATTCTTCACAATTGATTGGAAGCATGCAAAACATTGTTTCAAACTTCAATGGAGCAGCTAGTACAGTAAATGATACAGCTACCACTGTCAGATATGCCAATGATAAGGTAAGGTTAACTGCCATTTATTTTGTATGTTTACACAAAAGTGGATTTATCTTTGTTCCAGGTCTTGTCTGTAAATTCTAGTCTATCTACACTGATGCTAAGCCTGGTTCAAGCATCAAATAATTCAAACATGCTGATAAATGAAGCAGCACAAGCAAATGCAAAAGTTCAGACAAAATACAGCGAATCCCAGGAGATTTACAATCAGATATCAATCTTGGAATCATGGAGTGAACAAGGAAGTGTCATAGCAAACCTGAGCAACCAATCTGTGAATTCTGTTGTTGATCAATGGAGCAAGGTGAAGGCACAACTCCAATTGGTTTACAACCAGTCCTTCAGTATATTGTACCGACTAAATACAACCAAAACACTGTCCAACATTGTACAGCAACAAGCAAATTCTACTGTGTCAATATATCAGCGGTTGAGTATCACATTTGGAATACAACAGAGAAGGAGGCTGCAGCTTGAAGCAAATATTGAAGAAGTTCAAAGCAGTGTGCAATACCTGAGACAATTGCGCAATGTTATCACAACAAAATGTAATAATTAGTTACGCTTTTACTCCATTTGTATTCTATGTGTGCCCAACAGCCATGACAGATCAGCTAGTGTTTTTGTGGAATTATAAGTATTATTATTTGGCCTGCATTCCACTCCAACAGCATTCTCAAATCCTTGGCACCAATACTCCAAAACTGTTATATTATGTAGACAAATAATTGTGTATGTTTTTGCAGTAATTTTTGAAATACAAATGCTTCTTTAGTACCTTGCGTGGTCACGACATGATGCGAGAGGGTCCATTGTACCACCAGGACCGTAGGGAAAGTCAATTATGAATGTTAATAACCTAATATGTGATTGTTGAACAGAAACCAGGCTAGGAATTTACACAAACCTTTCAAGTACTCAAGACTTGAAAATGGAGTCAGATACATGAGGCTTGCGGGGGGGGGGGGGGGGGGGGGGGGGAATGAAACCATGATATGCACGCAATGTGCAGTAAAGTAAAGAATGACACCAGGTTGCACATATCTACTTCTGTGAAGATGATGCTGGAGTTCGGAATGGTGATGGCTGGGGTCATGCAAGTTGATTGTGGCACACTTTGATGTAGCACTGTGTTGGTGGGAGGGATTTGATGATAATGCAAGGTTTGGGCAAACCCAGGAAAAATATTATATTCATCTTATGCATCATCATCACTCATGAATCAATATGATTCAGGGCTTAAACATGCTATGGATCACTTCCATGGAACATGTCAATAAATGTCCATGCCATGATACATGCTTGATCATGGCATGAAGATTCATTCATGCAGTTGCAAAGTTATCACATGCTATTAATAGGCAATTGTATTGAATATGTAATTCGCATCATTTATTTTTGTTTTTTGTAGTGATTTTCACTTTAATACGTCTGTAAACAATACATAACTATACATGTATAATGCATTATATAATAATATACAAACAAAAGAAACAGCAGAAAGAGACAAAAGTTCAGTGCAGTATAGTATAACACACACCAGTCATACATGTACGTACTACTACTGTCATCACTTTCACTAATATCATCAGGGAAATCGCCCATCATCAGGCTCTCCATTATCATAGGTCCGTGTATAAAACCGCCAACCAATTTATCAATCATTCGATAAATTGAAAATTTATATTTTGACGTACCAGTTGCAAATTCCATAAATTTCACTTAGAGAATAATTGATTTTTGTGTGGCGTTTTCAAGTTTTTAATTTCAAATTAAATTAGAAAATTGAAACATTCAATCACGGTTTGTTGATTAATTTATCATTTTTCATTATGGATTAATTCTTTTCCATTTGGAATGGAACCGAGTCAACCGACTCTTTGACATGGAACCCTCCCCCTTTATAACGGCCGTTATTCTGGGAACGTGTATTCGTGCGTGACATGTAGCCCTCTCAGTTTGTGGAGTCAAAATCGAACCGTTCCAGACGGAGCTGCCTTATGAAAGTCCACAGAAACGCCCGCAGCCCAAACGCGTCAATGAATCTCAGGGCCCGCGGAGGGCAGAATCGGCAGATTTGATAATATTCATATGTCAGCAAGTAATCTAATATTCCTTCGCACCTCCCTACATGTGGAAGTTATTAGTAAAAACGCGCATACCAATATACATGTATAAGCCAAATGCACAATAATATCGATCCTACCAAAATTTCACTTTCGATTTCTATAGAGGCGGACCCAGAGACACCTTGGTCCAGGCCAATATTAGCTGTAGTAGCTAAGTTACTAATTTGATTCATGCTTGAACGAAGCCACTTTTTCAGCCGTCGAAAAAGATACTTCACTAATAATTGCATTACTATATAGTAGCGGGATTGACCAAGATCAGTTTAAATATAGTAACAATCTCCGAAATTAGGCCTTTTTCACATTGGTCAATGCTTTGAAAAGCACTGTACATGTAAATGATTAAAATTCTCCACTTAACAAGCCGGATCTTTGTGTCTAATAATTTGCCCTCAAATTCTGCTCACACGCGTATGGCAAAACACTTTGTCATTAGTCTCATTGTAGAGGTTTCTGCCAATATCTTTCGGATTTAGCATGGTTGGAAGAACGCAGCTATACATGTATATGCTACACTGCTTCTTATGAGGAGGTTCGCCCATTGTGTTACATAGCGGACCGGCCGGGTATCGAGAGTTACGGCAGTAACTCTCATATAGGATTTGTGCCGTATTAAAAATACGCGATCCGCGTATAACTCACGAACCGAGAAACGGATAGTGTAGCTCTTTATTGCTATCGAGCCACAATGGAAAGACGATCATTTTCATACTTTGTTCAAGTCGCCAAACCGTTTACCTTAAGAGAACAAAAAAGGTCGTAGTTCTCATTCCCAGACCTTGATTTGTCCATAGTCGTCGTCTTTATGGGTGAGTATAACTCGAGATAGGAAAGGTTTTACAGAGCGCCAGTTACACCAAAAAATCTAGAAAAATCCTACCGACTGCCCCTTAATTGATGTCAGATACACATGTTTGGTATGAAGCAATAATTACGTCCGAGTACACAAGCGTTCCCATGACAATACCCATACGTATAATTAGACATTTATGGTGGCGTTGTCAAAATGCCTTCACGAAAGAGTAGGAAAAAAAAAGAGACAAGAGGAATACGTCCTAAATCGAGGCTATGAGGTAGAGTCCTCCCGAGTTCGGTACGATGCTGATGCTGAATAAAGGCGGGCGTCTGCTCGTGACATGTACAGAGCAAATCTGGAGTCGAGTCGAACCGAGCTTATAAGAGGCGGCAACAATGAACAAGATTCGAGCTTCTAAGAGGCTAAAGATTCAGGCGAATCGAGAAACCAATCGGGCTTCACAAAGGAGTCTATATTGGAGAAACTCTTCTGCTGCGCGTACATGTACAGCGAAAAAGGCGCAATATCAGAAGCGTAAGCGTAAGCGTGAGGCGGAGACAGCACGCTACAACGGAAATACAACTACCGCCAAAAGGTGAGTTCAGTTGTGCATGGAATATTATGGTTTGGCGCGCTTCTTTTAGTCTAGAGCAGCTGGAAAAGTGCTTTATACATTGTGTTGCTAGGTGATGACATGTACAGCTGGATTTTGTCATGTTGCATAACGGGTGTTGCTACACAGTATTCATATTAGATGCACTATTTCTGTTACAGTTATGTTTATTATTGCAATACAGTTCAACAATGTCACTCCTAGTATAGTACACACAAATAATGCATGACATGGGGTCTATATTATGTGGCTTCTATATGTATTACCAGTGTCAAAGTAAGTAAATTTAACCTTTAATCTCCAGGCAGCGGTCCTAGATCTAGGATCGCTACGGTCCTAGATCTAGGACCACCATATTACAGCTTCGAGATTAATTGAAATAAACATTGTATTTTCTAACTTAATATTTTATTATTAGCTCCAATCATATTTGGATAAATATTAGTTAAGAAGAAAGCTTTATAACAATTCGTTTATTTTCTAATATAATTGCATCAGAATGAGTTTATTGCAAAAAATGGTGAAAAAAGTGACGAATGTTAATCGGTTACTTATTTTTGCTTGTAACTTCACACCCATATGTGCTCTATTTCAGGGGAACACATTTTAACATTAGTAAAACACTGCCCTATAACTTTACTCTGATTTATGCAATCATTATGCTTCAAACATTATATATGATGAGATAAACAAATTAGGTTTGAGTGATATCTATAAATGAGTGCATTTACATGAAGAGCAAAATTAGCATTCAGGAGGAGAATTTTTATAATTGACCTAGCCAGATCCAATCCTGTATGGTACTGCTAGTTAGTGCTCTTTTCTCAAATTAATTAACCAATTAAATGTTGTGATTTTAATATGCAAGTTTTATGAATTAATTATGTAGTTATTTATAAAGAGTTAAACATGGACTTTAATAAACATTTTATAAAAGCAATAATCTAATGTAACATATATATTATGTAAACAAATTAGGATTTAACCCTTTCTCACCACTGAAAATGTGAAAATAGATACCTGCCAATACCAGCACTATAAGTGATTTACATGCATTTTGTGTTTACATTTTAGTTTAATGATATCAAATATTGTTAGAATATAATGAATACAATTATCAGTTAATCAGATGTTATATAATGTTATTCAGTGGTTTTTAGTGGCTAACATCTTGTAAGGTGTATTTTTAATACTGATAGACAAAGCAAGTATTGAAAACTGTGGTACTATTGTGTTTGTAGCAAAATTGCTGCAACCAACACTTAGAAGCATTTCAAATGGTAGGTTGTGCACCAAAAAAAATTTTTTTATGTAGTATTCATCTGAAGGAAATTCCTATTGATCCTGCCCAGGGGAATCAACCACACATTCCCTGGCCAATTCTCTTTAGATACCCAGCAGCATAATTATAATTACCTAAACCTGGTGTATCATGCAATGGTAGGCATGGCAACAACATTGGGGCAAATCAATGGATGTATAGATACCAAGGAACGTGTTTTGAAGGTTGAATTCATCAAATTGCAGGGATTGTGGACATTAAACAACCTTCTGAAGCTCTGAAATTGAGTAAATTTAAGCTAGTGGATCAAAAATGCAATGGACTTGTACGTAATATTAGCACGACATGCATGATGCCATAATTAATGCAGTTAGACTAAACTTGAACAGTTCCTCAGTTCTTCAAATAAACAAGTGATAAGCCACTTTTTGGTTGTACAGCCAATTGGCCCAATACCCATGCAAACAGCCCTTTTGTATAGAGACATTCAATACTACCGACTCGCTATACAATAATGTTATTCTGTGCATGCATGGCGGCACTGTAGAGTATCTGCTGCACTGTGCCACTTCCTCCTACAACTTCAGCAATACCATGCCCTTCCCCCTAAGTAGTCTGGCTGTGGTGGTCATTCTCCATTTCGTCCCTAAACGTAACAAGATTATGCGAAAGTAATTCCATATCGCAAGAACCACGCCCCCCGTTTATACAAACCCGTTCCCTTTGATCGCTTCTCTTGTCGGCTCCTCATTACTACTGAGGGCGCTGTAGCTTTCCTTGTGACTAGTAGAGGCCTCTGAACAACCTTATTCAGCATTCTCACACAGATCACACCTCTTCTGCTTATTGTACCGCCCGATCTCTCCAGCTAAGCCGTCTTTATGAACGCTCTCGACGTTTTCCTCTGTGGTCGTGTCGTTTGACCACTTAAAGTTAATCTGACACTTATGAAATGCTCCTACGACATGTAAAACACGTCTAGAACAAATCTGATTCCTTTTAATCTTCCCTACAACAGCCTCATCGACGGCGAAGTTCTTTCCCATTTTCGCGGTAATGCCAGCAAATTGATGGATGTGCAACGTTTGGATGCTTTTATCTCCTGACACAAAAAATACCATTATGGAAAACAACCATTTCTAAGTAGCCTGGACATATCTAGATAAGGCAGAGCTGTTTCAGAATTTTCAAAACAGGCGTTCCTTATTTTCAGCAGCTTAGTTTGTCGTCCTAGATCTAGGACGATCGTCCTAGATATAGGACGGTTGGAGATTAAAGGTTAAGTATTGACTGCATGCTTCCATCTCCTTAACCATTTTAGCTACTCCCTGTATGAACCCAATGATAGCCGTGTTCTAATGGAGTATAAGGGTGGCCTTGAAAAGGCTATTCTAAGCAATAGGACATTGCTAGATGAGTTAAATGACATTGCTAGATGAGTTAAATGATGCCTTTTGCCAGACCCATCCATGGTTAGCACAAAAGGTTACCACTAGATCTGCACATGCTGCTGTTAGCAAAGTTAGTGCAGATGCTAAGGCACTGAACATTCGAAGAACAAAAGCAGGGGGATTGTTAAAAGATGTTCGTGCCATTAATGCAATAAAATTATCAGAAAATGATATTTTAGCTGGGGTAAGGCATCATAGTGCTGCCTCAGAACCCTATTTCTATGATACCTCTTACAATCACACAAAACAGCATGGACCTATAGCAGTAGACCTCAATGGTAGGTGTGTTATCAACTGATTGTCCAAGCAGATTCATTTGCCTAAAATAGGCGACAATGAGTGAGATTGGGCCTCATGATACCCTCCACCTTGAGTGGATAATACATATATGTCTGAGGCATATATGGGGGACCTATTCTCAATGGCAATTGAATAAAATCACAAAGAAGGTAACCCCAGGAGTTTATAAGTATTTGCTTCCATATAGTCAGAAACAAACCACAAAACATGATGTTGCTAGGCAGTGACATGTTCAGTGTTGCTACAGCTGGACATAGCATTTTGGTGGGTACTTCTGCACAGCTGGTATAAATGGCTGATCCTTTTCTCTCTACTACTAATGGCCCCTCACCCAAAAATGGGTCTATCACATTTCTGAGTTACATAAATGTACATACAAGTACAGGTTCTGATGAATGCACTTGCCTGTACTAGAGGGCAGGTACACAATGTCATACTGGTACCTGAGGCAACCCAATGTAAAAAAAAAATGAAGGGAACAAGATATAAGAAAAACATTCTCTCTGAGAAAGTTGGTGGTATATAGGATTTGAAGGCAATGGTGGTGTAAAAAGGAAGGGAACAAGGGATCAACGATGATACGAATTTTTTTTAACAGTCCTATATTTAGCAACGTAAAATGTACGTACTACAAAAGTGATAAATATAGGACTGTTAAAAAAAATTCGTATCATCGTTGATCCCTTGTTCCCTTCCTTTTTACACCACCATTGCCTTCAAATCCTATATACCACCAACTCTCTCAGAGAGAATGTTTTTTTATATCTTGTACGTAGTTAGAATTCGAATCCAATCGGTTGGCTGTATCTAAAAAAACACAACTGAGCAAATATATATTTTCTTTTCGGTTTCCTTCGTCAAGCAAAAAATCAAATCACTGTAAGAATCAAGCGTCAAGCATTGCACAGTAACAAAAGAACAAAAGTCTACTAGTACGTATAAGATTGATGGAGCCGCCACGCGCCTGCATGCACGTGTACTTGTAATGTACGTGTATGCATCCGCGATATAGATAATTGCAGTAATACATTAAATAAATAATATGATCGGCCAAAAAAGTGGGGTGGGGGGGGGGGGGGGGCAGCTGCCCCCCCTTTGCCCCCCCCCCCAGGCTCTCTCTCTCTCTCTCTCTCTCTCTCTCTCTCTCTCTCTCTCTCTCTCTCTCTCTCTCTCTCTCTCTCTCTCTCTCTCTCTCTCTCTCTCTCTCTCTCTCTCTCTCTCTCTCTCTCTCTCTCTCTCTCTCTCTCTCTCTCTCTCTCTCTCTCTCTCTCTCTCTCTCTCTCTCTCTCTCTCTCTCTCTCTCTCTCTCTCTCTCTCTCTTACACACACTCTTTCTCACACACACTCTTTCTCACACACACTCACATTCACATCTATAAATAAAATGATATCTGAGACTACACACGGCGACGCACGCAAACTCAGTCTGGGGACCGGAATGATGGTTGTAGTAGTCCAAAGAGAAATACAAATACATATGTTTGGCAGACAATCGAAGGTACTCTTTTCCTTTTATTACGCGGAACTTTATCATACCCATATTTCCAGACATTTGCAATTTTGTGTTGATAACCCATCCCTACTTGAAAAGTCATGAGGGCATTCATGCATACTATAGAGTTCTGTTGAATTAAGACAGTGATGACAGTAAAGATCAAAGGATATCTGTCTATCGCGATACATGTAGAGTCCATCGAGAAGCACCAGCCCATTCTCACTGCAAGGCAATTTGCTATCTGAGACAAACATCGTCTAGCCTCTACTCCCCAGATCCACGTACATGTACATCTCAATTGCAAATGAACTATTTTCATTATAATATAAATATACATGTATAATAATTAAATAGCACATAAAGTACAAGATACAACATGACCCTAGAATATAAAATTTCACAAATGTGAAAATAACTACACTATAAGAATTCATAGCCTGGACCACCATTATAGCCCACACAGCCCTCAACAGAGTTATGCTAAGTCTCCCATAGAGTCGAGATTGGAACAATGCAGCTGAGAAGCTAAACGTGATCCGAGTCGGGATAGTGTTTGCTAGGCTTCCGATCCCCAGCACCCATAATGTTCTACCCAACCTGGTCATTTACAATGCTGTTCTGCTGCATAAGCTGCAGACCCAGCTGTCACACTCACTTCAGATAAAACTTCAACACTGAGTGGTGATGTGACAGTAAATCATCATTGGTCAGTGCCATCATCAAGCTAGATTGATATGAGGAATGCCTTAAGCCTTGTCTCCTGAGAAGCACTTCTTTCATTCTTTCAACTTCTTCCCTGGGCAGCGTGATGTTATGGGTCTCACCCTCCTTTGTTTCATCTGTTAGGCATGATGACTGCCTTAGCTTATTGTACCAGGCATGGTTCCTGGATGATGGGGTTTTAGCTGGGACTAAGTCATCACTGCTCAGGGTTACATGTGTGAGGTGTGAGGTGTGTATGGGTGTGCAGTGTGAGGTGACATCTTGTGCTGTGAACACTCGAGTCTGTGGAAGAGAGATCAGTTCTGGTCCCCCAAACACACGCCATATACCTCACCCAGTATATCTGACCCCACAACGATTAATGTATACAATCGTACCTGTGTTATCTGGTGTATGTGTGTGTGTGTGTGTGTGTGTGTGTGTGTGTGTGTGTGTGTGTGTGTGTGTGTACCATGTGGGAGGGTTTTGTGGTGTTCCCATCCTTTTGCCCAGCACCATGTATGTAGGTCCAAGGCACCATTCTCCCTACATCAAACTACTTCCTCTTGTGACCACTGCTACAAAGGCAGGCTGACATGCTGGGTTATGTGAGTGTGTGTGCTGTGAGGACTGGTGTGCAGAGAGGTTTTAGAGAAGTTTTGATATTGGAGGATTCAGTATTATTGCCTCAAGTATCAATAGCAAATGATCAGAAACTCCTGCAAGTGTTTATTTGGTCCCAAGTATAGTGTATTTGGTACAAACTCACTTACATCTTAGCTAGGTGGAAGAGTGAGGTAGCTCTTATCATGGGATAGTTCTTGTGTGCTTGACATTGCTGGCGTGGCCCTATCACCATTCCTACTAGCATGTGGGTAGAGGGGGAGGTACGAGGTGGGGGTAGGTGGGGTAACAGGTGGCATCTCACTTCAAAGTTAGGGCAATTAAATTTGGATTCAGTCCTAAGCACACTCTTTGTTGAGCATATGTTTTTACAAGATGTAATACATGTGTGCGGTTGTCATGTCAGGAATCTTGAGACAATTTTATTCTTGCATATGTATACCGCTTTACACCTTCTATCTCTAGCTTCCTACCATTAGTGAGCTTAGCATTAAAATTGCATATCTCTGTCGCTCATTATTCCTTACAGCAGTCACTTTAGTAAATTCTAGGTTTCGTTTACACAATCAAATACAGATTGGAAAACAATTGCCAAAATTTAGAGTCTTGTATTTTTTTCCCGTCATTGGTGGGAGATGCAGCCAGTGCAGATCAATTAAACAATTTTGTGAAGGTGAACATGGCTTAGACCAGCGTCCTTAGGATAGGAACTATAAGCTCACGTTCTCTTTCCCCACATAGTATTTGTACTAGGGTGGGAGGGGCCAGTGTATGGCCAACAATTGTCAGTTAAGTTAGGGGTGCTTGACTCATCCATCAATAGTGTCAGGCTAGTTTGCCAAACGTGCCAGGGCTATGTAGAATCCACTGCCATTCATATACCATTTATATGTTAAAATCCTTTACATGAATTCATTACAGTTGCTTTGACATAATGTTGAATTACTCTCCTTTCCCTTCCTCCCTCATCTCGTATAGCTGCATGCTACCTTGGTGGTACCACTTAGGTCTGCTGCTGACCCTGTGGATCATGGTACTGATGTTGCCTCAAGACTGACCTCAATGCCATTGAAACTGAAACCTCCAACAGGTTTTAAGAGTGAGCTAAAGCTGGCAGGCATTGAGGATGAGAACAGTCAAGTCCCCAGGCAAATCAAGACACTCACCAGAGTACTGTCCTCAAATCTATCCAAGCAGGAGCTGCGTAGCGAGCTGATCACACCTCCGAAACAATCAAGAAATGCACCAACTCCTAGGCAGCAGGTCAGGGCTCCTCCCCTAGAGGGTGTGGCAAAAGGTACCTCCACTGGGCCAATAAAGCGTGCCTCCCCCCCCCCCCCCCTCCCAAAGAGAACATCCCTATGGCTGCTGGTGACAGATCCTTCAGCACCTCCATCATGTGTACGGCCATGAATAGTGTCCCAAGTATAGTATTATCTGTGACCATCCATCCTACAAGACATCTGTCATTCATAGTGATACTGTGCATGACATAATTGCTAACATGACAGCATGAATTGTTATATGCATTTCCCACTTGTGCACAGGTGAATTGCTTGGCACGTTTCCATTATTTTAACTGTCAGCGTGTATGTTTGGAATGTTAAAAACAAGCCTCACTTGTGCACAAGTGGGAAATGCATACAACAAGAATTCACTTGTAAATTTGTTCATCTCATCTCCAGCTTCAGTTCCTGCATCCACCTCTCCTCTAGGTTAGGGTCTCTCAAAGCTAGCACTATAGTCCAGACTCCAGAGGTGGGCATGCTCCAGCAACTATTCCAATCACCAATGCTTCCAGTTACGTGCTGAAGTTACCAGTGTTTCCAGTTACCTATTCCAATTTTGTGTTTCCAGTTGCCTGTTCCATGTCACCAGTGCTTCCAGTTACATACTCGTCACCAATGTTTCTGTTATGATGATGTGCTAATTGGGAGGACACTAATGCACACCCCTCTGACTAGAGGAGCGCCGCTCTTTGTTACATGCATGCACCTTTGCGCACAATGACACCCACACCTTTGTGTATTGTGTTATTGTGTTATGCAAGTATATAACCTGCACTGTTTCTCTGTACTGGATCCTGTATTCTTGAGTGCTATCATCTCCTATTTGTTTTGCTACCGATCTCATACATTCCGTGTCCAACGTTGAGGAACACGACAGTTTCCAGTTACCTTTTCCAGTATAATATATACCGGGTATCTTTGGTGTAACGTATGTGGTATAGTCATATTTGTATAAGATGTATAGTCCTATTGATATAATATGTACATTCCTATTGGTATAATATGTATTGCTGTAATATGTACAGTCCTGTCTATATAATATGTATAGTCATATTGGTATATGTACAGAGTACAATCCTACAGTCCTGTGACATAATCATGTGGTATCATGTATGATATATGTTTAATTATATGGTTTCGTGTACAATCCTGTAGTATGCCATAATAAAACCTTGTATTTGTCAACAAATGTTTGTTAAATGTATACATATTGATCATGAGTTTGCATATGAGAAAGTGAATTGGATTTTGGTGTCCACGAAACGTGTGTTGATGATGAGTTGAGAAGTTGTTGGCACTAAGTTGGAGAAGGAGGTGGCAGTTGTAATGGAAAGTAACATACAGCTCTTCTTTGTAGCTTATCTCTAGGTAGCTTATCTTGATAGCTCTCTAGGTAGCTTATCTCGATAGCTCTTTAGGTAGCTTATCTTGTTAACTCATGTAGGCCATCTGATCCCTTATATGATTTTTTTCTTTGGAGTGATTCTTTATTTTAATGTCATGACAGCTAGCTTTATCTTAAAAAGCTGCAGCACAATTGTATCTGTCCAAGTAATTATTATTGTTATTATTTGTCTTGGGTTAATTTTCTTTTATATAATTTTCTTTATTACTTTTATTTATTTTTAATACTTCATGTATTTTTATTTATTTTTAGTAATTTATGTATTTTTGGTCAGCATTGGTCAGAATATGATAATTTATACAACAATATATTTCTAAGTTACTTATGAATTAAATGAACCAAATCATCAAACTTCACGCCACTCCACATCAGCTATCACCACATCAACAACACCTACATCAACACCACAAAAACACCTCCACATCAACAACACACTGCTTTTTACCACCTTCACATCACTGACCACCACCTCCAATCTGAGGGCTATCAGATTGAGAACTCCTGTCCTGCACAACTTCATCAAATCGGTGCTGATGCAATGCAAGCAGTTGTGGTCTTGAGTGCTCATTCACACGAAGTGTGTAAATAGAATAAGATGGCCAGAACCTTCTATTGTTCATTTGTACCTTTCCTAGACTTGTTCTTTTGTACCTTCTATTTCTGGATGTGTTCTTTTGTACCTTCTATTTCTGGATGTGTTCTTTTGTACCTTCTATTTCTGGATGTGTTCTTTTGTACCTTCTATTTCTGGATGTGTTCTTTTGTACCTTCTATTTCTGGATGTGTTCTTTTGTACCTTCTATTTCTGGATGTGTTCTTTTGTACCTTCTATTTCTGGATGTGTTCTTTTGTACCTCTTATATATGCATGCATGTATGTATTTCATTTGTATCATGTGACATGCTTGCGCGTCATATAGGATGAGTACATGTACAAATCCCAGCTGGCAGGCCATGGATATTAAATTACATGTAGATGGATAGGAATCAACTCTGTAATCTACGAATACGGGCAAACCATCCGCGTTAATGCACACACCCACCAATCCCAGTGCACAAAGGTCTGGGATTATGCTTAGTGCTTACTACACTCACCGGCGTGCTTTGGTTCGTGAGATGTCGTTACTCATAGCTGAAGGAGTTTCGAAACTTTAACGGACGTAAAACGTATTTTTAAAAGTTCAATTTGGGGTATTCCAGTACCGAAAGAAACACTCTAATAACTATCTCAGGTGCAAACAACCCACCAGATTTAAAACTTCATTCACTAGATCTTGCTACTCTAAGAGGACCACTTCACCGTAACGCGGATACTAGTAGATTATTGTTATTGAAACTATAGTATTTTCGTAGATTACGGAGTTGTTTCCTATCCATCTAATTTAATATATCCATGCAAAAAGTAACCATAAATAGGTTAACTTTATGAATTTTTAATAATAGTTACTAACTATTGAGACGTACATGCACGTGGATCTGGGGAGTAGATACTCGTTCCCAGAATAACGGCTGTTATAGAGGGGGAGGATTCCATGTCAAAGAGTCGGTTGACTTGGTTCCATTCCAAATGGAAAAGAATTAATCCATAATGAAAATTAAACAACAGTTGCGCGAAACCGTGATTGAATGTTTCAATTTTCTAATTTAATTTGAAAGTGAAGATTTTATAATTATAATATTATATACAGGATACATATTTTTAATTCATTTTAAACGATAAATTACACACAAACACTTGCTATATATAAAACACACTACAGTTAAGATGGGATTCTACGGAGGATGGCTCTGGCATTCGCTCTTGTTAAGCAAATGCTCAAGTTTGCGAAAAGCTCAAAAGATATCTGTGCCTTTGGCAGAGACTTGTGAATCGCAAGCCTAGCAATAATCTGAGCCAGAAATCTTGAAGCTTCATTACCCCAAGCCCCATAGGAATCAACTACTTGAGGGGTTGAGACCCACCCTAAAGCTGAACACTTGGCATCATTGGCCTGGTGTTTCCTGCTCTCCGTTGCCTCAAGGACTGCACCAACCGTTGCTCCCGCTTCAGCTAAAGTTGAAGGATGTAGCGGCGAGACAACGGAGATGTCCAGGGCAACGGGCCTTCCATGATTCCAATGCTTCACGAGAATATCAGCAGGCCGTGACTGTGAATGGTCAGGAAAGAGCCCAGCACCAGCTTCAACTTCAATTGAAGCATGTGCACGGTGAAGAAAGTGTGCTAAAGTGTCCCTGAGAGCATTGTGGCGTGTAATAACATCACCCCCACATTTGCATGTTAATGCATGGTGTCCAGACTGTGGGCAGGGCAGAAAGCACACTGAGAACCCTGGGAGGTATCTAGGCCTAGCCACCACTTGACAGCTACCCTGAATTCAACTGGGTCAAGATGTAGACCTTGGGATGTGGAGGGAATAACTGATAACCAGGATGTCGCATGGGGGCTGAAACTGATAGCAACCTAGCCTTGTTAGCAGGGGAGGATTGACTAAAGAGGACTTGAAAGCAATAGTTGTTTACTTTTGAAGACAGAAGCTTCTGACTGACAGGTGAGGAAACCACAGAATTAACAGACAGTTTCTCAGTTGGAGCAACATTAGAATTGAAGTGGTCCAAGGCATTTGTAAGGTGTATGTCATCTGTATCATACACCCCAGAGGAGCAGAAGGAAGCAATAAAAGCTGAGCTGGAGTGTAGGGAATAAAAAAATTGAAAACGCCACACAAAAATCAATTATTCTTTTGGCGAAATTTACGGAAATCGACCAGAATCTGCAACTAGTACGTCACAATATTAATTTTCAATTTATCAAACAATTGAAAAATTGGTTGACGGTTTTATACACGGACCATCATCACCCCCATAATCCTCACCATTGTGTTGGTTATGTTTTTCAGCATCAGCATCACATACAAGGCCTTCAATTCCATTTCCTTTTTCCTGGCAGTGTCATTAACCATTTGTTACATTCTACTTTCTAAAAACGTCATGACGTTTTTGATTACATTTCCTCTTTACAACTCTTAAGTTAACTTTTCCATGACCAAATTACTCATCGATATATTCTAGAGATACAATTGCACTAAAATTACATGTACACTGTGAATAGTTTTTTTACTTTATATTGGCTTTGTACTTTTAAAAAGTGAACAGAACTGATCTGCTCATTGTTTCTTTTATAAATGTTCTGTCCGTTAAGAAGAGGGCACGTACATATGGAGTTTCTGCTTGAATGCAGGGTAATCTCAATGCCATTTCATGCTTTGTTAGCCTGCATATATAATTAAAAATACCATTTAAATTCTTAAATGCATCAATGCTTCCATTTGCTTTTCTTCTTCAAAAATAATCCTATCTTCCATAGATCTTGATAAATTAATTCTGCTAATCTTTACCTGTTTCACAACGGTACTTTCCGTACTCTTTTGTGATGGCAGTTCAGGCCCTGTTAGACAATAAAATGCCATGCATACTAGGTATACAAACATTTTGTCTGATTTAATCGCTGTCACTTCTATGATTGGCTATTCTTCTGTATGGAAAAGGTAAAAATGTATCGTGTAAATAAAAATTATATGCCATCGCTCATATGCCATCAAAAAATTGCTTTCATACCTTTGCCTTTTGCTATACATATATTTTTCTACACTTGCTGTTTGTAATGACTTTACAATGCTGTTGTAGTCCATTAGTTTTAGACTTACCTTCATCTGCAAGAACAACTCAATATTATACAGTTACACATGCAGACAATACAAATTATGACATACTCACTAAGCAAGTCTATGTCGGTCCTCACAATACCCACTACTTTCACTTGTTTTCTTTTCCCAGCTTATGAACATTTGATAATAACTGCACTTTAAATTCAGAGTAAAAAAAAGAAAAGAATTATAACTATGTACAATTGGAGTGCGCGCGATCACCGTGCAAACAATGCTAGCGATCGCAATGATGATCGAACCTAAGAGAGAATTAAAGTAACATTTTCGACCTATCAGAGTGCATGGCACCGCGACAAATAGCTCGGTAAATCATACGTGTACACAGTGTATTTATTTAAATTTTTTTTTGTGTTTTGAAAACTATACATGTATACAGATTATGATCTCTGATGTATATCACTGCTACGTGTTTAGGTCTGGGTACGATACTAAGGTCGAGGTGCAATCTCGTACCCTGGCGTGAGTTAATTAACTATTCAGTTTTGTTCAACCACGTGGAGGTTGTATTAAATGCAGGACAGTTTAACGCCAACGTTGTGCCTGCGACTACAGGTAGGTTACATACTAATTAGTGTATCTTAGCATACTAATTAATGTATCTTAGCAAACTCCATTCGAACTCGGGGGGTGGTTTACCTGCGGGCGAACGCATCCGCACCTTGGTCCAAGCCTGACGCATGACATTTAAAGTACTAGCGTTGGACAGTGTAGTTATACCATTCGCAGCAGCCACAGTACCCGAACTAACTAGCAACGTGATCTAGATGAGCGGGAAGTGTTTGTATGCATGCACGTGTGTGTACACGTTTATGTGTGTTAGCCAACACTTCTTGTAACCGGGATTATCTATACCAATTGCTAGTATCCATGCCCATGCGTAGCTGTGTACATTTGCAGTTTCATATGTGTGTACGCACAGTTCTATGAGGGAAATGTTGAGTGAGGGGACCGACAGAGGAGCAATACACAAGGTTTGCGTGTAGATAAAGTTCTTTAAGAAGTCACATCAGTCAAGACTCTGCAAGTATCAGCTTGCCCCTTTACAGTACTGATAGAATATCATAATAGTGATTGTTCAAGTAAAATTTATACGGTGAATATTGTTTAGGGATTCATTGTTTTTTTTTTGGGTAACATTGTGATTTGTCCATGAGCCACTTAACGGAATTAGTTGCTTGTGCTTTATATAAAGCATGAAGGTATATGGAAGGTGAAATTATATATAAATTGATGTGAAAAAGGTAGAGTAGTGGAGTCTTTGCAGTAAAATATCCCTATACTGTGTGCGTATCTTACAAATGCTTATTCCTTATCTTTAGGGGGATGTGCTTGATGTGCACATTGAAAATAGTTTATCTCATGGACGGTAAAGACCATGCGATTATGTGTGGGTTGTACTATAATGCAAGGTGCCCCATCTCTTCAGCATGGTTGAAAGAACAGTTTCTTGTTCAATGCCAGATACGCTGTCAGACCTACAGGTGCTAGGAGAGGTAAGGGAACTGCCTTTGTTCCATAGTGTGATGCTTTTATTACTGAGGGATGATCTGTAATGTGGTAAAGAATTGGGAAGTGCTTGGCCAGCAAGTCAATTTCTGGCCATGTTTTTAGCAGCATTGGAGTTCATGGGAATGATTGCATGTCACACCTAGGATCACATAAACTGTTTAGGTTGCTTTAATGTATTGTCTTGTATTTTAGGTAGTTCTTATTGACTCTTTCAAGCAAAGCTTAATGGAACTTGATGTATTGGTTCATGGTGATAAAGTGTGTATAGTGTTGGAAGGATGTAGCGGCTGTGGAAAGACAGCACTTCTGAAGGCTTTATCTCAGCTTCATGGCAGGACAGAGGGAGATGGATTGGTGACAATTCACCTAGGAGAGCAAGTGGATGGCAAGGCAAGTTTGGGCTGTTTTGCTGGGTGTTTGAGGCTGTAATCTCCACACATCCACATGGACTATAGATCTATGTATTTAGTTTGGTGGGCATCAGATGTGGCATCATGGCCATTTTACAAATTAATTCATCAGTTGTAGCTGTAAGCACAGGGTTGCCTATCTCATAACACAAGGAAAACCTGTGGGTAACAAATCACAGTAGTCTGAGACTTTATGGTGGTCCCTGTCATAACCCCCTTCACAATTTTTTTTCTTTCACTAACTCTTAAACACTAGAGGCACATGAACATGTAACTGCAATGTGTGTGCATGTTGCATTTCTTTACAGATGCTTCTGGGTGCCTTTACATGTGCCAGCGCTCCGGGGGAATTTGTGTGGGTGCCTGGAATTCTTACAAAGGTACATGTATATGTATGTCCTTAGTGTCCATTATAACTACATGCATGCTCCATGTCTGCAGGCTGTGCTTGGTGGTCAATGGGTTGTCCTAGAAGATATTGACTGTGCACCTTCAGATGTGGTTAGCAGATTGTGGCTCTAAGAGTGCATGCATACATGTACATGTATTACGTCTATGCCTCTCCCAATACCTGGCAGGTATCCTTGCTGCTTTCTGTTGTGAAGAGCAGAAGCCTAATGTTGCCCGGTTACAGTGAACCAATACGAATTCCACATAACTTCAAAATGTTCACAACAAAGAGGTACATGTACACACATGTTTGATGACACCAGTGGTAGAACAGTGAGGAGGGGTGTGTCCAGCTAGGGGGGTAAGGGAAAATTCTCAACATACAATTATCAGCAAGAATGATGGCATAATTGCAACATTGATGTGGGGGGGGGGGGGGGGGGGGGGGGGGGGGGGCATTTTTTTCACGCGGTTGGGGATGAGGAACTAAAGTCCAACCAATAGTGGCCCTAACACCACATGTCATCTAACATCCTGTTACAAAACCCAATCTTTTGGAAACCGAGAGCCTATGCTCCAGAGCCTTTCTCATAGTCATTCTTATGCCCATGTTTTTGGAAAAGTCTGTAAGGCATTAGCTGCGGCTGTTGCTCTAATCACTCGCAGGCTATGCATGCCAAACAACTTGGGGTCCATACCCAATTGCTCTGCCTTGGCCAATAACAACTGGAGCCTTCAAATAACTGTAACTCAATCCCCTCAAATGGCTGTAACTCAATCCCCTCCTTTAATTCCTTAGTCATCTTCCTCAACAGTTTTATCTGATGTGTCTACTGGGCATGTGGGTGTGGCCAAATTTAAGGATACATCCTTCCTGTACTGATCTGTTTTAC
The DNA here is from genome assembly GCA_949361645.1 of Spongilla lacustris. NCBI lineage: Eukaryota > Metazoa > Porifera > Demospongiae > Spongillida > Spongillidae > Spongilla > Spongilla lacustris. The sequence goes on from OX442424.1 coordinate 4,423,709, forward strand.
TTCTAGATGCAGTATTGTTAACCATGCCCTATTTGAAGGACACATGCTTGCATCTTAGCATATCAACTCATCATGCCTCACCAACCTGCAAATGCTACCAAATGCACAGCTAACAGCCTAATGTTGGGAAGGGAAGGGGTTGCTCTACAGCCTCAACCATGGCCTGCAATATTTCTATACCGCTAATATAGTCTACTTCTTTCCTTAGGAATGCACTCGTACAAAGTGAAAATATCTTTAAGCCATTGTCAATAATGTGTTACATGTTGATTGTTAGTCAACCAGATAAATTAATATTATCATTAGAGAAATGGAGGTGAAAAATTGTTGAGTGTTTGCCAGTGATTAAGTCTTAGTTGCTTTTTAGTAGGATTGTCTTTAAGTATTTCAGCATCCACTGCGGTGACCATGTTACAGTCTTGATACAACATGCTTTGTATGAAATAGCTGCATTCATAGAAGTGATTAGCTGATACTCTAGCAGTTAGGATGAAAATGATTGGCAAAACAGGCTTTGTATTGTTCTTGAAGTCGCTTCCATACTAGTTAGCCATATGAGTTCTATGTGGTCGATGAGCATTGGTCCGGATTGATTGAATCTATATTTCGTACCCCTTGCACATTACTTACTTTGTACCTTTGTACGTCTTGCACATTACCTCTTGCACATTACCTCTTGCGCATGATTTTCATTTGCATTACGGCTAGTTTCATTGTAAGCCCTAAATGGGCCAGTGGGATGCTGCCCTAGTGCCCATCAAGTTTTGAATGCTCATCTTTCTGCACTAGTGTGCTGAAGCACCTTTAATTTCTGGTTACCGACATGTGCGTTTTTCATGGGCACTAGTATAGTACAAGAACTTTCAGTCCTTTTGCAGTTGAATAAGTGTGTTGCATTGTGATTGTTGATGCAGCCACAATGATGATAGCATTTAAGGTATAACATGTTTTTCATCGTCTGCAGATTTTCCCATTCAATGAGCTTTTATGTGGAACACTTATAATGGAGTAGTTTTAGCTGAATAAAAAAAAGTAAAGTGGGTGTTCTATCAATTTGTTGTAATTGCAGGTTGTCAGAGAACTGGATGAATCAAAATACTTCGTCAAAGCTTCTAAGTATATTGGAGAACCACTGTAGTTTGCTGGGTATACCCCCATACACCCACACAGAGAAGAGAAAGGTAGCTGCAGTAAATTTTTGGTGGGTACCATGTCTGCATTGTGTTCTTCAGATTATTAGCACACTGCATCAAAATCTTGTCTGCCTGTGTGACCAGTTGATGTCAGCATGCGATTCTCTGAGCATTCACATCAGGTTTGTTAATAATGTACATCTACATAGTGTATGTTTAGGCACCAAACATTGTTTAACACTTTGGTAAATGCGTATACACAATCCTGTTGCAATATGCATGTGGATTCCCATAGCAAAGAGGTCTAAGAAAACCCTGCCTTTTTGCACAATGTACATGTTCAGCAGCCTGGAAGTGTCCTTCCCTGCACATCAACTTATTATAGCTACATGCACACACCTTGAAGTGGTTGATGCCGAATTGGAAGAGGTGACTGCTTATCACATTCTATCCATTCGAACATTTCCCCCCTCTGCAACATCTGGACATTTAGACTAGGGGTAGCACCCAATAGTTGGAGGGTAATCCTGCATATCTCGGCTCCAGCAAGCCAGAGCATCAACGGCTTCATCAACAAGAAGGAATCCACCTTCCATTACTCCACCATTGATGACACTGTGGCTAGTTCTAGAGAGGAATTCTAGTGGCAAGATGGACCTTTAGATTATTTTGATGATGACGATTCACCCGTCTGAGCGGGAACTGTTTGGAAGAGAAATTACTACATCGACACTTGCCTCTCCTGAGGTGTTTTGTTCTGTTCCTAGCATATTCGACATTGATGCTATGCTTTTTGATATCGTCTATGTTGCCCTTAGCAGCCACTTTTATTCAGATGCAAGCTGCTCAAGGGTGCCGTCTTATTTATATGCACATAAGTCACTCCCACATAACAACTTGAGTTGCAACTCGAAGGGAGAAAGTACTCGACACATTTTTTTCCATGGGAGATACTGTAGTATCAAGTGCATGTACTTACATTAGCTGCTATCAATGCAACTTTTTTTTTCAAAGCTCTAGCTCATTAGAAAAAAATGGGACGACCTGTACAAATGCTAGGGACAAATAGGGATTTGGTAGATAAATCACTGCTGCTACTTTTAGGTACTCTGCCCGACTCCAAATAATAGGAACTATGCCTTCTACCATCAAGTTAGCTGAACTGTTTGCCACTGTGAGGCCATGGCTGGGAAAATGGCCATACTACAACAAAGAGGGATCTGCTATTGATGATTGGGAAGCTGTCATTTGCAGTGAAGGTTGTTCTTGCTGACCCCTCTTGTTGCACAGGCTGATCCATCAATAAGCTTCACCCTCGTTTGAATGCTGTCCTTCACCTTTGAACAGGCATAAGCATGTTCCTGGACTGATGCAGAAGCAATTAAGCGGTTCACGGATGCTTCTGCATAGCTACAAAGGATTTGGCACCCTTCTAAAGCTCATGTTGCTGTGCGGATTGGCTAACTAACCAGAGTTCTGCTGGTGATGCTCCATCCAGTCCACTTGCCAGTAGTCCAAGCTTGGTCCTACCAATTGTCCAAGCACTTGGGCATCATGCAGCTCTTACGATTTCTTTATGGCAGCCAAACACAACTTTATAATCTCCATGGTGCGAATTTGTTTGGCACCACATTGGCATCACAAAAAGCATAGTAGACAGTTAACCTACTGACGGAGCTATTATTAGCATTAGCATTTGTTTGGCTCCATATGTGATGAAAATTACAATGTGAAATCTAACTATAGTCCTCCTACCCAGTCTCATTAAGCAATTGCACTTGAAGGCACCACTGTCTTATGAAGCTTGACAAGCGGCTGGGCTCAAAATTAGTCTGTACATACACATGTATCACACCTACATGTATTTAGTTAGGTTTTAGAACTACAAGGTGGAAGATGTGACAATTGATTATCCACAGTCGATTTGAAACAGTGCCTTTGGATTTGTTTCTTGTTTTCCCTAACACTTATGAAATCGATTTACAGAATACTTGCATATACTGTGTCTCTGTATTCCTCACAGGCAACTACTGAAATTTTGTAACCGAGTGTCTGACCACATTCATAATGGATGTATTTCTTCAGTAGACGATTTGATGCTGGAGGTTAGTTGGCATGTTTGAAGTGAAGGGTATATTGTACATGTAATGTGAAACCAAATGTTGCCTGATGCTGTTTTAAGGGTGTTTAGTTAAATCACAAGCAAATGTTTTGTGTGCAACATTGTTGGTAACATTTACAGTAATTTCAGTTCTTTTTTGTTTTTGTGTACATGAGTGCAAAGCTGTGGTAAAAAAAAAGAAGGAACGGAAAAAACAGTTTGAGTATCAGATCAGCTGATTAAACTTGGTTTAGACAGATTTGTGTACATAACAGGTGGCTTAATTATTGCACTTGAAATGCGGCATATGCAGATACGCGTAGCTTCATTGAGTTAGTAGCCTTATTAACAATTCACCTGTAGGTGGGGCAGCTTTGTTTTAAACACTGTATACGAATGGCTACGTATTCTATACTTCAAACGCCAGATTTTTGCCAGCTGGGACTCCACTTTCATGAGTAAACACTATTGCTAGTAAAGTAAACAAGATACTGTACAATGGTATGAATGTGATTGACTTTGTATTGCCACGCCCTTGCTAGAAGTGTGACTGCTTTAGTAGTGACCCATGATGGCTACTAGGAGTGATAATAGGCTTCGCAATAAAGAAAACCTTTCTCAAATAGAGCAGTAAACTAATCAACAGCATCTTTCGGGGAACTGCAAATTGGAAAGCCAACTAATTCAGCCAAACAATAGCCTTTGGACTGTAGAGTTGCATACCATTCTGTAGTTGTCGTAGTACGTAATTTTTCAATTTCAATTCAGTTACACGGAAGTCAGTTTGTTAAATAAATATGATTACAAATTAGCATATTATAGTACACGTGCATTAAAGTAAAGGCACATGCAGTTTCACTTTTTGTATATTCATAGCTTTCTTGCAACTGTGTTAGTCATTGCCTGTGACCTATCATAACCTGTGCAGCTGATTGACTGCTTTGTGAATTCCAACGACAAGCTTAACAATGCTCTGAAACTGAGATCTGTGTGTGGTGGAATGTCCTTGGAGAAGGTACATAACAATGTAGCCTCATTGAGTTAGTAAACTTATTAACAATTCATCTGTAGGTGGAGCAGCTTTGTTTTAAACACAAACCATCACTGCAGCAAAACCCTTTCACTATAACTGTTGGAAGAGGATATTTGTCTCGTTCGTCAGAGTGTCATTCAAGGTACTTCTTATATTGTTGGTCTGTAGAATTGTGGTACTTACGTGTTTATATTCTTCTAATCTCTCAGTATGTGCTTTGCATATACGCAACAGTCCTTATGTCTAATGGAGAAAGTTTGTCGCTGTGTGCAGATGAATGAGCCTGTACTTCTAGTTGGGGAGACAGGTGTGGGGAAGACCACAACAGTTCACTACCTTGCTAATGTCACTGGTATGTCTGCTATTCTGTAGCATTGCTGTTAATCAGTCACCATGTTTATCTTAGGAAACAAGCTAGTGGTTGTAAACATGAACCAGCAAAGTGACAGCACTGACTTGCTTGGCGGGTGAGTTTGATGTTTTTACAAAACACAGCATTTGTGTTTCGGGGCATTCTATTTTCATCTAAATAATGTGTTATGGAAGGATATAGCTTGTTTGTACATTTTGACCCCATAAAATTAGTTTTACGACAGTGGCACCACTTCATGTCCTATAAACAAAATGCTTATTAATTTACAATTTACAGATAACACAGCTGTATGTGCAGGTTTGGACCAGCTCCTTTATGTATGCATGTACTTACATATTTATGGTCAACATGCCTCTCTTTGATCCCTACTTAACTTACATTGTATTACCGTCTTCCTTATTGTCGTCCTAGTCTATGCATTGCCTCCTTCTTACTTACCCTTTGCCTCTATTCCAATTTTCCATTTATCGTACACCCTTCTCCTTAAGCTTTAAGCCAGTTCCTGTGACTCAGATTGTTTCACCTGTGAGGGAAAAATTTGAAAAGCTGTTTCACGCAACATTTTCGTTGAAACAAAATGCAAAGTTTTTGGCTAATATTCAGGTAAACTCTACATGTGTTTTATTTTTAGTTACGATTGTGTTCTGAAAACCACCAGAAATGCTTCGCTCAACAGCAGTGGCAGACTTTGTTTAAAATGATGCAGCATTCATTTCAAGCAGCATCTAAAAGACTAAAAGGTTTGTGTGCAGTGTATATTACTTTGTCACTTGTACATAAAAAAATGAAAGCTTTATCAGAATGTAAATTGTGCATTTGAACATCAGCTGTGAACTTGCTTGTAAAATTGTTTTGTTGCTATTTACTGTAGATGACACTGACAATGCTAAAGCTGGTCTATATGGGGAATGGCAAGCCCTAAGTAAGAAGATAGAAGCACTTAGAGAACAGCTAAACAAACCACAAGGCTCATTTGTCTTCAACTTTGTGCAGGTAAGTCCTCTTTGTTTTGTACCAAGGTCATATGGTTTTGGAGATAGAAAGTTGTTTTAAACATCAAACTTTCTCATCCGTCATCAATGGCTATACACACCAGAAGGACAACGGGATTTATTATGTGTACGTAACACAAAATATTCCAGACTCTCAACATACATACATGTAACTTTTGGCTAGACCATTCAAAATTGCTTTGTTGTGAATTAAAACCTGTTTATACCCAAGTTCCTGTATGTTGAAGCAGTAGATTCTATATAATTACGAGAAACCAAATGATTGTCCTTATGGTTGCTGGCAACCAAACTAATCAAAGGATTTACTGATTGGCTTGGTCCTTGGAGTGGGGCCCCTGAAACATTTGGTTTTGCAGGTGCACTGCTGTTAGGGACTGAAATACACGTAGCTTGTAGTCTTGGATCATAATGGGTGTTACTTTTGGCAAGACCATTCAAATTGCTTCAAAATCGGTTCTTGCATAAGGTAAGCTGCCATATAACACGGGTTTTTTTAACGGAACTGTACAAGTCAAACACATCGTCTGGAGTACGTTTTAACGCTACCAAGTGTCACTACTGATGGATGCGCACCATACCATCGTTTTAAAAGTTTTGCAGCACCTTCTGTTTTGTATATCCACTCGCACCTCTGAGGGGGGGGGGGGGGTACGCGATGAGTGCCAAATTAGCACGGGGGGTGTGTCGTAGCTTTTCAAATGGTTTAAAGCGAACAGACAACCAGCAACGCCGCCAACGTATCTGGAAGTATCCAAAGTGAAGTTCTAAACACACAAAAAAATACATTAGCGTTCTCTGTCTGCCGCTAGGTGATTTTCTGTTCGTTCGAGGGGTAGTGATAAAAAAATTGCCACGCATTGCAGGAGCTCGCAAGAGCCCCCCTTTCCCCCCTTTTTCTATTCATCACTCATGAGACATACTTTTTAAGCTTAGAACTTGGCTATAAGTGGTTACGCGGAAGAGCTACTTCAAGCCAAAGAGAGGCTTCGTGACCTCCATTGAAAACGACTGGAATTCCCCCGTGCTAATAAAGCCAACCCGTGCTAATATGGCAGTTTACCTTAGAGGAGTCCTGTAGCTATTGATTTGTTCTGTTCGTCATCAGTTGTGGAGAAACAGTTCAACAAAATATATACACATTTCTCCTCACAATTTGTGCCAATGATTTAGGCTAACTTCGCCCCACTCAATGTATGGAGACTATGCCATTGGTGTGAAATATGCATGAAGTTATTTTAGTGAACGAACATATCTCACAGGACTCCTCTACATATGAATCAATTTTGAAGGGATTTGAGTGGTATTGCTGAACAAACTTAATGGTTGGTCTGATCCCTGTGGAGGTATTGCAATGTGTACAAAAATCTAATGTGTATTGCATGATAGAAAATGAAGTACTGAAAATAGGAAGTCAATCCCTTGAAAGTTATAGTGCTCAATTCTAATGCAATGCATGTAAGGGTACATGTACATTTGTCTACTGTGGTGCACAGAAAATAAATGTATTACCGTTCTGCCAGTTTAGCAACCCTTTTACATTTGAGGGTGCATGCGTGTTGTACAGATCCTTTATAGCTTGACCTGAAATTGCGAAGCTCTAATTCTTTTTCTTTGGTCCCAAGTATTGCATTAAAGTGAAGCAATTCGATTGTGACACGCCACCACACGTGGTTACTATAATGTTGGTAACTCAACTAAACTCGACCTAGTGTTGCTAGAAAACACTGAAGTCTTTTTCAGCCATTCTAGGTCGAGTTTGGTTTAGCTTCGCTTAGACCCGCAACTTGGAACCATAGAAAAACAATTAGAGCTTGGCAATTTCGGTCCAAGCTCTATAATGACATGTGCCGTCAAATGTAAAAAGGGATGCTAAACTGGCAGAACAGCTATATTTATTTTCTGTACACCACTGTAGACAAATGTACCCCTGGGATGATGTCCGGTACATTAGACATTTAAAAAAACTTAGTAATATATGTATGCAAAGTGCCACTTTATTGCCAAAGTAGTATATCTAACTTTAATCTTCCATAATGTGGGCTTGATATTTATTTAATTAATAATATTTGCCTAACAACTGGTATGTGTACATGTATGATTAATTATTTATCAATCAGCTGTCATATTGACTTAAAGGCAAATATTGCCATATGCCCAGTATGATTAGAGTACTTAATATTAGAGATGTTTGTATATCTTAGTTCAGTCAGTTTTGCTCATGTTAAGATTGTACTTTAAGGGGGATATGTTATGCTCCTGAGTATGAGAAACTGAAGTGATCATAAACTCTTTATTCTATCATTTGTTTGTTATTGTATGTCTATTTTCAGGGTGTTCTTGTCAATGCAGTTCGGAATGGCTGGTGGATTTTGCTGGATGAAATCAACCTGGCCACTGCTGAAACACTTCAGTGTCTTAGTAGTTTGTTGGAGGGACCTCGGGGATCATTCCTAATTACAGAGCAATGGTATGGAGGGGTCTTTGTGTGACCTCATGTGAAACTGTTCAATGTTGTGGCATGTGTCCTTGTAGTGATATGAAGCCTGTTGAGCGTCATCAGAACTTCAGACTTTTCTGCTGCATGAATCCTGCAACTGATGTAGGAAAGAAGTCACTACCATACAACATTAGGAACAGGTGCACATAGTGGTGTCACAGATGATGAGAGCTTATTTGATATTTTCTGTTTAGGTTCAGTGAATTTTATGTGGAGGAAGTGGAAACTGATGCAGACCTCCATACTCTCATTTCGGGCTATCTTGTTGATCTTACAGAGTCACCTCAGATTATTAATGGAATCATTCGGTATGCATGTTATGTCTGCGCAGCTTTGTATGTGTCTTGTATATTGCATGTAACATGGTGTTGTGGACATCCTTAGTATCCTATCATTGTGATCTCTTCTGAAAGGTATTATCGTAATGTAAAGGAAATGGCGGAAACACGTCTTCTTGATGGAACAGGTCGGAAGCCACATTACAGGTGATTATTGTAGTAATTGGAATGTAAATAATGTAACCAGACATCAATGCAATTGTGTGGAAACTGCAGTATTTGGACTGCCATATACATATACGTGCTTGTACATGTACATGCAATGTCTCATGTCAAGATGTATTTCTGTCACTAGCAATTGCTGAGCTGAAAATGTTGTAACACTGAACTATATTGCTGCTTAAAAACGTGTCCAGTTTTGTGTCATACCCATTTATGATCTTGCTATTTCAGTGTTTGGAACGCATACTATAAGGCTGAGGGATGAATATGGCATATAATAATGCATTGATCCTTGCTTGTGACTGCATGCAGATATTATTATACTTTTTATTTGCGTTAGCCTTCGAAATTTGTGCAGAGGTCTTAACTATGCTGCAGGTAACCCATTTGGGTCACCATTGAGGTCCCTATATGAAGTAAGTACCCTCAAATGAAGTCATTTGGTGTGTGTTTTGAACCACTTCTTCTCTTACAGGGCTTGTGTATGAGTTTTCTAACTCAGCTTCGACAAGATCAGCACCACCTTGTGATAGGTCTTGTGCAGCAGTGTCTTGGCATCACGGAGCAGTCACTACAAACTACTATTCCGTCACCCAAGGGCTACAAGGCCACTAAGGTCGAGGGATTCTGGCTGGCTTTGGGGTCTGAAATACCCGTCATACTTGACAACTTTGTGCTAACAAAGAGTGTAAAGCTGAACCTGAAAAACTTGGCAAGAGTTGTATCAGCAAGGTACCTGATTTTAGTCACTCAACAGATTGATGCTCACTGTTTATATATGTTCTGGTCTTCTGGTTATATGTTGTTTTATTTGTTCTGTACTGTCCAGTCGGTATCCTGTTCTACTACAAGGTCCTACCTCAGCTGGGAAAACCAGTCTTGTTCAGTACCTTGCCAAGGCCACTGGGCATAAGTGTTTGAGGGTCAATAACCATGAACATACAGACCTTCAGGAGTATATTGGCATGTATACTGCTGGAAATGATGGCCAGTTGGTTTTCCAAGAAGGTAATGTGCACTGAGAGTGATCTGCATGTGCACTGAGAGTGATCTACATGTGCACTGAGAGTGATGTACATGTGCACTGAGAGTGATCTACATGTGCACTGAGAGTGATCTGCATGTGCATTACACATTCATGTGTGCCTGTACAGTGTTTTTACAAATACATGTAGAATAGTGCAGAATAGGATTTCGACTTGTTGTGTAGCACAAATTGGGTTTGGGTTTGCCTGTATGTGTGTATTTCATGGTGGTTTATTTCATAGCTATATTTTTGGTTTTAAAGGTGTTCTTGTTGAAGCTATGCGAAAGGGATACTGGATTATACTGGATGAATTAAACCTTGCACCAACGGATGTCCTTGAGGCACTCAACAGGGTATGTTATGGACTGCAGTTAGTATGTTATGTGGCACTGCTATGCATGGATCAAGCATAAACGAGTCTTATCTCAAACTAAGTGTATATATTTTGTACTCACACAACCCAGTTCTTTGTATGCGCTACTATTTGTTGTATTGGATTTAAGTGTCACTGACACCGCACATTCAACTTCAGCTTTATATTGAAGACATTGGGATGTTGTCCAAACGTGACACCAAAGGATGCTTGAGCGTGTATCTTGCAGTTTCATGTCTAGTGAATGCTACCGTGAAATAAGATTAATTTTATTTAAATGTTTCTTGTGCAGGCTATTTTGATGTACTTGTTAATAATAAGGATTATTGACCTGATGTACTTGTTAATATTGACCTGTGTCTTTGTACATGAAGGTACTCGATGACAACAGAGAATTGTTCATACCTGAGACACATCAAGTAGTCAAAGCCCATCCCCATTTCCTTCTGTTTGGTACTCAAAATCCACCTGGCCAATATGGTGGAAGAAAGGTCTGTTGTTTGTGGGTCTTAGTGATACATATATGTACAGTTAACTAAGTTGACAGTTCCATTCTGATCCTTCTTACCACAGGTTTTGTCACAAGCATTTCGCAATCGTTTTATTGAGCTCCATTATGAAGATATTCCTTCTGATGAGCTGGTAGTTGTGTTACAAGAACGTTGCAAGATTCCACAATCATATGCAAAAAGAATGGTTGCAGTAATGAAAGATTTGCAGGTGGAATCAAGTTTATGTGTACTTATACATTGGCATGTTTACTGTTGATTTTTTAGCAACAACGGTCAACATCTGGAATTTTTGCTGGAAAGTATGGGCTCATTACTTTACGCGACCTCTTCCGGTGGGCTGAAAGATACCGTAGGTCATCCAACAAAGAACAGTTTCAAGATTGGGAGCAGCAGCTTGCAGAGGATGGTATAGTTCATTTTTGTATCCATACATATGTTACTATGATGTACATGTACCATAGTGTACCAATATATCCCTCTGCCCCCCAGCAAATAAGGCTGTGGAGTTTACATCCACATGTAGTGGAATAAAACTTACATGCGTCAGATATGATTTTTAAATCCAAGGTCTAATACCATACAGATTTTGTTGTATACATATTTGCTGTCTTTAAGTGTGCATTCCATTTATACATTTTTCCTGCTAGGCTTTATGTTGCTGGCAGGAAGGGTACGAAATGCTGCCGAAGAAGACTTGATCCTGGATGTGATTCAGAAACACTTCAAAAGGGAAGTGAAGCCCAGTGTATTGTTCGGAGTGAAGGGTGGCTCTGGAGGGCTTGCCAGTGAACAGACTTTGAACCTTCTTAGAAGTTCCCATCTGCCTGACTTCTCCCACATAGTGTGGACACCTGAGCTGCTGAGAATGGCTGTACTAGTTAATAGGGCTATCCAGTTTGATGAGCCTGTATTGCTGGTTGGTAATACCGGGTACGTACTGTGCACTTGTTGTGTCCTATGACGCGTATAAGCTGCCATTTGTGCCTATTGAAGGTGTGGAAAGACCTCAGTGTGTCAGCTCCTGTCTCTCATGTCGGGCAAGAGGCTCCTTACAATCAATTGTCACATGCACACTGAAGCAAGTGACTTTTTAGGAGGTCTTCGTCCTGTACGTCGGACTTCAGAGGAGGTGGGTTTTTGTGCGTTAGAAGAGGATTGTTCATTTACATGTATCATGTGTGCATTCCTCACCTTGGTAGTGACAAAAGCCATTTTACATGTATTTGCTGTGCTGTGAACGTTATATCATTGAAACTACATGTTTCTGTGTATTGTACTGAGTTTATCTTGTGTTTGCTGATTTGTAATCTCTGGAAATATAATTTGGTCTGACGAATTCTTATGGTTTTAGGCACACTCATTGGCTGAAGCTGAAAAACTTTTTGAATGGCATGATGGAATACTGGTTCAAGCAATGCAAACTGGCTCTTGTCTCCTTATTGATGAAATCTCATTGGCTGAAGATGCTGTCTTAGAGAGACTCAACTCGGTCTTGGAACCAGAAAGAAAACTTCTTGTGTCTGAGAGAGGCAGTGATAAAGATGCATCTGCCTATGAAATAGTTGCTCATAAAGATTTTGTACTTCTGGCAACTATGAATCCTGGTGGAGACTACGGAAAGAAAGAGGTAAACTTAGACTCAGTGAATTGTGATTGTGGAAAGGGGATGTGGAAAGGGGATTGGTTCTTGTACAAAATGTGAAACAGTTTTCTCAAAAGTTGCCAAAACATGTATTTACACACGGTATTGCCAACAATAAAAAAAATCTAATCCTTAATGATGTAGGCAAAAAGTGCTGGTTTAGCCTAGTTGTAGGCGTTCTATTGCAACCTATGGTCCTCACATTCAATGGCATTTGAAACTTTGAACTCAAATAAAGCAACACTTAAGCGTAGGTCTTTGTTTTTAATTCGCTTTGGAGCTCATTCAACCATCGGTATATTGATCATTATTATTTCAAGCGTTGATTGACTGTTGGAATTAAGTGATTTGCAATGCCTCATGTAGGTAGCGTGTAGGTAACGCTCTATCATTAACATTAATTTGGGACACATTGAATGTTGAGTGATGAAACATGCACTGTAATTCAGAAACTAATCTGTTCACCCACCTAATGTTAAACAGGAAAGTGTTACATGTATATCCTTGGTGCTGTCTCATTTTATTTAAATTGTATTTCTCTTTGTAGCTATCACTAGCACTTCGAAATAGATTTGTGGAAGTATGGTGTCCAGCATTTACAGGCAGAGAGAGTTGTGCGGCTATTATTAATCACAATCTCAAAGCAGAGTTCAAACAATCTGGTAAGGGTGTTAGAAGTATGCATTGTATGTGTAAGTGTACCAATTCTTTATTGACTTCAGTTGTCCGGGTACTGAAGCATGCTATGGTTTGGTTACTCAATTTAAATGTAATTGTGCATGTAGAGCTTACATACCAACCATGCTGTCTTGTTCCTTTTTGTACATCAGGCTTTCTGTATTTTGCTTTCTTCTTCTCATTACATAATGATAGATATCAGCTGGAGCTCCATGATGCTGGACATTACAGACTGGATGCAGGCAAATGTGTTGTCCAACAGGTGAGAGGGAGTTACTAAATTCAAGCATGAATAATATTAACCACTGTTTGTTCTTATGCTTTTCCTGTGCCTTGATTTGGCATAACTATATTTGAGTATGCTAGTGTACATTCATTATTATATTGTTACATGTACACCTCTTTTTCTCGTTCTTTGTTGAACAGCTGCACTTTAAGTATACGAGATCTGCTGACGTGGGTATCATTCATGAATGTTGCAATCCCAGCTCTGTCAATGAGTCAGGCATTCTACCATGGTGCACATCTCACTTTTCTGGATGGTCTTGGCTCCAATGGTTACACTGTTTCTGATAGTTCCAGGGTCAAAGAGGAAGCAGTGAAGTATGTTGAACAATTCATGGCTCAGAGAGGCGTATGGACCTCTGAAGATTTCAACCATAATCTGGATATCTGTCCTGATAGCATGTTTGGTATTCCACCTTTTTACGTTCAGAAAGGTTTGTTGACATGTCTTTATATTTGTTTTGCTCGAAGTCCAAGTCTACATGTATGTACATTGTACATGCAACTGCATGGAGCATGTCAAAATATTGTGCACAATTGGTACCTGTACATGTACATGTAAGTGCTCATTTATTAGAGCATTGTTTCTAGTTGTACACATGTATGAGTGATGAGAATGTACACATGTACAAGTGTGTGCATTTATAATTCAGGATTGTATTGTATATGTAGTTGCAGGTTTTTGTGGGAAAAGCACATGATGGTTACATTTATTGAAATACACGTACATGTTAAACTGATTTATAGCCTTGTAATAAGTTGTTTATAAAATGTTTTAATGAAATAAATTATATTGGTGAGGGTGGGAAAAGACTTAGTGGAATACATCATCAACTTTGTGATTGCAAATGTGCTATTAATGTTTAATCTCCAGGGAAAAATCCTTATTTAAGGATGTCATTATCCTTAAATAAGGATCGTCTTTTGCATTGCATACTTTTGCTAACCAAGCAAATTAGATAATATAAATGCTATTGGTCAATTGTATACTGATTAGCCTCCACAACAAACTGTAAATGATGTCAATATGATCAATGTCCATATTTTAAAACAGGGATGAAGTGGCACATCCTTATTTAACCTTTAATCAACGTAAAACGATCCTGAATTCAGGATCGGTAAAATCCTGAATTCAGGATATTGAATTCCTCCGTTTATAACAATTATTGCAAGGACAAATAAATAAATTATTACTTATAGGCTTTTTGTTGCAGCATTTCTGCACACTTTCTATAGCATGGAATAATTTCAGTCATCTGGAAAGCTGCCCAAATTTTAAGAATACATACGTACGTTTCATTGCTGTCACATACGCAAATTGAATAATTATCAATTTTCAGTTTTTAGTGCCTAAAAGAAGCATAAAGCATATCAATTTTAGCCTTCTTTAACCATTTTGTAGTTGTATCACCTCCAGGCTTTGGTTGAAGTTATTTTTTTATCCAAACAGTGCTCTAATTTTAAACGAAACATGCATTTTAAGATCACTATTCTTGTGTTTTGCGTGATTGCATGTAATTGTCTCCAAGTATTGTAGTACAGAGTTACAAACAGTATTGATGATTTGCATCTGAACTTTTTACATTAATATGTTACAACATATGAATAGTGCAAAAGATATGACATTATGTATAATGTTTTATAATTTAAAATCAAGCAAACTCAATCATATGTTCTATTATTAAAATTACATAACAATATTTTAAAATCTTTTCGTTTGGACTTTACTGTATTAAGATACGAATTTTAAAGCTGTGTAAGCTAAAAATTGTCAGAGTTTGTAAAGGATGGTTATGAAAAAATCAAACCAAGATATCAAAACAAAAAAACAGTTACGAAGAAATCAAGATATTGTGACAAATGAAATCCGTTTGAACTGATATCATGATATATGTTGAGAGCAATAATAAAGCACACCCAGATAAGTGAATCAATTAGTTTCAAAAGCCCATTTCTGTGAGATGCTGAATATAGCAATCTCTGGAAGTGCCAAAGCCACAGTATGAAACCAAATAGTCATTTTCCATATCACTGCATCCAACACAATAGAATGTGGTCTTCATTTTGCAGTACTTGCAGATACGCTGTGGGTACTTTCCATTCATTATATTTTCCTTGTACATATGAAGCTCTGTAAGGCTCCGTAGTTTGTGCTGCACTTGATCCTACAATGTAACAATATTATACACAGATAAAAATGAATGCAACAACAATGTGTCATGTGATGTACCTCTACATGTGCCACAGAGACAGATGCACTCTCATCACTGCGCCTTCGTAATGATATACTGGATGATACATAGATGTTGTGGATGAGCTGGTGTGCCAGCAGATCCATGAATGTTGCAAAGTCTACCACCTCAGTGCTTGCAAGGAAATCTTTGTCTGATTCGTACCTGTAAGCTAAATAAGCATCAACAACACATATACCAAAGATGGTCCCAAATGTTCTGTGCCACCATGTATGAGTTATCCACTCCCTTTCGATTGCAAGTGAGCCTTGTCTGTAATGATCATGCACATCAATTGATGAAAAAAACTCAAAGAACTTGTCCACTATAAGTGGTCTTGGTATCGTTTTTGTGTACTGCACCGTGGTTGGTATGCCATCAACTACATCAATTCTGTGGCGTAAACGCTCTGCTGGTATTCCAGGGTGTCCAGTGTATCGGTTGCATATTATAGTTTTTGGCTTTTTATCAACCCAAACGCATGCAATTATTTTGCTATCATCTGGGGCAATTGATTGAAGTAGCTTGTGACTACCTCGATTTGGTGTAAGACCAGTTCCATTGCCTGAAGCCCATTGGAGGAGCTGCTTCTTTGGGTACTCTCTTGTAGCAGTTTTGACCATTCCCATGAAGTACAAACCTTGATCTAATAGTGCAAGTAGAGATTTGACTGAGGAAAATGCACTGTCAGCTATGATAGTGCGAGCAGCCCTCTCCAAGGAGCACACAACCTCAGTAATTGTGATGTACCTTCACCATACTCAGCATGGCCTGGTTTTTTTGATTGAGCTTCACTTCCTTCCATCAATTCAAGTTGCAGGATAATTCCTGACATTCCATCTGCTGCTGACTTTAGCTCACATCCAACCCCTTCTGGCTTACGTACAATTTTTGTTTTATGAGGACAACCATTTGTTTTGTACTTACCATCACCTCCCTTCCAGGCACTCATGCACTCATCACAAACAATTGTGTGACCAGGTTTGACATGTTTCACACGACGCTCATTGAAAGACAAGATGAAGGACCTAATCGGCCACCAAGGATCCTGCATATGGCGAATATTAAATATAAAATCAGTTTCAAATGGGCAAAAACACATACCTTTACAGGTTGTGGTTTTGGTTCTTGGGCCAGTTGAAGACATGACCTGATATCGGTGAACCGTGACAGCTTCATGCCAAAGCGTCCCTCATAGTTAGCTGCAGTTGAAACTACACCAACATCACTCTCTGATTTCCAATATGTTGGAAGTGGTCCCCTCCTTGGTTCAACAGCCATTGCCAATCTAATACCAAGCCACTTTATCATCTCTCCTTTTGTCGAAGGTGCTTTCTTTTTAGCTAGGAGGTTGATGTTAGTATACTCCAAAATAGATGGAATGGAGTCCATAGGAAACATGAGGTAGAAGTAATACTCCATACTCTTCTCAGCACCTTCCAGAGTAGCTCCCCACTTCAGTTCCGTAATCCCTGTGTAGGCATTTACTGCAGGGTCAACATTCAGGTGGTCAATTTCTACCCATTCTCTGCCATGAGCATTCCAATATCCTTCCACGTCTTGCAATTTATTTCTATCTTCTCTTTGCACACCGTCCTCCCTTTCTTCTTCTGTCTCACTGGTACTATCATCATCCGTATCACTGTCACTGCCAGGTCTCTCTTCACTTTCAACAAACAAAGGACTGACAGGACTCACAGGAGTACGTTTTTGCTTCTTGCACGGAGGTGTAATATCACCCGCTTTACTTATGCCTCGAGCTGATTCAATGCTGGTACCTCCTGTGTCCCAATCAATGGTGAACTTGCGTGCGTGGCTCTCTTTAGTTACCTTTGTAACGATTCCCTTCTTACCACTAAGCTTCTTACTCTTTCCTTCTACTTTATCCCCGACGTTGATCGTAAGCGGCATTATTGCGTACGAACGTAGAAACAAAGCCTATAAACAGAGTGGTTTTACTTTGAAATACAAAAAGATATGCGACTTATTAGATAGCGCTGTGTAGACGAAAGCCTATAGAAGATTAATATCCCCCTAAATATCCAACACGATGCAAATTGAAGTTGATACGAGCGGCGTAAAGTCATCCTTAATTCAGGATTTCAATCCTGAATTAAGGATGGAAATAGATTAAAGATTAAGGATTGACACCATCCTTAAATAAGGATCACAACAGTAGAGGTTATTGACCTCAAAAACCATAGTGGTTTTAAAACTCTTGATTTTCTCTGATAGTCAGTTAACCCAGCTATACTCACAACCTGATTCGTTGAAAAAATAACTTGTGGTTAATAAGTTATGAGCATTTACATCATAACACTTCAAAATTAATATCAAGCGTTTGTATAATGACGCGTACATGTACTGATGCTATCTTCTGGTCAAACGCCAGCGTGGATGTATCCCTATAGCCTCGCTGAGACCAGTGCATGACCACGTGCACTACATGTGGTTGCGCTCCATTGAACAGACTGAGTGCGCTTTCTATTCCTATCATTTCATGCATACAGTACCTGGGCATTTACAGTGGTGGATAGGGGGGGGGGGGGGGGGTTTACGGGAGATGTAGGAAGCGTTCCCAACTCTTAGCCCCAATTAATCAGACTCGAGGGGACCACGTCATTGCCTAGGCCTACTGTTGCTGCCGCCATAGATTACGGAATTACGGAATTCAGTACGGTCACCTAGCTACACATGTATATATAGGCCTAGTGGCCCGCCGTGCCTACATGTAAGTCCCATCCATACTGAGGAATTACATCCGTCGTTTTCACTAAGCAGGGTTGCTTAGCTATAGCTTGACACTTTCGAGTATATGACACTGGCCGCGCGGCCCGGTACGTACAATGTACGTGAGTCGTGAGCCAATGTATCGCCGTGGATATTGTTCCACAGATGGGTCCATCTGATTCTGACAGTCTACATTCTACTACTTCAGCTTTCAGAAACCTGCCCTTCTTTCAATTTGAGTTAATTGGCTCACTACTATATCGCCAACGGCAAATGGCGGCTTTGCCATAACGAGACTGTAATACCGGTTTTTGAGCAAGTCAAACCTGTTGTGATCGCGGCAGTAACGCTAATCCGCCTTATCTTGAATCTAGTTAATCACAAATCTAAAATAAAGCACCAAGTGTGCATCATTCTCTTAGAAATTGGTCATCATCCTTATTTAAGGATGGCCATCCTTAAATAAGGATTCCGGGAGATTAAACATTAAGGTACCAAAGTTTAGGGGGGTTGGCCCAAATAAATGTTTTTTTTTTTTTTTTTTGAAGACGTGCACTCTAGCAACATAATATTGTTTGTAGGTGTTCAATATTATATTATCCACTCTGACATCACAAATTTATTCATATAATGAGAGGCCTGAATAAGGAGCAAGAGGACTACTCAGTGTAGCACTAATGCTTAAAAATCAGATTTATTCAGGTCCTCAGTAATCATCGAACTTAAGAATTATAGTTAGCCCATGAGTAGGTTACCCAGTGAAGATACATTCATTTTCAAGTTACCGAACTTAGTATGGAGAGCTATTAAAAAAAAAAAAAGATAATGATTTGTGATTGCGTAAGGGTTATCAAGTTTCTTGTATTGATTTGAAGCTCAATTAAGAACACAAAATTTATAATACATATCGTAATTATTAAATATTGTCATAACCATTCTTAATAGTTAATTGTGTGGAACTTTCCATTTGTGCTACTCTATTACTCCTGTAATTAACTATCTTAATTCAGTATTGTAACGATCAATAATCAAATGGTACATTCATTTGTGGACACCCTGTACATATATAATGGGACCACAGTTTTACAACACAGCTTGATGAGCATTTTAGTTACGGGATACTCTAACAACCCTGCCTGTGTAATCGGATAATAATAGTCAGATGAGCTAATATTGTTTCATATATGCAGGGCCCAAGGAATGCAAACCACTAGTTTCCTACTCCCTTAAAGCCAAGGGTCCTCATGACAATGCTTATCGGCTATTGAGGGGTCTGCAACTGCAGAAGCCTATCCTGTTAGAAGGGGGCCCAGGTGTGGGGAAAACTACTCTGGTCACAGCATTGGCAAAAGCCAGTGGGCATGGCGTGGTTAGGATCAACCTATCAGAACACACTGTGAGTTACTTGTCAACAGCTCTATGGAGCTTTTTAAAACCTGTATGCTGCCGCACATTCATACATGTTCAGGACACTAGTGACCTCTTTGGCTCAGACCTTCCAGTGGAGGGAACAATAGGGCTCAAATTTGCTTGGAAAGATGGACCTTTTCTAAAGGCACTGAAAAATGGTGATTGGATACTTCTGGATGAGGTACATGTAGCAATAAACACTATGGAGGATATATATATACACACATTGGATAAATATTGGACTAGGAAATGGAAGTAGGAGTAGTAATATTTTGCACCTGGTTTGTTGTGAAAGAAAAACTGGTTTTTGTTTATCATTTGCATTTGGAGTGCTACATGTACATGTACATGTATTTGCTATTATCCTATTCCATGTATTGGTGTATCTGTATAATGCTAACAAATCATAACGAAGGTATTGGTGTACAAAGGGCATTTGCAATATTGAATTTAGTTGTATGGGCACTTGATCTTTCCCGCATGCAGTGTTAACTTCTGTTTGCAAGTTTGAAATGTTGCATATCCTGTATCTTTGTTAACAGATGAACTTAGCTTCACAGTCAGTGCTTGAAAGTCTCAATGCCTGCCTTGACCACAGAGGGGAGGTGAGTGTGTGGACAGTGCTGTGCATTTTAATGCACCTCAAACTTTTCCACACAAAATGCGCACATATATGTGTAGGTTTACATTCCTGAGCTGGACATGACCTTTAAAGTTAAAATGCAGAGTAGGCTGTTTGCATGTCAGAACCCCTTGCAGCAGGGTGGAGGACGAAAAGGACTACCGAAATCATTTCTTAATCGGTTTACTCAGGTGTGTTATTGTATATTACTGCAGTGTGTAACACAAACTGATCAGTCAGTGTGTATCTCATAAATCACCTACTTTGTATACAATGATATTGCTTTTTTGAAATCAGCTAACTGTGTTATTTTGTATATTCAAATACTGAACTGCATTTTGCTCCATTGGACATGTATGTTCCCTTTCTCATCTGTGTAACAAGGCCGTTCAATGAGAAGGAAATGTCTTTCAAACCTTTATTGTTGCAAATTTCAATTTGGCTTTGTAAGCAGCTATGTTGTTTTAGGCATTGTTTGAATTAGATTTTGGTTTTGATGACTAGCTGATACAGTGTATGTTGGTAGAGTGGTTTAAAAATAAACTTCGAAAAATTAGGGGTGCCATCAGGAGTGTTTTCAAAATATTTGGCATTGTCTCATTTACTTATACAGTGTACATTTACCTAAATGCCAGGCTGAACGAAGTTGTTTGGTGTTGTGTTATAGAATTTGTAATTAGCCTCACCTGTTAACTGGTTCACTACCAGACAACATCTCAAATACATGTATCTCTTCCAGTCAAGAAATGTTCCATGGACAAGGCCACTAGAGAAAACACAGCTTGATCATAAATGATGTGCATTGGTAACTAAGCAAGTGCAAACATTACTTATTTGTTATGACCATGGTTGCAATCGTCATCATTTGCCGTGCACTGGCTCTTAAATTACTGGATTTGTGCTCGGGGGGTGGGACCGTAGTTATAGAAGGCTCCCCTGATTTTTCCAGAAAGCAGCAGTGTGTTCAGTCTAAAAATGCTAATACCTGATGTGCCACTTCACCCTTTTTTGGTTTTCCAGTTTTCTCTGAATCTGTACACTTATCCCATATATGAGACAGTGTCCAACAAAATCATCCTTCTGAGAAATTTATCACTATAAAAATTCTACATTGAAAATTAAGGTATATCTTCATAACGGTACAACATTTTCATTTAATGTACACTTGTTCCCACATCATCTCTCTATGTGGAAATTGATTTTGGTACTCTATTTTCCATGACTGAGTGCAAAGATCACTAACCGAACGGGTTAGAATTCCGATGTACATGTACGAGTGTTGAAAATGCGTCAAATTTGGAATGTACATAGAGGAGTCCTATACCTATTGATTTGTTCTGTTCATCAATTTGTATGTCATCCGTTACGGAGATACAGTTGAGCAAACTACATGCACGTTTTCCCGCTTGATTCATGCCAATGCTTTAATTTGGCCAATCGCATCCTGCTCAGTGTATGGGGAAGCGGTCATTGGTGTGAATCAAGCGGGAAAACGTGCGCATAGTTTTCTCAACTGTATTTCTGTAAGATTGCATATAAATTAATGAACAGAATAGTTATAGGACTCCTATGTACATCCCAAATTTGGCGTGTTTTCAATTTATGTGGAGAGATGCTAGCAATCTTTGCATTCATGTCGTGGAAAATAATAAAATCAATTTCCACATAGAAAGATGATGTGGGACCAAGTGTACCAAATTTGTTGTACGTATATACCATTACAAAGATATACTGTTTCAACGTAGAATTTATATAGTGATAAAATTTTAGAACTCAGAAGGGTGATTTTGCTGGACACTGGCCCATACATACATATATGCATCAAGATGTCTTGTAATTTTGTACCTATTGCAACCACTTTTGTACCTAAGATACCACACATGAAGGTGTTGAAAAAACTGCTTGTTTGATGCACAAGTAGACACCTTTTTAAGGTGTAGGAAGGTATAATTAACAAGGACTTTGTATTATACGAAGTCCTTGTCAAGCCACAGCGATCAACCTGGTGTTCAGTGTACCTCTTCATTGAATACGTAGGCTCTAATGGAGATGCAAAATAGCAAAATTGTCTGTAACACAAAAATTTAACATGTACACGTAAGAGTTATTATAATATAAAATACGATGCTGCAGCTACATACTAACCACTTGTGTTGCAAGATCAGGTATGTCAACATATTCACACTTTTGTTTGCTGTGACAGGTCTTCATCAGTCCACTCACCACTGAAGACTTGTTGTTCATTACAACAGCCTTGTATCCTAACTTCCCTTCAGATTTGTTGAAGAAGATGATCCTATTCAATGAGCAGGTTTGTTCATACATGTCATAGAGTGCATGTATTAGACTGGATATTGCCACTTATCTATATATGCCAAATATGCATACTTGTGTACTCTTTCCCCCTACAGTAGGTTAACCAATTTACTGGGGGCATTATAAGTGAACGTGTGTTTGATGGGTTTATCCAATGTCCTGTCCTAATCGTCATAGATCAACTCTATAGCATCACATTTAGGGTGCAAGGGAAGCTCTGGGATAAAACTATCTTGTACACGATTTGGTATGATGCGTGGAGGATGTGTACATGTAAGATACAACCTTGAGAGTGTCAGTCCAAATATAATTACTTTTAAGCAGTCTCATGATCATGTAAGGGTGTCAATCCATTAATTTTAAGCAGTTTCATGTTCTGTCGTAAGAATTGGTGGGTCAAGATACATCATTTTAATCAACTTTTTGCATGACATTGTTCAATCTTGTTCATAACTAGCCACCTGATATGTATCATAATGGTATGTTGAAATGTGACATTAACCACTTGCAAACAACAGCTTGGATCATTTCTGGCTGTGTCATATAAACCAGGGGGGCATTTCTCTTTATAAATTCCTTCATAATCTAGATATGGGACAGTGTCCAGCAAAATCGGGCTTGTGGGGTTATAATTTTATCACTATAAAAATTGCACATTGTACTAAACAACACATCTTCGCGACGGTACTACCTTTTCCTTTCAAATTTCATACACTTGTTCCCACACCATTTCTCTGTGTGAAAATCGATTTTTGTAATCTACACATTTTCCGTGCCGTGGATACAACAATCGTTAACCCCGCAGGTTAGAAATCCACATTTCTCCATGTACGAGTGTTGAAAACGCGTCAAATTCGGAGTGTGCATAGAGGAGTTCTGTAGCTATTGATTTGTTCTGTTCGTTAGTTTCTGAATAATCCGTTACGGAGATACAGTTGAGCAAACTACGGGCGCATTTTCCCGCTTGATTCGCGCCAATGTTATAATCACCGCCTTCCCATTCACTGAGCGGGATGTGATTTGCCAAAATCATTGGCGCGAATCAAGCGGGAAAACGTGCCCGTAGTTTGTTCAACTGTATCTCCGTAACGGAGGATATAGAAATTAACGAACAGAACAAACCAATAGCTACAGGACTCCTCTATGTGCAACCCGAATTTGACGCATTTTCAACACTTGTACGTGGAGAAATGAGGATTTCTAACCTGCGGGGTTAACGATTGTTGTATCCACGGCACGGAAAATGTGTAGATCACAAAAATCGATTTTCACACAGAGAAATGGTGTGGGAACAAGTGTATGAAATTTGAAAGGAAAAGGTAGTACCGTCGCCAAGATGCGTTGTTCAGTACAACGTGCAATTTTTTATAGTGATAAAATTATAACCCCACAAGCCCGATTTTGCTGGACACTGTCCCATATACATGTAGGGCAAACCAACATGCCATTTTATAAAGTGTCATTTTTATACTTGCTTTGGTATGGCATTATTAATGATCGTTTTCCAAGCAAAAGTTCTTTTAATGTGCGACTTGTTAAAAAATAAGCATCCTTGGACTATGAAAAGCAATAGTTATCTTGGGACGTCTGTGGGTTTTGGAGAGATATAGGGCCAAATAGAAGAAAGAACCAAATTTTTATAAGCCTACATGTAATCCATCTCTTACTTTCACATCAGGTTATAGTTTACACTGCAAGGGTAATTGTTTACATAACAAATGAATTCATGTATATAGCAGTTAAGAATATCTCTACAGAATGAAACCTTGGAAGGATTGTCTTGAGCCACCTCACAGCTTGTACAACTTTCATGCTCAGGATTTTAAATTATAAGTACAATAGCATGAACCAACATTTTACCTTATTCAGTGGAGGACCATAGGTCTAGGACTGTACTTGTGTCCTTTGACACACTTGTGTCATTGGTTTTAATGGTCTGCAAAGAATTAAGCGTTAATTTTAATAACTTCACTGAAAGGGAATAAACCATAGAACTTAATTGCAACAGTGTTCTACATCTAGGATGGCTGATGATTGAAGAGTAAAGAAGGCTTGGCATATTTTTATTTTGTCTAGGTTGAGGCAATTGCCAGACAGACTGGTAACACTTCGTGGGAATTTAACTTGAGAGATGTTTTACGATGGTGTGAACTTGTGCATAAGTACCAGGTGAGTCTTATGATCAGTAGCAGTATCTAACTGGCTTATGAAAAAATCCACTATAAATAGTTTTGTACGAAAGTCTCTAGCATTCAAATACTGGCAAATAAAATTGTATTATGTATTTGTATGCAGTCGCTACTAAGATGACAATGGCTTTGTATTGTCATTTGGAAGTAAATACCCTGGCTGTTGTATGCATCTTTGGAGGTCCTTGAAGCAATGGATTTCATTATGATTATTGTGTGTTGTTTCTATTACATGTAAATTTATAGAGTCCAGATTTCAAAGATCCTGGAATGTTTGTTGAAATCATTTATGTGAGTAGATTGAGAAATGCTGACCTGTGTTTCAAAGTAAGTTCTAAAATGAAATATATATATCAGATCGATATTTATTTGTGGCTATTTCTAGGTTCGAACTCTGTTTGAAGCTGTGTTCAGCTGTTCTGACGAGCCACATTACCCTCCACCAACTCCTTTGGGAAGCTATTTTCATGTCACTAGAAAAATGTTACAGGTGTGTACATGTACATATGTGTTTATATGGGATGTTCTGCGAGATTATGGCGCTTGTGGATTTATGTATAGTCCTTCCAGCACAGATCACCCAGCACTGGTGATGTCATTTTAACACTACATCCCCTCAGATTTGTATGAAATTTGGCTGGTACACACGTTGACCACAAACATTTTCATCTCTGCCCTTACAATAGGTGTTTGGTTATAAAAGGGGCACTCAATTATAAGACTAGAAAGTGCCACTATAGATCTTGTAAAATTGATTCAGAACAACGTGGGTTTAGGATTACAACACGAAGGGGGGTATGTACAGTACAGTGATATTTGTCCCTGTAAAAATTTATCATCTGTTTTCAAAAATACTCATCTAGGGGTTATCACTCACTTTGCTGTACAAAAACATTCTTGAGTGAAAACGTGCTGCACCCTTGAAAAGAATTGTCTTTTTGGAGGGGGCAGCAAGTTTTTCAAGGTCCATTGCCAAAAAAGAACTCGTACTTCAATCTTACTATGACCTCTAAAAAGAACTGTTTCAGTCAACATTCTCTCCTCCATTAAGACACCAAATGAGTATTTTCATTGCGTAATGATTTTAATGTATTCATTGTAAAATGACTACCTGTTTTGCCCTGTCGCACTCGAGAACGTTTTTTGTTTGCTCTATCATAATATATTTATATTTCAATACAATTGGAATATTGGAATTGGCGGTTGCTTAGAGACATGGTGTCACGTTTGCGGACCTTTGCCTAATAATTGGCAACGCTCACAGTGATCCTCCGGCCAATCCAGTCCTGACCAAACTATGCTGCCAACAGTAAGCTTGCCAGAGTCTGACACACCAGGAGCCCTTTTAAATGGATGGCTTTAAAAAGGCTCCTGGTATGTAAAGGATTCATTCTCTGTCGATTCCGTTATTCATGCTGCTCCCGTGCAGGGATGACGAATCCACTATCAACCCGGAAGCCCTCCTGTATCCCTGACAGGATTTATGCCACTAAATCCTCATTGGAGTGGCCCACCAATGCATTCTCCCATTCCTGAGCCTTCAAGATATATTCTGCAGCTCTGCGGGACTCTTAGTGGTGTGCATTTATTAAATGCTAGAAGCTGTTCTGTAGAGGTACCAATTCCATAGCACCGACGTGTAAGGTGCCACAGAACAGTTACACTACATATCAGCCTATCCCAAGCCTACCATCTTTGAACGGCTGACGCAAGTAATATAAAACATCACACCTTGAGTTGGAGTTTAGCTGACACCAGACCAGCCCCGAGATGAGTACGGAGGGTCTGTTTTTTCTATATATTAACAACCCTACATGTAATCCCTTCCTCACTAATTAGTGTTTCATGTATGTGCCAGAGAGAGAACAGTTACACTACATATCAGCCTATCCTTCGGTCTTTATTGAAATGGAAGCACACATCTGTTTTTGCTTTCCCTCCATCTCTAGCACTCTTTTCGGCCCTAGCTGGCCGATTTCCCACTTCAGCTGTGTCTGACACCTGCTGGTTTACTGCCCGCCTTGCCCTGCCCACAAAAGAGTGGTCATATACATGTAGTTGTGGGTCCAGATGGACCCAAGCCCTATTTCCTGAGTCCACCGCCTGTTGCCTGAACCTGACATCGTACTCGCGCCATGTGGGTTCCTCGTATTCCTGGTGGGCCCGGAATATCTGCAACCTTCTTCCCCGCTGTGGCCATGTAGATGGTGAAGCACATCATCCAGGTCCCAATATCTTTCATGGACTTTCACTTTGTCTTTGCTACCTCCAGATCAGGCAGAATCACGTATCATCAAGGACCCAGTTCTGGATCCAGGATCTCCTGCCACTGGGCTGGTCGCAGGTCAGCCGTGAACACAAACTTGAGTGCCTGAATCCGTTCCACCAGCCTCTTACTGAGGGCGGAAACACATTCCCACTGACACATATCATCAGCCTAGTAGCTGACGAGTCACTCTGAGGCCTGGCCGCCCCTGTTACACCAGTTGCCAATCACTGGCCCACAATCTGGTGGGTAGCCTCTGCTGCATCCCTTCTCTCTGCTGTGTCAGTGTAGGCAAGAGAGGGACCTGCTCTATAGACAGCTCCACTCCAAACCTGACAGTCCCTGGATTGGATTGTTACATAGGATAACTAGTTGGTCCGATCAAACTAACTTAATATCTATTCATTATTTAAAATTATTCTCTTCATTGATCTCTATCATTATTACTTATTCATACATATGATGTAAACAAACTAAAATAAAAGAAATTGTAATATTACTAATAATATTATTCCAGTAACCAGCATCAGGGATCTTAACATTATGGCTCTGGCATTAGACCGGACGAGGATGATGCCAAGTTGGCCATATAAGCTGGACAGGATCATGGACTTGGTTTGTTTGTCATTATGGCAATAAAAGAAAAACTGTTGCATACTTCAGCTCCCCTGCAACGCCACCCTACTTCAGAGCACTTGGCATCATATTTAGAGTGCTTTTATACTTCAGTTGCTTTGGCTGCTGTACCTGCTGAAACTCCCGCTTCCAGAATTAAGCGGTGAGGTAACAGTGATATCATATGCAGCTCTAGCAGAGCCACTAGGGTTTGAGACCAATATGTCAGCTGGGCAGGTGTGAGCCTTGTCCTTACCTAACCCACCACCTGCTTCCAAGCGAACTGACAGGGATGCCTGGTGACAAGCCTCATTGAATGCATTGCACAGCAGGTTATGGCGATTAGTCACATCCACCCCATGCTTGCAGGTGACACAGTGGGTCCAGCATGCTCCCTGGTCATAGTGGGCAAGTCTGAGGGATATCATTCCCAGGGTGTGGATTTAGACCCAACCACCATTTGACTGCAGTGTTGAGTTTACAGGAATCGAGGTGAAGTCTCATGACTTCGGAAGGGACAACTGAGAACCAGGCAGAGGCATGAAGGGATGACACTGAGCATATATATATAATTCTAATTAATATGTACATAAGATACACCTAAAAAAGTTAAACTCCCATGTACAACCTAACTATTAACACTATAGCTGCTACAAGGAAAACAATACATGTACACTAGAGATGGATTGGGCTAAGGCCTCTTGCCAGGATGGCTCTTGCCAGGATGGCTCTTGCCACAGCTTTCACCAAGCAGATGTTTATACATGTATGTCAGCCAGAACTCTGGACTTGCATGGAGCAGGAGAGATGTGTATCTAAATAGGTAGCCAGTCTTGAGAACATGTGTTGGGCCTCCTTCCCCCAGTTACCGTATTTCTCAACTGCCATTGGTATACAAATCCATCCCAATTCACGACACTTTGGGTCATTGGCAGCATGCTTCCTAGTTTCAGCAGACAGAGCTGCCACATCTGTAATTCTACTTGACTCCTTCAAGGAGACTGGAGTGAGGGGAGAAGTGACTGTGATGACTAGGGCAGCAGGACGAGAGTGATTGTTGTCACGACACATACCATAATTCTATTTATTATTATTTTTATACAGAATAATAACAACATCCAATATATTAACTACTTATGAAACACATGATTACAAAGTACCTAAACCTAACTTATGTTCCAAAACATAATCTACTCAAATGATTTGGGCAGACTTTTTGTCAAAATAGCTTTTGCTATGCTATGCATCGAGTCAGCACCAGACTAAGTCTGCCATAAAGGTCAGCAGTGACCCTACTTTTTATCAGAGAAACATAGACAGCAAGCCGAGTTGCCAAAGGAAAAAATATGGTGCATGCTTCTCTGCCCCAGTTGCCATACGTCTTGACAGCCGGGAGAACACACACCCAACCTAGTTCCTGGCACTTTGGATCATTGGTAATCTGCTTGTGCTGCTCGCTAGCAGCAGCTGCAGCATCTGCAGTTATTTCTGTCTCATTCAACACAGTAGGGGTTACAGTGACATCCCACGCAGCTGGCATTCCTCTCTCCCAGCCCGCTACCAAAACATCAGCTGAGCAAGTTTACCTAAGATCTGGTGTTAATTGGCTACCAACCTCCACCATAAGTCCCAGATGAGCACTGTGGCAAAAGTCAACAATAGCATCTCACAACCGATTATGGCATATTACTGCATCACCTCTCCGTCTGCAGGTCACTGCATGATAGCCTAGAGGGTCAAGTGCAGTGTCTGGGCAAAGTGGACTTAATGAACCCCTGGATACTATTTAAGGCTACCAATAGTTCCAAGTGGAGGCCAAGTGCAGCAGATAACCAGGAAGCAGAGTGAGGGGCTGACTCAGACAAAATACTTACTTTGTTGGCAACTGAAGAAGACAGTAACAGTGTGGAACAGACGATTATCAAGTTCTGGGACAAAGTTCTCTATTTGACAGGAGAGGACAGAACAGATTCTACAGAAATGGCATCAGGTGGAAGGACCTGGCTGTTAATGAGAGTAATTGCCTGTAATTATCTCTGTTGCCAGAGCCAGAGGTGCACACAGAAGCAATAAATGCTGCACTAGAATAGCGAGAAATAGAAGCTAAAGCCACCATAGCATAGACGGAGCTGAACCTGCTGCCATGTGGAATTAATAGTCTTCCTAGAGCTCTGGAGCGCCCACCCCTTCCCTACCCTCTGCATATTGCCCCCCCCCCCCCCCCTCCAGAAAATTCCAACCGCGTGTGACAGATAGCCAAGCTGATGAGTGAGGCAAGGAAATTGAAAGCAAGCGAGCCCTATCCGGCAGTGAAGCATTTATTAAATAGCTTCGTAAATAGCTGGTCCTCCAATTTATCAGATAACAAATTTTGAGTTAGTTTAGAAGTAGTGACGAAGGTAATGGTGAGCTCATCCATAGTACATACAAGTCAATAGCATGCAAAAGATATTTGCTTTGTGAAGAGCTACAGTCCAATGCAATTGCAGAAGCAATGTAAGCAGCAGGTGAATGAAGGGAAAGGCGACGAAGCCCTAGGCCTCCACAACTTAAACTAAATTGGGATTGCTGCCAAGCTGCATCGGATGTGTCAACCATGGTGCACTCAGCAAAACAGTGGCGTACATCATTATCCAAGAGTGTAAGACTGTCACCGATCAATGAGGGAGGAGTTGATCTAACCAGGTGCACCAGACGGCAAAAACTATCGCACAGCCTCAAAAGGAGCATTGCCACCTGGGGATCAACAGAGCCAACCTCCTCCAGTAGGTGCAGGGCCTCTGCACGCTTCTGGGCAACAAACTTGCCACAGAAAAGAAAGTCGCCAATTGGGGCTCCGAGTATTTCAAAGTGAGGTGATGTAGACTTTTCATGTTAAACGGAAAAAGGCTTAGGTTACACAGGCTGTACAATTCACATTTGGCATTGCTGATATGAATGCCTGTTGTGTAGACGGCTCATCAAATGCATCTGGTTCTGAAACCAATCTCTCAAGTGCTTCATACGCAGCAAACTGCTGGGCTTCGTGTTCCTGAGGCTTGTGGAAGTGGTCATGAGTGTCATCTGATGCCTTTACACCCAACTTTGCATGTACTGCATAGCCATAACCAAGGAAGCTGTATACATGAGACACAGCTGCGGATGGATTACATCACCGCATGCATCTGTTGGAGACTAAGGTCATCCATACAGGAAGACCAAAGCATTGCCTGGCAACTCGTCTATATGAAGTTGCTCATGTGAATAACAAACACCGCACTCCCTCCTAAAATTTCTTTGATAGGGAACAAATATAATTACAAAGCCCACCCATTTGAAATTGTTATTCTTTTATAAATGACTCCTAGTTGCACGAACCAGTACACAGTTTTTGATGTGGCAAATGCATTACGCAAGGCATGGTCAATTTCAGACAGAGGTGCAAGTACATCGATTACTTTGTCAATGATGGCAAAGTTGTCAGTGTGAAAATTGACCTATATATAGTCAACTCCTGCACGAGCCTCTTGCAGCTTTCCTCCACCTGTGATGTGCTTTGCTATGGAGTAGAAAAGTGTCCTTCCAATGGGCCATTTTCCAGGCATCTTATCTCTCTGCTTTTCAACATATCCCTTGTACATGGTAGCAACATCCTGCTTCAATACGAGGGACCTCATTGCATACACATTCTTTAACTCCTTCCACTTAGGGTCCCTATTAGGAGCTCGTTTTTTGGCTTCCCATGCAAGACGAGTAATGTTATCATCACAATAGATAAAACTTACAGCAAAGGTGACTGAGTCTCTTGGCACACGAGAGTGAGTTTCACAGTACTCTTGCAGTCTCACACCATGTGTGATATAAAGCCTGTCAACCTTGGCTTGAAATAGCAAACGCAGTGCATAGTTATTGCTGAGCTTCAGCAGTGATGCAACATATGCCTGGGGCACATCAGCTAGAGGAACTAGAAGCTTCCTTGCATCCATGGATGTATACCTTCTCTCACACTTTAGCAAATCCCGGATGTTTGTGGGTATAGTGGAGAGGATGTCTAATGGGATGCTGACAAATGATGCATGGTCTTCAGCCTCATGCTCATGCACAGGTACGTCTATGTCTGCCATAGCTGACTGTATGCTGAATGACATCTTCATATCTGCGTCACATTTTAACCTCAGATTAGGAAGGAGCATGCAAATCCATGCCTTGATGCCTTTCAAAAACACATTCTCAATGCGTTTCATACTGCCAGCGTCGATCTCATTTGCACACTGTACTTGGTACCGGATATCGATGTGCGGGAGTCGCCGCACGCTACATTCATGCTCATCATTACAACCCGTTAGCTCAAGAACCTTTAGAATGTGTGCTTGCGATGCATAGTTGATGCCATCGCCGTCATCCTCAACTACAACCGGTGTAGTTTCAACACGAGCATCCGAATCAGGATCGATTCGAGCAGACCTCGTAGGATTTAATCGACGTAGTGTGGAATCAACCACAACATGGGTCTTTCTTGGTCGACCAAGCATACGGGGTTGACACAGACAGCATTTAGTACACTTAGTTCCAGCCATACACTTGTCGCACACTGGTTTCTTATGCGTTGCTGAACAAGTGAGAGACATCAGACATGCCGCCGCTTTTTTAGTGTAGTCTGGGTACGAGAAAAACTAAGTCTGGGTAACACATGAAAAAGAAGCACAGTATTTGGTGCGATAACCAGGCCAATTTAGAGCATAAAACTTTCATGGTCCCTATTTTGTATCTGTCGAAGCTTAACTGTACAACCAGACGTGTTTGAACTTGCCTCAGAAAAAAGTGTACCGAACAACTCTATACGGCCGAAAACGGGCGAACCCCTTGACTTCAAATTAATACAGGAATTTTTCCATTCAACATATTATATTAAAATTCACACTACATCTCAGAAAGAGTTTGGATATTAGAAAATGTATTTTCCATTGCAAATAGACCTTTTCCGACTAATTTTCCAAAATGATGATTCGACCAAAAAACATTCGAATTTCACGGACGCGGTGTTATGTATTTTAGTATGTGTGTACGTATGTATGCATGCATGCTTGCATGCACGTGAATGAATGGTACGTATGTATGTATGCATGCACATGGGAGGATTGGTTGGATGGATGGGTGGGTGGGCCTATTGTTATCCATGTGCTCAACCCATATGTGCATAAACTTCCAATGTACAATAAAGTATATAACTAGAACCTGCACTTGTTGTCTTCTTACGTTACATATGTGTACACCAACATATACATGTATATACCCCATTGAGCTTGAAGGGTTACATCCTGTTAAGAACCTGTGCTTACACTTCATATTTGTTTCACTGCTCATTGACATTATAATACAGTTCACACATAATTGCTCACCCTGTCCATATGCGAAGGCTCATTTTGTTGTTATCAGTCTCATTTATGTAGCTCTTATATTTATGTGTAGGTTGGATACTCAACCTTTTCAAGAGAGAACTTTCATACTTGTCTGATGGAGGCACATACCCTTGATGTTTTACACAATCAGATGCCAGTCCTTGATGCTCTACTGACTTGTGTAAACATGGGATGGATGTCTATTTTGGTAAGAAGAACTGTCTGTGTCTTTGCCCATGGAGCCAATCCTACATAGGACCCACTACTGTGGGTCCTGATATGTTGCCATATTGGTTATCTAAACCGAAGGACAACCGTAATGAGTAATACTCACTGCCCTTTTGTTTCGCGAATGAAAATATTACTAGGTGGACTAGGTTATCAAGATCCCAGCCTACAAGAAGTTGTTGAATATTTGATATCGGAAGCGGTTTCATTCACACTAAGGCATGATTCATGTACCTACTTTGCGCTGGCTTTGTGCCAGTATTGCAATACCCCCAGGGGTTCAAACCCTCCAAAACTTTCAGCAACTTTCAGCAGTCCTGAGTACTCAAATTGCTTATTTGGTTTGTATGTAGGGCACTATTGATTTGTTCAGATCGTTAATTTTTTATGTCATCCCTTAAGGAGATACAGCTTAGTGAAATACATGTACCCCAAATTTACTTTACCACAAGAAATGGATGTGTTGAAAATAGAAAGTTGATAGCATTAACTGTTTGGAAGTTATAGCTATTGAAACATAAAGCATTTTTATAATATAAATGTGGTGTGAAATTTGTGTATTATTCATGATTACAATGTTATATGTATGTGTATTAAGGTTCATTTCTGCCTAGGTTGGTTCAAGCTGTGGTGGAAAATCCTCAGTTGTGAGGGTACTTGCTGACCTGACTGGTAACAAGCTGGTTGAATTTCCAATGAATAGTGATGCAGACACCACAGAGCTTCTAGGAGGTTTTGAACAGGTTCTGTTTTTGTCCCATCATTACATGTACATGCACAGTAATTTAACTGCTATCTGTTCAGAGCATTGCTGTTCACTTTTGTTATTGTTAGTACTCTGGTAGTGTAAATGTGCTCCTCACTTGTATATATGATTGTTATAAATGCACAATGTAACTTAGCTGCTTGCTTACATGTATTTGGTGCAGGAATGTATTGAGGCCAGGTATTGTATTTGCCCAAGAAGGAATTTGCATTATTGGTGTGCAAGGCCTTGTTTAAAGCTGCCACGTGATGGTGCAAATGTATTTTATTACATTGACTATTACATGTACATTGGTTTATTTGAAATTTCTGTAAATGCACAGCTGAACTGTTGGAGACATTGTAGTAATTTTGCAAGCCTTATTGCTGATGTGCTGAAAGGTTTTCGTGGATTTCTGGTGAAGGAGCTTTCTTACAATGCAAACAATAAAAGAGTGATGAATTTGAGAGGTCTTGATGCTATTAACAATCTGTTGGAAAAGATCACAGACTACTTACCTGAAGGTAGTTGTGGCCACTGTGCTTTCAGTAATATGTGCAACATCATGGCTAACATAATGGTAGATATCCATGGCATACAACAATCCCACCACTATGGACTTGTCCATTTATACATGTGTTTGCTTGTACATACTTCTGTCTATATTTTCATGTACAATAGTTGAGTATGTGAATTTCATTGCACACTATTGCAGTAAGTATTAATAAAGATATCAGTACCCAAGAAATGACAGCAAAGCTGTTGGAATTGGAACAGATGGTAAAGAATATTTCAGAGTTTTCACAGGAATTCTGTATCAAACCATTGTATGGTAAGTTGCTACATACATGTATGATATGCATTAGGGATAGAACAGTAGTTCATGCCAGACCTGTACAGGTACACATGTACATACTATATAGCTTGTATTTGTTGGTAGTTAAAAAATACAGTAAGTAGGCATTGGTCACAATGTCATCCTTGTTTACCTTACTCGTCTGCAGATATGCAGTACTTGAGAGAAGAGTTGCAACATCTTAGTGATCTGATTCTACCAGTCCGGGCTCCTGGACAGTTTGAATGGGTAGATAGCTCTATGGTGAAAGCTTTAAAGCTTGGTCACTGGTTGCTGATTTCAAATGCTAACTTTTGCAGGTTAGTATATGAGCACATGTATGTTGATTAACTAGTACTGAATGTGACCTGTTTTGTCAGTCCCTCAGTTCTAGATAGACTGAATGCTCTTTTGGAACCTGGGGGTGTTCTGACAGTTGATGAGAGAGGAATAATACAAAATGATATTCCAACAGTGAAACCTCATCCCAATTTCAGGTGCATGTAGTTTACTGCTTCTCAGTGTTCCCTATTTATCCAGCTTTCTCTCTCACCAGACTATTTCTGGCAATGGATCCTGCTTATGGAGAACTGTCCAGGGCCATGCGAAATAGGGGAATTGAAATCTATATACTACCACAGAAAGTACGTAAAAATTTATATCGGGTGTATTATGTTTGGTTGTAATCTACATGAACGTGTCTTTCTGTGTGTACTTTCAGTAATGTGATGTTTGTGCATATTATGAATGTTATAGAGTAATATTGTGGCCTTGTTACTTGCTACAAATTTGTGTCTTTTGTATGAAATAGCAATGCTAAATAGTACAAACCTTTTTCGTTACACCTGTCACTGCATTCATTTCACTCCATTCAATGTGTTTGATTTCAATGTAAAGTGATTGGAGGTACTTGAATGAGTGAACCTAAACGGGGCCATAATGAGCAGAATAGAAGCGGTTTGGCCAATGATCATTAATTGAGTGGGAGGCTGTGGAAGCCGGTATGGGGGAGCACTGTAAGCTTCGCCATCAAAGTCTCAAGTGCCTCAGAGGCTTATTCTTGAAACTGTTATGCAACTAATTGGGATAGTTGAGATTAGGATATACTGTACCAGCTTATAGTGCACCAGTTGTATCCTTCCAATTTCTAAATCCAAATCAATTGTCACTCTTGCATAAATACAAACAAAGTGATGTAAAACAATATATGCAGGCCAATAGAATTTAAACAGTAGTACTTATCTGGCCAGCATCATGCGTGTGATTTACACATATAGTTTATTTGAAAACCATTATGGAATCGAAGTTCGCTTTAGGTAGGTATCATTGCCATTTCTTCCCTTGCACATTAAAAAATTTCAAGGCTGGTTGTTGCACTGAAAACAACTGGCAGTCTAGTGCTTCAGAACATCTGAGATTAATGATCAGATCTCAGTCAGTCTAGTGATTCAGAACAATCCAAGATTAATGATCAGATCTCGATTGACCCAATACTTCACGAAAAATGTTCAGTGAACTTTTAATAAACCTTTGGAATGGACAAAAACTGGCCAGGCCAGCTTGACTTGTTGCTATTAATTCAGTGAAAACTTATTTACAGTGGTAAGAGTTTTATTTAGGACACAGAGAAAGGCGCATATGACAGGCATAGACGTGTAAGGTCAATACACATAGTACCTCATTACCACAGAAATTAAGTTGTAGAAAAAAACAAAATTGCTACTTCAGGTGATTATACATGTAGATAAAATGTTGCAGATATAATTCAATTTCAAGTATAGCACATAAACTTCATTGCAACATAGCACACAAGAACCAATAATCTGTGTGGGATGAGCAAACTAGGAGCACTAGATAGTATTGGTGATTCAAGAAGAGTCAGGCTCTGGGCTAGATGATTGAATAGGCAGGGAACAGACCTAAGCCTGAAAGGGAGACAGTGGCTTAGTATGCATACGCTGTGATACATTTTTGAAACTAAACAGTTACTGTTTTTGATGTTACAGGCGGGAGAGGGGGATGGAAAACTGGATTACCTCTAGGAGTTATCAATGTCCTGTTGTTTCATTTCGTTTATGAAATACAATTATATCTGTAATTAATTTTTATGGTGTGACCTTTGCCAGTTTGAAAAAGCATTCCTTGTTTGTGTTGTTATGTGTCGCAATGGGAATTATGGATTCAGTTATTAATTTTATTGGAGGAGCTCGAGGGTTTCAAT
Source organism: Spongilla lacustris (assembly GCA_949361645.1). Classification (NCBI taxonomy): domain Eukaryota; kingdom Metazoa; phylum Porifera; class Demospongiae; order Spongillida; family Spongillidae; genus Spongilla; species Spongilla lacustris. The sequence continues at coordinate 4,460,662 of OX442424.1, forward strand.
GATGTTATGAATTTTGTAAGTTAGCAAAAATAATAATCCCAAATTGCAATAATTTGGTTATGCGGGTAGCTAGCTCTAACACCCTTCTGGGTGTTTGCTTGACATCTTTGTGTGGAAGTAACTTGTTCAGCTCCATGGAATACACATATGCAGCCATTTTGGTTGCCTCCGTAAAAGTGAAATGTTGTTACATAGTCATATTATCACAATGTCATCAACACTTTGTAGTGTCTATGTAAACAATACTAGGCAACCAAAATGGCTGCTAGCCTTCAAAGATGTATTCCAGGACCATAACGATGTCAAGCAAAACACACCCTTATGACCTACCCGCATATTAAATTAGTGTAATTTTGGTTACCTACCACTTAGTGTGATTTGGATTATGTGATCTTTTTGCTAACATAATATCTAATATCATAACATTATTAAAACCCTATATGTGCACCATATAAGTTTATAATTGAAAGGTATATGTCCATAATTATTCCCATTGTCTTGTGCGAAAAGACTGAGCCATGCGTAACAACACACAAGGAATGCTGTTTGAAACTGGCAAAGGTCACTAAAACTAAAGTCCGCAACAGCATCAAGGAAGTATGAGTATTAGGCTTCTTAATGAATACTTGCCCCATCATGCATGTCACTAAGTGGCAAAATATGTCAGCTATGAATGCTGTAAAAATGAGCCCTTTATGCCACTCAAAACCTTGTCAACATTAAGTGTATTGGGGGTATAAAATTTTTGTTTCCAATTTGACAATAATTTAGTACCGCATCCAAAAACAGAAAACATATTCGATTCTACGTGTGATGGTACTTTGAAATATTCATTCATCTTTGTCCTTACCTTTTGAATGAATTCAATTAGTATAGGCCCGCCAACCGCACACTTTATAGTTAACTATCTGTTGAGTCATTGTTGAATTTTATGTTCAGCAAATTGGGCTACTCAAAATAGTATATTAAACCTACTATTCCGACCATGAACATTCCTATAATAAAGAGTGGAATGTTATTTTTACTTCCTCGATACTATCGTGGACTACAGAGCAATGATTTATGCAGATGGTTGTATTTCATAAACGGAATAGCTTGGTAAAAATGCATAGTGATGTGCATTTTATTTGGGTAAATACATACTGTAGGTCCGTGACTAACTCGATACAATAGCCGTTTTATTAAGTGAATCGACCTGTTCTGTGTTGTTTTGCTTAGGATAGCGATGGATGCATGTCATCAAACAAGATTATGACTGTACCAGAGAGTGTAGTGTGTCCAGAGGTTGCCATTGTAAATCGCCACTGCTCATCCCTCCTTACTGCTCTTCAGGGAAGGTGAGCTTTAATGTGTTAACTGAAAGGTCTGTGTGATCATTTTATTTGGTTTTTACTTCCTTTGCAGTTGCATTATTCAAAAGCAAGAAGTTGCCTTAAATGTGAGTATCTTGCATACAGTAGTGGGCATTCTATTCTGATTCATATTTTTAAAAAGAAACTGAAATTTTTGATGAATTCAAAGGTGCATGTAGTTAGGGAAGCATCTCTCTATATTCAGGTATATAATATAACAATTGACAGTAATACAGTTTACATCATGATGCATAGAAATACTCGAGGGATGTCCAAGAGGCCATATCATGTCATTTAAAACATGTGAAAGTATCCATTTTGCTCATACTTGATGTTGTTTATGAGCATTGATACTGGTAGTTTAAGAAAACGATGTAAAGAGATTTTCAAAAATCAGTTATTTCATTTAGTGGTTAATATGAATCATGAAAAAAATATTTTGTAAAGACATTAATTATGACAGTGTGTGTCCCTTGCTCCATTATCTATACTTGTACACACCCTTTCCATTTTGTTTTTCAGGATATAATACACATCAGCAGTGAACTAGCTTTATTCACTGCAATGACATCTTGTAGTGACTGTCACATTCGACTTCATGTTTTGCATCAAATGACTACATTTTCAAAGCATGTGCCAGAACTAAGATTGGAAGTGCAGAGTGCACTGATCGGACTAAAGGAAACAATGAATGATGCTGCAGCTATGGAGCTGATGCACTACTGGACAACACAAACAGGTGGTATGTGGGTGTATTTTGCAATCGGCTTTTCCTTCTGCAAAATCATTTACTTTTGTTTCGCCACCTTGATGTAAGATTCATATTTCATTACCCTCTCTTGTTTAGCTGATTTTGATCTGTGTATTGGAAGCGTCTGGAACAATCCTCTTATTGCTCTGAAAACTGCTAGTAATGCATACTTGAGAGCAGCAGCTGAGCTGTAAGTAACTGTAATGAAGTGTAGTGGCATTTGGAAGAAGTAATGTCATATGGTCTGCTTGAAGAAAACCAATGGGGTTGTGCCATATACTTGACACTTCATTTACGAAGGGAGTGTAAATGTATATGGGGCAGTGTCCAGCAAAATCGGGCTTGTGGGGTTATAATTTTATCACTATATAAATTGCACGTTATACTTAACAACACATCTTCGCAACGGTACAACCTTTTCATTTCCAATTTCGTACACTTGTTCCTACATTATCTCTCTATGTTCTTATTCATTTGGCAATCTAATAATTTTACATGCTGTCAGTGCAAAGATCGCTAATCCAACAGATTAGAATTCCACCTTTCTCGACGTACGAGTGTTGAAAACGTGTCGAATTCGGAGTGTGCATAGAGGAGTCCTGTAGCTATTGATTTTGTTCTGTTCGTTAGTTTCTGTATCATTTGTTACGGAGATACTGTTGAGCAAACTACATGCACGTTTTCCCGCTTGATTCGCGCCAGTGATATAATCCCCGCCTACCCATACGCTGAGCGGGACGCGATTTGCCAAAATCATTGGTGCGAATCAAGCGGGAAAACTTGCCCGTGGTTTGTTCAACTGTATCTCTGTGACGAGTAATATAGAAATTAATGACAGGACAAATCAATTGCTACAGGACTCCTCTATGTACAGCCCAAATTTGACGCGTTTTCAACACTTGTACGTGGAGAAATGAGGAATTCTAACCTGTTGTGTTAGCAATCTTTGCACTGATGCCATGGAAAATAATTAGAGCTTCAAAAAGGATACAAACATAGAGAGATGATGTGGAAACAAGTGTACAAAACTTGAAATGAAAAGGTTGTACGGTTGCAAAGATGTGTTGTTTAGTGTAACATGCAATTTTTATAGTGATAAAATTATAAACCCACAAACCCGATTTTGCTGGACACTGTCCCATATATTCTTTACAATGCCATTAGTCTGAGGAGTAATCAATAGGCACTAAAGATGTACACATTATTGATGAATGCATTGAATCACTCCCAGGGCTAGTGGAACACTAAATCATTAATATGTGGGACTTATTAACCAATTGGCAAGAACATGTGCAGTGTGATTTGTCACATTTCGCTTGTCCTTGGGACATCCTGCTAACATTTTATGTATGTGGCAGCCTGGCTAAGCAGCTTCCACAGCCTCGCATTTATTTCAGGGTTAGACAGTGTGTCAGATATATTTTGGACATTTATGTGCATTATTTAGATTGTGATGGTTTTTTTTAATTTCCAGGTGGTTGTACAAGCTGACATTAAAAACAATGCGATCTTTGATAGAGGAACACTGTGGACTAGGCGTTATGCAGTCCCAGCTACAGGTTTCATTTGCTGCCCACACTGGTAAAAGACCCTTTTATTCTTCTGTATAAACTACATTTGTTGTGTTTTTCTAGGTTCAATTCCTCTCGATTGTTTGGAAGATATCAGCTTGTTGGCATTGTACCCCTTTCTTTTCAGCTTTGTGAAGGCGTTAGCTGAAGCTGCCATTCAGTCTGGCTATGGAGAGATTATGAAGGTAAGATCATGTTGGAGTTGGCTTATGTTGTTTTAATAGTCTTCTTTCCGACCAGATTCAAACTGCATTGGAGTCATTTGCTACACTATTACGACTAACATTGATACAAGGGACCACACTGTCAGATATAGCAGTTGCTATAGACTTCTGCAGTGAGGAAAGCTTTAATATTCTGGGGTCTACACTTAGCACCAGGTGAGTGCAACTGTGGATCATGTATATAATACCAGGTTCTAAAGTGCATATACTGTAATGTACCTACACATACCATGTTTAGAGAACCAACTGAATGTTATGTATTTAAATTGAGTAAATTTGCAACCACAAACCCAATAGCTGGAACTGGAGATATACATATTGCCCTGCTGGCTCTTCGTAGCAGCCAGAAAATAAATTGTGGGTTTTATGTAAGCTCTAGTTACATGTACATGATGCACTGAACTAAATTTCAATGTTCATCAATTGTTTGTAGTTACGCTGTTACAAAACATGAGCGCTTGCATACCTGTTCATGTTAGTGCTTTTGTACCCAAAGTGAGTGTGCAGCTATTACTGGCCAGATTGAAAAGCTAAAGAGATTGAAAGTGCTTCTGTTACAAGGACAGCTTCTTGCTTCTTGGAAATCAATGATGGGTCACCGGCTACCAATGTGCTCAAAAGAAGCCTTTTCAGTTTTGGTGGGTGCTCCTGCAATCTATTTGTCACCATTGTTGTAACTACATGTATGGCCACTACCATAGAACGAGCTGTATCATAAGGATAGAATACTTTGTAAGAACATTGGCAAAAGCGGTGCAGTCTGTGATGTTGAGTTAAGGAGAGAGCTTGGCTCTTCACTTGTTGAGCTCTATATTGGACAGAAGTGCACACTTGCATGTAAGTTCACAAATGACAAATTTATTTTAACTCGAGACTTAAATACATTTTCATTCATTGAATAAGATATGTGCACATCATTGTTTCCATGTAACAATTTAGCATCTTGGATTTGGTACTAGCTCCTGTAATGTAAATATAAAACAATATGCACTTGTGATGTACACGTATAAGTGAGTACATCTAACCTGGTCTTATTCATTGCAGACACCTGTGTCAGTACAGAGGGAGTTCAAGCATCAGAAGCCAGTACTAATGTACTGGATCATATGGTTGTAATTACAGCTCTCAAGCCAGTCACTTGCATCCTTATGAAGTTTGTCGTAGCATTCTTAGAGAATGGGTAGGTTTGGACCCAATATCATGCCATGTGTTGTTAACAGTAGTGGTTCATTTTGCTTTAGATCTTATCCTGACACAAATGCATTTAGTTCCTTGCTTCAGTACAGTGTAAAGCTCCCTTTTGTAGACATTACTCATCTCGAACCTTTTTTTATACTTCAGGCAAATGCAACAGTAAGTTTGTTTTATGCGTCTGCATTGCATGCGCATGTATGTTTGTGTCTGTGAGTCAATCCATCTATTATGAACCAGAGTTGTGACTCAGGTCTTCCAATTTTGCTCCAACTTCTTATGTATGTTGGTCTTTATATGTAGGTGACTTGCACCATTTATTATGTTAATATACTTAAGTGTATACAAAATACACGCCAATTAATTTTGCACCCTCATATCTATGTCATTACGTGGCTGACATAGCTGCTTTTGGTATCAAATTGAGGTCCACTATTAGTTATGTGGGTGTGGTTAAAGGTTAATATTTTAAAAAGCACGTTTTGTAATATAGAGGTGTCTTCTAGGTTGAAGCATGTTATTATTTGTGCTCAATTCAAGGTCCTATCAATGCAAATCGTTTTCTGAAATAAAAAGTTTGTGTGTTGAGAACACAAGGTTTTACCCGAGGGAGCCATTTTTTTCTTATCAAAATTCAGTTTTATTTACATATGTTCCAAATGTTGTTATGTAACTGTTCCACCGCGGCTATCCAAGCTCTTGCCCCTTGTGGTTTTATCAACTACAATGACTCAGCGATAGTGTCCTTATATAGGCATTTGCACGCTTTTGTCATGTCGATATAGCAAGCGTTTTTGTTACCTGTTTGAGAAACGTCAACGCCAACATATACTTGTACCTTTAGGTGCCTCGGAAAAAACATATCAGAACATCCAGATCTGCCTTTACAAAGTGGAGACTTATGTGTGAACTGCCTAAACTAGACAGTTCATGAGTTACAAGTCTCCATTTGTCTGTTTTCTGAGGCAACTTGAACGTGCAAGTATACATGGCGCCGATGGAAAATGGTTCACAACAATACCTGCTATAGATATGCAACCGACTTTGTAGCAAGGTTGATGCAGCAACACACACAAGAGAGGGCAAGGGTCAGACTTGTAGGCTGCGTGCTTCTGATTGAGTCATCCAACAATTCCATTCCTGCAGGAGTGTCTGGAGGTGGGGCATTTGGAGGTAATTGCGGAAGCCATTTTGTGGGTGGAGCTCCAGGGTTGGATTCTGTATTTTCTCCTAAGTACGGCTTCAACCTGTCAACGTGCACACATTGATAGCCTCTGGGACCCTTAATTTTAATACACAGCCTCCTCAAATCGTTCCACAACTTTAAAGGGGTCTTTCCAGAAGTAACGCTTATGGGAGTGGATGGCAATACCTTGGCTGTAAGAGGCTGTGCCGTCATCCCAATCGTCTTGACAGGTAAAGATATAATATAATATATAATGTCGCCTGTGATTGCAGACGACATTATGGTAGATGCAAATCCTAGGGCTAGACATTCTAGAGACCAATGGCAGTATCATTGGCTGTGGTAGAAAGTTGCTTACCTTTCCCCCCAGAGAAATCCTTCATCCCCCTACAGATGTTTTTCCCGAGATGGGTAGTGGTTCCATTGGGCTAATCACTCGTGCAAGGATAACCATACCTCCTGCCAGTGAAATGGAAATCGTGGTAAAAACGAAGATTCCAGTTGGTAAGGGCACATGGTGGGTAGGAGATTCTGTTTGTAGACGTGGGGTAATGGTCGCTAATGCTATTGTTAACCCATGTGGCAGTGAGCTTATCCCTGTCCGGGACGGTGAGACTTACCAGACGCGTTAAGATACGACTCGAGTTCAATAGTAGCAGCAACAGCTTCTTCAACGTGACTGGGCCGCTTCTGTTTTACTCCAAAGGCCAACCGAGCGTCCTCAATCTGTGACAAATAAGCTAGGCGCTCTCTCGCCTTGTCCTCCAAGTCCGAGTAGGCCTTGTCAGCCAACACCATTAGAGCGTCTCCAAATGAGGCCCAATCCTCTTCTGGGCGCTTCTTCTTGTGCTTAGTTCTGCTACGTACAACTCCCGCCTACTATCAGGAGCGAAACGTCTTTTTAACACCTTAATGCACTCACCATAATTGCCTCGAATGGCCTCGGGCAGTTTCATGTAGGCCGTTTGTGCTTGTCCTGTTAGCTGCACTCTCAACCGTTCAGTTTTTCTGCTCCCGACTCCCACTTATTCACAACAGCAACATTTTCAAATTGGGGCAACCCACGCATCCCATTTTTCCAGCTCTCCGTTGAAGGGCTTAGAAAGGACAGGTTTGGACATCCTGCCGACCATCCTGCTGACTATGCCAATGTAACCGACTTTGTACCAAGGTTGATGCAGCAACACACATAAGGTACACGCTAATGATAATATACAAAATAGCACTACTTACATGCACAGTCACAAGAGAGGGCAATGGTCAGACTTGTAGGCTGCTTGTCTCTGATTGACAAACACTGCACAGTAGATATCGTCAACATTACATGTATGTTACATATATGACAACACTCCTGGAAGCAAAAATAAGCACACACGTACTTGCCCAAATAAATGACACTATCTGCTGAATCATTGTAATTGATATGCTACAAATTGGTAGCTGCGGTGGAACAGTTATATAACACCACTTGGAACGTATGTAAACAAAACTGAATTTTGATGTGAAAAAAATGGCGCTTTCAGGTAAAACCTAGCGCGGTTCTCACAGGTTATCAATACACAGACTTTATTTCAGAAAACGATTTGCATTAATAAATTTGTGGTTCAACCTACAAGACACCTATATTACAAAATATATATCAACCCTTTAACCACACCCAAAAATGGGCATCATAACTAATAGTGGACTTGATGGCCTTCAATTTGATGCCAAAAATAGCTGTCAGCCACATAATGGCAATGATATGAGGGTGCAAAGTTGCAATTTCAAAGAAAAAAAATTAATTATATCAGGACATGTATTTCACAAACCATTAATTAAAGCTATTAACGCAATAAATGGTGCAAGTCACTTCCATATCAAGACGTTGATATATGAGAAGTTGGAGCAAAACTGGAAGACGTGAATCAGGCTCATTATAGTAGGATTGACCCTACGTTATTTGGGGCAAGTGTAGTTTGTGAATCCTGTACATATTATCATTTTAGGCAGCACATATTATATCATGCTTGCACTAAAGGTAGTATTCACATCGGATTGAATTAAACTTAGTGTCAGGTGGTTGTTGGTCACATTATCTGTCAGGTGGTCAAGCACACTGTACTTTTGCAAAAATGGTGCCTTGAAGTGTTGTTAGTGAACACCGGAGATCATATGTTGTGTTTGTAATTCAGTGATTCACTATATTTCACTACCTCAAATTGTACCTTCACTATGGTTTTTACAATATAACATTATCACCTGTACATATAGGATGATTTTGTACTTAGAATGTAGTTATATATTAGTGCACGTGTGTCTTTCTACTTCTGACGAATTGCTATGATGATTTCACATATAGGCTATGAAGGAGTTCATTCCTCAATTGCTAGCATTGTGCACACTGAGTGGATATTTTGTTGGATCACTTTCACAGTTTGTCCTTGGAGATTGCTGTATGCAGCCTTGCATCTATCAGGTCGGACTTCATTATTCTCACTATAGATTCACTTGTTCATCTTTTGTAGAATAATTTCAGTGATTTATGTTATGAGCTACTTTCTCCCGAGAAACCTGTGGCAGCTATTTGTATCGGAAATTTTCGAGAAAAGAGGGAGGACATATCCAAAGTTCTACAGCGGCTTTGGATCCATGGTACAACTGATGCTTGCAGCTTTCCATGTTGCTGGTAAGAATATCTAAATTACTGTGGTCAGCAGTTGATGTAGCAATTTGCTTTGTTGGTAAAAATGTGCTGCTAAACAAACTGCATCGTAAAAGACTTAATATTGTGTGGACATATCCTATACATGTACCTGCACCTGGAGTTAAGTGGTATCATACTCAGCTAAGCGTGACAAAGTACCTGCAGTTCTGCCCTTGAGAAAGATTTATTAACACATATTTTATCACGTGGATGGTATTCGTTTCCTGCGAGTGATTTATGAATTGTGACTAGTATACTATATTTCAGTCATTTGCAAGTTATTAGTAATGATATATATCATACGACTCACATGAAACGAATGATGTTCATGTTACTACATTTGTATAGCATGTGCATGAATATGTTGCCTTTCTTATGTGTGCTACTATTATGTTTACAAGGATTTCAGAGAGCATTTGGCTTGCAATAAATGAGTTATAAAAATGCCTTATGCCTGAATAGCTATAACGTCCAAAATAATTATAGCTGTCAGCGTCCTATTTTAAACACTTTATATTACACCATTTTTCTATGGTAAAATACATCTTGGGGTCTTACACTTGTTCCATGCACTAGCTCTGTGCCAGTATTGCAATGTCCAATACCCCACGGGGTTCAAACCTGCCATACCTTTTGGCAGTAGTAAACTATTCGCTTCAAATTTACAGAGGTCCCTTATTTATTGGGTTGTTCTGTTCATCAATTTTTATGTCATTCGGTACGGAGTTACTGTTGAACATACTATGTGTAGGTTTTCCCGCTTCATTTGCGCAAATGATATAATCACTGCACGCAATTTGCCCAAATCATTGGTGCGAAAACGCGCATAGTTTGTTCAACTGTATCTCCGTAACGAATGGCGTAAAAATGAACAATACTTACAAACCAAATTTGAAGCAATTTTGTTACTCCTGCCAAAAGATATGGCGGGTTTGAACCCCGTGGGGTATCATACATTGCAATAATGGCTCAAATAGTATTTCACCATAGAAAAATAGTGTAGTATGAAGTGTTTAAACTAGGACGTTGATAGCTATAAAGTATTGTGATTCAGATGTAAGGCATTTGTATACCTATTATAAAATTAGAATGATGAGGCAATATTCTCATGAACTGTCCCAATTTGTATAAGGTACAATGTTTATAATGATAAAATTATAACACCACAACAGTGATTTTGTTGAACACTGACCTGTATAGCGTATCTAGATTTCAGTCTACAGTAAATAAAATAATTTCATCAGTTTTATTTTTGTTTCAATGTATTTTAAAATCAAAATGTTTTCCAATTGCTTTAAAATGTACAATTGTTAACTGTAGATCTACCGATGTTATCTAACTATAGATAACATTTTTCCTTTCATGCCTTTCAATCATATTCTAAGCGTCATTTGAAGCATAGCAACCAAACAACCTAAGTTGTGATTAGCATCCATTAAGGCACTAGCAAAACATAAATTGACAATTGCTGTTGATTTACAAAATGGAGCGTTAACCTGGATACAGACTAAAGTGGTTAGAAATGCAGGCAAAACCGAATCTGTCACACTCAAGAACATTTTGTGTTCAGCAAAGTGAGTGATAATACCCTAGATGAGCATTTTTATAGTGGACCAAGCATATTCCAATGTTCCTAAGTAACTCCTTATATTGTATTAAGAGTGCAATAGAACATGGCTTTTCTAACAGAATTAAATGGTGTCTCTAGCCTTAACATATTCCTGGGTTTAGATTCCAACTTTGCCAAACAATTTTAACTATCAAGCCCTAGTTATGCAGTGAATTTCGTTTCAATCCAACTACTAGGCAGGTAGAAATTGTCCAAAACACTTTTTGGACTGAATCTTAACTATTAGGTCAGTTAACTATTGTACATTTTAACATGTTACTGAGAAACTGTTGTAAAAAATATCAGTTTTTCATTTTTGACATTTTAATACATTGAAAAAGACCTTTAAACCAATCTATTTTTTTTATAGGTACAAATATCACGTTAACTATCCACTATACTGTATTAGCCAATTTCAATACTCAATGCTCTGCATTATGTGATATTTTATTTTTGTGATTTCACACAGCTACAGTGAGCTGAGTTTGTTGAAGTCAATGATACAAGCCACTGTTTCTGCTCTGGCTCGGTGCATTTCGTTTGAGGCAGAAGAACTAGAACTAGACTATCATAGCTTGTCCCCAGAGCACATACGGCAAATTTTTTGTAAAGCTGCAGAAATGTTGCCTGAAATTTGTGAAATGCTGAGAATAGCTGGAGACCATCTTGTGGCAGCTTATGCATTAGGGTGCTCCATTCAGCCTGTCTCTGACCTTAGCACACTCTTGTTGCAAAAGATAGCAGCTGTACACTTGGGAATCACTCTCAGTGTGCTGGTATTCCCATGCTCACCAATAGATCCAGTCGGTGTAGAAAGATCAAAGTGGAAATATCTTAATGTTATGGTAGGTTTGTTCATTGTAGTGTTCATAGAGTGATCTTTTGTATGCTTTTGTAGCTGGAACAACTGTCAAAGCGTATGGCTGTGTATAGCAATTACCTCAATGTCACTGTTGGAAAGCAGCTTAATGACTTGTACACCAAAAGTGGTCTTGTAACATCTGCTGTCACGCCGTATTTGCGGTCTATGAAACAAAAGATTAATATTCTGGCTTTGCAACTGCAGGCTGTTGATAAGAAACAACGTCCAAACCCTTTGAAGGTGACTTATTAAATTGTCTGTGTGGTCACCAAGACTGGATTGTATGTTTGCTTTGTAGTACCCTCAACTTCTAAAACTGTGCTTGGATTTGATGAAGAGTATTTGCTCGCCACACAAAATTGAAGGTTTGCTGAATGCCATTAAAGGCAATGAAGCTGGCAGCCAGGAGAAAGTACGGTCATGGAATATGGCTGTAATGGCTGCTCTGAGTAGAATTGTGACTGACTATGGTGACTACCCTGACATGGTCCAACCATTAGTCATGGCATTGCTACAAGTAAGTAGCGTTATGTGTATGGTGTGGTCTTTTGTGACTACTAATAAATAGGTTGTGGATGGATTAAATACTGCAGCTGACATTGTCAACTGGCAACATCATCAAAAGGTATGTTCATGTTTCTATATTATACATAGTTCTCCTCATGCCTTTTTAGGATGGTGCTGCACAACTGTACTCTATCAGTGTACATACACTTGATAACCTTTTATCCCCTGTCGTCCTACGCGTAGGATTCAAGTTAAAATTAATTTTTAGCAAACTCATATGAACAGAGAACAAACCAAAATCTCATTGTACTGTACAAATGGTTAATCAATTCAGAAAATACTGGTACTTCCTTGCAATTCTTAATCTTTAATCTATCTTGAATTCAGGATCGGTAAAATCCTGAATTCAGGATAATGAGTTCTTCTGTTTATAACAACCATTGCAGTGAAAATTAAAATAATGAAAACATAGAAGCTGTTTGTTTCAACAATGGTTTGCACATTCTATAGCATGGAATAATTTTAATCATCTAGAAAGCTGCCCAAACTTCAAGGATGCATAAGCACATTTCGTTGCTCTCGCTTACATAAGTTAGATGATTAGCAATTTGTAGTTTGGAATGCTTACAAAGAGCATTGAACATATCAATTTTACTCCTTTTCACTACTTATTGGTGGTAGCACCTCCAGACTCTTGGTAGAAATTGTATTTTTATCAAACTTGTACACAAAATAATAGAAAAGTGTAATTTATGATCACTGTCCGAGCATTCCCCTTTCTTTTTATGTGCCAACAGTACTGGTGACAGCATTTCTACCAATGCCAGGTATTTCTGCATCACTCTGAACAACAGAAATGCATTTTTATTTTTATTTTGCAGAGGCTAACCATCGTATCACCCTCTATGACTCGCTTCGCTTAGTCCGCCTTGAGTTCATTCGATGCTCCATGCCTCCTGTATCCCATATTCTTGAATTTGCATATATGGTTTTCTTTTGTAACAGCTTCTATCTTGAAAGTAAGCTTCCTGCTCTTTCCTCAACTTTATACCTGACTTCGATGGTAACCTCTGCATTATTTGCGAAGGAAACTAAGCCTAAACATTGTTTTTGTTTTTTTTTTTTAAAGGATAAAAAAATTGATCGACTAAAATGATAGCGCTGTTTAGGTGAAAGCTTACAGAAGCGAAATAGCAAAATCATCGATACCGTTCGAATTGATGTCGATACGATCAGTGTAAAGTCATCTGAATTAAGATTAAGGATGAAAATAGATTAAAGGTTAAAAGATTGTCACATACAGTCAATAATGTATATTTCATTATGCAAGGTTTTAGTGATACAAACCATAGCAATTAATATGCTGGAACATGCATGCGTGTTATTCGATGGAAGATTGCCACGGATTTAACCCCTATTCACTCAAGCTTTTGTCCTGTATACAGGACAAATTTTCATTAACACCGGTTCCGTGAAATTAGACGACCTTTTTCGTCGAACCATGCTTTCTAAAAATTAGTCGCAAGGCCTCCAATTGTCTGGAAAAGCATATTTTTAGATACTTTAACTATCACCTAGCCATTTGGCGCTGTCATCTGTCTTATATCTGTTGTGGACACTTACCTGTATGCTTTCAAAGTGATGCGGTTTTATGTTTTTCGGTCACGAAGCATTGCAGAGTACACTTTTTTCCTAGGCAATTAAGAGCCACTATGGATACGATTTTAAACGTCATTTGGTACTACTAGGAAGCCACAATAGATATCGTTTTGGCAGTTAGCTTAGATCTTGTACAAAACTCACTTACAGTTATTTACCTCGTTCGAGGGCTTACGTACATCAATGTAGTTCATTAATGTCTGGGTACGAGAAATTAATAACTGGACGAAAAGCCTCTGTATTTTAGCTCACGTGCACATATTTATGCGTAAATAGTACCCACGTGATGCCTAATTATAAGGTGTTTGGGCCTGGGCACGACCAAATTTGGATCTGGTATCGAGATCCAAACTAGTCCTGTGACCCACGTGATGCTTAATGATTAGGTGTTTGGGCCTGTGCACGACCAATATTTGGGTCTGGAGTCGAGATCCATAGAAGTTTAGTGTCTGTTTCAACGCTAGCAAGATGGGTTACTGCCAGAATTGTTTGAAGCGCTACCTATCCTATCCAGTTGAGCACTTAGATACTGTTTTTAGACTCAAAAAACCTTGTCAGAAAAAAGTGTCCCATTTCCGGTAAGGTCTTTATCCTCTCGACTGTAAACAAATGTAGGTCCTCAGCGGAAGTAGTTACAAGGCTGGCAGTAACTCCAAACATCGTCTAAGGAGTTGAACTACTTCATACACTGGTATTAGTGACAATTGGTACCGTTCCGACTAATTTTCCAAAAAGTGAGTTCGACAAAATAGGCCAAAAAAGTCGTCTAATTTCACGGAACCGGCGTTAAATTTTTTTATATTCTAACAATGTCCAATTGAAGATTTTATCGAAAGAATGGTTCAATAATTGGTCCAAGATATTTTTAATGTGGCATGTCTAGTCTCTACAATCATACTTTGTAAATGAAAATTATCTTATTAAAATTATTATATATTTTGAATACATGAACGAATGAATATAACATCACATTATGTTGCTCTTTCACGTTGGTTATGGGATCAACTTCCTTTGAGCTAGCAGATGGACAGCACCCCTTAGATTATGATGCAACTTCCCATATATGGTTGTCTTCTTATGAAAAGACATTTGACTATTTATTACTTTAATATCCATAATGGTTTAGGAGATACACATTGCTGACTTCACTTGATAATCTCAACTTTGAAATGATATACACTTTGAGCATAGTTGAACGTTTTACATCAAATCCAAGATCTTATGAAGTACAAGCGATGCATGGTATGCATTTTGGAGGGAGGTGAAAGGGTTAAGTGATAAATTAGTTTATACAAATACTGTGGTTGACAATCACCACTTCTATTAACCAGTGCGGACACAATATTGAACTTAGTATTTTTGGAAAATAAAAATGTTGATTATGGATAACCCCTGAGATCCTGAAATAACCCCTGAGAACCTGAAATGGTTTAATGTGTAGCAGCCATTTTGAGTTGATTAACTGTACGAAAGGCTAAGTGTGTTTCAACCTCAGCAGTCAATACTACAATTTTCATCCATTTGTTAGTGTAAACGGTTTATATTTTAGTTTTGATTGCTGAGGATGTAACCCATTGAGGGCCCAATCGAAATGGCTGCTACACATAAAGCCATTTGAGGTTCTCAGGGGTTATCCATAATAAACATTTAACTCGAAGTCCAGCATTGTGTCCACACTGGTTAAACCTTCTTTATGCAGTATTTGTGAAATCTCTTTTTAACCCTTTCACGTCCCTCAAAATTGCATACGATATATTGATTGTACTTTGTAACATCTTGGATTTGATGTAAAACATGTAACTATTGTATATCAAGATAAAACATTAATAAGTTTACCTTATCAGTGACGTGGTTAATTGTTCAGCAATGTGTATCTCCTAAACCATTAAGGATATTAAAGTAAATGGTCAAATGTCTTCTCTATGAAATCAACCATTTATATGAAGTTGCATGAAAATCTGAGAGGTACTCCCCATCTGCTAGCGCAAAGTAGGTTTATGTCTGCTATTTGATTGATGTCTTTGTTGCTCATCCCCTTCTAGAACAAATGTGTTGACATTGCAGCGGATCTTCTAGATTTTACCAGTAAATGTCATCTGAAATGGTTGGAATCAGCAATGGTAGTGCTTTCTGATAGATCAACACAAGGTAGAGAATTTCATATCAACATTCTGCTGCACACGCTTAAGCAGAATTTTGGGTTCCGTGATTGTGGGCAGTCTTTATTAAACACTTACTACACATGCATTTGTGAAACAGATGGATTTAGAGTGAAGGCTGTATTTACAGTCCACATTAATTTTTGTATATTTATTTAGGAACACCTACAGATGAATGGAACATTACAGCAAAGCAGTACGTTGATTACTTTTAGTTTGTCAAATTGGACATCTTGCATGTACAGGGTACATCTATACTATGCATAATATTGTCTACTACATTGATAGTGGTTACATGTACTAATCATTCAATATCTTACAATGGCTAAAACACATTTAGCACATTTAGGGTGTTTGACTACAAAAAATGTCCTAATTATTAGCCTGTTCCCAGTGAATGAGGCCAAAAGCAGCAAACAACTGTCTCTAACTATACGTAAATCATTTAGCCTCGATTTTGGTAATCCAGATGGGCAACAGATAGAGCTGCATCATTCAGTGAAAAGTGTGTCCATTGTAGACAATAGCAGATGTGCTGTATCAAATGATTTTTGAGGTACAGTATATGTTAAGTTAATAACTCACTCATTTGATAATCGATAAGAGCGCTTACAGTTAAGTAGACGATAACTTATTGGATTTGGCAGGTCTGGTTTCCTGCTCCTTGTGTAAGGGTGGGGATGGGTATCCCACCCCTTATGTAAGGGGGAGGGGTGTGGCATGTGGACCTGTCACATCACCTAATGTGATGGAGACAATTGGTAAGTTTAAAACTACCTAAAGAATGTGAGGTGCAGCGGGTGGCAACTTCACACGAGGCAATGGTGATTGCAAGCGCATGCGCGTGCAATCATAGGAGAGGAGGATGTGGGAGACTACACTCCTATATTAACTGTATTTAACGTCATTTTACACCGGTTCCATGAAATTCAAATACAACACTGTTGAGGACAGCTGGAAGAATGAGTTCACAGCTAGGTGCTATAGCCTCTAGCTCCACGAGATCCTTCATGTAGATGTATGGGATATACATATAATCATTGGCTGTGTTGAAAAAGCCGGCATGCTGTATGCACATCTCTCCATTTATGTGGAAGCTCACACCACTACGACAGAACAGTTAACTAGTTTAGGTGTGCATCATTACATGCTTACCGATGTTTTAATGACCTGCTCCTTCAATTATATACATTATATACATGTACGTGTATACATTGCATGAAATCGGACTGGCAACTGTTAATTAAAACGTCCACAACTATTAGTAACGACCCTGCCCATGACCTGGAGAGCGGGATCTGCCAGATTGACCCAGCCTGGGGCATTCTGCTGTCGGTGTGGTTGATCTCCTATCACACACGCATGGCGATACTAGCAGTGATTCTCACTGAACTTTCAGCAGGGTTCAATGGCCGGCCCCGTAGTTTGGGGTAGAACAGGTCGCTGGGCCTGCATCTGATATTGCCACTGAGGGCAAAAACCAGCCATATTAGGGCATGCCTATTGGACAATGTGAGCATGACCCACAAACACTTCATTGAACAGGGTTGCGTCCTCCACAGCCAACAGCAATTTATGCAAGACGTTTTGCTGCGCCAGTGCCTGACGATGATAGATCCTGTCATATGCGACCCATCCTGTCCCATCAAAATTCCTATCCGACCTAATTACCCTTCGCATATATATTATTGGCTGGTGAAAATTGTAAACGTTAGGATAGCATCTACTATAGAAGCTGGCAGTGTACTGAGTTCGGAACCTTAGTGGGAATTCACCCATGTACCAATATCTAAATGCACAACATATTATTGAATTAACACATACTTTCACCATATTACACAAAAATGAACACTCAACAGTGCACTTCATCTTGCTACTACAAGAAGGGACTGCTAGTCAACTCGGCAACGTCCATACGAGAGACCGCTGGTCAACTTGGTAACGTCTATAATATCAGTCCTACGCACCTAGCATACACAATATTCCGATAAGAGCTATCAATTGTCAATAATGTGGTCCACTGTCGCTTAACTTAGAGCCTAACTTCACATAATCTGGAAGTGACTGTACATTGCAGGAAGCTGCAGTATCCTAGTCTGACATAGCCACACCCTTGTGCTTTGCGGAGGATCTGGAGACATTCCCATACCAAATCATTTCTGGTACTTGTAAGAAAAACCATTCAGAAAGGATTTTTGATATCACTGGAAGCTTGGCTTCAGTTTGCATCCAACCACATTTTCATGCTCGAAACCAAGATACATTGTCTTTTTTTTTCCATCGTGAAATTCTTGTTTAGCTTGGCCCATCTATTTTGCATGCTTTCCATGACCCAAGCCCTTTTTAAAAAATTAGTTAATTGGTAAATAAAAATTCTTTAGCTTGTTAAAATACATATTGATCGATTGTGTATTCAGATTTGTGTATTCTTTAATGTGTCCTCCAATGCGTAGGATTATGATCATTGCGGTGGATGTTTCCCATTACTGCATCTCAAGTTACAAAAAAATTCCTTTATCCTGGAAGGCTGCTGTCACCTCTCTGCTAGAAACTGTGTGGGCTTATTGGCAGTGCATTGACAGGCATGACAAAGCAAGAGAGAAGGAAAAAGAGGAGCTTTATGTGTACAAAACGCGACATACTTCAGTCAAGGATGAGGAAGACTCATTAGATTCATTGTTCCCTAGTTACAGCAATAGTGCTGAGCCAGATGTTGATGGACACCAGTTTGAAAGGGAGAAATCTGATATAGCCGATGACTCTTGTGATATGGAGAAACAGAAAGAGAAGCAGCTAATGTTGATGCACTTCACCTGTGCTGAAATGATGAAGATCTGTGGGCTCTACATGCATCTTTATAGTCACGATTGTCCTAAAAGAATTTTACCATGTTCTCAAGCAATTTGTGTACCATTTTCAACTCTATATGAACTGACTGCAAGCTTGATGAGAAAAGGGAGTCCTGTGCCAGGTAAGACCACATCCTAGGTATTGTGTACACTTGCAAAAATCAAACTTATTTTGATGACCACATATGCATTGTGATCAGTTTGTTATAGCTGCACACCTGTATCATAATATCAATATTATGGAAACATTGACTTATATCATTGCTAACCACATAGGGTCGTTTTTGGATGACAAACTTGCTGCTGGGCATATTAGGATGTGTGCCTATGCTCTTAAAGAAGTGAAACCTCCTACCGACAGCCCGAGGTATATAAGAATGATTTATGAAATTATTTTTTAACTGCTTTTGATCCTCCTAGTATTTTCAACATCTACAAGGATCCTTTGACTGGTGAATCGCAGAAGGCTCTGCTTGTAGTGGACAAAGTGAGATCACAAGTTGAAGGACTCTTAACCCAGTGGCCAGAACATCCGGTTTTGATGCAGGTATTGGCACAAGGTCTTGTGTGGAATTTTAACTTGCGTTCATAAATTCAAAGATACTGATTGGATGTGGAAAAGCACTGCAGTCTGATATCAATGACCCTCTGATGAAAATCCTGGCTGGTTTAGAGTACATACTGCTCAAAGCGCAGGTAAGGTCTCATTTATAGGTGAGGATATTTTTGATGTTACAGTGTCGGCTCGGAAATGTAGAAAGTAACACCTCGGAACTGTCGACTTTTACAGCGATTCATTGTGTACTTAGGAGTCGCATAATTCGATAACATGGTCAGAGCGGTAATGGATTCTGGTTGCCTAAGTCCACAGTCCATATTATGATCATATAATATTATGTAACCTTTTCCAGCCGTCACACGTGCTTCCTAGCTGAACTACTTGTACTCGTACGTACAACACGAATACTCGCGCGCGCGTTCACATGCACACACACGCACAAGCACAGTTAAGACCAATACACGTGTGTTATATATATATAACATACATAGCTAAAGTTCGAAGGGTTCAGTGAAGGTGTAAAAGCTGCACACTATACACGTATACACCTGCATGTGAAGTTCATTTATGTCATTGTGAATTCAACAACAAATTAAAGTTGACAGCACATATAATCCAGCTTACCTAGCGCTTCGACGTACTAAGCAGAGTGAACGGAAAGTGCTCCTTAAATTAGGCTCGTGTAGAAAAGCGTCGTATTTTTCCTATTTAAGACTTCTTAACTGTTTGTGCGTGTGTGTGCGTGTGTGCGTGTGAACACGTGCGCGAGTATTCGTTTTGTAAACTCAGAAGCATCAGCCTTACTACATACAAGTACAAGTACGTTACAGTAGATTCGGCTAGGAAGCACGCGTGACCGCTGGAAAAAAAGTTACATAATATTATGTAATCATAATATGGACTGTTGACAGGCAACCAGAACCATTACCGCTCTGACCACATTATCGAATTATGGGACTCCTAAGTAAACAATGAATCGCTGTAAAAGTCTACAGTTCCGAGGTGTTACTTTCTACATTTCCGAGCCGGCGCTGTATTGTACATGCATATATGTATACCTATGAAGTGCAGATAGCCAATTTTGAGGTTACTTAATTATCGAAGTGGAGAATAGCATTGAGGAAGTAAATTGAAATATGATGGTCAAATTAAGCAGCATTGTGGTGGTACATTGTCAAATGATACATCTCTTTGTCTGAATATTGTTGAACATTTTTTCCCCGACCAGTTTATTGTATAGGGTTTCACTATTCAAGTGAAGGTGTGTTTAAATTCAATATTTCAGGCTTGATCCTGAATATATATTTTAATCAGTTTTAAAAAGTAATCATATACAACTTCAGGCATTCTTTAGGTACAAATGTTTGAAGTTTCTTTTGCAATATCTTTTTGGTGTTTTTTTAAAGCATCCAGTACAACTTAACCTTTAATCTCCAGGCAGTGGTCCTTTATCAAGGACCACAATGGTCCTTGATAAAGGACCACCACATGAAAGCTTTTTAATTAATTGAAATAACATTGTATTTTTAAAATTTATATTTTGTTATGATCTCCAATCATATTGAATGAATGTTAGTTGAAAAAAGCACTTTAAAAAAGTTTTATTTATTTTATAATAAATCCGCAGCCAAATGAGTTTAATGCAAAAATAAGCGAAAAAAGTGAAGAAAGTGAATCGGTTACTTTTTTTACATGCAACTTCACACCCATATTTGCTTTTTTACTAGGGAACACGTTTCTACATTAGTGTAACACTGCCCTATAACTGTATTCATGATATATGCCATACTCTTTTCTCCAATCCTTATGTTTGATGAGATGAATGAATGTGGTTTGAGTGAAATCTATGAATGATACCATTTACATGACAAGCAAAATTAGCATTTCGGAGGAGAATTTTTATGAATGACAAAGCAATCCCTAATCCTTTAGTTAGTACTTTTTACTGAAGTTAATTAACCATTCATATATTGTGGTTTTATTGAACAAATTATTTATGTGTTTATTGGTAATATGAATATGAAACTTTCAATTTTTAATAACTATTATTTAATTTCAATAAAACCAATGGTAACCAACATGTTTGTGTAAACAAAAATGGATTTAACCCTTTCCCATCACAGAAAATTGCAAAAATAGATCTCTCGCCATTACGGATAACAAATTGATTGATGAATTGAATGCATGTTGTGTTACAAATATGATGAAAAAAAAATCAGGTCTTTATCAGAAGTGATACACATGAAATAATCATGAATAAATAACATCCTTCCAGGCCTACTTAGGTAGATGATTGGCAAAGCAAGTATTAGAACTTGCGTTACAGAAGGGCACTACTTTGTTTGCAGCAATATTACTGCAACCAATACAGTAGTAGGAACATTTTGAATGGCATGCTGTGCACTTTCGTTGCACATTACATGTTGATGCAGTTTTCATCTGATACATTGGTAAATCTTTCAATTTACATAAGTAATGATGAGAAGTGTCAGTGTGACTTTCATGGGCCTAAAATGCAGAGAGAGAGAAAAGTAAATTTACTACATCTAGAAGTAGAATCATGTTTACCTCCTCAATAGCTTTCTCTTCATTTGAATGTCGGCGAACCATTCGCCCATCTTCTAGAAACTCATTGAAAATCAGCTGATGACTCAGTTTGCCAATGAATGCAGTAAAGTTATCAACAACTTGAGGATCTGAAAAGGCCTGTTCAGACTCATATTTGTAGACCATGTATGCATCAACTATGCAGATCCCAAAAACGGTTCCAAACATACGATGCCACCAACAATGAGTGTACCATTCACGTTCCATTGCAAGCGAGCCTTGGCGCAAGTGATCATGTACGTCAATTACACTGAAGTGTTCAAAAAAAAGCTCAATCATATGTGGCCGTTTGACACTTTTCTCGTATGCAACCGTTACTGGTTCACCATTTACCACCTCCCTGCGGTGACGTGGGCGAATGCTTGGCTGCCCTGGGTTTGTGGAGCCACAGTTTGATATGATGAACTTGGGTTTCTTGTCGGCCCATCCACATGCATAAAACTGCCCTGCACGGACAGTTGTTGCCTCAAGCAGAATGTGATCACCACGATTGGGCTTCATACCCTCAAGCTCTCCTGCAGCCCACATGGTTAATAAACGCTTAGGGTAACCTTTAGTTGCTGTTTTTACGATGCCCATGAACCGAAGGCCATGAATTTTCAGAGCCTCCAGTGTTTTAACAGAGGAAAAGGCACTATCGGCATGAACAACACGTGAGGACCCAAAATAGCCCTGTGTCAATCGCAGAGTGATAGCCGTCCCTTCTCCATACTCAGCACAAAATGGTTTGGCAGCCTGACGATCTTTGCCCTCCATAATGTCTAGCTTCAACATGATCCCAGTGATCCCACAACAAAGTGACTTCATTTCTGCACCTACTCCTTCTGGCTTCCGTGGGATCTTAGTCTTGTGTGGCATCCCGTCATGCCTGTATTTTCCATCAGAACCATTCCATGCTGACATGCATTCATCAACTGTGAGATGATAGCCTGGAGTAATATTGTTGTAGCGAGTGGCATTGAAAGCCTCTACAAATGGACGGATTGGGTACCAAGGATCATTCTTACACTCGGAGGCTGACTTTAGTGGAGCAAAACTCAAGGCACTGGTGATATCCTGAAACCGATGGCGGGACATACCAAAACGAGTGCCATAATCAGCAGGACTAAACACCGTACCTTCTTCAAAAGAATGTTGCCAATACACAGTAATAGGCCCCCGTCTTGGTTCTGCAGCCATAGCTACACGCAATCCCAGCCACTTGATAAACTCCCCCTTGGAAACATGTTGCTTGCCCTTTGAATCCATACATTCATTAATATGCCTCAATGTTGTTGGCATGCCTACCATCGGATACATTAGGTAGAAGTGATCAACAATCCTTCTAGGCTGGTCTCTGAGTAAACATGGCCAGTGAATGTATGGTTCATGTTGTCTTTCACCTTGAGCAGGATCGATTGGGATTCCATCCTCTTTGATTACCCATTGTACTCCATTTGGACAGTACAGAGGATCAGCAACAACACTCCTCCCTACGTGTTCTGCAGCACTACTTGCCCCTAGGTGGTCATTTTCCATTGCTTCACTACAGAAATTAACAAATTAATTTAATTGGACCCACCCCCCAATTAACAAACCTATTCTCTTCGATCGCTGGTATCGTTGGCTCATCGTCACTAAGGCTACTTTCACTTTCCACATCACTAGAAGAGATTTCAGAACCACCTTCTTCAACATCTTTATCGAGATCGCAGTTCTTCCGCTTTCTGCATCGCTGATTCTCCTCAACCACGCCTTCTTTATCGATGCCCCGAACTGTTTCCTCCGTTGTTGTGCCGTCCGACCACTTCACCCGTATCCTACACTTGTGACCTGCCCCTATGACCTCCACAATACTTCCAGAACGATTCTGGTTCTTTTTTATCTTTCCTACCACGGCATCACCGACAACAAAGTTCTTCCCCATTTTCGCCGTGTTACCCGCAAATTAATAAGTTCGCAACGTTTGAAAGCTTTTATCTCGTGACGCAAGATGAAAGATAACGAACAAAGACCATTCCCAAGTAGCACGCGCTTATCTAAATCAGCCGGAGTATTGTTAGAATTTTTTCAGTAAGCGTTAGTTGTATTCCGAAGCTTAGTTTGCCGTCCTTGATAAAGGACGATCGTCCTTTATCAAGGACGGCTGGAGATTAAAGGTTAAGGTGTGTTTTTATTTTTATTTTGAAGGGGGGAGGTGGTGGGTCGTTTTGTAGGCACTGTCCCTTAAAGCCATGACACTTTCCAAATGTTGTAAGTAATGTCTGGTCACTCAAAGCAATGACCATCTGTAATTTAGTTTAAACTTTACCCAACTGCTGATCTCGCTGAGTCCCCTGGGTCAACTAACTTCTGACATCCTTTAATAATGATATTAATTGATGGTGGCATTCCTGTGAGTAATCATCATAGTTGGAACAGGGCAAGCCTGCCTCGCTTATATTAGAACACCTTGTCAGAACCTGGCGGCTGCATCGGCACTGATCGCCTACCTGCCCTAAAAGTGCTACCCAGTGTTGGACATATGTTTATTCATGAGCCATTTAAGAAATACATGTATGCCCCGCATCCCACATCCTCCCTACTCCTTAAGCTTTTTTTTTAAGGGGGGGGGGGGGGGGGCATCGATTTCTGTTCCATCAACCCTTGGGATCTGACCTGCACAACCAGATTGTGGAGTTTTTGATGCCAGTTGCGGTTGGCTGCCTCAATTCTGAAGCTGCAGCCTTTGTAGTCATCGGCTGGGAGCGCTACCACCACCAGCGCTTTTTGCACCTTGATGTCAGAGTGAGGTTTCAGGAGTTGCTTGCCTTCATGGTTGAATTTTATACCAATAACCGGCAATTCATATGCATATGCATGCACAATGCAGCTGGCTCCTAGCTTACTGAAAAACTGTTCACTGTGGATGACAGCCACTATGGCAAAGGTAAGGGTGGCCTTGATATTTTAGTGAGTACTTGGCCGCCTGTAGGTGTGCCTGAATTTCCAGGCGGCATGGAAGCATATCTCTTGATTAAACCTGCAGCACAATGCCTGGCTGCCTGGCTGCGTTGCACTGTACTGAGCACTGACTGCAACAGTCCATGGAGCTTAAGGCATGTCTGGGCAAGCATCAATGGAGTGTTGCTCTCTAAGACACTGCTTACACCTGGCAACTGGCTTTGTCCTCCTTGAAAAGGCTTCATTGTGAAGGGTCTGGTCCTCAACTGCCCAACTGAGGGTCACGCTGCTGCTGCTGCTGCTGCTGCTGCTGCTGCTGCTGCTGCTGCTGCTGCTGCTGCTGCTGCTGCTGCTGCTGCTGCTGCTGCTGCTGCTGCTGCTGCTGCTGCTTGCTGCTGATACAGTCAGTCATATGTCACCCAGGTGTGACCGATTTCCTGGCACAGCAAACAATTTGCCGCATTTACATAAACATATCTGGGGTGCTCGCTGGGAATTTTGTGGAAAGAATTGCACTCCTTAAGCATAAGCATTCTGCCCATATTGAAATGTGTGAAATTGGGACAAACCTATGCGCGAGCCTCAGGGTAATGCTCTGTGAGCTGCTCTCTGATAGGATCTCTGATTGTGTAGCAGCTATGCCATCTTGATGAACCCCAGCCCCTCAATGCGAGCTACCAGCTTTGAGGCAGGTGGGCTGCTGGTAGTGATGAACTGCTAATCAGAAAAGCTCTATGGGGAAAACACAGCTGAGGCTAGCTAGCCAGCTGTGTTGACAGAGGAGGCTGAGAGCTTTTGTCATTAAACGTGGTCAGCTGCTACTGAGCATGTGATGGGAGGAGAGAATTAGCACATAACCACCGCATACCCTGATATGGGGCCTGACAAAGTATCTTCACTTACATCTCACCATGCAACACCCATGATCTCAAACCACATTAGGGCTCAAGTGTAATTAGGATGTGACAAAAGTTGGGAGACATTGGGGTGTTATCTATACATGTGTTTTCCGGCTTCAAATGTGTTGTTACATATGTCCCTTTGCAAATTTAATAATAACCAGCTGTTGTGCGGACAGCATCACCTTACAGACCGTGCAGGGTATGAACTAAGTTGCCTTGTGGACCATGCAGGGTCTGACCATACATGATTAGCGAGCGGGCCATGCCGGGTCTGAATGATTAGGCACACTGCACTAGCTGACTCTGAATCATGCAGGATTTGACTAAGGCTGACTGAAACAAGCCTGACAAAGCTGCACAAGCCGGCCTGACCGTGGCAACACGGAAAATGAGTTAAACTACCTGATCCAAAACTGGCCATGGCTCTTGATCACCCCTACTACGAGTAGCTTTAAATCGTGACTGAGCCATTTCCTCACTTGTAAAAAGCATATCCATTGCCTGAAGAGTGAACTTTATGGGACCTTTAGCAGGAATTGTGCTTACGTGACATTGTATCTTGAGACGTCTGGCCCTGCTCCTGGCTTTGCCTCTCTGCGGACACTGGGGGAAGACGCTGCGACAGCCATTCCAGCTGCGCTACTGAAAAGGAGGGTTCCTTGCCACTCATTGCTGCAACCTCAACTGCTGCTGCATTCGACTGCCACGTGGAAACCTATATATGTTAAAGCTACCGATCACATGCTGTTAGTTGCATTAGAACTATATTAAAACTTCATGTAACCACTAACTTATTGTACGAACGTGCAGCGGGAACCGTGCGGGAACATAGGTTCCCGCCCGGGAACCACATTTTGAGCTGTATTGTAACGTTAATGGTAGAGTTATGAGCAAAGAAATGATGTATGTTTATAAAGGTACTAGTGCTGCTTCTAGTGCATGAAAATGAACACAAAAATACTATAAAAATTCTGAGATTTTCAACAGCATATGAGTACTACACGAGCGCGTAGTTGCTAATCAGTATTGAAGGTTCCCTTGCAGTTGTCCCAGTTAATTGATTTTTGTGTAGCAATGATTAATGTTGTATCGTATCCGAATAACAATTTCACTAAGAAAATGCAGGTCCTTTATCCCGAATTAAAGTAAAAGTTGTAAATCGATCCATGAAAGTTGAAATAAACAAATAAATTAAGTTCATTTTGTTCCCGCGTTTTGCATTGTTTGTTCAGTTACGTAAGTTAATGGTTCTCTATAAACTCCGGCTCCGGCCATTACCCAAAACGTCTTTCACAGTTCCATGGACTTCTCGTTCAGATGCCCAAGGTCTAAATATGTCTCCCACTTGTCGGCACCCAAATATGACACTTGGTTTGGCTTTCACACGATCGCCCGCTTTCGAGCCTGGCGCCATTTCTTGCGGTCAATTAATGTTAAATGTTTAATATTGCGACAGCTCAGCGTACTTAAGGCTGCCACTTAATGAATTTACGTCATAAAAAATGGCGACTATGTACAAAAAGTCAAATCCCACGCAAGAAGCGTCACCTATGATAGAAACTTTAGACGAGTGTATTTTATACACTGTTCCAACTATTTGTAACGTTCTATGATTAGAAAACCACCCTGCGGTATGTAACCGCTTGGAATACGGCGATATATCCAATTACGGCTGTATGCCAGGATGTTGCGATCCGTGTCTTAGAAAACTAATGGGGTATTTAAAATCCCCATATGTTTGCACGTATTATGCCGACTGGGGAATTAAAATAATTGGCTTGCTGTACTCACAACAACCATGCACAAAGTTCAAAATGGCCGACCAGCTGCACAAAGACTAATGAATCTTCGATGCATGGTCCAGTTATTGAAATCCCCAATCATAAGCCATAAGTATCAACCTAGAGGAACCTGCCAAGCATTAAAAAGTTACCTTCGAGCTGCATTTTCACCCCGGCGTTTTAGAAGTTCGTTAATACGCGGGTCAAGTACAGTGGTTATTAACAAATAACCAGGCGGCTGATTAGTGTTGCTCGACAGCTGCTGTTAATTTTTGGCAATCGTTAGTTTGGGAGCATATAACGCAAATGTTATGCTGTGGATCTATCTAGGGTCATAATAGGTATGAAAGTTGTACAAAAGTAGACGTCATACGCTAACGGGAGATCGATAAGCAACGATCCGCATAACGTCATAATGATGTAATACAAACATGAATGTTGACAATGTGTCAACAACACGAAAACAAGATTTTTAACATGAGGCAGCCTTAACTACCCTGAGAGTATAAATAGTTCCCGAGCGGGAACGTGGTTCCCGCAGAAAATAAAGAAGTTGGCTTGAACAAGATATGGCTAGGTTAGTAATGGTGCAAGCTGTGTATTCGCATATAAATCGGCAGAAATAATGTATTTATGTAAAGGATACAACCTGCGGGAACCATGCGGGAACTAACCCTTGCACGTTCGTACATTATCCTAGGTTCTCTGGACGTCTTTGCTCATATAATATGTTCATTGTTACATAGCTAACCCATTTATACATAGGAGTTCTTTTGTACAGTGCTTTTACAAAACTCACATAACAAATGTGTTGCTTGCAATGCATCTTCATGAGAAATATTGTGTGCTCTTGATGTCGATGTGTTGAAGCCAACTTTCATTAAGATTTGTGAGCTGCTGACAATCAAATCATACTGTTGCCTGGGGAATGAAAAGTAGGGAGAAGAGCCACCAGGATGGAGGAACTGTAATTTCACCTCATCATGATCAAAGCTAGCCACCATAAATAGTTATACTCACATATGACATAACTGGTCAACTCCTCCATTGAGAGCAGCTCTCTATGTGTAGAGATGTTGTTCTTTGGGCAATAAGAATAGGGCTTTGCCTCCAACATGATGGTTTTGTCTGTCAAAGGATACTATGAATGTGTAACAAGTACATACAAACAAATCCTCACAACAGCATCAAGTCGAACAAATCCTCACAACGGCATCAAGTCGCTTTTGAATAAGACGCTCCTCGATGTCATTCCTCATGTCTACATACTGAAAGAGATATCGCTTCTTTGGCCCATTCATTAACCTGAAGTGTTGTTTGTATTTGGTCCTTTACTGACTATCTCTTTGCTGCTTCATGCTTTATTGTTCCACCCAACTCATCACATGAACTTTTTCCATGTGATGTGGCAAAGAATTCTGCTTGCAGCTTAATCAAAATATTGTGTTCTTATACTGCGAGGAAGCATCGTCAGTAGTAGTAATCCTTAATATTTCTGATGGACACAGACAAAAACTACAGAAGCATCCTCTAATAAGGTGTACAGATACAGCATCATGTACAAGGCAATTTGAAATAACAGTGAACTTCAAGGATTTAGAGTGTAGTACCTTGGGATGCAGTTTGCTTACAGTAAACCACAAATGTATTATTTATGGCAGACCATTGTTTTAATGGGAGCATCCTGAATAACAAAACTAGTTCACCTATCACCACTGATTCTCCTAATTTGGCTTTCTTTTCAATCAGCCTGTTGCTATGCAATGAAGTCATGTGTTGGAGGACTTAGCACGCATTGAAGCAATGTCTCAAAAACTCCTCTGTCCCTTTTTTCAAGGTTTCTAATATAGTGCTATCAACAGAAATCCAGGCTTTGTAAGAAATCTCACATAATTGGAGATTTCCATCTCTGATACCTTCAATTGTGGCACTTTACTACAGTAAATTGCCAGTAGGCACACTAATCTATATTGCCAGTACAGAAGTCACACCTACCTTCCATGTTAGAATTGTAGCACAGGCTGCACTCCCCAAGGTCTCTAGTCGTGGAGGGTTGCAAGACTAGTTTGGCGAGGATATATTATATGTTCCCTGCAATCCTAGCGTTTTCCTGGAATGTTTACTTGTGCTGCATTTGCATCAGCACATACCCATCATGATGTGAAGATGAGCTACATTTTGGGAGTCAAAAGGAGAGGAGGCGTTGCAGTATTGTCATAAATTTTACTATTATTGTGTACATACTATTAACTACCATCACTTTGGACTGTTTCCCCCTCTCCTATGATGGCGATGGGTTTCTTTAAAGCCTTTAGTGTCTCATACACCACAAATCCATCAGCTTCATTTGAGTTTGCTTCAATCCATTTCCAAGCATGGTAGGAAAAATCTGTATGAATCGTTTTGTAAGGTACTGTGACAATAATGCATATTCTAAGTTTGCTATTAAAACCGTGAACAGTGTTGCCTGCAATAGTGTATAATGATAGATCGATCACGCGCCTACGTGTAGGCGAAAAACGCAATTTAAGCCTACCTGTAGGCGTTCTTTTGTATAATGCTAAGGTACTTTTTCGTGATATAAAAAATTGCAAATTGATACTATGCAAAGCTGAAACATTGCTCTTTCTATTAAAAGTTATTTCATTCTCATTTCCGAACCGAATCGTCGCGTGCATGCTTTCAATGGCGAAGGGCGTAAAAGTTGGTAGCGAAGTGCGGGTTTTGAGAGGCAAGTTTTCCACACAAAAAGGAGTCGTGCAAGCGTCGGAAGGAGTTGGACGGGCACGAAAATGGATTGTAAAGCTGAATGGTGGTGTTTTGGAGCGTTTTTCAGCTAGAACGTTGGAGCTGGAACAAAGGCATTTAATTACGCCCCCTTCAACGTCCATCAGGGCTGTTTCACAGGAGGAAGAAGACTCCTGCAGCTCCAATACTTCTTCCGATGAAAGCAGCACCAGTGACAATGACGAAATGCGCGAAGTAGATGAAGATAGAGCATCCCGTCGAGCAAGCGACGTTTCAGAAAGGTAAGACTCCCCCTTTTCAATATCCGTTGCGGTTCATTATCAAATACATCTCTTTGTTTATGCCCGCATGGTGCGTGATGCAGAAGGACCAACTGGCCTGGGACAATCGAGACACGGCAGCAGAGTCAAATGGCGATGACGATAGAGTAGTACTCGATGGTGTTGAGTGGCGTAAAATGGGTGACGTAACTGTTGAACTGAACGGGCCAGCATATCAGCGCAAGGCTGCACTACACCATCCATTGCACGAGAGGTCCACGGAGCTGGATTTTTGGAAAATGATGATGCCTGCAGATCTCATGCGCAACATCATCGAAGCCACCAACCTGCATACTGAAATGGCACAGAAACCTCTTGATTATGAGCAGCTGCAGCATTTCTTTGGCATTCTACTTGCAATGACCCTGGCTTCAGGAGGTGAGCGAAGGGATATGTGGAAAACAGAATCAAATGGGCCATTCCCTGCCCCTGCTCTTGGGAGGTATATGGCCTGCCATGATTTCGAAAGAATACTTCGGAACTTGAAGCTGTGTGTGTACACCGATGAAGAGTTAGCAGATGATCCATGGTTGCCCATTCGAAGTGCAGTGGATTCTTTTAATAGAAATCGCAGAGGGGGCATCTCACCTGGTGTAACATTGTGTGCTGACAAGAGTATGGGAAGTTGGCGAGGATTGGCTGCTAAGGTAGATGATGCTGTTGTAGGGCTACCACATGTAACTAAAATTGCCAGGAAACCAGAAGGGGTTGGAACTGAATACCGCACACTGTCCTGTGGGGAGACCAAGATCATGCTGCAACTTGAGATCCAGGAAGGGAAGGTTCCAATGCAAGGAAAAGAGTATGCAAAAAATTATGGCTCTGGCACATCATCACTTTTACGGTTGACCAGATACTGGAGTGGATCTGATCGTACGGTTGTTGCCGACTCAGCATTTGCTTCATTGAAGACAGCAGAAGCACTCCACAAACATCATGGTCTTCGTTTCATTGGCTTAGTGAAGACTGCTCACAAGCAATTTCCGAAAGCATGGCTTCAGAAATATCCTTACACAAATAGGGGTGACCATTGTGTGCTCCAGGCCAATATTGATGGAAGGCAGTACATGGCTGTGGGATGGAATGGCAAGAAACTGAAAATGTTCATTTCTAGTACCAGCAGGACAACTTAAGCTCTCTGCCCTGCCTACAAGAAGCGCATCCGTCAATCCACACCAGAAGACAGAACAAGTGCACCATGTGTTGTTTTCTATAAAGAAGTAAATTTAAGAGGCCAGCAGTTGTGGAGGCATATTTTGACAACGCAAATGCTATTGATGTGCATAACCATCTGCGCCAGGGGGGCCTTGAGTTGGAGCGTCATTGGAAAACGCAAACATGGTGGCATCGCAATTTTGCTACTATCTTCGGCATGTGCGAGTCTGATGCATATCTTGCCTTCCTGTATTTTCATCCTCTTGCTCCCATTCTTTCCCACAGAGAGTTTACAGAGCGCCTATTTTTGCAGCTACTTACCTATAAATCGTCGTTCCACGACACTGGGCCTTCCGCACGTCTTCGGAAACACATGCCTGTAGCGCCCACTGAACAGCCATTGCAGACAGTAGTTGCAAAGATAATGAGCAGCCACACTCTAAAAACTAATATGAGAGAGTGTCCAGTGTTTCAATACAAGCGTCAGCGACTGGAGCAGGATGAAGAAGGCACCTCACACAATATGGCCGTGTACCTAGTGTGCAACGGAAGTGTAGCGTCTGCTGTGAAAGAAAGACAGCATATTATTGCGACGAGTGCACGCAGCTACATGAGGAGATCGTTCCTATTTGTAACCCTGGAAGTACAAAGCCTGGATTTACATCGTGCCTGGCTTTTCACATTGACCAAGTTGCGATCGCGCTTTGAGCCAGAAAGCAATTTAATTACCTGATTCAAACTATGTGTTTGACATGAATTATTTGCGTACATTTTATGCTGCTATCATACATTTACTCAAAAATGCATTTCAATTCGCTGTAATGTTTACAGCAGGGCTGTAGTTATTTTCCAAACGTTGCGATACGCGAACGCCTACGCGTAGGTTAAGACGCCTACAAGTAGGCGACGAGCTAACATTAACATGCTCAATGTGCATACATTCTGTGGATTTTGTCGTTTGGAACCAAAAAGAAGGATCAACTTCTTGTAATTCTGGTGTAATGCTACAGAAGTCAGGTTGAGAACATTTAACTCATCTCATCTCATGTGTTCACTAACATCAAAGCCTCTTTCCATGCAGATGGTTAGTGCACTTTTGCAACGGGTGACCCAGCAGCCCCTGGATGCCACATCATCCAGTTGGCTCTTCAAATACAGGCAGTCATGGTTTTAGAGCAAGCATTGACTTCACCCAGCTGTAATGTTATGCAACTATATCTTGATCCTCATGGTGATCATAAAATGGGGCTAGGGATGAATCTGCCCGCTTGAATCCCAGCGTATGCACCCATCGAAGAGCATCTTGGATACCACACATGAATGGTACCTTGCTTCATGCAAATCAAGCATTTCTGGCAAAACAATATCATGGTCTTTGAGTAAATATGTTGCATTGTCACATAGCCATCTCGATGCTTTCCACCCTGCTTTTGGCGCTTGCTAATCCAGCTATTCAGCTCAAATACTAAATTTGTGCAAGAAAAAAAGTCTAACGCTTGATTTAAACCACGACATTCCTGCAATGCCTTCTCTCCTGTTGCCTCCGCCCATCTTCACACCATGATGGAGTAAATCAGAGCACCTGGCTAACATTTCTTTGAGCATGCTTGGTGATATCCCATTGGCAAGCTCAACATAATACATAGCAATACTAGTCTGGCATATGAGCGGCCAAAGCCTCCAGCTCCCTTGTTGTGTCCTCCACTATTGCAACTTGAGGTTAGTGTTGCGGTGATATATTGCAATTAACAATATATCAATATATCACGATTAAATTTTATATCGCGATTACAATTATATCGCAATATTTTCGTAATTATATAGCGATTACAAAGAGGAAATTTACGGACAAAATTACAGTCTCATAACAATAAAACTCTTTATCAGAGTAGTCATATGAATTTAGAGTTGTGACACAGGAAGATACATTTTCCTTGCTGTGCATCTAAAAGACGCCATCTTTTCTTCTGCAGTATGTTCTTTGTGGTAGAAAAAAAAAACATTCAGGGGGAGCCGTGGATGCTGGAACAGCTAGATATTTTTTTAGCCAATTCAGACACTACTGGATACACTGACATTTTTTTCCCACCAAGCCAAAGGAGTCTCTTTCCTAACATTAATTTCCCCTTCTTTTAGATATCTTTGTAGCTCCTCCATTTATATCAACATCATGTGAGCCTTGTGGGAGACCCACTGATGACGTTTCCTTTCCAAAGTGCACATCAAAAGCGTCATTGTTTGGGTGCTGAGTTCTCCTCTTCTGAGTCACTCTCATGACACTCATCTTCTTTACCACCATGAATCCACAAGGTAATACGAATCAATAAATATCGCAATTAAAGGTCTTATATCGCGATATGTCGTGATTAGGCAATTACGGCCAAATATGTAATCATGGCGACACTGCTTGAGATGAATGAAACATTGGCGTTGCCTATGGAGGTATCTTGGTACTTGAAACACAAAACATTATTTGTGCTTAATTCGAGGGCTTATCGATGCAAATCGTTTTCTGAAATAAAAAGTTTGTATTGATAATCCCTGAGAACCACTCAAGGTTTTACCTGAGAACACCATCTTTTTCTCATCAAAATTCAGGTTTTTTTTATACATACATTCCAAGTGGGTTACGTAACTGTTTCACTGCAGCTATCCAAGCTCGTACCCCTTGTGGTTTTATCAACTTAAATGACTCAGCAGGTTGTGTTTTCTAATTTGCAGACGTGTTTTGTCTTCTTGGCTTCACAAGTGTTGTCATGGCAAAGAAAGTAAGCAGGTATTATTGTGATCCATGTAAGAAGTATCGCCACCGCATGTACTTCCACCTTAGAGTTGCCTCAGAAAAGCTTATAACAGAACATTCAAATCTGCCTGTGCAAAATGGAGACTAGTTATGTGTGAGTTCTGCTACCACTATAAGCCACCGGGGCTAGTGAGGCTATAGCCTCACTAGCCCCTTATGGTATTTATTCAGAGTTTCGGTTTAACTTGCTGCCAAGCTTAAGCCACCAGAACTGTCTTAAAGCACTACAAAGGCAATGTTCTCAAGTTGCTCTTGAATACGCAGGGCCAAGCAATCATTTGCAAGAATGTGCTTGGCCTAGTAACTCAATGCCTTAAACAAGTCTCCACTCTGCACAGCTAGATCTGAATGTTCTGTTCTAAGCTTTTCTGAGGCAACTCGAAGGTGGAAGTGCACGCAGCGATGATGTTTAAATGGATCACAACAATATCTGCTTACATTCTTCGCCATGACAACACTGACACTTGGAAGCCAAGAAAAAACATGTAAAATAGACGTGCGCAAATTAGAAGACACAATCTGCTGAGTCATTCTAGTTGATAAAACCACACAGGGCCATGAGCTTGGATAGCTGCGATGAAACAGTTACATAACCCACTTAAAATATATGTAAACAAAACTGAATTTTGATGAGAAAAGGTTGGCGTTCTCAGGTAAAACCTTGCGTGGTTTTCAGGGTTTATTTCAGAAAACGATTTGCATTGATAGGCCCTTAAATTGAGCACTAATAATCTTTTGTGTTTCAAGTTCCAAGATTTGTCTATTACAAATTGTGTGTTCTAAATGTTAACCCTTTAACCACACCCAAAAATGAGGACCATAACTAATTGTGGACGTGATGGCTTTCAATTTGATGCCAACAATACTTATGTCAGACAAATATATGAGGGTGCAAAGTTTTGGTTTTAAAGAAAAAATTAATTATTCAGTGGTGTGTATTTTGTAAACCATTAAGGTTATTAACTCAATACATGGTACATGTCACTTTCATATTAAGCCCAACATATATGAGAAGTTAAAGCAAAATTGGAAGACTTCAGTCACAACTCTGGTTCATAATAGTTGGATTGACCCGTGCTGGATTGGCTGAAAAAGTTGTTTAAACCTGCAAGTGTTCACAAGTGCAAGTCAAATCAGATGTAATAACGTGATTAGTTGTGGTTTTATACTGTTAATGCCATATGTTGCATAAGCAAAATTGCTGGCAATGAAAATAATTATTCCCTTAGTGTCTGGGACCTACATGTTGTAGTTACTGTTGCAGCTTCCAGCTGTTGCTGTTCGTCTGCAGGTGGTTGCATGATAGTAGGCGCTTCCTGTTTGTCTAAAACCAATGGGAGGAAGAGATTGGCTAGTGTAAGGCTGCTTTTCTGCTGCTGCTTCTTGGATGGGTTGGGAAGTATGTCACTATTTGCAATTTTCTAACACTTACTACAAATATTGCAATCCATAATCCATTTTGTCTATGGACCCAATCATTCTTGTCCACAGACGTACTGAGCACCTTGGAAGAGTAGCTGGGGGTCGGGGGGGTGTAATTATCTTAGGTGCAGTTACCTTCCTTTTAACCCTTGTTCCTTTTTTAAGACTACATTTGGAACACACACTACAGCATTTGATGTTGGGTGCAAACCGTGTCATTTATTATTATCCTGTCAAACCATTTTTCAAGGAGTGGGAAACAAATGCCAGCATGGGAGTTTCTTTGAGAGATTCAATAGAAGGCCTGACATCACTAATATTGGAATGGAGGAAAATGGAACTAAAGTGAGTGTTTATGTAGACGGTGGCTAGGTTCTAGCATCAATACATGTGTGGTGTACTGACACTGTAAACATACTCTACAGTACATTCAATGTACAAATGCAGTAAAAAAGGGACAGGATATACATTATATGCAAACTAAATATTATTTGGTCCCTCGTACATATGCACTCAAGGTGAACAGTTGTAATACAGTATTCTAATTTATATTATATATATATATATATGTGGGACAGTTAACGCAAAAATTGCCTTGTGTCTGAATCACTATACCTTCCAAACGGTTCAAGCTTTCAACTTCCTATTTTCAACACTTCATACCACACCATTTCTGTGTGGTAAAATACATTTTGGGGTCTTGCACTTGCTCCATGCCAGTATTACAACGTTCGATACCACGCTTAGTTCAAACCCAACATAACTTTCTGTAGGAGTAATGAAATCGCTTCAAATTCGGTTTGTAGGTAGAGAGGTCCTATACCTATCGATTTGTTCTGTTCGTTAATTTTTATGCCATCTGTTACGGAGATACAGTTGAACAAACTACGTGCACGTTTTCCCGCTTGATTTGCGCCAATGTTATAATCCCCACCTCCCCATACATTGAGTGGAACGCAATTAGCCCAAATCATTGGTGCGAATCGAGCGCGAAAATGTGCACGTAGTTTGTCCAACTGTATCTCCATAATAGATGGCATAATAATTAACAAACAGAACAAATCGATAGGTATAGGACCTCTCTACCTACAAACCGAATTTGAAACGATTTCATTACTCCTACAGAAAGTTATGTTGGGTTTGAACCCTTTGTGGTATCGAACGTTGTAATACAGGCACGGAGCACGTGCAAGACCCCAAAATGTATTTTACCACACAGAAATGGTGTGGTATGAAGTGTTGAAAATAGGAAGTCAATAGCTTTAACCGTTTGGAAGTTATAGTGATTCAGACACAAGGCAATTTTATAACATTTTATATATAAATGCGAAGCGCAATTTTCGTGTGTACCATATATATATAATAAGTCTTACTGGTTGGGGAGGTCGCTCCAGATTTATGCATTTTTCAAGGTCCGCTCACAGTTCTCTGAAATCGGACAATTTAGTTTGACTTAATTTAATGTAAATTGTTCAGTCAATTTGGGACAGTTTCTGAGAAAATGATACGTAGCATTTATATTTTAAAATGTTATAAAGATCCTTAGCGTTTGGATCATTATAACTTCCCAACTATAAATGCTATCAATTTCCTATTTTAAATACTTCATACCACACCAGGTAAAATACATTTAGGGGATGCTATAGAATGTGCGCACCATTGGTGAAACAAACAGCTTCTATGTTTAAATGATTTTAATTTTCACTGCAATGGTTGTTATAAACGGAAGAACTCGTTATCCTGAATTCAGGATTTTACCAATCCTGAATTCAAGATCGTTTCACGCAGATTAAAGATTAAATCAGCTTTTCACTTGGAACACTATGATAAAGAAATAAAGGGAATTTTGTGTTGCTATGTTATAGTAGTTGAAACTTATCTCGCTTCATTTTCCTTTAAATCATAATAATGCATTTGATAACTGTACCTCATAATTAAGCTCTAAAGTTTACATATACTTATCTCCATAAAATGAAATATGCAATGTTCCATTGATGCTGATCGAGTTCTATTGTGTTCAAATATACATGTGCTGCTGTTCAACATTAGCATCTAGTTGTTCTGTAGGAACTTGATTTTTTACTTCACTTAAAATCTCTAGCTCGTGGAAAAAGCTGTTTCTGATTTGTGAATCTGAAACCAGAGATGCCGGAGCAAAGTGGTGGTTTCACCTTTTGTCTCTTTGCAATACTCAAGCCAATAAAGGTGGTGTGTATCATAGTGACAGAACTGTTCATAATGCATTGATGTTAACTTGCCAACAGAACCAGTTGCTTCAGCGGATGTAGCAGAGTTTACTACTGTAGTCCACATGTTGATGGAAAATTCTCCAGTTGGCGAGTATTTGCTTAGGCTTCAGTTGCTGCACAGTTCTTCGAGGGATTTCTACCATGGAGGTATGTCTTAGGGAAGGGTGTTCATACTGTATCAAGCAAGGAGAGACAATTTATATTCAATGCTTTTGTGTGAGAAGATTGGATATTGTTATGCAGAGTTTTGTGTAGTAAGATCTGCAGAGATAACTGTGAATCGAAATTTGCATACTTACACTACCTGCCATCATGTTTTATATTCTTTACATTTTCAGGCCACAATGCTATTGCAGATGTACTAGGCAACACATTTGCATATTATGAGCAGTTCCTTCCTGATGTCACCAGCTTTATTCGGAAGCATGCAGAGCCACTGGAAAGAGAACTGCAGGTTAGTGCTGGTATAATTCCAAATGCATAAGGTTCATATCTAAATGTGCATGTGTTTCTGTCCATAAGGATTTTGTGACCATCCAACGATGGAGTGATGGGAACTACTGGGCCCTTAAAACAAGTACTGAAAAGAGCCGAAAAACGCTTAAAAAGTTGATGAATAAGTACAAGGTAAGATGTACTATTTGTATTTGCATGGGGGGGGGGGGGGGGAGAGACTTTTTTTGTGAGTTAATAGTAGTATTGGAAGTACTTGTATGGCCCAGCAAAACTGTCCTACAATTAACAATGATTTCCATGACAACCTGCACACGTCCTTCATTGTTTTCATACACTGCATAGTTTAAAACCCATTCATTGGAAGCACTCTGTTGCAGATTACAGACACTTGCAAATCTGCTGTCACATTTTGCATCAATTCTACATTTTGTGGCATTCTCCAAGATTTAAAAAAATATCATTTGTTCATCATCCCTTGCAACTGAGGCAACCTTTAATAATTGTATAGTATACCAATGAAGTATTGTAGAATATCACATACCATAGGTCCATGACCAACTTGGTACAATAGCCATTTTCTTAAGTGAAACGACAGGTGGAATAGAAGTAAGCATGGGTAAAAGAGGAAACGATGTGTGGAATGCTTGCACGATGTCACATAATTGTTACTAAATTCAGTACATGTACTGCTAATACGGAGCGTGTTTGCTACTTTAGCATATAAATATGCATTTACAGTGGTGGAGGAAGGTATGTAAGATTTGAGGGGGGGCGCTTCTAAAAGTGACGATAATTACATCTAAATGATGTGTACATGCGTATAAAATGCGCACAAGTTACGAAGTAAATGAGCCAAAATAATGCAATCGCTCTTCATTAACAGCTATAAATTCTTTTGCAACGTCTTGTAAATTGATGCGATCTGTTAGATCTTTGTGAACATGAAGCAAGAAGCAGTTATTTAATCATTTTTCTTTCATTGTAGATCTCGGGTATGTATGTAATCATCTCAGGGTAGAGAAACTTCGTTCTGATGTGGAAGAGGTTATTTGGAATTGTTAAGTATAGTCTTAGGAGTTTATGAACTTCTGAGAGCATTTGCCTATTCGCATGGGCTCGCATTTCTTCACAAATAGTGTGGATACTGGTAACTCTTTCGACATGTGGTAGGTCAACATTAAACTCATCAACCAGGATAGCTAGCTCTCTGTCTAACTTTTCAATACTGAGGTCATCTTTAAACACTGATGCTGTAAATTGTTCCAGTTCTACTGAATGCTTCTCTCCATTGGCAGACTTTAACAAAAGGGATTCCATAGAAAGCACAGGCTGCATGATTTCCTTGTACTCAAAACGATCGTGAAGTTCTTGAGTTAGCAGATCCTAAGCTTCAAAATATTGCTTCCAAAATAGCTCCCGTGGATCGCAAAAATTCGTGTTGCATGTTTCCGTCGAATCTTTGTGGAGGACTTCTAAACCTTGGTAAAACCAGTTCTCCTATATTCAGAGCTCGTGCGTTGGTAATTGTGCTTTCAAAGAATTTCTCAAAAAAACGCCATCCCTGCCTCTGACGCTGATAAAAGGATTGCGTCATTCTGACTGCCGAAACAGCTTCCTGAACAGAAATATCTTTAGCCTGCAGCACCTTTGATGTGTTCTCAGCGCATCCAAAAAGGAGGTAACCCAACCGAAGACTAAAAAATGTTTCAAACTTTTCTAAAGCCAATAGAATTCCTCACACTTTAAGACCATATTCGTCATGAGTATTAAGATTAATATCCTCCATTGTGTCAATTATAACATAACGGTTTATCACAGCCTCGATAGCGGCAGTTCTTGCAGTTCATCTCGTCGGACACAGAGGTTTAATTCCAGTAGACGGACCCTCGCTGTCAAAAAGTTTTTCCGAAAAGAGATGTTTACGTTTTGGTGAGTAGTTGATCAGTTTGACAATTTCTCACAGTAAATCTATAGCATCTCTGAGAAGCCAGCATAGGTTTGCGAATGTGCTAGACAATGTACAGGCAGAGCCTGAGGAATGTCATCTTTAATCCTAGTAGCAACACCACTTCTTATTCCTTTCATCACTGCCGCACCATCATATGCTTGACCATGACATAATGATAAGGGTTGAGCACAGCATAGAAGTATAATATAATCGTCATCTACATATCTGATTGAAACATTCAATTGTTCAGTATAATTGACATCAGTCACTTCGTCTGCAATTAATGCATACCATTGAGGATTTTGTCCCTTGATTTTTGACAATATTTGGTTTAATACAATTTGTCCAATGGTCACTAATTTGTTAATTATGTCATGTGACATTTTTTCCATTTATAATACAATTTTTAGCAGCATTGTTATTTTTCCAGACTGATAGTAATTGATATAAATTTCCCTCTTTGTCAACGTGTCCACGTAATGCAATTCCTTGCCTGGCAAGGAACTTTATTGCAGCCAGTTGATACAAAAGTCCGTTACGTCGACTATCTTGCTGTTTAGCAGATTCAGAACTGAGCTGTTGGACGATTGGTGGCCTTCTGCTTGAATTCCACTTTAATTTAGCTTCCGTGTGTGACTGATTCAGAGGTGTCATGAGCCTGAAAATTTTCAAGGGCTTTTTCATGTTGTCGTAGCCTTTTGGAGTAAAAGCGTCGTTGTATTTAGTGGAAAACAAAAGTGTATTGTGTTCATGTGTGTAGCGGCAGTATACTTCATTTTTGGTTAGACATAGCATTATCCAAGGTATTTATTGTGCCATGATATCATGAAATTTCTGCCTTTCTTGGTAAGGACCATTCAATACTTCTATCTGTTTGGGCTGATAAACCTCACACTTATTGCTACAGCATATACCTCGACAGTCGCAAGCTTTAGCAGCAAGAACGATTGGTACAATGTCTCTTCTGGCTGCAGCTCCTCCAGACAGTTAGAAGTAGGCAGAGGTAATTCCGCTAAACAGTTAGCTGGTAGCAACTCAAAATCAATGCCTACGACCAGGTTGAGGTATGTTCTCTGCAGAACAACGTGGGATCTATTGCATGTTGAGGTAAGTCAACTGGGCGTATCTTTGGTTTGCTCATTACCACCCTCATTGACCTGAATTTTATCCCGCTTCAACGACCGCACTTCATTCAAATGAACCTGCCTTTGCTTCATTTTGTCAAGCACATGATCGAACAGCTGCAGGATATAGCAATTGAGGCGATGACAGTCATGCACATTCGTCTGTACATGTACTAAATATGAATACGATTTGATACGATGGCCAAGTGCCAGTGCCGCATTATAACAAGTGAACTTAGGGTTAGGGTTAGATAATAAGTTAACAATACGTATATGAATTTATTTTCAGGACCTGTTGGTATAGGAGGGGCTCAGCCCCTCCAATACCATTTGGGGGGGGGGGGGGGGGGGGCTCGAGACCCCCCAGCCCCCTCCTTCCGCCACCACTGGTTTACCCTACCAAGTAAATGGCGTTCCAGGTAAAGAGCACTGGAAGTAGCTATTGTTGACAGATATTCGCAAAAGGGCCGCTCAACGCCTGCGCACTAATTCGCACGTTGAGTTGCGTTGGCTATAAAATCTAATCCTTTGCGGCTCATTCTTCCGACCCTTGGTACATACCAGTACTGCAAAATTTACCATTAGTGTATTACATACTATTGGTACAGCTAATTGAACGTCAGTAGAAAATAACGCTTGTGTGAGCGTGCATGAGTCATTTGTGCGCATCGTATGTACCTCACCCTATTAGGTTTGTATTGCTTTCTAGGTTTAGGAAAGGCCAGTGTAGGGCACTTTTTGGCTACCATTCAGATTATTACCAAAAAAAAAGATCTAGTGATGGAAAAAGTTTAGGACTCCTAAACGATTTACTTTAAACCTTTAATTTTGTTAATTCTTGGACTAAAACGAGGTAAAAAAATGATTTCGTACTGGAACTACAATTTACCTTCCATCCCCCAGTGGTAAAATGGCCCATGTTTTAGCAAGCATGTGTCCCATA
This sequence comes from Spongilla lacustris, assembly GCA_949361645.1. Classification (NCBI taxonomy): domain Eukaryota; kingdom Metazoa; phylum Porifera; class Demospongiae; order Spongillida; family Spongillidae; genus Spongilla; species Spongilla lacustris. The sequence goes on from OX442424.1 coordinate 4,503,207, forward strand.
ATCATGAACCCATTTTTTTAAATCATGTAGAAATGCCATTATTAACCTGAAATGTGGAACAAAATGGCAGAAACAGCAATACTGTCAAGGTTGATCCCATCTTAAAGTCTTGAAGTTTGATTTAGGTGCTGACCTGTCAGTGAGCACATACTGGTGGAGTAAGGGTAGAGGTTGGCCATTACCAAGCTAGTATATAGGCAAGCCAGCAGCTCTATTGCATAACCACTTAACCCACTGAGTTGAGAAAAAACGAAGCCAATGATCCCATGTTGGACTGAGGGCTTCTCTGTCTCTTGGCTTGCCATTACCTGAAACAAACAAGTCTGCTGTCCATAAGAATTTTTTTCCCCTGGGGCAATGTGTGTGTGTGTGTGTGTGTGTGTGTGTGTGTGTGTGTGTGTGTGTGTGTGTGTGTGTGTGTGTGTGTGTGTGTGTGTGTGCAGAGTCTAAGGTATTTATTTATTGAATATGCTACCATACAATTTGCACTAAGGACATAGTCAATGATGAACAAGTTACAGAAATGTACTAGTTTAAACAAACAAAAACTAAATGTGTGTGATGTGCGTGCGTTTTAGTATACAGAGTCTAAGAAAACCTCAAAATACACACCACTGTGTATACTTGCTTGCACACACATTTGTAAAAGCTATGGGTATGACATCAACTGAAAAAACTGCTACATGTATATACCTGGATGTGTGCAAGTATTTTTGCCATTGTGTGAAATGCCATTATATGGTTGTATTATTTCAGGTAATCCTTCAAGAGACAGTTCAAACAATTATCCCTCAAGCAATGCTGGCATGTAGCACCCGAGTGAGCCCAAAGGATGAACAGCTTGCTCCTGGTGTATTGTCCCTGTCAATGATACCAACGAATCAGGTGAAAAATGCTATAAACTTTATAGATCAAGAAATCCCTTCTTGAAGATCAGTGACTTTTAGTCACTTTGTCAAATTAAAATGAGCTTTTGCCCTCGGTATTTCCACAAAGGCAAAAAATAATCAGTGTTCAGTAATTGACCTTAGTGAATTGGTTGGGTCATACAATGGAGGTTTTAAAACAAAATGGTCGGAAAGATACATGTATGTACTGTATAATTTAATATGTATCAGTATCTAAAACTTTCGCCCTAACATTATTAATACGTACTATAAACTGCGTATACATATTTGCAAGTTCTGCGACAATCTTAATTATTCGCTAAAGCCTTACACTAGTAATGTAATAATAATAATACGTATGATGAAAGCTTACGGCCAGCTGCAGCACAGCGAAGTCATTGTTGCCGCGCTGTGCCGCGTCGCTTCTTGTTACAGCACCAGCAGTATAACACTAGTTGGGCGGTCGGGCTATGCCCAACTAGTGTAGCACTTGTTTACAAATTATGTCTTGATTATCTTAAATTATAAATTGAGGATTACGTATTCACGTTAGCCAACACATTATTTAAAAATACATATTTGTATTATGTATTAATGATAGATCGAACAAACGCCTACATGTAGGCGAAAAGTGCTGTTTTAGCCTACGTGTAGGCGTTCTATTTCAATGTGTGGTCCTCGCATTCAATACCGCATAAAGCTTTGAACTCGAATAAAATAACAATTAAGCATAGGTCTTTGTTTCGAATTCGCTTTGGAGCTCATTCAACCATTGGCACTTTAGATACACAATCAAGATGGAGGAGCGTACAAAAATTGCCCACGATCCTGATGAAAATGAGTATAAAAGTTGGAAATCGTGTGTATTTGGCAAAAAGAGTTAAAGTTATAGCTGCCTATAAAACGAAGAATGCTTCTAGTAAGTTTTTTGCAAATCGGAACAACTCCAGCTAAATGAGGGGCGTGCCCCAACAAAGCTTACATGACACTAGCAGCTCGTTGGCGGTGTTTTCTGCCGCCACCTTGCAAGTAGCCCTCTTTGGTATATTGATCCCCATTATTTCAAGTGTTGGGGCTGTTTGTTCATTGTTTGGAATAAAGCGATTTGCAACGCCTACATGTAGGTTAACACGCCTACGCGTAGGTGATGACCTATCATTAAATTTATTCTGACCTTTATTATCCGTATTGGACTTAAATTCTACAGTAACTGTTAATCGCATGTTGCTGTTTGGGTATATATAGCTGAACCAATTCAGTGTGTCATTAATATACAGGTACATTAAAATTTATCAATGATTATTATTCTTCAGGAGGAGTTGATCAGACAATCCAGTGTTAAAATTCATTTGTCAGACTGCTTAGAATTGTCTACACATGAAATATACAGCAGGATGACCAATATGATTCAGTCATACTCTGCAGAGGAGGTACACTTAGATGCTTGCTATGCTATTGCTGATCTCATCGGTGAGTTGTTGATATTTATGTACTGTTCAGAATGATATGCTTCCCAAATTTTGATACATGTGTGGGATGAAATGAATGGCTGGCCTTTAGAACTTTCATGTGTACTACCTGTTTGCTATCCATGTGTGTGGCATAAGCATATGATAAGGGCAATTTGCGTACTGACATAGTGCATAGAGTTAAGAATGATGTTGTTTGAGGTATGTATGCATTTTGAGACATAATGAGGAATAGTAGCTTTGTGTTGTGCCACTGTTAAAGTCTTGGAATATGTATTTGTTTTTTGTTAAACTGCATATGCTCACCAGATGTGTTGCTATAACGATTTTAACATAAAACATTGTGTGTATATGTGAGGGCTCATCTTGTCGTGGACGGATCCAGTACCATTAAATTCATATGGGAACTGAAGTGAGCAGTAGTGATACTGATCTACTTGTGTGTTTATATGACCACTATTGAGTGTGGGGTGGATTTTCTTGCCAATTGCATAGCTCAACACAACACTGCTCTATCATATGTTTGCTTTGTGTTATTGTAGATCAGGCTACTGAAACACATCGATCTTTGGAGAGTTTCCAAATGGTATGATACATAGACATAAATGATTTGTCTCTTCAAAGTTGATGATTGTGTTCACTAAATCCTCCAGCACGTGACAGAAGCCAAAGCTGTGAAGATGCAACTAGAGCAACACAAGAAGGCTCTGAATGACATGTTTAAAGCCTTACGAAAAGAAGGTACGCAATGCAATAAGATTGAATTTATTCACAAATCTAGTTGTGTATTAATCATGGTGCAATTTCATCCAGGGCTGTCCTATAGAAAAGGGCTGATTTCTAAAGACACCTATAATTGTAAAACGGTGTTCAACATCCCAGTAGGACACTCCTTATCAGACGTGTATGTTAATATACCTATGAATCATGAAATTTAAGGCTTTATTTTGCAGGTTAGATAGTAATGGTCACAGTGAAAATCATAAAATATTTTTTGAAAGTGTTATAGAAATTAAATGTCTTGAGTCATTTCTTGGAAAGCCGTCAAAGGTATTTTGAAAATCATTGCATTAACTGCATTTTACATGTATGTTCTTGCACACAGCAACTCAATCCTAACCAATTGAGTCGCATACAGGGCTTCACTGCCCACTTGCTACGTTTAATATGTGAGGAAAAACAAAAGTTAGGCTCTATTCCAGAAAAACTTCTGGAATTGAAGTAAGTCTTGGAATAGGTATTAACATCATATCTTGAGTTCATGTGTAAGTGATGTATGAGCTAAAGTAAAACAGATGAAACATTAGATTGGAGTGTGAGCTGTGCTCCACTTACTGAAAATCTTAAAACTCGAAAATAGCACTTGCTGTTCCTATTAGACAGAGCACATAATTATATTGAAGTGATTTGGATTGCATGCAACGGTTCACAGTATGCTCCTACATAAAGGGGTGCCTGTAGAATACTATGCATAATTATTATCCTATTTCTCCCTTCTTCCTAGTCACATTGTGGGGAAGTTTGGACTGGCTGTAGAGAGTGCAGGCATGGTGCTTCCTACTTCAGCATTCAACGAGCATAAAGTTAGCAGCTTGTTTATTGGTCATGCAGTAATGTACGTGTAGTATTGCAATGTAGCAGTCAGATTAAGCAGCAGTATCCATGGTCCATGCACTAATAGAACTATATCTGCAATATTGTAGTTATGTTTTTTCCTTTGTTTTAGGGCTTTAAAAAGGTTAATAATAATTTTAGGACTTATGGTATCATGTTGATTTTTCACACTGAAATCGGCTTCTGTGGGATATGAGACATCCAAAAGAATTTTCCCATATTTTTCTATGTTCTGTTCTTAAAATACACCATTTATAAAGTTGTGTCTCTGTGTATGGAACGAGCTTAGTGTATTCATAGTTAGTTTTGCGACCGCATGTCGACTAAATACATGTAACAAGATGATTTTTAAAAACGTGTATCTTAAAGAACAGAACATAGAATAAATATATTGAAAGTTGTTTTGGATGTCTTATTTTGCATAGTATCAAACCAATATCAGTGAGGAAAAGCAAGCGGTCCTAATAATTGAATTAAGATAATTAACACTGCTTCCATGAGAATCGAATTTTTAGTCGGAAAATTTGTGTATGCTTTAGAAAGCATATTTTCTGATAGGCCAACTCTCGATGAGCCATTTGGTATAAATTTTAACTTTGTGACATATATCACAACATACTTAAGCACTTTACCCGTTTGTTGATGTTCAAAAGCTGATCGGTACACATTATTGCAACAAAATCTGATGGTATTTTTAGATTCTTCTAGATACCAAATAGAGACCTAATGAATAGCATGTTCATAACTAGCATAGTTTACGTGCAAACTGCTCTGTTTGGTATATAAACCTGTACCCAGACTATACACTATTATTTCACGCATGCGCATTATAAGTTTTTGCAAAATGCCATTTTATTATTACATGCTCAGCCCAAGTGTTAGTACCCCCAAAGTGGCGTGACAGACAAAATGCGCTACATGTAAGATGTTAAATTCTGGGCAACTTGTATGGCAAATTACAAAACAATTGTGTGAGGAATGCAATAACAAGGTGCAGCTGCCATCTGAGCTGCCGCAGTTGTGTGAGCTGGCGTGTGGCGAATGTAGCCTTGAAATGCCGAGCTGCGCCATCGACCAAGTTGCATTATCTCGGTGGAAGAAAGGCCAGCTTTTGCAGCTGCAGTAGCGGCTCCTATCCGGAAACTGTGAGTATTGAAATGAGACAGGCTGAACCCAGACTTTCTGAGAATGTGATGAAGGGTGTGGCGGGAAAATGTAGCTGTGAGGGGGCCTCTTGATTTCATGTGGAAGAGTGGTCTAGACCCTGATGCTTTGCAGTGGCCCAAATATGATAGCATTGCTTGAACTGGGCAACAGACACCTCCAGTGCGCCCTATGGTGATTGTACATCCTTTCCCCAACTGGTCTGTTTTGGAAAAATGGAGGAATACCTTCATCTGGTCCTTCAATAATGAAATATCCCTTCTGGCCAGGAACTGGGTAGGAGGATGTTGAGTGTGAGTGGTAAACTCCCCAACTCTCAGAAACCCAAAGAAGGCAAGGGTCATGGCAGCACATAGCATCAGTTGATCATGTGTGCCCAGAGTGTGGTCCCTCCATCAGTTTTTCCAGGACCTGCATCATAATAGGCCTACGACATCTTGGCTGGATTCGGGACTGTTGTCGCTCAATGCCTCGTAACACCAACTGCAAGGTGGGGTTGTCAGTAACAGGGCTACGGAAACCGTTAAGATGGTGCTGGTGGGTGATGGAAGACATGTACACCCGGATAGTCTTCCAGCTGAGGGAGTTGCTAAGGTGTGTAGCAAACAAAGCCACCACATGCTGACTGGCGGGCATATGTGTTGCACCTTGCTGTCTACAGAAAGACCGAAACCATTTAAAACCCACTCGATAGGTGAATGAGGTAGAGGGGGCCAGGGCCTTGCATGCCAGCCGCTTCAGGATGTGTTCTAGTGGTTCTGCCAACTCTGGTGGGGTAGGGGTGGGATGCAGGTCTGCCTGTGGGGCAAGGGAGAAAAACCGTGATAAGAGGTTGCGGGACAGCACATCAGCCAAAGGGTTATGCTGGCCAGGTATATGTACAAGCTGCACAGTGGTTGGCTGTGGTGAAAAAGTGTTCCCTCAGCAGCTTCATGATTGCCACATCATTTGATGACTGGCCAGACCAGGCGTACACAATGGCTTGGTTGTCGCAGTGGAACCTGACACGGCGCTTTGCTAGACGAGGACCCCACACCTTAGCTGCTGCCACTATCGCAAACAGTTCATGCCCCTGAATAGACCGCACACTCAGTTGCTGGTGGAAGCGCTCCCACCAGGCAAGGTCCTCCCGTGCGTCCGCTGTAATCCTGATGGGGTGGTGGAGCTTCTTGGCCATGGTTGAGAGGTCAATCAGACGTCGCAAAAATAGGCGACCAGCAGGAACAACTTTTGCTACAAAAGAAAGCTTGCCAATTAACGACAGCAACTCCCGCTTGGTGGCCTTATGACATCCATGCCAGCCTTGAATGCTGTGTTAGATGTCCTCTTGTTTGTCAAGTGGCAGAGACAACTGCTGGGTGGTGGAGTCCAGGGTGATGCCTTGAGCTGAGTGGCAGGACCCTCCAGCTTGTCAAAGGCCACTGGGATGCCTAAGTTGCCACATGCTGAGAGGGTTGATTGTACAGAGGAAGCTGACCTGCTGGGCCAACCAGAAGAAAATCGTCCAAGTAGTGGATGGCCTCAACGCTGTGTTAGGAGGACAGAATCCAATGTAAGGCCTCAGCAAACTGATTAAATAAGTAAGGAGCTGATCGCAGGCCAAACGGTAGACATGTGTCAACATAGTACCTCCCTTGCCAGTACATACCCAAGAGATCCCAATCCATGGCCCGGACTGGAACCATGCGAATAGCTGACTTTAGGTCGACTTTAGCCATGCGACAACCAACACCATGCTTGAGGAGCAGCCGGACAGCATCATCAACGGTAGAGTAATGGAGTGAAAACTCCGCCTTTGAGATCCCATGGATGACGCGCCACTTGCCATTCTTCTTGGGTGCAGCCCCCAGGCCTGAAGTCCGAAGATTGACAAAAGGCTTCTCCATGAAGGGGCCAAGGACATGTCCAGCTGCAATTTCCTTGGACAGCTGAGAGTTAATTATATCAGGGTGCTGGTATGCAGATATGAGGTTATGTGATTTAAGTGGGGTTCGGGGGCCATTAAAACCTATTGAAATGCCATGCTTGATACTATGTAGCAGCCAGGAAACCCAGGCCTTGTCAGGGTGATTGGACAAACTCCGCTCAAATTCTTAACATTGTAAAGGGGTGTAGGGGTGAAGCTTACCCTGGAGCCGCAGGAGCTCTAGGGCAGGACTTGCCGGGGTGGTCCCCGAGGCAACCCGTGAACCAGCATTTGTGGGTGAAGGAACACTCAGCACAAGTGCAGGAGGCGTAATTGAATTTCCTGCAGATTTCCTGCCCTGACTGTGTGTGGGTGACACGACCTTGGGTAGACTTGGTTGCTCCACTGGTGGCAGAGGATTGCAGGGGGTTGGCACTAGGCTGCTTGGGGGTCCGAAAGGGGTGCCGGGTTGCACACCACAGAAGAGTATTGTCCTTCACCTGATCCCAGGAGGTGAGGTGGGATTTGTCCCGTTCCACTGCCTGACAGAATAGGGAGTCATATTTTATGCAAACCCCTACTGGGTACGATGAAAACAACTGGCACATGATCGCTTGATACTTGGCCAGCTGCAGAGCAGATCAAGGAGATACCTGCAGGCGCACGGCGAGGAAAATATTTCAGGCCTCCAACCACGTCGCGAGGTCAACCACGCGCCTTTTCGCAGAGCGTGATTCCCGCGTGCATTTCGCTGCCTGTCCCACAACGAGTGTCTCATCTAGCACGAGCAATAACAACTTATCAAATGTAACAAATTTACCTCGCCAGATTCGCTTTAGGAGGTACTTTGCTGGGGTAGCTGAACAGGAGATGAACGGGGGGTCCGAGAAAGCCTCGAGACTACTCGACCTCCGTCGCCTGTGGTGATGCCTACGAAGATCCCTCGAGCTGCTGGAGGAGTCCGACGAGGACAAGCTGCTGCTACTTCCGCTTCGAGAGCTGCTGTCCATGTGCTGAGCCTGGTGCCGCTTCGCACCCCGCCAGCGACGATGGCCATCATCGGCATCCCGGGGCCTGGAGTGAGGGGAAAAGGTGGGGCTTTACCATGCACGGGAACGGAAAGGAGGGGAGGGGTATCCATACAGTCCTGTTGCCCAGCTGATGGTCGTCGGTTGTGTGGGCGACCTTGCTGGCGTTGGACTGCAGGAACACGAGGCTGCCCTGCGTTGACTGTGCGGCGGGTGTTTCTCCGTAGCTCTGCCCTGTGTATGCACATGGGGGGTGACTGGAGCTGGGTCGGAGGCCCGGCATCAGCGGGGTCTGCGTTGCCTGCATGGCTGGAGGAGGATCTCATCTGAAGAGGCAGAGCGAGACGGATCGCTACGCCCCTGGGAGCGTCCACGACCACCGGGTCCTTTGGGGCATTCGGAATCACAAGGCCCCCCCCCCCCCCCACCATCACTGGACAACACAGATGAGGAGCGATCACCGCACCCCTCGGAGTGCGGCCGACCGCCAGACCTCACCAAGCATCCAAGACCGCTAAATCCCTGGGAACGCCCGCGACCCCTATGCCCACGAGAGCACCCGCGGCCGCCGGGCCAGTCGGTGAGCGCTCGATCGCTTAACTCCTGGTCATCGCTTGAGCCCGAGGACGAATCATCTGATTGTTGATGCTCGGGATCGTGTGAACCTTCGTGCTCAAGGAGGCTTTTCACAAGTGTCGCCTTGTTCCCTGTAGTCGAGAGTTTGGCTTTTTTGAGACAAAGTCGCAGCACCACGCAGGTCAGCTGAGATAAACTACGCTGGGTAGCTATAATAAAGCACTCTCCTTCCCAATGCCAAATGTATGCAATATGGCACTAGGAAGGAGGGGCTTGCATGGTTGCTGCCCAGAATCTAACCTATCGGTTTGAAGGCCTCCCTGAACAAAGGCTGTTAGAACTAGAATGCACGAGCCCCAACCCAAAAGGGGCCCCCAGATAAGGCTGCCCACAAACCAACTGTCATAAACACTGTTTACTCTTAAACAGAACCTTAAATGGAATTTAATGTTTCAGGTGTCTATAGCTATAACCACAGATAATATATCATCTCCGCTATAACTGTGAGTAGTGGTGTGACTTACTTGGCAGGTTGTCAGGGGACTAGGGGGAGGGTCGGCTGGTTAATTCTTAATAACTAACCAGCAGCCCTGCCCTTTTTATTAACCACAAAGAGGAGTGGGAGGAATCCTAAAACTCCCCTCCAAAGGATGGAACATCTCCTACTATTAATAAGCTAGCTAAGACTCCTGACAACCTGGCCAGTTTTTCTTGCGGAATCCTCACATACAGAAGGTAAGCACTGCTTTTCCACCGCCCCAAGGTCTGAATCGTACAGTCTTCGATCCCTCCTGCTGCTGCCGCCGCCGCCGCCGCCGTGGTGGCAGCACCAATACAGAAGCTGTACGTGGAATAGATTTTTGCGTCCACCCCAGCATGCAACAGAGCTCACGAACCCGAGTAACGAACAGCGTTCGTCAATGGGCGACCATCCTTGAGGCGGAATAAAGGGCCTGGATCCATCCCTTGCACCGCCAGGTAGGACAGCATTGCCACGAGGGGGCATAATATGTTCCCCGTTCTTCCGAGGTATACCGATACACCCCGCCTAAACAGATCCGTCTTCGAGGCCTTGATGTTGAAGCGGATCACTTGTGGGAGTGCTGGTACGTTGGCTGACACATTGGCCATACTCAAATGGGTCCCCGCCTCGTACCCTGCTAAGGTCAGGACGGTTATCTCGCCTGATCTTAGGAAGCCAAAGAAGCACTTGCATACGACTCCCCAGAGCATTATGTTGTCATATGAGGTCTCGTCCTGCTGCTAGACTCACCTGATTCTTTGCAAGATTTCGGGGGTGATTGGGAGACGCACTTGCTTGGCTCTGGGTCTCGACTACGCCCTTCCACGCAACATGTATTCTACCTTCGGCATGGACAAGATGATTGGGTCACCCATTTGACTGTGGCATTCTGCATGTGGCGCACCACGGACAAATAACCTTTCATGGTTGGGGGCGACAAGTTACGACTGAACATCCACACCACAAATTCACACAATATGTCCTCGTTGGTGGCAGTGGATTCACTGCTATTGATTTGCACAATTTGAGGTACTGGCCCTGGGCAGATCTGTACAATTTCCACATTGATGGCGCCAATGACTCCCGAAGCTGTCTTTCAGCCAGCTCACCCAGACCATGCACATCCAATCTACTTCCTGCCAAGCCAATTCCACGAGGTATGGAGGGATGGGCATCAGGTAGCTGTCCGCTTTGGGTACCTTCGACAAGAAAGAAGCGAGACCATTTCTGGATAAGTCATTGACCCTGTCATTCTCTGTTTCTCCCTTCCCGCCACATGGCGTGCAATTAGCCTGAATTCATAAAACACCTCTGCATAGTGCAGGCATCTCAGTAAATGGGCTAGATGCCCATCTTTTGCCGTACCATCATTGATCATCGCCACAACTGCTTGGTTATTGCAGCTGCACTGGATCACAGGTCCACCCCACTCTCCTCCCCAAAGTAACAACCCCAACAGGATTGGAACCATTTCCTTTACAGCTATGGTGACGTTCGTCCATGCTTCATCCCACAGCAGTTGGAACCAATGCGTCCCTGAGTATGCACCACAGCCCCAGCCACCTGACGCATCACTATAAATGTGCCCCTCCACCTGCACTATGTATGGGTTCCACAGCATCGACACGCCGTTTCACCGGAGTAAAAAAGTGGACCACCAGGATATGTCGGCCCGACACTCAGTATTGAGCCTTAGAGTTCTCGAAAGTATAGCCTTGCTGTGCTGGCGAGGTTAATCAAGCGTCTCAAGAACTGCCTGCCAGGTTTGACCGCTTTGCATGCATGTAATAGCTGTCCAATAAAGGACAGTTGTTCCCGCGGACTTGGTGCAACACTATTAATTTTTTCCTCGGGTAGACGCAGCTCCAAGACTGCCATGTCCACCTCGTTCCCCAGGAAGGTTAGGCAGGTCGCTGGACCTACTAGCTTCCCCCTCGCCAAAGGAACACCTAACGTGCTGCATACCACAAGGGCTGTATGTAAGTTTGCTTGACACTCCTGGGAGTGTGGGGACATGAGCAGAATAAAATTGTCAAGATAGTGTTCCGCTGCACTAACCCCATGCGCGCTTCTTCATAGCCCACTCCAACGCATCGGCAACTGCCATGAGGATCTTGGGGGCTGAACGCAAACCGAATGGGAGTGCTGTTGTGCATGCTCTACCTTTTTCCAGTCTGTCAGGTAAAAGAAGCCGTGCATTAAGCCATGTACTTGTAAGTTAACACCTGCAGTTTGTTTTATAGTCGCACCCTTGAGGGTGGAGTTATTATTTTTGAACCCATCACACCCATATGGGTGGAGTCTTTTTCTTACCCCTCCCTTAGATGTACGTACGTTTATTGTATACGAATATATACTTATTACACCGTAATATTGTAATGTTTAAAAGTACATGCATGAACATATTCCTTTGCAATATATTTAAGTTCGACTACTTCCGCTCCTTACTGCCGGCTCCCATGCACTTTGAAGATGGGTGGCGTCCCCCGCACTCAGAGCACTCGTGCCTATACCAACACAAGGCATCGTAGGGGCAGACTCCGTTACGGTTGAACTTGATGTACACATCACCTTTTATCTTCCCTACCCTTTGATCGTGCCCTGCCCTCTATAGAACTGGAAGGTATCTGGCTGTGCTGTGTCGGCCTGAGCATGGCTCAATGTGCCCGACCAACAAAACACTGATTGTAGATCTGGGCATCACATTGGGACCAATTCTTGATGCCAGACACTGCAGCTACCTGGCGGAACCTGATGTCATTCTCGCCAAGCCTGGTCCTAGTATTCGGTGTGCGCCTCTAAAATTTGCAGCATGTACGCCTGCTAGCAAGTCCCCAACCATCTCCGGTTGGATATCTTCCACTGGCTTGTGCCTGGCCCTTGCTACCTTGAGGCCCGGCCGGATTACAAATTTCTGTGCCTCCGCCTCTATCTCCGCCAACTCCTGGCACTGGATGGGTCAGAGCTCGGCCATGTCGACATACTCCAGCCTTTGAATTCTCTCCACCAACTTCTTTGGGAGTGGTGGGAGGTCATTACCAATTGACATGTTTGGGGGGGGAGCAGCAGGCACCGACTCCTGATCTCCAATCACTTGGAATGCTGGCAGCACTGGAACCCATTTGCTGAAGGTTCCATGCCCAATCTTGGTAGCACAACTATACAAAAAATGCACTAACTGATATCAAAGTTCATGCATACCAAGTTAGGCTCTTGGCAATATGGGCACTCACTTCGACACAAACACAACACCTCAGCCTTAATCAATATAGCATCACCCATGCGGTTTTATGACTCACAGCCTCACGGTTTGCTCGGAGACCCTATGTCTCAAGCAGCACTTTTCTGCTTAATTATTACCATTGCTTTTGGGTCCGCTTATAGCGAGCCATTTGTCGCGACTTGCTCTGAGACCCTATGTCTCGATATTTACAATGCCTTAATAAAGACCCCATATCTCGCGTGGATTTCACAGAGGCCCTACAGCACTTTGCTGCTCGTATGTATACTCTGCGTTGAGACCCAATGTCTTGCGAATGCGGTTGTTGCTCAGAATATGTACTCTGCTTTGAGACCCACTGTCTCATGAATGCGGTTGTTGCTCAGAGTATGTACTCTGCTTCAAGGCCCAATGTCTCGCAAATGCAGCTGTTGCTCAGAGTATGTACTCTGCTACAAGACCCAAATTATGTCTCGCAAATGCGTTTGTTGCTCAGAGTATGTACTCTGCTTCGAGACCCACTGTCTCACGAATGCGATTGTTGCTCAGAGACGCCACTTCTCCAGTGGCATTTTTCCTGCATGCACCCTGCTTTATAGGGAGACCCAACGTCTCACGATTTACTCATGTAGAGACCCTATGTCTCTACATCCCTTTTTCCAGCTCATGCTCCCCAATGTTAAAATATACTGCGTCTCAAGCGCAGCCTATTTGCCTGTACCCTGCTTAAAGACGCAATACCTCGTGAAAGTAAATTACTCCAGCTGCCTACTGAGCTGTTTCTCATAGCTACAGAACCGCTTAAAGGTATATCTGTAGTGCCTTGATTCGGCCCCCTGCCCTCCTTTCAATTTATTATCCCACGTTGATTCACGCACCTTCTTTACTTTTCTCCACTGCTCCTGTCTCTGAAGTACCCGGTACCCCCCCCCGCACTCGAAGACTCTCCCATTGCCGATCGAAATCGAGACTCCATTGAAGCCATCAACTTAGCCTCGATTCTTTTAGCTTTCGATGATCCTTTCCTCAGAAACACCAGTCTTTTCTGCCTCATCTTCACTCATCATTAGTCACTAGTTTGAACGAAATTAGCCCATGAAATAAAACTACCAGTGTAAATATTACTTCTACCATATATCTGTCACCTCATATCACAAACCAAATGACTCCAAGGGCTAGTAATTATGTCAACTTTGAGTATGTTGCTACCCTGCTCAAGGTACTTTAAACATGCTCATGACAGCAACCGACGCTGTTATTTGCAGTGAATAATATGGGTACATGTATAAATATTTAGCACACTTGCAGGTGTGGAAGCCTGTGTTGCTTTAGCATGTATATTTATGTGCACACAAACATGCAGTGTGTACATAATCATATAGCATTTTAGCACATTGAACTGGGTGACATAGTTAATAATGTACCGTAGAGTACCGCGATATATCCCCCCCCCCTCCGCCCCCACCAAAAAAAAATGGCCCGTGTTTAAACGACCGCATCGACCTAATCATGAACGCAGCTGCGTGCTATTCTTTAAAATCCTGTTGGAGTACCAGTTCTTTCCTGGAATTTAGAAACAGGTGCGCGGAAGCGTTAACGAGTACGAAGATACGCTCGTTTAAACACGGACCGTTTTTTTTAGGTGGGGGCGGAGGGGGGGGGGATATATCGCGGTACTCTACGGTACATGCAGTAATTGATACATCTCTGTTTTGGTTGATACAGCAAGCATTATACTTATGTTTCGAAGAATCTATTGACGCCATTACAGAACTACAACTTCTACTTGAGAGCAAACCCACTGACATAGATTTTTCACTTACACCTTTTCACCCGAGCCAAACATGCATTGAACTTTTCATCAAAGGAGAGTCGTTACAAGCTTTTATAAAGCTTCAGGTAAGTAATAATACATATGATAATGTGTACTACCTACCACCATCTAATTTGCTTCTTAGGAATATGCACAGCATATGAAGGACCTGTACCAGCAGTTATTGGCAAAGCAGTGGAAGTGCAGAAGCATTGAGGAGCCTTTTGCCACCAGGTATAGCATGTTCATTTGTATCTACATATATCTGTTCCTTAAGCACCTCAATTTATTGTTCACATTAATAATATTATTGACATTTAAAAAACATTTTGGCTAGTTTTTTTTATCGTCTCTGTCACTTGGAGCTCATTTTGGGATTCAACTCAAATCAAAGTTCTGAGATTCACTAGCTTGTCTTCTGGTAATCCAAAAGACATGCTGCCTGTGTCAATGGTAATCCCAGGAAAAAATTGACAGAATACAGCCTATAGGCTATTTGTGCTCAGTTTTTAGAATGATGAGCTCCCTAATGCACCCCTCAGGACCAGGATGGTCATTTATTTAGATCATTCTGCAAATACAATGCACCAATCAAGACGAAATTTTTGAGGTAATCCAGGATGTGTGTTACCCCTTGTTGCAGGCAAACTACATGTACTATGGAATTTCATATCTTGTAGGCAGATTCTTAGAAGACCAAAAGGGAGGGCTGTATCAGTGTAACTCCGCTTCCTTGAGCCTCATGCCTAGCATCCATTGGTTGTGTATATCTGCATTATCCATAAGAGCCCCTGAACCCAGCTGCACCATTTTTTCAGCTGCATGGTTCACTGTAGTATATAACATAGATCAGGCAACTCTCACCCTTTAAAACTGCCTTAGCCCAGGGAGGATACGTCTAAAAATCAGCCGCCATTTTCTACTACACCTACGTTTCAGGATCAACTCCTGCCTCCATGGCCCCTCCCCACCCTTTTTTACCTTTTCTAATTAAAAGTTCGTATAGTATATACAAATGCGTGAACATGAACATGCTAATTGCATGCATGTGCAGTTGTTTCATGGATGGCAGAGATCCATCTAAAAAGGCTAAGTTAAAAATATGCAGAGGCTCTGGGTTGAGCTCAGTGTCGTATTTTCTAAAAGGTGAGTTCAGAACTACATACGCTTATATCATGCATCCAGACCTACAACCGGGTCAATCCACACGAAATTGTACCACCCTGAATACATCATGCTCTCATATTGACATACCACTCTCATATAATATACTCACCTGTGATATTAACAAAATTCCCATACATATGTATACTCTATGTTGATCCGTTTATATCATATGGCTTGCTGAATAATTAATTATTTTGGTGACCTTTGTCAATTGGAACAAGTGTAGTTTGAGTCTTGGCATGAACCTGTTAGGGCCTATTGCACACAACAAATCAGATTATAGATTGCAAGTAAACTTAGTTTAATTGAGTTAATGTTTTTTTTTAATGAGGTTGGAGCTAGCTAAAAATAGCATCCTTTATTTCTAACCTTTTTTTTTTAATAGATAGCTGCTATTACCCTTAAGGCACTTGGCTTGACAGCTTTTGGGGGAAATAAACTACTAGACTGGTAATACCAGTTAAATGACTAGTAGCCATTTTGTTTCTTCCTGGTTTGGTTTTGATAGTTTACGTAGTGGGTTCTAAGTTATGACAACACATCATAGTGACTATGTAAAGTACAAAACCAGGAAGAAACAAAATGGCTACTAGTCATTTAACTGGTATTACCAGTCTAGTAGTTTATTTCCCCCAAAAGCTGTCAAGCCAAGTGCCTTAAGGGTAATAGCAGCTATCTATTTAAAAAATGGTGATTTCTTAGAGGATGCTATTTTTAGCTAGCTTCAAACCTCATTAAAAATTCATAATAGCATTAACTTAATAACATCAATTAAACTAAGTTTACTTGCAATCTATAATCTGATTTGTTGTGTGCAATAGGCCCTAACGGGTGCATGCCAAGACTCAAACTACACTTGTTCCAATTGACAAAGGTCACCAAAATAATTAATTATTCAGCAAGCCATATGATATAAACGGATCAACATAGAGTATACATATGTAAGGGAATTTTGTTAATATCACAGGTGAGTATATTATATGAGAGTGGTATGTCAATATGAGAGCATGATGTATTCAGGGTGGAACAATTTCGTGTGGATTGACCCAACCGGATATACAGAGAACCGGGTGGAAATTGAATAGGAACACGTGATCAATCATCGCAGTTAGGTTTTTCATATATCGTTTTGGTTGGTGTGTGATATAAAATACTTCTGGTTACGTATTGCGACCCGCCACATTGGTGACCCTGTTATGGCAGAAGAACACGCTGTCTCACTGAAACTTCCCACCTTCTGGCCTTTCCAACCCAAGGTATGGTTCGCCCAGGCAGAAGCACAATTTAACTTGCAAAAAAATCAGTTCGGACGATACGAAATACTACTACGTGCTATCTGCGCTCAACCAACTGACAGCGACATGTTTACTTGACCTCATCAGTAAGCCCCCGACAGAAGGAAAATACGCAGCGTTAAAGGACCGTTCAAAGTCATGCAAGCAGGAGACAAGACCTTCACAATTTACAGAGGAGGACAGAAAGAGGTCATATCAGTGGATAGATTGAAGCCGGCATTCGTTGGCTTAGAACACCCAGTGGTAGTATCACTCCCAACGTCATATGCTCCGCCATGCATATTCTCATTCTTTCAATATATTGGTGTGGCGTCCGTTGTGTACACCACCTGCACTACTTCACATTCGGTACACGAAGTACACTGTTCAACACAAACTGCCAGCACATGAGCAGGGGCCAACTATTAATTTCGCCTATATTTAGAGGAAGTGGGCCCACACTTCCTCCTGGAAAAAACCCTTCATAAAAGGGAAAAACCAAGTTCAGAGCTGCTCATTTATGCCTTTGTGGAAGAGTTTGCCGTTAATTGCTTCAGTTGCACACCGTCGTGTATACGTACACCTGATTTCTCATAAAGGGGGGATAAAGTGGGGTTAATTCTGCCAGTGGCTGTGCACAATACGCCTAGAGTGATTCTAACACGCATTCCTCAACCTTATATCCAAGCCCATATGCGCGCACTCACACCAGCTGAAGACTCATTGTACAGAACATGTGCTCCCCATCACCATCAATCTACAGCTGCACATTCACATACACCCCTTACTATCTTTATCGATCTACATGCTTACATGTACACTGTGTGCACAACACATGCATGTTAGCTACGCCTCCATATTCTGCTGGGAGCATATTTTCTGTCTAATTCGTTCCTCAAACGACAGAAAAATGTATCTCCCAACACCATATGCTCCACCATGCATATTCTCATTCTTTCAA
Source organism: Spongilla lacustris (assembly GCA_949361645.1). Classification (NCBI taxonomy): domain Eukaryota; kingdom Metazoa; phylum Porifera; class Demospongiae; order Spongillida; family Spongillidae; genus Spongilla; species Spongilla lacustris. The sequence continues at coordinate 4,520,809 of OX442424.1, forward strand.
TACATTGGTGCAGCGTCCGTTGTACACACCACCTGCACTAGAGATTCAAAGTAAGGGTAAGACAAGACCGCTCTCACCTCAGCTTTCTTGCAGCCTCCATGTATGCACTATAGCGCTGCTGCCGCCTTCAGCACTGCAAGTCCATGCAATGCTGCCCACACCGGCCGCAAACTGCGCTGGCACTTCCTTTCGACCTTCACTGGCGCAATACGCAGCAACACGCGCTGCACAACCCATGCACCATGCAATCCATGCATCATGCAATCCATGCATGACATTCAATCAAATCCAACATATCTCAACTGCGCATATCGCCATACTGTTAAGCAACCAGACACGGATACCAATTTGGGGCAGAATTTCCGAATGTGTCCGACTTCGCCACAACCAAAGCACGGACCCAGTCTTGGAGTGGTGATGTACGGATCTCTGCTGCTGTCGCTCTTCAGTTGACTGCCCATCTATGAATCTTTTCTTCCTCTTGATTGCCTTCCTCTCTGCTTCCTTCTCCGCTCTAGCGATCTTCTTCTCGTCCTTGGAATTGTCGGCGAGCTCATCTGCTTCGTATTCTTCAACAACGGACAATCCCAGCTCCGATCGATCGGCCAGCTTGATCATCTTTTGTCTGTTGAGCAAAAGGGCCTCACCTGCCTCCATTTCCTGTGTTGCCTTCTCGTAGCCCTCGTCTTTTTTTTCTTTTCGTGCATTCTTGAGCCTCTTAGATGTGGTCCAGCAACCGCTTCGTAAACTTGAACTGCGCTTCGTTTCCAGTTCTCTTTAATGCGTGCAGGTTGTCGCCTGCTCTCAATCGCCTGGCCAAGAGACAGTTCGCCTCCCCCTGCTGCCTCAGCACTTCCTTCCAAAGCTCCGTGAAACCAGATAACAGCTGCCGCATTTGGTCGTCCTCCATTTCAGAAAAAGTGGGGTTAACTCTGCCAGTGGCTGTGCACAATACGCCTAGAGTGATTCTAACACGCATTCCTCAACCTTATATCCAAGCCCATATGCGCACGCACACCAGCTGAAGACTCATTGTACAGAACATGTGCTCCCCATCACCATCAATCTACAGCTGCACATTCACATACACCCCTTACCATCTTTATCGATCTACATGCTTACATGTACGCTGCGTGCACAACACATGCATGTAGGCTATGCCTCCGTATTCTGCTGGGAGCATATTTTCTGTCTAATTCATTCCTCAAACGTATGAGCCTTGATACTGATGTAGATATTCGATCCTTCGGCCATTGTATGTCTGCAACTCTGTTGCCCTAGTGGGCATGCCAGACCCAATATGCATGACAACTATCATGTTGTGTATAAACTCATCATCATATGCTTCAACATGCGCGCTACATCTCCATCTCTTATGGAATGTACAGTGTGATGCAATGTGGTCAGGACATGTTTTAAAATGGTGGAAGCAAACGAAACATATTCCTTATGAAAAAGAACATATGCATTCAATGTGAGTATTCTAAGTCTCGATCCATTAAAGGTGCAAATAGGCCCATCTCTAGGTTTTTGGACATAGAAGCATCTCAGCTTCTCTTGACAGACATTCTCATTGTCAGGCCATTCTTACATAAGCACTGTGGCATCTTTTGGGGGAGAAAATGATGGCAATCTATATTCTTCTGAGTATTTCGTGCAAAATGGTACAAAAATGAACTCAGATGTGGAATATCTTTGCCAGGCTATTCTACCAGTATAGTGGTACAGCAATTTCATTTGGAGATTACAGGCATGTTGCCAAGTATTATTTGCACCAGCTGCAGATACAACATGGATTGCTAGATGACATGGACTCAGATGAGGATGAGTGGAGTGCAGCACATATAAACATTGGAGATGAGCAATTTGGCCATAGTACTGCTACATCAAACAGATATTATGGAAGGCATGATGGAGAGCTGGGAGACACAAGAGAGCTGATGTTGCATAATTTTTTTCTCCCTCTCAAACAAGTGGCATCTATTCTTGACAGGAGAGGTTAGGCAATGTGCTCAAAGCCAAGATTGTGCTGCAGTACGAGAGCAACGTGCTCAAAGCCAAGGTTGTGCTGCAATACGTGAAGTGGCTTTCTCCCCTGAGAGTGCACCAGAGCATAGATGTAGTAATGTGTATCGTTCAGTTCAGGAGCATGCACCAACAGCATGAGACAAGCTGACTTCTCCTACAGTAGAGCACTTGAAGCAATCAGTTGTACAACTGAGGCAGTTGTACAAAGACGAAGCAGCAGAATCTAGGTCAGCCCAGTTGCAAGCAGCAGTAGACAATGTTCTACATACCCAAGCAGACGTATTAGCCATAATTCCAACTGGTGGTTGCAAGAGCCTTCTTTTCTTATTCTTTATACAAGGATAAGTGGTAGTTCATCCTCCAGTAGTTGAACCCATACCAGATGTCGACTCTTCTAGCTGTCACAACATGATATCTTATGATCTAACAGTAAAAGCAAAATCCACAATCTCTTAGACTGGCTTCTAACTATCATCCCACTCTTTTACCCTCGAGGCATCACGTGGCCCTCTTTGGTTGCCACAATGTGACCAATCAACATCATCCAGCAATATGCACCTGGCAGGAGTAATTTCATTCCAGTCAACCGACACAAAAATGGTATTGGTCCCATGATACAACCTTTGACACACTCCACTGCCAGGTATTCATTAATAGTTTTAAACCACGATAGACAACTAATGACATGCTGCTACATCTACCAATACTGTGGTAGACATTACAGATGGGATCATAGCCAACCTGTCTCTCATACCCGAAACATTGTAATTTTTGTAATTCGCTTTTATTTATTCTGCTATGCGACATCCGAAACTTCCTTGGCAGCGGTGCAGTCTGTTTGCATCTACCTGTGGAGTGATATGTCAGCCTTAGTGGCTTCTGCCCTATGCTAGTAAGGCTGTCATTTTGCACCTCATCAGCTGAAATCGAAATTCCAACCAAATGAATAATGATTGCATCACATTACCCATACAAATACGCTGGTACCACTTATGGCACAGCCCATCTTCGTGCTGCTGGTCACCTATTTTGGATTGCAGAACTGTGGATAAATTATTGTTTCGACGTCCATTGGCTGTCTTTGCAGGATACGAGATGGTGATGCACACAGCTCACACACACTTTATATAGGCATTATGCTGTTTTGGTATATCTTTTCTATTTAATGTTTAACCACTATCTTTTCATTTTCACGGTTCCAAATCCATATATAGTACATTTTAATTTTATTTTATGTTTAAAAAGAACTGTGTTGTATATACAGTGCAGAAAATGTTATTAAAATGTGCATGGGTGTGGTGTAATTGCATATATGCTTGTTATTAATAGGTCATAGGCTATGATCAGTAACAAAAGCATACATAGATATCTGAGGATCACAAAGTACCAGGATAGAGCACCTTTGTTGCTTTAGAAACTATAGATATACTTTATTTTTATCACCAAAATTTAAAACTTCAACAATCATGGTTATCTGGTTGCATGGATGCACTACTGTATACATTTTACCTAACCAATGTATGATTTTACTCACAATAATGTATTATAATCCATTCATCCATCCCATGCATACAACAATCAGCATGTAATTGATCTGCTTGCCTCTAGAAGGGCATAGTGTTTCCAAATTATTCCAAAATCAGTAGCCTAATGCACTCAAACAGACATTCGATTGCTGTTATCATTAATGACTAATCATTGGATTATGTACACTACTTTATAATCTCAGTAGTGGCATATTCCCCACAAATGCTTATAGAAAAGAAGTTGATGAACTTGCACAGGGATATGCAGTTGTCAGAGCCTTTGCAGAAACTCTCTGTGGCCTTGGAATTAATGAAAGGTATAGTTTATGTATATGTGTACACGTATACATGTTGCCGTTGCATATTTGTATTTTGTTCGGTACAATTGCAGATAGAGCATGTAGTGAAATATTCCGTATTGATTTATTGATCTACCTATTGAGCATTGGACTTAAGCTTCACAAATTTCATGCTCCTACAGCACTTTGTGAGGGTCATTATGTTGGCTAATAGATTTGGGATACTCACTGGGAAATTTCCATTTCAGTGTTCAATGTATGCCTTCTTTTATTGTTGTATCAAAAGGCCATCAGTAATTAATAGAACAGGGATAAAGTTGCAGGCATGTTCTATCAAGAATGTTTTATTTTATTTTTCAGCAATCCACTGTATGGATACCTTGCATCACTGGGCATGAAGCTATTGCAAAAAGAACAGGTTGCAAGTACTTGGATAGCAGCAACTACGGAGTCAGTTGTCCCACCTTTGCATTGTACTGAGGAGCTGTATACTAATCATATAGCAAAAACACTTCAACTATTTATGATGGGTATTCAGAAAGTCATGCTGTTAGTAGAGCAGAACAAATCTAAAGAAGGAGATGGTGAGTTTAGTTTACCAATACACATAAGTAACCAGCTGTTGGTTTTTAACTTTTAAATAAATAAAGAGGAAGTGATGTTTTCTTCCTGGCCATATTGTTTTTTCTGGGTACTGTTTTCTGGGTAATTATCCCGATTGCTATATCTACTTTGCTACAGTACATATGTTTGCACTCTACTGTGTTGGTGTGGCATATATTATATTATATTCAGATTCAATACCACTGCTCATTATTCATGATGCAATTACAAAGAACTTGGAAAACATTGGATTATCAGAGGTAAGGTGTCCCTGTTGACCTTAATGGCACATTTTTTTATCCTCGAAATAGATTTGGAATGAGTTTTTCTTTACATGCAGTTCTTTGATTCTCATACATTACAAGTCAATTACAGAATTTAATGGAATAGTAACCTCTCATGTATAGGTTAAGTGTAACAAAGTGCTTGTCTGAATTATATAGAGGGTGGAACATAAATATGACATTAATATTGTTTTTTGGATGATTGATAATGATGTACATTTTGATTGGAATGGAGAGTTTCACATGTTGATAGATTTTTATTCCTAGCTCCTGTTATAGTACTAGGAAAGCCCAATTGTGACCATTCTGTATATAAGCCATATACAGTATGGCCAATTGAGAGATTCACATGTTGTAAGATTGAGAGATCAACGTGTTGATATATTTTTATTCCTAACCTCTGTTACAGTAGTACTAGGAAAGCCCAATTGACCAAACTGTATTTAAACCATATCTAGCACCTTACCACAACACTTGAAATAAATTAAAAACTGAAATTTAGCTACTTAAGAAATGGGATTCCTTGAGTGTGGTCACATAGTCAAGAAGGTGTTGCTATAGCTAAATAGATGGATGGCACTGCAATACATAAAAGTCAGGCAAATCCTATGTGCTTGATTGCACTTTTAAGTACATGTATATACAAAAACCTTTATCCATACAGGTGGTTGAGCAGTCAGAGATATTGTTAAGCATGTTCCTTGACCGCAACTGTTCCGTAAGTGCTTGCTTTTGTTGCACCATATCATGTACTGTGTTTGTGCTAATGCTTTACTTGATTTTGTTCCATTGCACTCACACACACACACACACTCACACACTTTACACACACATACCATGTATACCATAGAGTTGCCTCATGTCAATGTGCTCTGCATACTACCTCTTGCAACAGTATGGCTTCTTTGTTACAAAAGTCTTGTCTGATGGGTTCATCTTCTACTCGCACATGTGCAAGCTGTTCTCAGCTGTCTTAAAACTGTTTTGTGTTGTTACAAATAAGGTACATCTCTGTACAGACAGGGTATTAAAAATTATGTAACTTGAGATTTGACTTGCATTTGAATTTCAGGGTTTTCACAGTGATGTAAGTAATGTTGATGATAAGGAGAACATGCAACACACAGATCCTGCAGAAACTGAGGCAGGAGGATTTGATGATGGATCCACTGCAGAAGACAGCAAAAATGTTGATCCAACTGATGTGGTATGTGCTCATTTGAATGTCTTTAAATGATACACTGCTACATTAAGGCACATCAGTCAAACTAGTTGTATATACTTCACACATTAATGGACAAGGCTGGCCAAGTACAGGTAGTGTGTCACCCACAAATCACCTCCTATCATACACATTCCTACTTCTAATTAGTAAAAGCATTGGAAACCATCTTATTTGAGCAAAGCACTGCTAAATGATTTCAAGTATTATACTATTGCAACCTCATAACAGCAATATGGCTTTGTTTATTTACAAATAATAGGGTTTTTTAAGTGCTGTACCTTTGAACTGTAACACAACTGTCAGCCAGCTATACTGGTTTGATTTGTGCATTTTTACAAATAAGGAGAATCTACTCTTCATATATGTGACTTCGACTTGTGGCCGGTTCATTCCTCATGTTTCTATATCTGAACCAAAAGTAAATAGTTTTTCAAGTACTGCACTTTTTTAAACTGTGATTTGGACTTGTGTCCAGCTGGGGGTTTTAAAAAATGCAAAGTCTATTTGCCTCAAGCTATCATATTCAACCTGCCAATACACCAGTAACTTCTTAAATTGAGCAGAAAAATTCCCTATGTGTATTGCAGTCACATTGCCTGGGATAAAAGGGGGACGCTGTTTGCACATCCCGTACGCACACCACGTATACATATTTTTGTTGTTCTAATAGAACACCGAAAACAGCAATCTGACAGAAAACAAGGAAGAAAATTCACAAGATGGCAAAGATGATGAGAATGTATTAGAGAACTGTGAAAACTTTGAAGGGGCTCTGGAAACAGTGGAAGATGGAAATGATTCAAAGAGCGATGAGGGTAGGCTACTGCCGGGTTACTTAATTATGTATCATAATGGGGCTGCAATGTTGTAGGATCACAAAGTGACTGCAGCGAGGAGATGGGTCCTATAGAAGAAAACGAGGATAGCCATTTAGATGAGCACATGTGGGCTCCAGAAGAAAATGAAAAGGCTGATCTGGTACGTGCTAGCAATTACACTCAAATGACATTTCATTTGCCTTTCTTGATTGGGATCCACAAGAAACCAGATGCTGATATGGAGCAAGGCCAAGGGACCGCAATGGATGATGAACAGAAAATAGTTGCAAAAGATGAGGACAATACAGGAAAGGGTGGAGATGGTAGGTTAGAAAACTGACAAGACAGCTCATAAGTTCTACGTATGTCAACCATGCAACAACATAGCTAAGGGTTGAAGTACACATGTATATGGTTCTTCAGTAACATAGTTTGTGGTGCCAATGTTAGCCACATCTACACTATACGATTGAATTTTTGATGCATGTTCTCAAAAGATACTCACCCATGTTATTCTGATTTTTAAAATGAGATGCTGGGCATTATATAGTGATCATTTTACATTAAGGAAAATAAAATGCATTAGTGTTACAGGTTGTTATATTTCTGAGACCTTTACAATGAAGACCACCTACATGTTATATAGTAACGTAAAAATTTGGATTGGTGTGGCTTGTAAAATTTTGCATGAGTACGCAGTCATGGACCATTTTATAACAAACAGCTAGTCATACTTATTCTGTGGATATCACGCAGAACTTTTATGGTTTGAATTGAAATTTTAACATCGACGGCACCGAAATTTATTTAGTTCTTTTATGTTTAGAAATTATAATGCACCTGCAGAGTGGCAATGAAGTATAGTATTTTTGATTATTCATTTGAACTGTTGTCGCTTGATAGAAGCAGACATTAATGATGAAAACCACCAGTTTGAGGAGGAACCACCACATAGTGATGCTGAGGTGAGTGTGCTGCACGAAATAATAATATTCATAGGCCATGTAAACTTCTGTGTGTGGTTGTGGTTAACCCCCTTGTGCAGCCTTGTGTTATATTTACATTTAAATTAAAATCCCCAAATGAAATCTCGAGATTAGCATATATCCTAAGTTATTAGTGAAACCAGTTCAAAGCATATGAAATGTGACCTATTATGCTAGACTATGGATATGGGCACAAAGGTTGTGTACCAATTTTTCATCTTTGCTTCAACATTCACTTGATAATGATAAGACGATATAAAATAGCATTTTATATTTTTTAATTAGCATGGACTTGGGATGTGTAGAATTATGCCATTCATAACTTGTTGTGAGTTTAGGATCTTCATTTGCATAGAATGACGATGACCTTATGGGTGAACCATGTGACGGTTCATCTGTGGATGATCACAATGATGACATTAATGCTAATACTGATTCTGATGATGGAGGTGATGGTGCCAGTGAAGAGGATAAGGGTGTTGATGATCAAGATGGTGACAAACTTGATTTAGAGAATGATTTTGAAGAAGATGGTGATAACCTTGATGACAGAAAAGAAGACGCTGATGGTAATAACTCTTCATACATATATGGGGCAGTTTCCACGAAAATGCCGTATTACATAAAATTCCATTGCGTTTGAATGTATAACTTCAGAACACTTATGGCTATCAACTTCCTATTTTTAACACTTCATACTACACGATTTCTATATGGTTGGTCTTGCACTACGTCCGCGTGCCAGTATTTCAACATCATGTACCCCGCTGGGTTCAATTGCAACTTTCAGCAGGAGTAATCAAATCACTTCAAATTCAGTTTATAGTTCCTTACCTATTGATTTGTTCAGGTTGTTAATTTTTATGCTATATGGTACGGAGATACAATTGAATTTGGTATGTGCATGCATGTTTTCCAGCTTGATATAATCACTGCCTCCCCAGGGATTTTATTTACTTGTAACATTATTTTGGTATTTGCATTTACTTCATAAATTTTTTTTCTATAGCAGAGGCAAACCTTGCTGTTCAGTGTCAGGGAGAATCTGGAACTAACATTCCTGAATCCATCAGTAGCAGCAATGGTTTACAGGATGCAAAGGAGGTAAACAACAATATACTGTGAAATGTGTCATCTTGTGTAATTCATTCTGAGTTCCACTATGCTTTTGATGCCTTGCACTTAACCTATAATTGCCTGAAAAATTGTAAGGTATATCTTACGAAAACGTAAGGTATACCTTACGTTGGGCTTTTAATGTTCTGATGAACAATATTCATTTCCAAACGAATTTATCAACTTTTTCATGTATGTTACAAACCAGTGTAAGTACGAATGTCACTCAATAGCTCAACTGTGCAAAACTGCCACCACTATATGAAAAACCATAAAATGTACATATCGTAATGAAGCGGCGATGGCATATCGTGATGAAGCGGCGATGGCATATCGGGATGAAGCGGCGATGGCATTGCTAGACAGTAGGCTAGAGGTACTAATTGCGTTCCTGTTGAAAACGAGGTTCGAAATTCAGATTAGTAATATTCTGCTGAACACTAAAACTTGTATTTCTTTGGTTGTGGAACTGCAGTACCTTCAAAGACAGTGTTTTTCTATGTCGTGCCTTACGCGAACGATACCGTTTGTTACTCAATGGCATGTATCGCCAGAACGGCACTAGTGGCTGATGCGGCAGCTCGTGGCGGTTAGAGCCTGGTCCATTGAAAGCTGTAATGTACCAATACGTCGATCGCAAATCGCCAAATTATACGCTGCATTTTTTATTTGAAAATCGTAAGGTATACCTTACGAATATAAGGTATACCTTACATCCGGCAATTATTGGTTAAAAGATTTTGTTCATGGATGGATTGTTTGCAAACGAATATTAAAGTGTCCCCATGAGTTTAATGTTAGCATGACCATAGAACAGGACATGACTGGACAGATACAACCACCTAATTTTTTCTTTCCTGGTCGGAGCAATTTTTGTGTACAGTTTTTCATAATGTATATATAAGAGATGTAAACTATTTGCAGTACTACTCATGAAACTAATTGGTTATTCATCTTTCCTACGGTGTTTCGCAAGCTGTATTCATACCATTAGAGACAATGTAACTCACAGGCAACTCTCGGGAAATGAATAACTATAGCTGATGTGTTTCTACTGTACATAACACAGGCCTTGTTAAAAATTAATTCTTAATTGCCAATTAGCCAGTATTGTGTTAAAATATCTGCCATTCTCTTTCTTTATCAGGACATAGAAGATTCTTCAAATACTAATGGCATGGGAGCATGTGAAAATCAAATGAATGAAAATAAAATTGAAGATGAGGATAATAGTGTAAAGGAAACATCAAGTGACGACAACAATCAGGTTTGTTCTAGAGCATCTTTACACGGTGCCATAAACATGTGGTTTGTTTGCAGCAGAAACAACAGAATGCTTTAGGACAGCCATTGGGAAGAAATGCTGCAGGTGGGATTGAAAAAATTCTTGTTGTATTTTCAATCTAGTATTCTTTGTTTGGCAGATAAACGTCCACGTGAAGCTTCTTCGCTGGAATCGACTCATAGGCCAACTGTAAGGAATTCTGCCATACATGCAAATTCTGCAAATGATGTATATGTATTTTTGTAAATGGGTGTATGCATTGTGTGTAGGATGTAGGGATACAGTTACAATATATACAGTCACATCCTAAACTGAAACAAAGTGTCTGGGTAGTGAATTAATTAATTATGTTCTATTAAAAAAACAGGGTTGCTCTTTGAATAAAAGTTTCCTGTTTTATAGTTGTTCATTAGGGATCTTGTGGCCCATATAAGTTTGAGTTGTACACTGGTTTTGTTATATTTGCAGAAGGAACATAATATCTCTGCTAACAATGAGGAGATGGAGGCATCGGTGAAACGTCTGAAGTTGACTAACGATACATTGCAACCCATGGAAGAGGTTAGTGTGTGTTCTAGCTACTTGGATATGCATAGTAAATTTAGAATGCACTGAATTCAATGTTTCATGAGATCTATCTGTACATGCTTATTTAAAACCAGGTTGCTGTTGAGTAGAAATGTATGCATCCCTCAGTCTGATTTCCCTTTTAATTGATGCTGGCAATTTATCACATTATGAAATGGTTAGCAAGTCATCGATGATTTAGAGTTTTCTATATATGGTGCATTTAACCTAAACACAGAATTCAGTGTACCTAAGTAAACAGCCCTATAGGCCAGAAGGCTCAGGCTAGAATGGCTCTTGCAATGGCCGTCATCAGGGTTAGATTTAAGCTTCCCTATATGTCTGCAATAACTTTCATAGTGAGGGGTGCCAAAAGTGAAAATGTCCCCTTTGCCTCTTGCCCCAATTGCCAACTACCCTTCCGCTCAGCTGGTGATGCTCAAACATTCACTACACAGTGAGAAAAGAGTGTGCAATGTACGATTACAGTGATGAAAGGCATAGGTTGCTGTAAAGATGATAAAGGTGCAAATAAATTTTTTTTTGCATCAAATCCTTTTAAAATGCATCACTAGAAGAAATTTAAATAGGACAATGGCTCAAAATAGTTTATCCAGCAAATGTTAGTGTCAAACAATACAGAGAATGCATAATCGTGAACCGAGCATATGCCTACTATGTGAAAAAAACTGATTCGCACTAGTACACATAACCCACTGGCATACCATTGCATTGAATGACGCGCATGGTGAGATTCCAATCCATCTATATATTATCTCTGACGTGACCAAAACAAACTCTTACGCTGAAACTGGGTGAGAAAAATGGCTGGTATTAATTATCAGTTATAGCACATGTCAATAATAGACATGTACTCCCTTTTTTATTGCATAAATGTCAGTACAAGTATGTAAAGTGAGTGTCCAATTGATGGTTTTATCTTTTCAACTAGGACGTGTCAAGCTCATCTGAGTATTTCCATAAACCGGATGGATCTGCTACTACCTGGGATGCTGCAAATGAAGGTCAACAACTCAACAAGGTTTGCTCAATCATGTGAACCGTCACACGTAGTTGTCTAGTTTATTTGTTGTGTATGCTTACTTATAACATTGTTGTGCATCTCGTTAGAATCTTGATGACGAGGCCTGCATCGAGATTGATAGTGTTCCAGTTCCAGAGAACCCCAGTGTTCACAAACAATCAGCAGAGAAAACTGCATCATACTTCAGTGATCACACTCCTTTTTCTGCTGACATTAATCTAGATATTGTGGTTAGTCATTTGCAAATGGTATAGGTTGCGCTTTTTTCCTACTGGTGCTGCATGTGCATTGCAATAAATAGTACATTCAAGTATGTAGTAATCTTCCTTTCCATCAGGCTTTGAAGCAAATGAGGCAAATGATTCAAGCAGGTGCAGAGCCTGCTAAGTTTCAAGTAAGTACAAATATTTGCACCAGTTTTGATTCATTTGTTACTATTTAGTACAATGAAAAAGCAGCACATTGTGCATGCTTTTTTGTCATTCAAATGCATACATAGTACTTGATCAAGTCCCTGTTAGTTTTTAATCACAATGATATGATAACCACATATAGCCACATATATCTTATTTAGACTCATCTTTCTATACAGGATCAGTATAAGTTAGCTGCTGACCTGTGGGTGAAGTATGAGACACTTGTGTTGAGTCTGTCGAATTCACTGTATGAAGAACTGAGAATCATTTTGCAACCTACTCTAGCTGCTCATTTGAGGTATTTCGTAATATCTATCGCAAGGAAGAAGGTGTCAATATTATTTCTAACAACTGTGTACAAGTAACCGACTATGCAGTATTGGTGCACATAATTACCAACACCATTTTGAAGGCTCTGACAAATCATTGCTGAAAAGACAACTTTAGAAGAACTATTATTTACTACTGAAGTGTTGTGATTTAATAGATAGCCTAGTTGTTCTTACTGGCTAACTAGGCTTACATATGGCATACTATACGTTAAGGGTATTTACTGTGTTTGTCAGGTGATTTTAGCACCTGATTCACCTACTATTAATAGCAGTTGACACATAATTAGTGCAGTGCATAGCAGCAATGTACCCTTTTGTTTAAGGGCATGGAATGCATGTGATTAATGTCTATTGTCCTGAATGTCCACCCAGGGGTACAATTGTATACCCGGGTGGACAGCAAAAAAAGTTATGGTCACGGAAGGGACCTAGTGGCATTTAACGGTACTGGCTTATAGTACAAGTCATTTCAGGATTGGGCCGAGATAAGCAAAGCTTAAATCCTTTTGGTACATGTAGAACGAGCTGTGCTAGCGGACCTATCCATTACACTCCGTGCGGATCGGTCGGAGCGTAATGGATAGGTCCGCTAGCACGGGTCATTTTACGAGTACCGAAAGGATTTAAGCCTTACTTATCTCAGCCCGATTCTGAAAAGACTTGTTCTGTAAGCCAGTACCCTTAAATGCAGCCAGGTTCCTTCCGTGACCGAACGGCAAAAACGTTTTTTGCTGTCCACCCGGGTGTCCAATTGTACCCCCGGGGGGACATTCAGGACAATAGACATTAAGCATGACAAATTAAACATCCAGAGTACATCTGTTCAATATTGACCTGGTTGTATTTCTATGTGTATGGCATTTTTCATGTATGTCGTACATTTAGTTCTTATGTACAATTCGATGCCGCAGAATAATAGCTCTTTGTTTCGCAAGCTGCTCCACGTGCATGATTGTATAGCACTTTCCAGTTAGTACCTCATAAATGCATCCCAATTTCATTCGCCAGTTACAGAAGTTTGAGTGTGGATGTACGTTGCAAGTAGGTGTTTCGTCATTGCATTCATCAGGCACTATTCTGATGATCCTATCTCGTTCCAGTTCTTTAAAGTCGCCCTCACTACTTCATATGAGAGGTTGCTACCCTCATCATTCTTACCTCGAAGGATATCACCATTCTATATGGGGGGGGGGGGGGGGGGGGGGGGGGCACTCTTTGTCCATTTGCAGGCCTGGCCTGGTGTCTCAGCAATTTTTCCTCCGGGATTGCTCTTTCCACAGCATGGTTTCTTTGGGTAGCTCTAGCTAGCTTCTCTGCATCCATGGCATGCCACGTTTGGCAGGAGCAAACGTCCTAAGGAGTAGGTATTGATTCATTGATTTTCAGCACACATCAAGCAGGAAGAAAGCATGTACTTATGTTGTATCACTGACATAAAAGTCAGTCAGTGAACAGAACAAATCAATAGCTACAGGACTCCTGCATGTAGGAACCGGTTTTAAAGCAATTTCGATGCTCCTGGTTACAGTCGTTTATCGATAACCTTGTGAGGTATTATAATTATAACATTAGTGTAAGGCCTTCCAAATACATTATGCCTCAGAGCAGTAGTGTAATTGTGATGAGTTCAAAATAGGAAGTCAATGGTTCTGAAGTTATAGAATAAAACATTTTGATATATAAAAAACCCTGTTTTCTCAGAAACTGTTCTATATGTAACTTCATTCCATACATGCACTGATTAAACGTTTGTGTGGCACAAGCTTTGATTGCAATCCATTACATGTATGTAGTGTTTCTAGAATAAGTAGAAATTTCAATTATTTTCCCTCAACACAGAGGCGACTTCCGCTCTGGAAAGAAGCTCAATATGCGCAGGATTGTGCCTTATATTGCAAGTGGATTTAGAAATGACAAAATATGGCTGAGGCGAGTAAAGCCAAGCAGGAGGGACTATGAAATATTGATAGCTGTAGATGATTCATCAAGTATGGCAGAAAACGACTGTGTTGAGGTAGCTGAGCACTGTTATCATGTTGTCACTGTAAAAAATCAATAGATTACAAAGATCCTATGTACATTCACTAATTTGATCTGTCCAGTTAAATTATACATTGTACTAATGGCTCCCCATGGCAACTGCTTTCAATTAACTACTACTTGTATATCTATATTAAATAGTTAATATACTCATCAATATGTGATATCATTACTTTGTTATACACAGATGGCATATAAGTCCATTGCAATGATCAGTGGAGCTCTGCAGCGATTAGACTGTGGACAACTGGGAGTATTTAAGTAAGGGTTCATGACACATGTACCTTGTTGAAATTGAGCTATTTTGTTGTATGGCAGATTTGGAGAGGACACTGAAATACTCCACCCCTTCTATCAACCATTTACCACATCCACTGGAGCTATGGTTCTTCAAAAAATGACATTTTCACAGACAAGGACTAACTTTGTGAAGGTGAGATATAGTTTTCAGAAGCACACTGTACAATTCCAGTAGCACTACATTTTACTTGTTGGCCTACCTTTATATTGAAAACGTCATACTAAGTTATGATAGTCACTACTAAAGTAACTATATAATAGCTCAAGGTTATAATGGTCTAGTATGATTTACAGTAGCAGCCATAAAAAAACTTGAACATAATTAATTACACTGTTGTGCTCAAAACACATGGCACACTGCACCGATTACATCCTTGACTGTTTAATTGCACAGTGCTGTATAACAGTATGGTACAGTCGGAAAGGCTATACATTTACATTACACACAAAGAGTACAACTGTACATTGACAGTCCTGCTGTAAAATGATAAAGAGATAATGAATTTCATGTTATAAATATGACCTCTACTGTACTAAGTAATGCTGGTCAAGTGAAGGTCACATGTTATTGAAGGTCACATGTATCTCAATATGCTAAGTTATGAAGCCTCATATCTTATGATTCCCTCATAATAAGTTATGGTGGTCGTTTATGCACTGCACTGTCTTATAAGCTGTTCACAAAATCATTTGTATCCACAGATGTTGCAAACAGCAGCAGTAATGTTTTCAGAGAAAGAGCCAAAACACCACATTGATATCAAGCAACTATTGATCATTCTCTCAGATGGAAGAGGAGTATTCAGCGAGGGTGAAACGGTATATGTGGGCACTAGTATTATAGTAACTGGCTCTGGTATTTGGTGGTGTGGCAATTTGAATCCTATGGCTCCATCAACTTACTGTTTAGGTTCAGCATAAAGTTATGTGCCTCTGTCTTAAGCAAAGCACTACACATGTGGAAATGATAACACCTACTGAATGAAAAATCTCCATGAGGGGAGCTTAGTGCTTTAAGTATACTTATTAACAATGTGCTAGCAAGTCATTACCCACAATATGAGTGACAAAGGGACACAAATAAAACAATCATTCGTAGCATAGTGGGTGCCGCATTTTTACAGCACATATATCCTATGCTTTTACTTTGCCTATTTTTGGTACAGAACCTTTAAAATGAAATGGTTACATACAAGAACAATCAGTACATATTCACACTGAACAATTTGACTAGGCCAGGCCTATCAATGTGAATAATTTTTCTAGGAATAGGGCAGTTTTACAGGCCTATGGTACTCAATGATACTCAGTGTCATGGTTGTGCTCAAACTCCTCCAACCAAAGCAAACATTTAACACCTACAAAGACAGCCCTAAATAGTCAAACATTGTGGTGTTGAACTGCTGCATGGCACTTGTGCATTTGTTCCTTCTACATTTTTCTTAAAGGCTATGGAGCTCGCCACACGGTATATGAACCAAATGGGCATTTTGACAGTCTTCATCATTATGGATTGTTCTGCTCAGGTATCTAAAGTGAAATCTATTGTTTATAATGAAAAATAACGTTTCTCAATATTCCTAGGACTCTGTTGTCAACATACAAGTGCCCATCTTTCGACCTGGACAAGTAAGTGAAAATGCATTTTGTTCAATGCATGGTTTCATATTCACTTGAAACCCAATTCCTGTAAACATAGTAAAACATTTCATGTTATATTCTATTTTTATACATTTTAGCCTGCCTAAGTCATATGGTTTGAGACCTTTTGGGACATAATATTTGACCCCTTGCTTTCATTCAAAGCATTGAAACAATCACTCTTACTATCCACTCCAGCCAGACTCATAATATAATGCATTTAATGCGACAATACTGACATGTGTGATGCTAGAAGGAATTGAATACCAGCGTCAAGTTATCATCAGACACAGCAGTCACCATTCCTACTACTAGTAGTCATAGTAAAATACAATTCATTTATTTTTAAAGCAAGACCCATGGTGTCATTTCAGTGCCCATGAGTGCTACACGATACTGCACGTGCACAATTGCTATATGTGGATATCCACTGCTGCTGATATCAACATGCAAGTGTGGGGCCAACATTAAAACAACCACCACATGCCTATAATTTTTTTCCTGTAGTGTCTTAAGTGATAGCCATATAATTTGTGTGATTAATTAAACCTAGTAGGTAATGACCCTGCTGCAATCTGCAGAATTGGACTTTCTAAATCCTGGCCGCAGTACACATCTTAGTACAGGTTTGCGACTCAACCATAAGTGATGGTCGAGCTATACCCAAATGGTCTCACACCTATATTATAGTTAATGATTTAAAAACAAGGATTTTTATTACTACTGGTAGTCAGCAGATGTGTTGGATTAGGTCCTGTGTGTGAAGTAAGAATGTGAATGCTCACAGTGTAGCACAGTAACAGATTGACAGGGGGAAAATGTGCAAAAAAAGGTTTACCTTGTCATCGAATGATTATGTATTTATTTTTGCAGGTTCCCCAAATAAAGAAATATCTGGAAACATTTCCATTCCAGTTCTATGTTGTATTGAAGGATGTAATATCCCTTCCTACAGTTCTGGGACAGGCATTGCACCAATGGTTTGAGTATATCAACAAGTTATGATCACGTGTTGTTGTGTTCTCTATTATGAAATCATCTGTTTTCAGTACTATTTAAGAAGTTATGATCAATCAGCCATTCTATAGAACTATTATGATATGTGTTTTCAGTATTATTAATTATTTTTTCGCATTATATTCACATTTTGAATGTTGGGCGGTAGAGAATGGAAGGGTCCTGAAAGTAACTCCTACCTGGTCCCAAATTTCCCTTCTGCTGGCGTATAACTTAGTTTAATTTGCAACAAACCTTTGAGATCGGATCGAGTATGGCACCACGACCACTTACTTGATGGGCAATTAGGTGCGCACTCATGATCATTCACAACAAATTATCAGCTGTGTGGCCCTGACACCACCCGGATACCCATCTATCAATGATAAGAAAAAAATGTGCAAGGTTTTAAAATAATAGTGCAATAATGATACAATATAATAACAATGTAAGTAATAATTGAAGTTAATAAAATGAACATTCTCATATCGCCTATGTGACTTTCTGCTGCATATCATGTGCTAGCTTTAGTGGGGTCCAAGTATTCTTGCCTGTAGAAAATTAAAGTTAATTGCAGTGTGAACATGTATGTACATAGTACCTCATATTGTAGCTGGTTGTCTTTGGCACTGGATAATTCAACTTCTACTTCTGAAAATACTTTCAGTGTCTGAGTACAGAAAAGACACATGTACCCATATGGCTAAGTGCTTATATAATTACTAATTTCACCATGCAAATTAAATGAACATGCCAGTTGCATAAAGTGGCCCACTTGGACACAGATTGTGAACAAATAACTGACAAGGGTGAGTTGGGGCATGCAGTAGAAGCTTGGATCTCTAATACACTAACATGCTCAATCAATTGGCCACCGTGATGCACTGTAACAACCAAATGTGTGACATCTTTGTACAAAACATGCTGATTTCCTGAATTTGCATATATCAGACCCTGCTGGTAACCAATTGGTCTTAAGAATGCAGTCTATCAATTTGGATGGTGGAAATGGTATTACAGTTATATACATGCATGCAGCAGGTTCAACATTGAAGATAGCTTAGCAGCCTCCCAAAATAGAGATGAGGGAGCAGAGTACACATTAAGCACAAAAGGGGGCAGATTAGGTGGTGCTAAATATGTAATGTTTGATTGGTTATAGATTATGGAGGTGGATGAAATACCCAGCTGACATGGACCAAACAAAGCATCCATATCCTCAAGATTACCAGCAACCCTCAGCAAAAGATATAATTGATGTGATCAACTTGTATCACTTAGGTTAAAAGTCCCCTTGGGAAAGGGGGAGGGGTGAGCTGGAAAACAAAGGAAAACAAACTTTGCTTTGTTAAAATGCAAATAAAAACGATAATTTTTTTCCTCATCAGCATCCCATATTTAATACAACTTCCTTTCTGAATATGTGAAAGGTGCAGAACTTTGAAAACTGATACTTTTCACTGCAATACGATTTCCACCTGTACATGGTTAATGAGAAAATGGCCAGTCGTACTTGTTCTTCAGTGTCACATATTCTTCTTGACTATTTGAATGACTATTTGAATGAGAAAAACTAGTTGCTTAGATCACTAGTGACACTGCAGCATTTGAAGTATATATTATACCTGTGACTAAAAAAAACATTGGCAAGCTATCCCATGTTTTCGCTTGAGACATTGACTTTGAAAGCCATCACCCCCCCACCCCCACCCCGACTATCATTAACAGGGCAAATAATCTTATTATAATCTACAACACAGATGTGAAACATCATCTTACACATTAGGGTTAGGGTTAGGGTATCTACACCAAACTAAAATTACCTGTTTGTGCTCATGTTTCTCACCAGGAGTATTGATCTCCCAGATAAGATTCAAGCAAGGAGTCTGTTTTATATTTCCAGCCTCATATTTATAGTCCTTCAGTTCAAGTTTCTGTAAAGTGTTAAACATCATATTGCACATTAAAACTATACACTTGATATAATAGTAAAGCAGCATACAAATATGCACAATGCATACTTACATCACAGTAGACCCGCTTGGTAATACCAAAGTCCAACACTAGCACATCAAATGACTTGTCCAAAATCTGCTGAACCATTCCTTTCATCCTCTGTGGTCCGCATTCCTATTCAAGTAGTTTATGACCAAGGTGTTTGACTATTCCCCATACCTTACCCTGAGGAACAGGCTGAAGAACAGCTGAGTACTTAGCTCCTTGAAGTGCAGAGAAAAGGTGAACGTGATTATAAATGAGTACATGTACATACATACATTTTATGATGTGAACTGGGATATTCAAACATGTATATGTGTGATCCACAAAAGCTACATGTCATGTACACTGCAACATCCCTCTCAACCTCTGGTATTGTCAACCAGTGATAGCTTTAATGGCATGCAATTCATACATGTATATCATGTGTACGTTATAAAACAGGGAAACATAACAAAATCTAGTACACAATGTATTTGGAACCATATACATACTATATGCAACTCTATCAGTGAAAGCCCATACACACAGATCGTATGTCTACAGTATACATGTACATGTATGGCACAAACTCAAATGACCCCTGTAAAAAGCAACATGCCTGCACTATTTTCGATGACTTTTTCTTCTTGTTGCAAATATCTGCCTGCGCCTCCACTTCCTCGGTAGTCACCTTAAATGGTGGTCCTTCTCCTAAGATTTAACATAGGTTAAATCTTTGTCCCTGATTATTAACATCATACCAAGAGCAGCTGCCAGCTGCCGATGGACAACCAGATCTGCATAGCGACGGATTGGTGAAGTAAAGTGGGTGTAGCGAGGAACATTGAGAGCGTAATGAAGAAAAGCCTCTTCATTAAGAGTGCCAGTACAGAAATACCTAGCAAGCTAGAGAAATACAAAACAAATTGCAGGGACATTCCACTTGCTACAGATACATGTACATGTATGTCATACACTAAGACTTGTAAAAAAAATGTGATGCACGCTGGTAAATACATATGTATACAACATGTGTTCTTTGTGCCCTAAAGTAAAACTTACCTCCATAACCTTTAAACAAAATGTCAACAGTGTTTGCCTTTCCATGTCACTAACTTCCTTTTCCTTGCTCTGACACTTGTAGCTGTTCAGGCTTGTCTGCGTGTATATAATATTATACAGAGCTACATGCATGCAAATATGCATATACATTCTAAGTGATTCAATTTTATTTAATGAAAATAGCAATAGTCTCCTTGATACAATAATTGACATATGGAATAGAAAAGTAGGATTCCTGTGTAAAGTTGTATTCATCACTCGTGTAGTTATGATGCATTTATTAAAGAAATACCAAGGGGGGGGGGGGGGGTTAATAAATCCCCCCCCCCCCCCCCCCCCCCCCCCCGGATGAAAAACCCTGCTTGGACAAACCCAAATCCCAGTGTAAATGGTATGTGACCACCTGATGACTGATCAAGTTCTGAAGATGCACTAGCAGTGCCTTTGTGGTGCACTTATTTGTACATGTATGACCCTATCAATAAGTGACAGGGATAAAGTGGTCTTTGTCTACAAACATGTGGGTGTGAGCCACTAGACAGGGAATAGGTGTACAAGTACATGTAGCTAGGTATGTTATTGTAATGGGTATGTAGTATACTTTCTTGTATTATAATACTGTACAATGTATATGTACCCCTTAACTAGTACTGAATATAAGATTTCAATATAAACAAGTCCCATCACAATAAAGCCAAATCAAGACGAAACTGTGACCCTTAAAAAGCAACAAATGTACAATGTATAAAAACTACTTGCACTCTGATTGATAATATTAAACACGCTAGCATTACATGTACATACATTTATACATGTATACGTACATATCACTGACTTATACTTCAAACTCACAACATGTACAAACATTGCAATGACATGTACCACTGGATTGCAAGACCACTTTATGCCAAGGTCTTTAAAATAGCAATCTAATCTATTCTTTTGGTTAATTAACCACTATGGATGATATTAGCTATGAAGATAATGTAACATCCCTTGGTTCCCGTAAATGAATTAAGTAAGTAGCCTTAACATTGAATTTTATAAGCTAGTGGTCTTATAATCTAGTTAGGTTACACCAACCTGAAGAGCTGCTGCGCTGTGTCCATCAACACCAACACCCAACAACCTGCACTTTGTTTCCTAATAATAAGCAGAAAGGACAAATATAAAATCAAATCATGGCAACTACTGCTTCAGATATATACACTTTACTCCATAAATTCTGTGATACAGGATAATCTGTACGTGAGACATACCAATCGATTGACTGACTCGTGCTTTGGTGGTGGATGCCTTCGTAAAAGAGCCTGTTCTGGAAAGCACTCATAGATCTTACGTGCCACTGCCATATTGGCCATCAGCATAAATTCTTCAATAAGGCTGGCAAAACAGTGGCAATAGAGTTAATTGTAGCAATTGGATACAATCACTATCATAAAGCATGAACATTGTGCACAAATATCTTAAGAGACACAGCATAAATCATAAGCTGCAGAATAGCCCAAATATTATATTGAATTTCTTCGAAAATGGAAGGAATGAGGACAAGAAATGTCTCCATATTATGTTTTGCCACCTTGATTTTATCTTCCTATAATACGTTTATACGATTTCATCCCTTTTTACTGTAATATGAGATCAAAACTGATCAAAAAAATGTATGTCAGTCAAATTCTATTTTTAAAAATATACATAAGTGACATCATATGAACAGACATGTAACTTATGTAAAGCATGTACATGTATATGTAATATGTGCGTACATATATACCACAATTACTACATGTGTACCTGTGGCTTTCCTTGTGTTGATACACAGAGCATCCATTAGGCATTCCTGTCTCTTTGCTTAAGGAGAACACCAACTTGGGCTATTCCAAAATAAACAATACATTATGGACTACATGTAACTGTAATAATTTTATACATATTTGTACTGTTTGCTGTATGATTCTGACATACATTTACTGGGTGTGTAGACTAAATGAAAAAAATAGTTGCAACTCTCGGCTGATTAGTCGATTGTACTACTTTGTGATGTAATTGAATAAAGATGTTGCATAATATCAAGACCTACAAAATCAAATGACAGGCATGTGAATCTTCTATAAATGCTGTTCATAGCATACCAACACATGAATATTGAGTTGCTAAACTAGGACTTTATATATTGATTATCTACAATGACTTTTGATTTGAAAATTAAAGTTATGTAATACAATATGCAATATCTACTGCTTGGAATAAATCATTGTTTACAACAACAATAAACACCAAAAAAAATCAGCAAATTAACAAATGGGGATTGAAACCATTCATTAATAAATGCCATGTAGAATGCATTCTTACAACATTATTTCATACATGCTACCAGTAAAGCCCAGCATCAACAAGCCAACTTCCAGTGGACCTTTAGATAACTTATCAGGTAATGTCTTTGATCTTTTGGGTGACTTGTTGCTCTCATTTTTTTCAGGTGACAAAATGCTCAACTACAAGCAACAAATCACACACCAAAGAAAGGGGGGGGGGGGGGGGGGCAAAAAAAAAACTGTGTGGGACACCATCGTCCAGTATTGTAGGGCTTGATGAGAGGATTACAATGTATGAATTTGCTTTCAAAATAAAAATCGGCCTTAAAGAAAAAAAAAAAGAGAGATCAAAAAAGGGGGGGCTTTGGGGGTACCACCATACGCCCATTACATTTTCACGTGTTTTGTTGTTCTGTGTTGGATTTACACTGGAGTAGCATTGATCTATTCCTCCAAGCCAAATAACCTCACTGCCTACATGTAATCGCTAGACACTTGTAAAACCGGCAGTGATGTATTTAACGTTTAACCCCCTAGTGATTATTTCCTCAGTGATGTATTTAACGTTTAACCCCCTAGTGATTATTTCCTCAGTGATGTATTTAACGTTTAACCCCCTAGTGATAATCACTAGGGAGTTAAATGTTAAATACATCACTGCCGGTTTTACAAGTGTCTAGCGATTAAGTGTGAGATCTCAGTGAGGTTATTTGGCTTGGAGGAATAGATCAATGCTACTCCAGTGTAAATCCAACACAAAACAAAAAAGATACAAAAACACGTGAAAATGTAATGGGCATAGGGTGGTACCCCCTACACCCCCCATTTTTGATCCCTCGTATCTTTTTTGTTTTAAGTCCGATTTTTATTTTGAAAGCAGATTCATACATTGTAATTCTCTCTTTAATGCCCCCCCCCCCCCCCCCCCCTCGCACCAAAGCTATGTAACCACAATTAAGACAAATGTACACTAGTGGCATTGCTATAGATTAGTTTACATGTATTGGCCTACCCTACCTGATTTAACTGCAGTGTTCCTTTGCTCTGTCGTTGACGTTTTAATGTCCTAGCCAACTGCAGTTACAATGTAGTACAACGATGAAATAGTGCAATTAGAATTCAAATATTCATACATGCATATGTACATGTTTAAAAGTACTAACCCATGTTAGATTACAGATTTCATGCACTAGCTCGCATATAATACATGTAAATGAAGATATGTACATGATGCACTTGTACATTGAATACACACTACAGGTTTCACATTAGAATGGACAATGTTTGAACACACATGTATTAATGTACATGTAAGCAAAAATTATATTACACTAGGCATGTAGTTTCGTGCAATAGATTTTCCACATACATGTGCAGCATAACATTTATATGTAAGCATAAAAAATCTACATTGTGATTACAAGTATGCTCTACAAGTACATGCAACTAAAGCTACATTGGTGGTTGTAATCATGATGTGTAAAGTCCCAAACACATATGCATTATTACTGTCAGGCATACAGCAGAACACTATATATACCTAGTGTTCACAATGCCTGAATAGGATTATCAATATACATGTAATTGAATTTATGTGAAATTGGTAAGTTAGGGAAATATGAATCATTTATTAAAATTCAATTACATGTGTACCTCTAGTAATTAAAAAAGACAAGTCAAATAATTAACTGTTGGTGATACAATAAATTAAGTGACTTATAAGTTGCAGTATGACCTGCATGAAAGTATAAAATTATGCACATAATTATTATGCATTATTGTATGGACACCCTATTTATTAACAATTAAGGTATCTATGTCTTTAACAGCTACATGTATGCATACATGTAGCTGTTAAAGACATAGGTACCTCCTGTGGTTTTAGCATCTAGATAGAACTGACATTACAGTAATACCCACTTAAACAATGGCAGTTACATGTATATTATGCATTATATTTGACCCATAAATGCCTGTCACATACTTGGTTGAGAATATTCACACACTTTGAGACATCAGCAGCTGTGAAACCACCTAAAAGAATGCAAATATTATTACTATCACAAGTTGCTGACAATCATTTGCAATACAAATTCCAGTTCAAACATGTTACCTGAAATTTTTGGGAGGTCTCCAAGCTGCCATTCTCTTTCAGGTTCATCAATCATTAACTAGAGTGTTCAAAGGGATTATAGACACTGTCCACAATGTATACAGAGTACCCATGTACACTACAACACATTGATACTCTTTTGCCAACCTGTGCATGGTCATAGGTAAGTTTTGCACATGACCGTATCATGGATCGACCCATCCACTCAGAAATAAACTATATGTATTAATAAAATTATGTGTGCAGTTGAAGTGTGCATTGTCAGCTGACCTCTCCTTTGGTGGTCATTGTCCACACCACTGAGAATGTGAGCCTCTCCTATTTGAAAGTTATTAAGTAATAAAATGGTATGTGTATCATAAATGTACTGGTGTGTCCACTGTTCACATGTACAAGCATATATGTATACATGTATGTTGGTGGGCAAGCTCAAAGCTGGCAAATAGTACAACAATGTAGTTATACTTCACCAGGCCACGAAGTTTCTGCAACTACAAGTGCACACAGGTACACCTTCTAGGTAAAGAGTGTTACATTTACACATGCTGTCTTGTGCATGCAATTCCCACAGCATGCAGCAGGCCTGTATACATGACAAAACAACTTTACCACGTTCATTGCCAATACAAGCAGGTTCACACCACCGTACCTCATCAGGATTCAAACTGCACAACTGCTCACATAAAAGACGGGGAAGCATTGGAATAACCTAAATAGATTACATAAGACAAACACAGCATTGTAATCATACTCCAAAACACATGTAGAATACCAGAACATCAAATTTTCATGTAACCAGCTAAAGAGTTTCCTTACACGTTGCACCAGGTAAACACTAGTTGCTCTGCTGCTAGCAACAGCATCCAGAGGTGTTCCAGCATTGACAAAATACGAAACATCTGCAATGTGAACTCCAACTTCATAGACACCTATCAGATTATTGCACACATGACATGTTTGGAGACTTTCACAGTCAGAAACATACCATCACTGACATTTTTCACATGCAATGCATCATCTAGATCCTATATGTATATAACAAGAACAGATTGCAAAACACACACAAGCAGATACTTGAATATGCAAAAAGACAACAGTGATAAATTTGGCTAAAGCTCACCCTGGCAGTAGCGGGATCAATAGAAAAGACACAATTGTTTCTAAAATCTCCCCTTTTCCTTTTCAGCTTTTCATCCTTAGAGAAGAAGGATAATATAAGTACTATATATGATGTACATGTAACTTTAATAAACTCCAAGTGGTAAATACATGTAGCAGGGCTGTGATATTATCTAACACACTAGTATTTATCTTTTCTCTTTTTTTCCAATTATTATTACAATATACATGTACTAAATAGGAAACAATACACTAAATAGGTAGCTATCCCTCTTCCTATAGTAATATAATATCCACAGTATATACATCGATTTGGAAGTTGTCGTGTTACTAGTATCCCATCATAATACATGATACTCTTTTTGAGTATTGTTGGCAGGCTTGCTTAAGTGCCCATGTTTCATGAAGCTGTGATCATGAAGCTGTGATCATGCCCCAAACTGAGTTCAGGGAAAGCCAGAGGCTTTGAAACTCACCGATACATCGTCATTTACTAATACCTGAAGCCCTAGTTACAGAAGTATAGAGTTTGCTCAGCTAATGACCCAAAGTGTATAGAGCTCAACTGGGATATTGCATCATGCACTATTCATCTTGCAGTAGAAGCCAATCATGGCATTTTTTATAGCCAACTCACAATACATGCAACTAAACAATGAATCGGTTTTGAATCATGATGCAAAAGCCAGTTGTTGAATCCAACAACAGGTGTTCACTTTAACAGAATCAGCCTACATGTACATGCAATTCATTAGAACATTTATCTACATGTAACATTCATAATTTCCTACACACCCTAGCATTGAACTTATGATCAAATTAATGCCTAAGTTCAGCCTACATGAACATCCATTTACTTAGCATACAGTACAGCATTCATGTACATGTACATGTACTACATGTACAGTGTGATACACGTACAGCTGTGCATGCTTTGCACAATAGAACAAACCTCAGGAATAGACCAGGGAAGATCTTTGGGCAAACAGTCCAAAACGTCTTTTGAAAACTCAGAATAATCTACTTCGTTATCCAAAAGAAAGCTCTCTGTCTCAGGTTCTATCTCTCCTGCTTCACCAAGACTGCGCATCAAATTGCTAATACAAATGGAAAGACATATGGCCATTCAGTTCATACATATGTAAAATTCCCATCAGATTATGTCGTTCATTCCGCAATGCACATGAAACATCCTTGAGTATACCACAAATACTACATACCCAGTGGCAAATGGTGACTCTGCTGGCCAATCAGTTATTTTGCAAACGAAGAGGGTGATTTGATACTCCTTAGGGTTCTGGCAGTAATCTTTCGTTGAAAAAAAAAAAAACAGCAACATGGGATCATTTGCACTGTACTAAAGAAGAATTCCTTTACTTTCTGGACATTCTTTGAGTGGCACCACAACACGTGGTATCTTTGGGTCCTTTGGAGATAGCAATGCACGACCACCAGCCTGTCAGAAAAAATTAGTAGGTGGCAAAATGAAACTGTAAGCATTACAAGGTGTACTTGTACTATCCTTCACCTTACATCCAACTTTGTATTTCCTCATTCAATAAGTCAATTCTAATTTTTTACCTTAATCCAAAAATGCCTAATTTTATCACTATAAAAGTTTTACCAATACAAATTTCTTCACAATTGTAATAACCTCTTCATTTCTGTCTGTAATATTTTCGCTACCTTGGTATGAAGTCTG
Organism: Spongilla lacustris; assembly: GCA_949361645.1. NCBI lineage: Eukaryota > Metazoa > Porifera > Demospongiae > Spongillida > Spongillidae > Spongilla > Spongilla lacustris. The sequence goes on from OX442424.1 coordinate 4,548,607, forward strand.
GTACTCCCCCGGGTTAGAATTCCACATATCTCCAAGTACATGTATGTGTGTCAAAGGTCCTTCAAATTCAGTATGTACACAGAGGAGTTCTGCCGCTATCTATTGATTTGTTCAGATTGTTTATTTAAATGTCATCTATTACAGGGATACACATGTAGCTGTGCAAAGTACATGTGCACTTTTATGCTCAATTCACGTCGATGATTTAGGCAAACTGCATCCCATTTAACGCATGGATAGCAGATGGCTATATATCATTGGTGTCAATCAAGCGGGGAAAAGTGCACGTACACTGTTTAACTCTATCTCCATCTATGATAACACAGAAATCAATGAGCAAAATGAATCAATTTAGCTTCAGAACTACAACACGCTTTTGAGCACTTGCTTCTGCATGGAGATATGTAAATTTCTAAATCGGGGTTAGAAAACTTTGTATTGAAAATAAATATAGCACCAAACTTTCCACTGAGAAATGATGTGGGGAAAGGTATGCAAAATTTAAAAGAAAAAGGTTGTGTGATTACAAAGATACGTTGTTTTGTGCAAAGGACATTATAACCCACAAGGATAACACAGACCCAACTAAGTGCATATGTAAGTTTTTACTTGTTAATGAATGTAGTGTGCAATCTTACACATTCCACATTCAAGATGGTGATGGTGCAATGCAGATGTACGGGCATGCAGCCATTGCAGTTTTTTTTGCATACATGTACATGAGAATGTTATAATAATGTACAATACCCTTGTCCACAACCTACCTTGTCATATGCCTTCAAAAAGCCTGCACAAGCTCTACTATGCTGCTTTTCAATAATGTACACCACCTATTAAAAAGAGCGTATGCACAAAGCATACTTGTACATATATATGTGCATATACCTTAACAGTTCGTACAAACTTCTCCACATCCTTTTGAGGAGCAGCTTCTGACCCTTCTTTGAGTGTGATTGATTGCTTTTTGATTGAGGTGCATGTGTACAACCTAAATTGTTTAAAAATGCAGTTTGAATTACTCACAAGGCATTCTGAAATATACGAAATATCTTAAGATATCCACAATCCACCCAGTTTTTGCATGTAAAAAGTACATTACTCCAATTAAAAGATTGATAGTCCGACATATTATGTTAACATAACGAAATAAAAAATCCCTGATGATGAAAATGACACAATAACAATATAAAAGTACTTACACGTTCCCTTAGCGACTTAACAAATGCTGACCTATCAATTAAAGTCTCTTTAAGCGGCACTTCAGGTTCAGTGTCATCTACTGCACATTCAACTTTGGTTACAGTGTCATCTGATGCACGTGTGACTTTTGCACCATCTGCCTCATCTGTAATCCTAATTGCTGCCAACTCTTCATCTAGCAAACGTGAGCTAATTTCCGGCTCTGTTTGGAGCTGTTTAAACTCTTCAACTGGCTGCAAATATAAAACACATACAAAACAATAACTTGAAGTGATCACAGGTGCTTCAGTAGCAATATAGGCTATTATACCAACTTTCAAACAGAGCAGGAAAAGAAAAAAACTAAAATCCTATCAGCTTTTTTTTTTTTTTTTAAGTACTAACTTACAATCCATTGATCTTGAGCTAGAACTTGGACTGCCACCACATCATCATGAAAAGCTCGATTCCTGCACTGTAGACCTTTAATAAAATAATCACGCCCAAAATCCTAAAGAAATACAATCCTAATGTTTGGCCTGTTCAATGATCAGTACACTGACTGGATCATCAATGAAGGCTTCTTCATAGTTTCGTTGATTGATGCGAACTCTCCCCTATAGAGAAGTGCAACAGTTACTCCTGCAGTCATGGCATTCTACACATCATAACTGCACTTTAATCAGCTCTCCTCTCTTCAATCCTTCAGACACTTTCTCCTTAGTCCAGTAATCTTCAAAAGGCTACGTCAAATTCAGTTTTAAATAAATGAAGCAATTTTAAATGTACACATGTGTACTGACTGGATTTAACTTTGTTTCAAATGGGCCTTTTTTCTTCGATGATGCCTGCCCACATTTTGGAGTAACCACTACACACAAAGTTAAAGTAGCTTCACGAATCCTATTCCAATATGTAATATACCCAACAAAATAGTAAACAAAACACAATTACATGTACATGTACAAGTTAGTACAAGTACCTATCTATAGTATAGCAAGCCTTCCAGTATATGTACTTGTAAATGATGTACAATTGTCATACTCCCCTGCAGGACAGAAAGGTGCTAACATGCACTCATGAGTGTCAGCTGCTATATTGGTGCTTGTACACACACACACACACACACACACACACACACACACACACACACACACACATATACACCGTAGTTTAGTGCTCTCGTTTTTTAATAGTAATTACTTGCTCATTAGGATAGTATTCAAAGAAGAGAAGTTGCCTAGCAGGCCCGTAGCCAGGGGGGTGCAAACGGGTGCAATTGCACCCCCCCACTGGATGCAAGGTCCGCTTGGCAGGCTATGAATATTATTCAATTGATTGTTTATTGCAGTGCAATCTTAATGAGAACTGCCACAAGTGCACAGTATACATGCAGACAACTATAGTCGTCTGCATGTATACTGTGCATGTGTGCGTATAAGAGCCGTACGGGATCAAATACGGAACTGACCGATAAAATGTGATGTCTGAACAACACGAGAAAGGAAATCCGGCAGTAAAAGAGTGAGTCACTGCTAACTGCTATTCTATGGAGCAATCTCTTCCACATAGGAGGTGACATCGATACATAAGCCAGCGACTCGCAGCTTCAGGAGTATGAAACCAGTGTGCTTCGATTAGCTAGCGCATCACTTCTAGCTCGGTACAGCGCGCAGCACTGAAGAACCGTATAGCGTATAGTACAGGCTATAAGTACCTTCTGCTCATGCACTTGGCTGAACGATTTCAGTTCATCGTTAGCATCATAGCTGGTTCAATGTTAGGCATGCATTGTACCATTCTCAGTGTAATGCATTCTAAAGTAATCAACTTGTGTGGAATCGATTATCAATTCAAGATGATCTTCCATCTCCTGAACCTGTGTTAATTCCGTTTTGAAAACATCCCATCATCTCCATACAGGATTGTAATGCTGAATTGTAACCAATATTAGAATTAATTCTGCTGCAACTTGCTTGCAATAAAGAATCCAGTCATTGCCCGACATCTTTTGAATGGACACAACAGATTGAAGTCATGCATCGATGGGGGTGATTATAAGAATGTTTACAATCTTGCATTGTACCTAGTACCCCAAAAGTTCAATCAGTTAGCCCTAAAGTACCAGCAACAACTCCAGCATTCCCTCTTGTATTTAATTTATTTATGGTAGCGACTATAGTAAGATGCCTGTTACTGCTACAGTTGTCGTTTGCTTGGTTCTGACTTGTTTCCAAATATGAACAAACCTTTACATGACAGGTAGTGGGTATTAAGCATCTGTGCTCACAGACAATCAGTATGCATGAAAATAGTGTTTTTGTAGTTTTATTCAGCGAAAAATGCTTTGGCTCCTGGGGCTCCGCCCCAGACCCCGATGGGGGAGCTCCCCCATACCCCCTAGCTGGGCAACCCGCACCCTCCCTGGGGCTTTCTCCTGCATCAGATCTGTGCCCTACCATACATACATGTATTATCCTGGTTTTGCCACTGGTATACCGTTGAGTCCACTAATAATATGCTTTGCACCCCCCCAACACACAACCTGGCTACGGGCCTGCCTAGTGTATGTTTGCAACTTGCAGATCAGTTAGCTGTTGAAATACTACAGTGTTATAGACTAGGAAAGCTCTAGACAGTACACACTAAAGGAAATCAGTACACAATATCTAACAATGACTTAACATAACACTATCACCTTCGTAATATTACTCCAGCCATTTATACTACGCATTCACGAATTAAACTATATAGATGCTATCTTGTTCATATAAATATAAATTAAAAGCAAGGACTACTCCTTCCAATAAACTACCAGCATTCGTGTACAATTGCAATAGTACGACGCCAATGCTTTGTTTGATTTTGTGACTGTCCCACGTGTCTGTAGATGCTATGTCGTTCAAGATTCAACACTATACATACATGAAGTAGTAATCTGGAACTACAATTTTCCTCTCATACCTGCATTACATACATGTAGGCCTATCTTAAAAAATAAAAATAAACAATTTAGTATCGTAGCCATACTGCAAAAGTACAGCAACCAATGCGTGCGCAAGTGGACTAACCTCGAGTTGGTGTACTCATTTCAGAAGCACTCCTCTGTCCAGTTGTATTTTTGGATGATACCGATTTGCCTTGTGGTGTGGCCATCGGTGTTAATTTTAGTTACTTATTGCTTTTAATAAATAAACAATTAATTGCATCCAGTAAGAGTGTAAGACATGTAAATGTACATCATCTCTGCCCAAGCGGTCATGGCTCCTAACCATCAGAATGACTCACTGGACAAGTGGAGCAAAAATATAGATAGGAGAAATCAAGCGCCTGTTATAAACCAAGCTGTAGAACTTACACAGCCCAACTTAGCTTATGACAGAGAGCACAGAAGTTTCAACCAGCAATTAATATGCCAGCCTCATGAGATTAACAAAGGACGGGAGAATGGATAGAAGAAAAGCTTGAGCAGCTATTATACCCCGGTACGCTAATTAATTTAAAATTGTATCACGCATTTTTGGTACATTTTATAATTTTATTTATAGGTATCGGAGCCGGGCTATGGAACCATGCATATTTATTATAGCTTAACCATGAGATGCCACCTTGCTTTCTCTTTGCTGCGAAGGTAAAATTGTGTGTATACAAGGGGCACGCTCTCATCTTGGTCATTAAATGTCCCTATTAGTCTGGGGATAGATTACATCACCCGAGTCTGGGGCCGAGACTATCGACATTTTACAGCTTACATCCATATGGCATGTGAGATAACAAATGGTGGATACAGAAAATTACGGGCCACCAATTGTCATGAATTTAAATAACAATATTAACATTAGACAATTGTTAATAACATTGATTATGCTGCCCATGACATTAATTGGTTCTTTAGTACACACGCCTTGCTAATCAGTAATGGAAGTGGAAGAAAAGAACATTCAGTACGCGACATTCAAGCGCATGTAACTTAAATTCGGGGTACACTGTAACGCCAGTACAGGTGGGTCTGGGTACGGTACGACAGCTAAAAAAAAAAAGGCTGAGGATGAAATAAGTAGTCTTAACCTGTCGGTGAATGCATTCGATGGGTCGTATTACTGAAGTGATGTAGATATATTTTGCATTTTGTGTACATTGTGTGTAATCTAGCTGTATATGTTTATACATGTTGTATATCGGTGTATTTGTGTATGTCCTGTATTGTGAATAGAAATAATTAATTTGCATGCAATACAGATTTCTATTCACAATACAGGATAAATGGACATACACAAATGCACTGATATATAGACATACAACTAGACTACACACAATGTACACAAAATTATTATTTTTATTAGAAAGAAGGATTACTGTAATACAAGCAAAGCATACACAAAATAACTAATAGCACAATGTACTTCACCTCCCACCTCCCTTCCCATGATGGCCCTGCTATTAGGCAATCCAACGGGAATTCCATTTACTAGTATATAGCAGGCTTTCATCGCACGTTCCAATTCAAAAGCCACAACAATGGTAGCCTAGGGGGTACGTAGTTTTGTGCATGGTAGTTTGTATTACTATACATATGCAGGATATAGGACGCAAGTCCTGGCCGGTCTGGCACGAATGCGGGAGTAATGAGTGACATTAATTAAATCATGCATGCGCGATTCCGTGGCGCATATGCTATTTCATGATGTAGGCCAGGACGGCCGTGTAACACGTATTTCTAATGCTCACAAGTAGGCCTACCACAGCTAATGCACAAAGGACGCTCTTCGATTTATAGCGATAGCGTTTCGGACGCCAACAAGCGCAGCTGATGTAACATACACCTTGAGTAACGACGCGTTTCGGGTAAATTGTGTAATGGCTCAACGAAACCAGTTTCGGTTTCCCAACTTACCTCTGCGAAGGGGGGCACACGACTTCAATTTGTTCGTTCCGCCTCACTATCTTATTGGACCAACGCTCGGTGATGGTGAATTCGCAGTTGTAAAGTTGACGTACAACATGAAAACCGGCACCTACGTTGCTCTGAAGTGTTTTAATCAACGTAACGGTCGCTACAGTGTCACAGACGAGCAGATTATTAGAGAGTCGTTGGCGCTAAAAGGACTGGTGCACGACCACATAATTCGACTTCATGAGGTTATAATATATGGCGAAAGAACGTTTCTTGTTTTAGAACATGCTCCTTATGGTGACCTTCGTCATTTCATCAACCGAGGTGGTCCTCTAAGCGAGTACCAGGCCAGAGAGTTTTTCGGCCATTTGATTCTTGGAGTCACCAAGATACACAGCCATAACCTCGTACACAGGGACCTGAAGTTAGAAAATCTTCTCCTCGACGCGAAATACAGGTTGAAAATTGCAGACTTTGGATGCGCACGCAGACAGATTGACAAGAAGCTGCACACCATCACTGGAAGTTACGCATACGGTGCACCCGAACTGTTTAGAGGCGATGTGTATGATGGGAAAAAGGCAGACATCTGGAGTATGGGTGTCATTCTATTTGCAATGCTTATGGCAAGGCTTCCATTCAGCGATAGCGGACGTTTGAAGCAGCTTTTGAAGGAAAGGATGAAACCACCTTCACTTCCGTCAAATCTATCACGCGAATGTCGGGACCTGATAGAAAAATTGTTGCATTATGACCCTGAACGGAGACCTTCATTGGCACAAATGACTACTCATCCTTGGATAACAACTGTACATAGATAAAAATGAACGATTGAAATGAACTGTATTTTGTTCATATTTTATTCATTTTTGCTCCCTACACATTCTATCGACGGAGAACTCTGACGTCACAGCAAGTGGCCTTATCAAATATGCAGTGATATAGGGCGTGATAATAATATCTTATAACCGCAATTCGATTACTAAAGCCGGAATTTTAATAAGATAGTATAGTGCCGAGGAAGGATGGCAAGCCATGATGTAAGTAATTGCACAAAACACACGGCACACACCACCGAACACATTGTTTTAATCTTTAGGCAGCAATTTTACTTGCGGACGAGAACTCTATGAATCTTAAGGTTTTCTGCCAGCTATGTAATGGAATTTACCGTGAACCGTATATCACTTCTTGCGGAGTGAGTGTTCGATTCATATTATACAGCGCATGCGATAAGCAGATGATATATTCTACCCCAATAGCACACATTTTGCAAGGAATGTGTTACAAATTCGATTAAATGTATGTGCCACTCACCATCCAAAATACATATAAATAAACAGGCGTGATAATCACGGTGTAGATAATATACGGATTGTTCTTTACAACAGCCGTTTGTCCGTATGAGAATACTCCACTCACTCTTGTAGTGAAGAACTTGACCGTAATAGAAAGAATGTAAATGTTAACGATGTGAAACGTTATCGCTTTGATGCATTTACAGGTGGCAGAGCAGATTGGGGACCTAACAATTCATTGTCAATATGGTTGTAAACTGAAAAGAGATGGTTCAGGCGAATATGAGGTTGACTCGGAAGGTTAATAGTTGTAAGTAATTACTTCATAACCATTTCTTTCTCTCCTCGATTAATAAAGGTTGTCCAGTTACATTAAAACTTGGCTCACGGCAGTACGTCAGTCTTTATCAGAGTGTTTAATCTGCATGCATTGGCTTGTTTATTGCAGGAAGCATGAGAGTGAATGTGAATTTGCATCAGTGGAATGTCCGAATAGTTCTCTCTGTGGTAGAGTGATGAAAAAGGTATGACCACACCAACTGCAAATGCAGTACAGAGCACGTAGGCAATCCCTAATTGCTAATTGTATGTGGTTTGTTCACACATCACTGTCCATTTCATTTGTTATATGCTTTGTCAAACAGCTCAGTATCTTAATACAATGTACGGAGGTCTATATACCACCACCTGACAATGCAGCTACATAAATGGCTTCCTGCATAGTGTTCATATGCTGGTGACCAGAGCTGTGTGAAATTTTGCATTGATGGTTACAAGTCTGTCCAATTTAGTTCTGTGAAAAAAAAAAAAAGAAGATAATTTGTTGGTATGCACTGGTGCCATACATGCTGCACAGGAATTGATGAAGATGGTATAGGGGAGCGCTATCATCATATCGCGGTCTAGGGTGCCTGACTGTTTTAAATTCAGTGTGCAGTTTCAGGGTTTATGCATGCAGCTGGCATGGGGTATGTAGTCACATCAATATCAATGACTGCAATCACCAGTGTTTTTTGTACCCTCATTAGAAAATTTGAATTCTTCAGTTTAAAATTTCCATTGAAAATGGAAGGGAGGCTTATCTCAATTTCAAGCTTTTCTTAAAATGTGACAATTATAATTGTTGGCTGATATAGCTGTAGAAGCTGATTTTGATGTAGCATGAAATGTGCACTCTTAACGTTCCATTACTAGCTCCGTGTAGTATTTTTTCAATTGATATAGTGGCTCGGAACCATCCATAAATCAACTGTTGATCTAACGCTTTAAATATATATATATATATATATATATATATATATATTGCCTGCATGTAGGAATAATCCAAAAGAATTGATATTTAATTTGATATTGTACGAAGTGTTTGGTGGCTGTAATAATATTAATGATACCTTTAGTGTCTCAGTGAGCACTTAAGGAGTTGTAACAACACAGCTTGTCCTCACCTTAAATATGGGTATGTTTACAATTTGTGTACTAAGTAAAGTTTGCCATGATCTTTTTGGTCACTTACAAGTTGTCACTTTCGTGGACGGAGCAAGGAAATTGAGCAGCATCTTATAAGTTGTAAATATGAAGGAGTCAAGGTGACAATAGCCTCGGTTTTTTTTTTTTAATGATGACATTATAATTTTCAGGCAGTGCTGAATAAAATGGACAAAGACATAAATGCACTAAATGAAAAATTGGAGGAAAAGGCTGCACTAGTTGAACAACTTAATGCAGCTGTTGCTGAACTTAACAATAAGGTGGAAAGAATGGACAAAAATGCTTCTGTCATGAAATACAGAGTGGAACAAATGGAGGAAAAGCACTCTGATATTCACAAAGATATGATTCAAGCAACAGGCACTCTAGACAAAATGGCGGTTAGCCAGAGGGGTATTTCTCTTGGAATATTATACTTAATTGTGTTGAATCCTGCGCAAATAGACTGAATTGGCACTTGTGCAACAGCAGCTGGGGCTTGCACCAAGTAAGTTTATGGTGGCTATAAGGAAAAAAGCACAATGCAATCATCTAAATGCATTGCTATTTTACACTGTCTTTAGCTTAGTTATGATAAAAATTCCATACTACAGACATGGAGCTTCAGCATATTTTCAAGTGCAAAGGAACATATGTGGGACATGAAGTATGGAAATGTGTGTGCACCAACGTTGCATTACTATTAATAAAATATGTAGGGGCCTGTGTGGGCTTTATGCACATGTGGCGAGCAGCTGTTCAGTGCTTCTTCTGACAACACCATTAAGGTACTTGTTTTTATGTCATTCTGAATCAAAATATTTGCTTGTAATTGCTTTTAGGTATGGGACTTAAGTGCAACATATGAAGGACCACAGACCCTAACTGGTCATACTGGTATAGTTCTAGCACTCCAGTGTCACAGGTCAGAGGGTTTACAATTCTGTGGCACACCTAACTGGTCAGTTGTCCATCTCATATAGAGATGTACTGTTCAGTGGTTCATCCGACTCCACAATCAAAGTGTGGAAAATTAAGACTCTGGAGATAGCTGCCTCAATAGTCGCTCATGATGATCCAGTTTGCACCCTAGCATGTTCCGAAAGCATGCTTTTCAGTGGATCACTTAGAAGCATTAAGGTTCTACTATGCTGTAATGTACTACATGTAGTTATATATGTTTATGCTGTTTACATGTAGGTGTGGGATATTCAATCCTATAGACCAATGAAAGAGCTTCCAAGCCAGAACCATTGGGTGAGAGCTCTCGTTGTCTCGGGGAACTTTTTATACTCGGGCTCATATAAAACTGTGAAGGTACATACATGTACATGTGCTTTTGTATACTAGGCTACAAAAATGCTTGCACACCAATTCAGGTATGGAGTTTAGATACCCTTGAGGTATTACACGTTCTTCATAGTGGAGGAGGAAGTGTGTATTCCTTAGCACTCACTGACAAGTACATAATATGTGGTACATATGAAAATCGCATTCAGGTACAAATATGATGTGTAGGCACACAACTGTTTCTCTGTTGGTCTGCATCTGATTTTGAATTCAAATTGATAATGTATTCTCTTGTACTCCATGCACTTGTATCTGTATGTTATTGATGTTGAAGGTGTGGGATCTGCATTCACTAAAGCAAGTTGTAACACTTACAGGTATATAAGTTATTGTGTATCAAATTTGTGTTCGACTACATTGTAACTTTATAGGCCATACAGGAATTGTATATGCTCTGGCAATACTCAAAGCACCAGGACAAACACGACTGTTCAGTGGCTCTTATGACAAGTCCATGAGGGTAAGGTGCACATGTGCACTTTTCAGGTGGCATATACATGTGTACGTACGCAGGTGTGGAACTTGGAGCTCATGACTTGCAGTCAGACACTTGTTCGCCATGAAGGGAGTGTAACATGCTTGTGTGTGTCAGTGGGTAGAACTTTTTCTGGTGCTGTTGATGGCACTATCAAGGTAAAGGGTATCTGTTTAAAGTAAACATGCATTTATAACATATTCCTTCAATTCAGGTGTGGGTGTGATGAAAGAAGAGTGGTGCAATCACCTAACCTAAGCAAAGCATTACAATGCATTTTTAAAATCAACACTGTGCAATATACACTAACTGAAATAACATGTTCATATATATGTGTGAGCTACAATATCAGGAATTTCATTCTTGATTAGAGTCACAGTTTCCTGGATCTGACCACACCAACTGGACATTTTTGCCTGCATATCTTTGACCTGTAAAATGGAATACATAAAACCCAGGTGCTATTCACTGTTGATTACGCATTGATAGCTGGAAATATCTTGATTAAATGAACTTTAAAAGGTTTCCGCAAATAAGGCCCTTCACATATATACTTATACTATTATAAAATTCCCTTGCGTTTGAATCACAATAACTTCCAAACGGTAAAAGCTATGGACATCCTATTTTTAACACTTCATATTACACCTATGTGGTAAAATACAGTTTGAAGTCTTGCACCTGCTCCATGCCAGTATTGCTACGTCTGATACCCCTCCAGGTTCAAATCCATCATAACTTTTGGTAGGAGTAATCAAACTTGAGTTGTAGGTAGAGAGGTCTCTTACATTGTAGCTATTGGTCTGTTCTGTTTGTTAATTATGCCATCTGTTATACGGAGATACAGTTGAACAAAGTAGGTGCATGTTTCCCCGCTTGATTCGCACCAATGATATAACCACTGCCTCCCCATACATTGAGCAGGATGCAATTTGCCCAAATTATAGGAAGTTATTGTGATTCAAACGCAAGGGAATTTTATAACGTTATGAATATATATGCAAAGGGTAATTTTCGTGGAAACAAGATGTATAGAAATGCATCGATATAAGATTCGTACAAATACCTGGTCTAAATCCAATACTCTAGGTTGAACCCAAGTCATGTTTACTTCTTTACTTATTTCATCAATGGTGCCTGAAGTGGGATAATGCAAGTGAGAAGACAGCACTGCACACACACTGTCTATTGAACTTGATTACTTTCTTGAACACAATACAAGTTTCACAGCGATGTGCAAGGTACATATGTGAGTTTGTGTGTAGCTTCATTCAGCAAAGGTACATAAAACACCAACACGTCAAAGACAAAAACTCAAATTCGAACATTAATTTGTAACAGGTACACCTACATTGTAGGTAATCATTGCCTCATTATCATTATATACAGATATTCTTGTGTGGTCCATTCCAACAGTGACAAATTTGCAATTTTTCTGTAGAACCACATTAATCCTTTTCTTTTCTGCTGTACCTCAACTATAAATGACTTAAGAATGCCAAACCATGAGGTAATATGTTTGATGTGGTATGTAGCCGTCAATTGCAGGGCTGAGTGCAACACTTTCAACACGGATTATGCAAATTGCTATTTGGTAATTCATTCACGAATTTTCAGTTAAGTGAATGTTGTATGTATATTATCGAAATTCCAAACATAGATTTGGTACTCTTTTTTTGAAGCTAGTGCTGAAAATGATGATGTGAGGAAAAAAGGAAGCAAACCATTTACATAGTCATTTGCAATGTGACTTGAGCTGAAATAATGGCAATGTATATATATGTAGTAAGTTGGAAATTACATGCACACAAAAATTATACCTTTCACTAGTCCACGAGAAAGTGCCTTCATTACCAAGTGTTCCACCTATGGTGATTAACATTCTAATAAAATAAACCTAAAATGGACAGACAACATGCATGTATATACATATACATGTATGTGACTCCACTATTTTAACATTCAATGTTATATTGACTAAGGATAATGTTAAATGTACAAGTGACTTGAATGTACATGTTACACAGCCAGCAGCAGCTTCCGTTTATCTGTAAACAGGACTTCCTGTTTATTTGGGACAGTGTCCAGCAAAATTGGGCTCGTAGGGTTATAATTTAAAAAAATTGCACATTATACTGAACATTTTATCTTTGCAATGGTACAACCTTTTCCTTTCAAATTTGGTACACTTGTTCATACATCATCTCTCTATGTTCTTATCCATTTTGGCACTATAATTATTTCACATGCCGACAGTGCAAAAATCGCGAATCCAACAGGTTAGAATTTCACATTTATCCACATACGAGTGTTGAGTATGCATAGGAGTCCTGTAGCTATTGATCTGTTCTGTTCGTTAGTTTTTGTATCATCCTTTACGGAGATACAGTTGAGCTAACTACATACACGTTTTCCCACTTGATTCGCGCCAATGATATAAATCACCACCTCCCCATACACTGGGCGATTTCCCACATTGGCACGAATCAAGCAGGAAAACTTGCCCATGGTTTGTTCAACTGTATCTCTGTAATGGATGATATAGAAATTAACAAACAGAACAAATCAATAGCTACAGGACTCCTCTATGTACTACCCAAATTTGACGCGTTTTCAACACTCGTACATATACGTGGAGAAATGAGGAATTCTAACCTGTTGTGTTAGCAATCTTTGCGCTGACGCTATGGAAAATAATTAGAGCTTCAAAAAGGAGACAAACATAGAGAGTTGATGTGGAAACAAGTGTACGAAACTTGAAAGGAAAAAGTTGAACGGTTGCAAAGATGTGTTGTTTAGTGTAACATGCAATTTTTATAGTGATAAAATTATAGCCCCACAAGCCCGATTTTGCTGGACACTGTCCCATTTATAGGCTCATATTGCTATTAACATAGGAAATTATAACGAGGGAAGGGGAGGAGAATTGGGACCCAGATTGCTATTAACCAGATCTGTTTGTTCTGTATAAGAATACAACATGTGTATGAAAAGCACACCCACCTTTCATATTAAATTTAACCCAGCAGCCAATTTTTGGTCATTATTTTATTTTTAGCTTTGTTAATTACACATGCTTACAATGTACATTGTATGTACATGTATGGAACACACATTAGGAAGTACTAAGTGTGAACATAAGAATAAGATTTTGTAAGTAAGTACTGAGAAATTATGTCCGAACAAACTTAGCTCTTGCACATACATGTTATCTAATTACCCTAAAATGAAGTGTACATGTACCAATGTACATGTATGTGTATAGAATACATTCATACCTCTATGATGGGAATCTGTGCAGTGTCAGCAATAATGTTGAATGGGATTGTGCGATTGTGGGAGTGCCTTGAGAAGACAAGCTGCAAAGTTACTGATCATGAATAGTGTTGCAAAGTAAAAATGTGTACATATACCTCCATCAGTGATAGGAGTCGTATCTTTTTACAAAGCTTTTCTCTGTTATTTGCCAGATCGATCTACATGTATAGTACAACAACACTGACAACCAAAACATGATTTACTAGTATGTATATACATGTACATGCTCTTTACCTGCAGTTCCCATTGTCCTGCAAGTGCACTGAATGCAGTTAGGTCTCCTGCAAAGGAAAGCACAGGGCAGAGGCAGTGATGATGCACACACATGTACAGGTACCTACTTGAGCAATGTACATTGTATCAACGTGCACAGAAGAGTTTACATGTACATACTGACACTTACTGTACCATTGCCATAGACCACTCTATGCATGCATTCCTTTGATACATGTAAGTGTGGGCTGAAATTGGCAAGGTTGAACTCATTAAATAACAAACTATACTCTAATTTTGTAAAAGCGGAGCTATAGATCTGATTTTCAATACAAACAACAATTAAAAATATAATTGCTCCAATTTGATAAATTGGATTATAGGTACTAAAGCACTTGACTTTTCTGTAGCTGACCTCTACCAATTTTTTAACAGTAATCACCTTACCCTGGTTCTTCCACCATGGTGTAAACGTACATGTACTGACATCAGTAAAGAAATATATGATACATATTGAACTAATTATATATATGGGGCAATTTCCACGAAAACTTCCTCTGTTTTATAACATTATAAAATAATGTTATAAAAATGCTTCTTGCTCAAATTGCTACATCTTCCTAACGCTAAACACTATTGACTTCCTATTTTCAACAGTTCATACAACACCATTTATGTATAGTAAAATACATTTTGGGGTCTTGCACTAGCTCCATGCCAGTATTGCAAAGTTCGATAACCGACCAGGTTCAAACCCGCCATAACTTTCGATAGTTTGTGGGTAGATATGTCCTGCAGCTATCGACTTGTTCTGTTCGTTTATTCGTTACAAAGATACAGTTGAACAAACTATGTCCACTTTTTCACACTCGATTCACACAGGTAAATTGCGTCCCAGTTGATGTATGGGTTATAACATTAGTGCGAATCAAGCGAGAAAACGTGCACATAACTTGTTCAACTGTATCTCTATAGTGGATGGTATAAAAATTAATGAACAGAACAAATAGATAGGTATAGGACCTCTCTACCTATAAAACAAATTTGAAGCAATTTGATTGCTCCTACCTAAGGTTATGGCGGGTTTGAACCAGGTGGGGTATCGAACATTGCAATATAGCAAGTGCAAGATTCCAAACTGTATTTAGTATGTAGTGTTGAAAATACGAAGTCCATAGATTTAACCATTCGGGAGATATAGCGATTCAAACAAGAAGCATTTTTATAACACGATTACTTTATAATGTTATAAAGCATAGGAAATTTTCGCAGATATGTATCCATCAGTAGGCTCAATGCATAAATGCAAAATATATACATACCTGTATTGAAAGCTCTCAGCAAGTCTATCAACCACCTATAGCTTGTTGATTGAAGTGACGCCAATACTGGATGAGCAAGCTTTTTTTTTTTAAGTGGAAGGGGACATAGAAATCTTGAATACAACATGTTCATTAAATGTATAAATCCTTACAAGTTCTCCAAAGTTGTACACATCATCACCAAGCAAAGCTGCCAGAGACAAACTGAGTGCCCTTTCTACCTTCTGTTCCACTGCAGTAAAACATATAATGAAAGTGAATCACACATCTCAAAGAAAGTATACAATTTCATGTATACTAGGCCGACCCCGTGAAAAATCAAGGGCTGATTCTATGGAAATAGTCTATGTTTTTTAAATACATACAATAATATTAACACCTTTTCTAACATACATATACTTATTGTTGTCCCACACGTTCTCTGGCCTGTACGATGAGAAAGAACCCTGCTTTCATTGCAGCTGCATTTACTAACATAAACACATATAGATTGGTCACTAAGTACATGTACATGTATATGTCACTATGTATTTTTGTTATTGTGTAGGCAGGTGGTCATTTGATCCTTGCTAAATATATACATCAAATCCACAAGTGCAGGCACTAGGCCGAGTATATATGGTTTATGCTGACGTATGATTGTTGCAAATTATAGTAGTACAATGTACATGTACAAACTGACTGCATTTATGTATATGTTAATGTACAGAATGGCTAGCAGGTTTGAAGTCACAGTACGTGTCACGGTAAATAGATCAAATCAAAATCAAGTTGAAAGCCAATTTTAAACGTAGAGTTGCTACACCTGTGCTATTTTTGTACGTACATTGTTGTACATGCATTCTTAAGTTTCACCACCTAATATGGACTTTGTAAAGTATTTCAAATGGACTGACAGAATATGCCAATATCATTTAGAAATATTTCCTTCACTGCTGGGCATGACAGAACACCTTGCAGTTTCCTATTGGAGTAGCAACTGGGCAACTTTTTACCATAAACAGCTATTTTCGTAGTGATAATATAAATTTTATTTTGTTCGTTGCTCATAAAAAATAGCCCACAAAAAATAGCATTTACTTGTGCGTGGAGATTAGAGGTTGTTAAAAATCATGGCAATCAATTGCCGACCACAATTTCATAAGATCGAAAGTTTTGATTAGCTAAAGCCCAGCAACCATTCTCATATTCATAACTTCTCTAAATGGAATCCAATACATGTGTTTTTCAAGTTACTATAGGAATATGTATTTACATGTACTATCAATGCAAATGAGTTGTATAGTAGTACTGCTTACATGTGTATCATATTAAGGCAATTCTCATTGATCCTCTCTTAGCTGAGGGCCTTCTTTCTACATGCATTACATGTAATCATGATCCTACATATATATATGGGCATGCAATGCAGGATTTGCATACTACAAATAAAGCCTTCTAATCTGCAATGCCAAAAACTATATTCATTTTATACTTGTAAGCATTGCACTACATCTCAATGTGTGCCAACAGGCTACATGTATGTCTACCCACAGCAGGAAATTGCAATTTGTACATTGAGAATAATACGTATGGATAATACAGCTGTTCATCAGAGCAGTACATGAGTGTGATAAAAAAACTGCAGCAGTACAGAGCTTGTACGCAATGTATTAGAATGTACACCAGATGTAATAAAGAGGATGTGCATTATTAGCCATCAAATAACACATTGGGTGGTCTTGACTTATCAATCTTGAAGCAGAAGTATTGAAAACAGTATGTGAAAAGGTTTGGTATTCAACTGTTACATTCTGACATATGCAATATATAAGTTAGGCAAAAAAGAGATCCTTTACAATCTGAAATCCTTGCTATAGTCAGTGTTTTTATGCAAATTGTATTCATTTATTTATACATGTAGAAAGACGTGGTGAACTCAACTTACCTGACATTGAGCTAATATCCACACATCCAAGGTATCTAAGGGCATCTCTATAGTATGCACCATGGTCTGCTTTCACCTGAGAATCATAAAAAACACAGCAATGATTAAATCATTGTGCATCAGTTGCTGAACCAACCTTGTGGAAGCTGCTGCACAAATCATAGTACCTGGCATGCACAGCAGTCACTCCATCAACAGTCTCCAGCAGTCCATTAACTTCTTCCATGATTTGCTAGTGGAGATCATTCAAAATTAACATCTTAATACCGGGACAATGATACCTGTACATGAGAGCAAGACGCAGTGCATAACATACATGTGTACATGTATATGTAATGCATTTGAGTGAGACTCTGTGTTATTCACCACAATACAAGTATATCAAGGATAACATACATGTACTAATTAGTGAGCAATTACATTATGCCAATTAAATGTAGATACATGTAGTTCACATAATAATAATGAAAATGTGGATAGTTCATCCATACTAAGCTAGTTTAAATACATTAATTCAAGCAATATCGCTAAATTTTCAGGAAGCAGGGTTTCGTCATTTTAATCAAGTGTACCTTCTAGCTCCACTACATATATTTAATAATGATGCAATCAAATGTTATGTATTTATTTATCCAGTGTGGGTGACTAGGCAAGAAGCCTAGATATCATGGCTAAGCCTAATTGAATCACTTTACAGCCACTGCAAGCAAAAAGCACGCATTAAAAGTGCTGGACAGCATTGAGAAAGTAAAGTGGATCATACATGTATCTACAAATGTATATAAATGAAGCAGTACAATGCTGATCCATGCATTATTTTCTGCCTTCACATTTAGATATGGAATATTTTACACTTTCAAGTTGTACTTTTTTATCAAGCTAAAATGTGGTATACATTATCTTTTCTATGTGTATTCTATTGCTGGTGTCAACTAGCCATAGAATCGATAGAATAAGTATAGAATGTTGTTAGAGTGTGTAGCTTGATAAGGAAACATGCTAAAATGAATTGGAAATAAATTTAATGCTGAAAATGAGTTTGAAACTTTGAATACTACTCTTTACCTTTTTAAAAAAAAATGCAACTCCAAACAGTAAATTCATCTAAATGGTGAAGACAGCAAAATGCATATGTCTGATATATATAGGTACATGTATATCACTTTACTTCATCACTGCTGTCAGCACTTTAATAAATCGTGAGTGCAATAGAACAAAACTTAGTGAAAAATTACTAAAAAAATTGAAATTGCAAATATCAATCCTTTACAGTGTGCACATTTGGTTGGTACCAACCTTCACATCATCCAACTGAGAGGACTGAAGCTTGATTAAACCAATTGCCGTCATGCAAAGCACCTTTGCCTCAAGATCATTCTTCACCTGTGTACATATGAGGGCTTATCACATGTGCACATACAGAATACTGAACTTTTTCCTTTGTCTTCTCAAAAAACAAGATTTTCTCACTCGCTTCTGTTGTTACAAATGATGATTCCTGCACTTATTCTCAATTGACATGTACACATACCTATTATCTCATCTGCAATAACCAAAACAATTTCCACCAAACTAAGGGGTTTAATTCTGGAAAGCAGACAGATTTATGTCCATGATAAGTGCAGTTTCCCATTGGCAAAAACTTACTTGTGTTCAAAGTCCATCAGAAATTCATGGTAGAACTAAGGCAGGAAATCAAATTCTGATAACATACACTTCTATAAACAAGAAAAAAATAAACATCGTCTTCGAGAAAGTACATTAGGTATAATTCTGAGTTGACAAAAAAAAAAAAACAATGCAACTTATCTGGTAGCACAAAACTGCTCGCTTGTAAACTGTACATACCTACGTACTGCACAAATGTGGGATAATAAAAGTATTCTCAATCTAATGAGGCGATACATTTGAGCTCTTGGGGGCCAGAAGAACCAAGTATACTAGATCTTGCCCTGGCAGATCATCCAGACATTTGGTTTGACTACCCTATTTCACTACAGGACCTCAGTATAGCAGTACAGTTGGAACCAATGTCCAAGCCTGACTACATGTACATGTACTAATGATATGCAATACACACAGTCCTTTTAATTTATTGGAAATGAATAGTTATATATACTCAGATATACTTTCAGATTACTTGTTGATTGAATTAGAGTTCCAGCCTGTTACATAAGTGTATAAAATGGAATAATGCCATTGTAAGGGATCTATACCTGTTATTCCACTGCATATGTCATGCAAAGGCACACAAAAAGCATCAACATGATTTGCCAATGGTAGTGGAGTGGTATTACCATACAGGGTACATGTGGCAGGATTGAAGAATGCACACAAGACACCACACATACACACACAGAGGGAAAAGTTCTAGGATGGAAATGAATTCATTTCCAGCCTCTGATTCTGATTTTTGTTCCTCCAACCTTCACCGTGTGACTAAATGCAAAATCTAGGATGATCAATCCCACACTGACAGTGGAGTAAGGGATTCATCCTGGCATTCGTCCACAATTTGTGGAACAAAAACAAGGATCAGAGGCTTTGAATAAATTGATTTCCATCCTGGAAGGTACGATTTTCTCCTCTATGTTACACACACACACACACACACACACACACACACACACACACACACACACACACACACAAATACACACACAACACACACACAAATACTCCTACGCACACGACAAACATTATGCAACGTCATAGAAACCTTAAATAAAGTTTCACTTTAGGTTTCAGCAACCAAATGTTATTAAACATTATTCATCTTCGATACCTCCAAAAGTCCTCCCTGCTGGAAACTTGGGTGCCGAACAAATCTCAATGTATGCTCTGTCAATTGATGCCATAAGCTGTACGTCGGTCGTACGAAATATAAACGTGGATGCGTTAATTAGAGATTTGGAAGCCAACCGTTTGTTAAAATAATTTTCAAGTTCTGTCCACTCTTGTGCTAGTTCAGTGTCTGCTGCTTCCTGCCTTTTACGCAGAAGGTAACCTCTAGGATCTCTTGACATGGTATATACCAGACGCCTGCTGTCGCCTCGTTCCCAGGCACAAATATTCCAAAATAATATACGGGGTTATTCGGGTTTTATAAATGGATTAATTACAGTATCGGTACATGTAGGATAGTATGCTTGACTTTGAAAGCTATTTCTTTTGCGTTGCAAATTGAATACATGCATGTATTGAATTCAGTACAAACCTAGATATTAAAGTATCCACACCCAAATGAGCTGCAAAGCTGCTGTCCATTAAATGTGGGCTGAGTTTTGATCTATATATCAGGGCAGTCCTTTGGTGTGCCTTCATTGCCCTTAACTGCAGTGCTTTAGGTCCAATGGGCTTATAACTGTATCATGACTTACAAGTGTGGCCATCATGCATAAAAAAATTCTGGGATGTGTGATACAAATCATTTCACTGAGTATAGGTTTGGCTCCATTTAGAGGTTGGTTGTGCAGTTGAGGATTTGCTATGCCAAGGGCAAGATCTGCAGTCTGCAGATGTTTTTTTCCACCAATGTCTTTTCAGTTTTAAGTATCATGTGCTGCATCACTTACTATGAAAGTGTGCATGACAACTCGTGGCAACAGAGTAAAATGTAAAGAGTTTGTACACAGCTGGGCAAATGCCTTGCCATATATGCGGCAAATATATATATATATATATACATAATATTATATTTTAAACTGTATTTTACAAGTATAATGTTTAACATATGCGCTAGCTATGCATCACAACACCAACACTCCTAACTGACTCTAGATGGCATTCTGACTCTAGATGGCATTCTCCCTAACAAATTTATTATACTATTTTCCTGCATTTAACCATAGATATAACACATACATATATGTGTTATATCTATGATTTAACATATACTTTCTGGCTACAATGGAGTTACAAAAAAAAAAAAAAAAAAAAAAAAGCGAGACAATACATGTTCACTGCACAGTGGAGGAATAAGGGAAAACTTGGACCCAGAAAATAAATGTATGCTACTATGCCAAAGCACCACTTTTCATGACTACATGTAGTACCTTCACCAATTGTAGCCGACTTATCAGATCAGCGTACCCGAGAATTTATGAACTGTGCATGTCAGGAAATTTTTGCAACCGTAACTATATATACAATCAATTAACATATTGTCAGTCACCGCCCCCTCGATGGACAATGGCGCTCACCCTAAGTCGAAGAAGTCGTTAAAGAATGAGGCAAAGGACACAGTCAAATATGATAAATTGCCGTTACTTCATTCTATGATATCAAAGGGTACCTCAGAAGGACAATCATCTAGCGTTTTGCCAATATCTTGTAGTAGATGTCAGTCTCTTAAAAGAGGGAGTTCGTTGCATTTAACTCTTGCCTACAGAAAATGCAGGTGCCACAGGCAATTTGAACACAAGATAAGTGAATCGAAAGTAACAACCGTGTGTAATTTGACTTCGTCAAGTACCGTTAGTCGAATTGCGGAGGTACCAGTAGATTCAACACCAGTACTGCAGTTGCCACCACTAGAGCCTTTGCCATTAGCCAATGTTCACCCGCCGGTGCTTCAAATCGCCGATTCTGCTAGAAAGAAATTAATTGAACAAAACTCCAGCTCCTCTGAGAAGCTACCGTGTATAGTAAGGTAAAGAGGGAGGTAAAAGTGATATAAATACTTCGTAGCATGCATCTTCAAACAGAAATCATGTATTGAGTATTAATTTTCATGTAAGTGCAAGTGCTCTGCTTTACCCCCATCTAACATAGTGAGTGACCTTATGTTAAATGCCTGCATTGGTGCGTGTTAGTAAAAAAAGTATGGAAGTGGTTTAATGGAGCAGCACTGCTACCAGATTATACAATTTTTTTGCCATGTGTGTATAATCATCTTAGCAAGACTACATCATCTAGCAACTTTTCAATGAATACATCACAAATGACAACTGTGCAACGTCCACAGCACAAGTCTTCTGAAACAGTTCGAGAGGTAAATTTTTTTTTGCTTATAAAGAGTGTTCCAATATGTACATACGTATATATAATTCCAAACATAGTTACATGTGTATGGTGATTTATTTGCAAAGTAGTGCTCAACTTGTAATGTTTTGCTGTTGGTGAATAAAGCATTGTTATGTGTTAGATTTGTTCAACATTTTTATGTACACATGTATAGATTATTGAGTTAAGAAAGTATGTGCCACACTCAAAGCAAGCACTTTTGATGGCCAAGTTTACGATGCTGGACAGAAATGGCGATGGGTAAAGTCCACTCGTGACAAAGTTTCTCTTCTGATTAACTTTATCATCTTGACTTAATCAGGCATCTAACATTTAGTGAATTTCTGACAAGTTTGCCCTACCATGGATATGGTAAGGATTTGACAGAATTGCTTCAACAGGTATATGACATTGTATTAAGTTGCGGTTCCCAAAAATTATAAACTTTTAGTTTTATACCTTTCTTAGTGAGTCAACCTACTTTGGCAGAAGAGAATTTGTTGTTTGCTACTGCGTAGCTGAAATATTACTGGAATCAAGGTAAATTTTAAGAACTATGTAAGTTGCGTTGCTAATAATTGTTTAATTTTATTTATTTTTAAAAATCCCATGTATGTAGAATCGACTAGATCTAATGTATGGTAGTGTCTAAGGGTTTATATATTTAAAATTCTTGTCTACAGAATCCCACAGTTTGCACTTCCAGATAATGGTTTAATATTTCAGATATTAAGACCATTTCTTGTAAGTTTGAATATTTCATGCATGCACATTGATATTGTTTTTTTATTTGTTGAAATTATTAACTGCTTTTTTGAATGCATTTATTATTGCTATGGATGCCAAGGGGAACAGGAAAGAATAAATTCAGCTACAACGTACACATGACGATTTGGGCATTAAATGATTTTTTTTTTTTCAAAGAGGGGCTACTTGAGCCTCAAGTGTAAATATGACTTTTAATACATGCATACATGTATCATTACAATTCCACAGTTGTACTTATCTGAGTATGCCAATTGTGGCCAAGTCTCATTTGAAGATTTGCAGGTATTCACATCACAATATAATTCATAACATGAACCTACAACTTTGAACCTAAAACGTTGTTTAGATGGCAGCTGTACGTGTAAATGAACAGTTTGCAAATACAGTATCTATCTACTCATCTAGCATGGTAGTAAGTTTTGCATTGCACAGTGATGTGTCTTTCATTTTGTATGGGTCTTACAGGTGTTTCCTCAGTCTTAATAGAATCTAGTGAAAAAATTCAGATTGGTACATCAATTGTAGGGACTGTAATTAGCTAATTGTGTGTCCAGTTGATTATGCTCCATAAAATTTTAAATAATGATTGCTATAGGGGAGTATAGTTCTAAATTGAAATTGGTATTTTCCCTTTAAAAAAAAAAAATCAAACCAGTGAAGCTTTTCAATTGATTTCATTTGCACCTTTCATGTACGGGGTAAAGAATATACTACTACATGTATTTTTTATTTTTATTTTTTAAAACATGTTCACACCACCTTATACAACGCTTGCCGCGGAAATAAATTCATAAGCGATGAGGCCCCGGTATATGTTGTACATTAATTTATGAATTTCTTACTTTCAGCGACGGGAAGGCGGAACACTTCATATATTGGATTGCATGGCATTGGGACCGTTCTACCTGCGTGTCACTTCTCAGTGTGGCAAGAGTAAGATTGCATAACATCACAAAGTATGGATATGAGCTGCGCAGCGTCCGGGACGCTTTACGCTTATTGTAATATGGCAAGGCAGTTCCGCTTTCCAGATTTGCCTCTGCGCAGGGGAGCTCACGACTTCAACTGCTTCGTTCCGCCGCACTACATCATTGGACCAACAGTTGGTGATGGTGAATTCGCAGTTGTCAAATTGGCGTATGATATGAAAACAGAAAAAACTGTTGCCTTGAAATGTTTCAATCAACGGAATGGTCGCTACACTATAACAGACGAACAGATTAAGAGAGAGACTCTGGCGTTGAAAGGATTGATGCATGAACACATTGTACGTCTACATGAGGCAATTGTGTATGGAGAAAGAACGTTTCTTGTATTAGAATACGCTCCTAACGGTGATCTTCGAACTTTCATCAACAGAAATGGTCCTCTAAGTGAATTCCAAGCCAGAGAGTTTTTCGGACATTTGACTCTTGGAATCAGTAAAATACACAATCACAACCTGGTGCACCGGGACTTGAAGCTCGAAAATCTTCTCCTTGATGCAAAATATAAGTTGAAAATTGCAGATTTTGGTTGCGCACGCAAACAGATTGACAAGAAGCTACATACCATAACTGGAAGTTACGCATACGGTGCACCTGAACTTTTTCGAGGCGACGTTTATGATGGAAAAAAGGCGGACATCTGGAGCATGGGTGTCATTCTATTTGCAATGTTGATGGGAAAACTTCCGTACAATGATAGTGGACCCAAAAGGCAGCTTTTGAAAGAGAGAATGAAGCCACCAGTATTGCCCACACATTTTTCATGTCACTGTCGTGAGCTTATTCGAAGATTATTACGCTATGATCCAGAACAAAGACCTTCTTTAGCAGAGGTGATGATCCATATGTGGATGCAGACAGAACATAAATAGTGAAGTTGGTGTACTGTTCTACACACACACCTGCACATGCATGCAACCAAATTTACTGTAAGTGAAGCATGATTGCTGTATTCATATGAACATGTAATGGCAGAGAAATAAAATGTTGCACTGTGTGCTGTGCATGCTTAAGGGCTTGTAAAGCCACCAGACATATCCACTAAAATTCTTTTAGTCCCAAGAATTTCACAGTTGATTTGGAGTAATGCAAGATGGCCATCTGAATTTGAATTCCAGTAGGAACCTAAAAAAGTACATATGTACACAGATGGACACATACATGTATGTTGAAGATGTGTTGAAGTAATATTATATGGCAGATGCTCACCTTGAGCTGGAATAATTACAGAAAGAACAGCGGATTCATTGGATTTATGAAGCGGTGCATCAAGCAGCACATAATCCTGTATCATATTGAGATAAAACTTAGGATGATATTGCATTCATACTTATGTACCTTGAATGCAATTAAATAGAAATTATCAGGGCTTCGTGTGAAGTATTTCTTGAACTCTTGAAACAAACTAAATAAACAATATGAATATGACCTTTGAACACAGTTTAAATCTTTCACTTACTTGAAGGTGTCAGGAATGTAGTATGGAGAAGCAACAATTGTTGAACTTGACAAAGAGAATTATATAATCATTTCACAAAAAAGATACGTATATGTACATGGTCGATGGATGTGAGCTAAATAACTTCTATGATGCCTACATGTTTAATGACATTTTAATTTCATTGCTCATCTTTATAAAGAAGACATGTTTGGTAGGCTAAATATCCCTTGGAGAGAGCCATGTAGGCCATACTGGCGAGGAATTTAGCCACTACTGACTTTAACTAAATAATAATAGTTCAACGGTGTTGTTTTATTTACAGAATATACATGTACATGTAGTAATATTTATTGTAACGATAAACAAAAGGGCTAATATGAATTGTAAAAATAAATTAACGTACACATACATATAATAAACTATTGGATATGGTGTATGAGTCAACAGACTAAATAGAGCTCCAAAACTTTGGCAGCATGAAATGCTCTGGCATTCAAATGGACAAGGGACAAGTTCATTCTGCTGTCAAGTGTGGTGGATATGGTGGAGTTAGCCTGGACTGAAATGAAAGGTGGGATGCTAGTTTAGAGAAAGTGCTTGCAAAAGGCAAGTTGACCCCAGGTCCCCCGAAGGACTCAGCTCCAGCCAAGTTCATTATACATGAAGTTGTTTTCAGTTAACGTGCTTCAGTAAATGAAATTGTGCACATGAGCAAAGTTTAGAAGATGGTAAGATACATGTAAGCAAGACAGACTGTAGGCCCGGAATCAGATCAGAGGGCACCACAAAAATCAGTTTGCTGCTGTGAGTTCTACTTCAACAGAAGAATTTGCTCTAATTTTATTGTAGCTTGCACTGTTCTGTGGCAAATGCTGCAGAACCTGCTGTATGTCCCGCTTCAGAAACAATATCAGGTTTTAGTGGAGACAATACAGAGAGATCAAACACAGCGGGATTGCCATTAATCGTTGACTAGGATGTCTGCAGGTTTAGATTGTTTCTGGTCATGACCAAGGCCACTACCAGCTTCCTACTTCGGTTTGTACAAGGCTTTCGTGAAAAGTTGATGCAAAGTGTCAAAAGGTGGTTATGGTGTGCAACTACATCACTACCCTTCTTGCCACTGCAAGCAGACTATGGTTATACGAACTGTGTAACTTTGAGGAAAGCACACATAATTTAATTATGTGCACTTTCCCCAAAGTTGTACAGTTTGTATAACCATAGCCTGCTTGCAGTGTGCAAGACCAGCTCACACAATTGAACACCCAGCCACCATTTGATGGCAAACTGAGATTCGGATGGTGTCAAATGCAAGCCTAAGGCACCAGATGGGGTTACATGCAACCAAGAACTATAATAGCATATGGGGATGAAACAGAAAGAAGTCAGGCTCGGTCAACCAGGGTGCTGCATTGCAAGATGGATTGAAACTGTTCGTTTTCAAGTGTCTGTGACAAAATATGTCAATGGGTTTAGTAATAAAACACGAGCTAATAAATCACCCATACACTGTTTTATGAGCACCAAAATTCAATGATATACATAAACAATAATAATGATAAAACATACATGTAATACCAGTAATCAGTAGCAACAAAACCATTTTCAACAATCATATACAAGTAGGTAACAATCTTGCAGCATAGTTGTGGCAATTATCATTATGGGAGGTTAAATTTGTATTGTGTTCTAGAACTTTTATTTGGACTCCGCGGAGGCTCAAAGAAAAATAGCAGTGCACATACATGCATACTTCATTAATGTCAAGGTTGAAAAACAAATTAATAACGAGCACAATTAATTTATAACAACTGTCACTATTACATGTATGACTAACTTCTCAACACAATGAAGACACAGGCCTTACATTATTTGACACTAGTGGGTCCATGACCAGAATTTAGGAGATACACAAACAATGTCAGAGAATAAAACTATGTATTCATAATCACATGCACATGTAATCAATCATGCCACACAGCTTACATGTTACCATCAATGTTCAATACAGCTGAAGAGACCTAAAAATATAAATTAATAAATTCATGTATCAATTAAATAACAACTACACATGATTACATGTGTACAACAATGTAAAAGTATTAGCTGAAGTGTGAGAATTGATGATCATGCGTGTACAAGCACTTGTTAAAATCTAAAGTCACTTCTGGAACAAAATAGTCAGTAGTGAATCAGTAGACATCATTATACATGAACATGTAACTAACTCTACAGTTACAATGGCAATACATTTAAACATACACATGTACATGTACAATGTACATATATACTGAGACAAAATCTGTGTTATTCAAATTATTTTCTCTGTATTGTATTGTATGATAAATGTATTAAAACAGCTCATACTAGTGCCTATACCTATTATTCGTTAGTTAAAATGATCTAAAATAAACACATCTAACTGCCACTTACATGTGTACTTTACATGTACATATATTATGTTATCAATCTAAATACAAAAATGAACAAAATGAAATATAGTCACTATAAGCGGCTAAATTACATTATGGGTAAATTCTTTGCAAATCCGGAATCAAGTCTGTACCATATATGACTGTTTTGGAACCCTGTGTCTCTACTGCAGAAGTTAATCCATTAATTCTCATAACTAAAAATAGGCATGAATAAGAATAGATGGAGTAAAAGCATGGGCCATTCATAACTGTTCCTATTGTCATTCTTATACATGTATATGCACTCACCGGTTCTGTATCATTATTCTTCAAATTCTTTTCACGATTTTGAAAACACTCAGAAATATCCACATGTGCACTACAGTATACATAAAACTCCAGTCATTCATAGACACCATACATGTACATGTAGTACAGAGCTACTGTACATGTGAGACTATAATACCAATCTAGTAGTACGATACTATACATGTGAGACTATACATGTAACACCACAGAGCTACTGTACATGTGAGACTATAATACCACAAAGCTGCTGTACATGTACATATACATGCATACATGTATCTAAAAGGACATTTGGATACATTAAAGCGTAATGTACAATCAGCATAAAAAATAACGTGGTCTGGAACCTAAATGTATACAGCAAACAACTTAATTTTTCTGAATCAGAATTACATGCAGTTAATTATACCATTTGCGCTCCTTGCATACTTAAGATTCATTATGGATAAAGAGACTTAATTCAGATAGCTACAGCTGTTTAGAAACAATTACAATGCAAAGTTCTAATGCATTCCATATTCAATAGCTATTACTCATGTCTGCATGCAAATCTAAATGGAACTCAATTCAACTGTGTATGCAAAAACTTACTGACTAATAGCAGTAGCATTTCGCATAGGACAGTTGCAATGTATGGGTGTAGTGATCATACTTTTGTGGTTTCTCTGATATTTTCTTCCCCGTGCTCGAGCTACATTGTGGTCAACAGAGAGAAGTGCAGTGGAACTTGACAAATGAAGTGAGGGTCTTTTATTTGAGCTTGTCAAGGCTGTCTCTTGAAAATCTGAGCTTAAATCCATAGAAAGAAGTGCTCTTCCCGTTGAGTGAGACGTTGATAAAGCAGTAATAGGAGAGACACGATGCAAGTTTCCAAAATGACTGCAAGAAAATAACCGTGCTTTTCATTGTAAACTTGCCTTGTATTGCTTACTTTATTGCAGCAAAAGAAGCGACAAAAAAGCAGACGACAAAAAGGGTTGCCATACGTTTCTGGGGTACAACAATATTTTGGGACTTCAGGGACTTGTTCTACAACAAAATAGATACAGTGTAGCATATTAAATGAAATGACATACTCTGTATCCTGTTTATACTACATTAATTCTCATGCACATGTAGACCCATAGAGACAAAATTGCAGCATGAAAAGAAAGTACATGTTGCAGTCAATCTGAAATATAGTAACATAAGAGGAATTGTGTGTATCAATTCAGTGTGGGACTTCTGTAATGTACTCATCAGTCACTGTACGTATTCCATGTAAGTTCAAGTGACATAACTATACATGTAGAACACCCATCTATCAAAGCAGGCAGGTGTGGTGGGAGGAATCACTACTCTAATACACTCATTATACATTCTTTTTATATGAGTACTATGCTATTTTTATTTCTTCCAGTGACAGTGCCCCACAACATAAATACTATACCTCCCCTTCCAGCTGTGTAATCTGCTTCCTAAGCAATTCATTTTCTTTGAGTAATGCTGCATTTTTCTGTGCTGCCTCTTTTAATTTTTCTTCCAACAAATGCAAATACTGGAACAAATGCACAATAAGTCAAACAGGCTATAACCTTATGCACAGCAACTGCACAGTACAAAAAGCAAGAATGTCAACCAAACTGTATGAGAATTTATAGTGATACCTGAATATAAACAGTTGTATACATGAATGGATGGTTTTCAGATCAGTGCAACCAAGTTGTGAATGACTGAATTGAAACGCTTGCTTAAACTACATTGAAAAACTTGTAACTCTACAGTAATGGTTAACTAATAAATAAATGTCCATGTAGATCCATTCTAATCATGAGTTAAGTACAGAGCTACTTGAACGCAGTTACGAACCAGTAACGTTCTTTTTGGGGGGCCTACTGTTAGCTACAAACAATGTTATTTTGTTTGAATATTAAGTAGTAACAAAGAAGCCTAACAATTGGTGCTTTAATATTCATGTGTATGTTATAGTACCTCTTTCTTCTTTTGTCTTGAAACTAATGCTGATTCTCTGTTTTTCATCATCCTTTGCTGTCGTTTAGAAAGCTTGGACTAGGAGAAACAGTAACACTAACTTTGATGCAGCTATAAAGAGTACTCACAATATCATCGGTAGACTCCTCGTGTAGCACTGCACGTGGCCTCTTCTGCCCAACTCCACCACCATTTTCAGATTTTATTCTCTACGGTTTAGGAACAGAAAAAAGATACACATGTACTTACATGTACACTTGTATTTTATTCAAAATAAATTAAAGCATCACAAATAACTCTGAAGTGCTAAAGTTAATCGTAATTACAATCTTTCACCATTTATATTGATATATTTTCCAACAAAACAATTGAACAGAGCAACAAGTATCACTGATGCTTTACATTGGCATCATCTTTATATTTTATATTTTATTCCGTTTGTGTTAGTTTCTCTTATATGTAACTTTTAATATTGTAATCACTATGCAATGATGCAATTGGCATCCTCACACAAAAGAAATGACATTAATATACCAAAAGGTGGCACATTGTCTATAAATCAGCACAAAAAAAATTATACTGTATACATTGTTTCTAGCATAACACCTGAACTCATTTACCTACCACAAACATGTATTACAAGTTATAAATGTATATACAATGCATATGAAATTCCAGAAGAATATCTACTTTCTATGAGCCTATGATAGATGATCAAATTACAAAGATAAATAAATAAATAAAAAACAACAATATTAATTTTGGATTTTCCCATAACTTAATTTCATCTAAAAATACAACTGGCCAAAATAAAGAATAGGTCAATCACTGAATGTCATTGTAAGAACAACAATGTCTGAGTAATATATTTCCTGTCGGTTGAAAGGATTGAATTAGACAGGAAATAAGCTCCTGTCTAAATATAGTCTGAATGGCGATTGGTTGGAAGGGTGAAACACGTGGTCGGAGTGTTGATAAGGGAGTGAAGGGGTTATTGAGTCATTCTAGGCATTCTAAACGCACGTGGTGTGGCTTGCAGTTTTTTCCCCATGTATTGTCGAGCATATACAGGTGATCATTGACAGACATAAAGCTGATGGAGGGAATCTGACGAAGAGGAGCTGTTTGTTGTTCTGAGTGGAGGTACTCCAACAGTGGCAGCTGGTTGTGTTTGTGTGTGTGTGTGAGCAGTGTAGTTAGGAAGGTTTTTGCCCCAGAAGGTGGATTTTCCCTTCAGAAGGTTTTCCGCGGGGTTTTTCCGAGGGTGAGGTGTGGGCTCACCTACCCTGAATATAGTTAGTTAGGTTTTATTTATGCCTACTGCTCAAGCGTGTGTTGTGTGTGAGTGTTGTGTGCGTGGAGCTCCTGTGCTACTGGGGGGACACTACGATGTACGAGAGCTACTGGCAAGGCAGGTGGAAAGGAGGAAGGAAGCAGGGGAGGTGGGCGAGACAGTTGTGATGGTTGGATTCTATGTTGTAATGTGCTGCGACGTGCGAATAGATGCTGGCACCAAATGTTGGTCAAGTGGGAAGGGTGATTACCATGTAGGGCATGTGACAGGAGCTGAAAGTGAGTGCCTTTGCAAATCATTTTACATACACCCATTAAAAGGGTGCCAAATACCAGCAGACAGTACCAACTCTCTAAGCAATGAAGCTTTGCTCTAGCAGCCATTTAAATTAAATAACATCTTACTTGAAGCAAGCAGTCAATCATTAATTGATTTTCCAATTTGCTTTGTTGTGAAGTTGGTAGAAAGTGAACTACTTCCCCACTTTTCAGAACTCGGGGGTTCTCTTCTCCTATAAGGGAATGTGTTGCAAAGCGAAGTAAGCAGTTCAAAGCAGAATACCTGAGACTTCCTGCCATTTGGCTTTTGTGTCTTGCTGCAAGCAGGAAGTTAATGCCGTGGCTTGCATCTTACAACTAGATATATGCTCTAATTTTACATGTGGTGAACATGCTAACTGCAAGTCAGGTGGACTTTCAGGTGGTGTATTCAACTGCAATGAGACAGATACTGGTGAACTGGTAGGATGTACAGTGTGTTGTGAAAAAGACGTTGGGGGTGATTCGGGTGGAGTACTTAAACCACCAATGCCTTCAGAGTTCTGAGGTAGAAAGAGACAATAATGCGCGGCCTACCCACTCAATGTACTAACTTGAAGCAACTGTTCCCAGCTCGCTAACGAAGATTCACCATTGGCATCGCAACCTGCGAAAAAAACACAAACGTTATTTTATTTTCAAGCATGAAATAAATATTCAATTCGTACATATTTCGTCTGCTTTAGCCCATAACTCATCCTTAAAGTACAACTGATCCAGGATACTCGAATCGAAGAGTGGAGACTATTTGGTAGGAATAATTTTAAAAAAGCATTGATCAACTTTGCGCTTACATCTAGATCTGGACAATTCTGGAGACACTCGGCAAGTTCGAGGTCTGCATCACTGAGCTCCATTGTATACTATGGTTATTAAACTGTCACGCGACGCTACTATGAATAAACACGAAATTAAAATGTGCCTACTGCATACCGGTAAATCAGATAACCAGAATGTTGCGCGATTGGTTACAGGTACCACTTGTTGAGACAAGAAAATGTGGTTATACTGCATACCGGTAATCAGATAACAAGAATGTTGCGCGATTGTACCAAGACAGAGGCTCAGAGCTTGGTTAAGGTTGCGCATTGACATAATTGATAAATAACCAATATGCATTCCTGGAGAGTGCCCCCAGAGTGGGCATAGGGTTGACTTTTAGGCAAGGAAAATGGCTGTTTGAGATGAGACAATGAATTTGTAGCCTGCTTGTAATAGCATTCCCTGTGTTTTCGGATCGTATATACTTGTAATGTATTCACGATGATTCAAAATGGAATTATAAAATGTAAACATAGATAGCGTAGGGAGGCACGACCGGGAAATACGATTATTAATTTGTTAATAACAGAGGCTAAGTTCGGGAGAACAAATTGGGTTCTGGTAAAGAAATTGTGATCAGAGGTGATCTTCTTGTTCAACGCAGTGTGAATTCTTCACTGTAAGTTTGCCTACGCAAGTAAGTGGAAGCGAAAAGTTTTTATGAGCGGTGCGGATTAATTAGAACATTTTGAGCGCTAGTCTGTTACTAGTATTAGATAAACATTTTTGTACCTGGGAAAGGTGTAGGTAGTAACAAAGATGTAAGTATGAATCATAGCGCGTAAGTCTAGCTGCTAAGTGAAAAATCGAATAACATCGATACTGAACATGGCAGTCCATTTCAGAACTCTCATTACTGTTCCTTCAGGTAGAGCCTAGAGCTGTAACCATGTATCAGTCTGTCTTTCCTCAACGGCAAGATAAAGAAGTAGGTTAGAACATGGTATTTAGAATTGTTGTGATAAATTTCTATGTTTTTACAGCTCTCTCATGGACTCTACAATCCTTCAGCAGCCGCAGCAGCACAAACTAACCTGTATGGAACTGCAATGCCTAGCATATCCAGTAGGTCCTATGCTT
Organism: Spongilla lacustris; assembly: GCA_949361645.1. NCBI lineage: Eukaryota > Metazoa > Porifera > Demospongiae > Spongillida > Spongillidae > Spongilla > Spongilla lacustris. Next base: position 4,582,459 of record OX442424.1, read on the forward strand.
GTTGTGCTAAATAGTATTCTGGTTGTATGTGGCTGATGAGTGGTAAGTTTACTCGAATTGATGAGAACCTTTGTTAAGTGTCTTGGAGCTGTATGAGTAGTTTTCTCAACGCTTACATTTTATGTGTGAGTTTAGGGGTGAAAAAAAAATGATGATTTGGATATCTTGTTTCCTTAGTACAGGCGAAAATTCAGACATTTCAATCAAGTGTGATAATTAGTTATTGGTCAGAGTTATCTAAGCAATGAGTTTAGCAACTATCAATATAGTGTTTGTACATAATCACAGGTTGTAGAGCTGAAATTGGTCAAATTTGCTAGCCGACATACATGTATGCAGTCTAGTTCAGAATATCGTAGGTACATGTACATGTATTTTGATGTACATGAATGGCACCCGCAAATGCATGTATTGTGAATTGCATTTTAGAGGTAAAAATCTTGAGCATGTAAAGTGAAAATTTGTAGTTCAAAACTTTATTATTATTTTCTTGATGCACAGGTTTGTCAGGTGGTGGTGGTATGCAAGGATTATCACTTCACCTTGGCAATTCTAGGGCAATTAGCAATTCTTCTCAAGTAAGCAAGCGCTTCATGTCATACATGTATACATATATACATTTTATGGAGCAGCTATATATATATTAATAACTGCAAGTACATGTATGTGTTCAATGTACAGTGTATGTATGTATCGCCACTTTTTTCTCCCTAGTATACTATTTCGCGAGCCACTACTGCTCCAGCAGGATACAATGCATTGTCTGCCACGGGAGTTACTGGTATAAGTCAACTAGGAGCACCATCACCGCCTCTCAGCAGGTTAATGCACTGCAATTATGTACTGTGTCACCTCTGCATATACATTTACAAGCTGCACGATGTATTTTCATTTACTTCATTGCCTGAATTGTTTGCTATAAGAAAATGTGAGTATTTGTCATAATAAGTTGGACCCACTCTGTTTGTTGTGTGGATCAAAACTTGGAATAGACTGCAATCATTGTGAATGAGGCTGCAGTGTACCTGTAAAGATTATTCAAGTTTTACAAACAAAAAGGGGGAGTGGATACATATATACTGGCTTTACTTTGTGAAGGGTTGAAGGATTTAGAGGTTGTAGTGTGATGAGGGATGTTGGTTGCAGGAAGATTGTTAGATTTTTAACAGTTAATCAGTGTACATGTAGGTGGTTTGAACTGTGTGGTCATATGGACATGTACAGAGTCTTGTAGTCATGTTAGTTACATGTAGCAGGCTGTAAGGAAGATGTTAGCCCTCTGTGGTTGGTGGGTACAATACTGATCATGGGTTATAACATTTGTGGTTGATGTGGGAAGAGTTCCTATCCTTGTACATGTAGAATTTTTCCTCGTTCTCAATACATAAAGCTGTCACATTGCAGTGAACATCTATTGATGTGTTTTTGCAGCTATACATTCTTGTTATTTACACAGAGCTGGTGTACTACCTCTTGGAAGCACTCGAACTGGTCTTGCCACTGCTACTCAGGGAATTGGAAGTACAAAGCAAGTAGCACAAAGCAGACCTTCAACACTATCTTCTGCAATTGGAAGGTATTAGTAGCAATACAGTACACTATAGCAATATGTATCAGGTTGTTGTTTTTTTTTTGTAAATGTGCATACATTTAATTACTACACGTATGCTTTAATTTCTAACATCTTGTTTGCATTTCCCTTCTGCTTTTAGCATACCACTAAGTGCGTATGGAGGTTTAAGTCGAGCAGCACAAGGCATGAGCCCAATTTCAAACATGGCTGCTTATGGAGGATCATGTAAGAATTTTTTAACATGTACATATGCTGTATATTGGAATCTACAAGTTATATTGAACTGTGATCAGGAGAAAAATAATAAAGCTGCATATTATTTTGATTGTCTTTGTTGATCGAATGGTTGCATACATGTAAGCATGTATATTTAAATTTTCTGTATTTGTTTTTATACATGTAGATTGTGTATTGTACGTGTACTGTAAGTTATTTTACAGTTTATTCATGGGTCAAACTATGGCAGATCACCCGGTCAATGACACCACACCATGTCATATTTGCATGAAATCTGGTGTATGTGTTTACCATGAGTGGGAAGGTAACTACATCAATTATCACCTTATTACATGTAGCTTTTCAAGATATGGTGTGACAACTGTTTTCGTTATTTCTAGAACCCTACATCTTTGACTGTTAATATCTCTGTAATGATTAGTCACATAATTTAATGCAAGTTATCTTTGAGAATTTGAAGCATCAAAAAGTCTGAATATATACCTAAATTAATAATTTTAACCAGAACATGAATTTCTATTATTGGGGCGCATCCCAGTAAAAAGGGACAAAATCTCGTAGTGAAATTGATGATACATTTAAAGGCTGTATCATGATAGATTTATTAAAAATCAAAATGGGAGTGGCTAATTATTTGGTTATTGAGTATTTCAAATGGCAAACATTATTAACACAGAGCACTACATGGCAGCAATGAAATGCTGTGGTTGTAATGTAAACACAATAAAGCATGAAGCCTCATATGAGACCATGAATTAGTTTGCATGCTTTGAGTACATGTACATGTACATTTGGGAAGTATATTGGTTTGTGTTTGTGGGCAAAATGGGGAGAAGGAAAGAAAGCAAAAGAGGCTTGTTCTAGCTACACTGTAACTTTAAGAGGTTTACAAAGCATTTTAAAGGCTTCACATCCTGGTGCAAACAGGATTTTCAACTTTTGCTTCCCTTCGTCATCCATTTTGGCTGGTTCATCTGCACACATTGTGTGTGTGTGTGTGTGTGTGTGGTGTGTGTGTAGTGTGTGTGTGTGTGGTGTGTGTGTGTGTGTGTGTGTGTGTGTGTGTGTGTGTGTGTGTGTGTGTGTGTGTGTGTGTTCACCACCAAACCCCCAAGCTGAAGGCATCTGTATGTGATCTGGCATCAGAAAATGCATGATGAATCAGTGTGAGTTATGTTTCAGTAAAGAGGGAGTGAGTGGTAGATCTGGTACATGTAAGTGGTTTAGAGGAGTTGGATTTCTGTGATGAAATCAAATATCAACAGTGGGTGACTATAGACAGATGCACTCTTTAACAGTGACTGAAAGTACATGTATTGAGAATTTCCTTGACTCCCTATCTGAGTCGATTACATTATCTGAATGTACATGTATAGTTGTTGGTGATATTTCTGAGAATTTCTCTTTCATTGTAAGATGCAGCTCAGGGTTATCACTGGGATACAACTCAGGCCACCTTGCATCTGGACATACGTAGTTTTTTATTAGGGTTAGGGCCCTAACTTAATTTTAGGCTGGGAAATCAAATTTGAAGGTATAACAACATAAAAAAATTCATTGTTTTGACAATGGACTGAAGCCATACATAACATCACCTAGGTGTACACAAAATGAAATGCTTTTACTTTAAACATTTATAGTTATTTACAAATAAGATTCGCCGTTCCAATTTATAACTTTTTTTATGATCCATGATGATGGGGCTTTATTGGAAAAATAATACCTTTTAATAAAAACTTGTCCCTTTATAACCATGAGCTGCCAAACCTTGTGTTACAATTTAATGGTTAATTAACTCCATGAAATAATTAATATAATACAATAGTGTAATTAGCCATGGTCTTGGCTTCTCAAAGATACCTTGCACTGTACTCTATGATCAATGGCTCTAGGGTTATGAATTTGTAAAGATGAAAGAGTAAAAGAATACTTAAAAATCAAGATTCTCCAGATCTGATAAAGACGCGTAGGTGATAATTGGTATGGGTACTTTCCCTAATATACTAAATAAATATACAAGTTATCATTCAAATCTGAGGGGGTGTTGTGGATAAATGGCATGTCCTTTGGGTGATCTGCCATAGAATGACCCTCATCTCTGATTTGTGGGTTTATAATATCAACTTGTGCAAAAAAAATTTCCCTTTATGTACAACACTTCACTTGTGGCGAAAACTACTAGTTGTGATATAGCTATTACATGTACATGTACATTTGTCCATGTGCACTGTTCTTAATCAACAGTTCCAGAAACCTCAAGTCAAGGATTTGACCCATCTGAATTTCCTGTGTTGTCATTGGCAAGAAGTAGACAAGAATGTTCTGCAGGCTTGGTCACAAACTCCTCTGCCCTTCCCTCCAGATCCATGTATGGTATGTTTATTGACTGCTGTCATGTGTATTTTGCAGGATGGTTAGGAAACATGCATTGTCAGCATTATTGTAAAGTTGTGCTATGACATGAAAGGTTATCTTTCTAATGTGCGACAATTCACACCATGTTTTTGTGTATAGCCATCTTGCTATTAGCCTAGAACCTTTAATAATTTTACTGTGCTTAGGTATGCATACATGCATATCGATGAAGCAGATGGTACAGTTACATGTAACTTGAAAATAGTGTATTGACTTGTAATTATTTTATTCATGGACATACATGTACAATTGTACATGTATATAACAACAATGTATACACTTTTTATGTTGGTTGTCGCTAGGAACAATATTTATAAATGGACTTGGCCAAACAAACATTAAATTCTGTTTGTTGCAGGCTTCATACATATATTTTTATTTCATATTGACATTGGCCAAAAATGTTGCGACAATGTTATAAGAAGTTGTTGTATAGGTGCTTGTACACATTACTGCTAGAGGAGTTTTAAGTGCAACTTCTATATATGGCTATCAAGTTGGAAATTTTGTTACATCTATAACAGGACAGCTTTCAAAACCATCAGAAACCGTCCCTGGCTTCCAGATGCACAGTGAAGATTTTCCTGCATTGCCTGGCTCAGCAGCTAAAACATCTGGTAATTTTAATACATGTATATTAGTATGTTATGTTAGTTTCTAAGAATGCACTTTAAATCACCTAGAATCATCAGAATTTTCTCAAGACAGCAGCAGCAAGTATAATGTAAGTACTAAATTGTGACTTTGATTATTGAAATAAATTTAGACTATTTATAAATAAATGCAGTGATGATGCTCAGTGAATTCAAAATGTTCACCGTTCCTTGTTATAAAACATGCACTGATGCCATTACTAAACATCTTACATATTTTGTATAATTTAACCTTGAATTAACCAGATTTCACACAGTTGCCATTCAATTCCACTTACATGTAATTCAGCTACACATGTAATTGCATAACAGTGCACATTTTGATGTACTGGTCAGGTATTTGTGTACATTATTATTGGAATAACACAACTCTGTTTTTGCATCTGATCAGTTCAGTATATTCTAAATACTTGTTCTTAGGGTTCTTCTTTCACCGTTGAAAGATCACTGTCATTGAATAGTGATCAAGGAATGGTAAGTGCATGTATGTTATGTTTTTAACATGGTTAACTGAGGAATTGGCTTTTAAGCAGATGTTCTCTTAATCTTTCTTCCTCCATTCCTCTTTTTTTTTTGCAGGCTAATTCACCTGGTGTTCTACCAGGTATTTATTCTAATCATTGCAATCTTTTGTTTATGCACTTCCATTTTTAGAGTTTCGTTCTTATGATCCGGCACCTGGAGCAAACAAAGAAAGGTGAAGTGTTCGCACTGTACATGTATGTGATTATCTTGAACTATATAATTTTAAATACAGACTATCAAGTTCCACTGTTATAGGACCACCAAAGTTGACAGCAAAAAAAAGTCAGACAGGTATTATAACCCTAACTGTGTGTGTACACACAGCATGTACATGTACATGTGTATGTGTGCATTGTACACCATGTATAATATTTTGTATGCAAATTTTCAAGCTCCTCTTTGAATACCAATAACCGGTGATCTTTGTGAACTTTGACTGTGATTTTTTTGTAGGTATTATTGTTGGTACCAAGTAACACAATTTTATAGGAAGGTATTGCACAGTTATTTACTCATTAAAAACACTGAAGGATAAAACTTAAAACTGTGCTTAAAAGCCAACAGCATGGGGTGTGACTGCAAGAGGTTAGTTCGTTACAATTGGAAATAAAAGTTTCTTAATATTTGGTACATGTACATGTACCAATGATAGAAGGACTATATCTATATTTCAGCCCACATAGTAAACTACGTGCACATGTGCATGTACATGTATCGCCTGAATCTTCAAATTGCAACTGAATTTGTTTTGAGTGAGAGCTTTATGAAGGCTTTGTGTGTAACCTGCTATGGTTAATGGATGTATGAAACAGTTCATGCGAAATTTTTTGTTTTATGTTCTAAAAATGCATTACGCCTGAATCACTATAACTTCCGAACTATTGCAACGATCAACGTCCACTTTTCTACACTTCATACTACACCATTTTTCTATTGTAAAATACAGTTTCGAGTCTGCACTAGCTCTGTGCCAGTATTGCAGTATCCGATACCCCACTGGGTTCAAACTTGCCATAACTTTTGGCAGGAATAATCAAATCGCTTCAAATTCAGTTTGTAGGTACATGTAGATAACTCCCTTAGCTATTGGTTTGTTCTGTTAGTTAATTTTAATGTCATCCGTTATGGAGATACAGTTGAACAAAGTGCATGTTTTCCCACTTGATTTGTGATATAATCACCGTCTCCCAATACATTTGCATTGAGTGGGACGCTTTTTGCCCAAATCATTGGTGTGAATCGAGTGGGAAAATGTGCATGTAGTTTATTCAACTCTATCTCCATAATGGATGACATGAAAATTAACAAACAGAACAAACCAATAGCTACATGTACATGTGTAAGGGCTCTCTACCTACCTGTGGGGTATCGGACGCTACAACACTGGTACTGAACTTGTGTTAGACCCCAAAATGCATTTTATAATAGAGAAATAGGGCCCTACGAATTGTTAACCATTCAGAAGTTATTGCAATTCAGGCATAAGCCATTTCTATAACATTATAAAATAATAACGAGGTGAAATTTTATGCGTGATTTTTTTTGAGGAAGGTGTGTGGCAACATACACTAAATAATATCTTTAACTGTTGAGTAGTACACATATTTATGACCATCTAGCATTGTTTGTAAGGCTTGATATATTTTTGTTATGTAAATTGATCATTAATATTTTTTTAACTCATGAAGGCCATATACAGTGTACATGCGTTGTGTCCATTTGTGACACATGTATTAGGATTGAAAAGCTTACACATTTTAAAAAATCATGTTGATTGTTAGGACCATGAGTTCGCTATTTTGTACGTAGGTATTTAAAAATATAGTATTGTGTTATTGCCCAAAGTGGATGGCTACGTTATCTGCATCAATGTTTTTACTTTTTACAGCTACTGTGTCCATACCACCAGGAATGGTACAGGACCAGTTTGGAATGATGGGATTATTAACGTTCATACGTGGTGCAGAGACAGACCCAAATCTAGTTTCACTGGCTCTTGGAAGGTAATGTACATTTACTTTCCTTGCTTTTATTGACTTTTGCGTGAACATGCAATTATTACATTCAGTGATTTGACTACATTGGGTCTTAACCTCAATTCTCCAGAGTAAGTTTGTGATGTATACATGTACCTTCACAAAGGGGGGATTTAAGAATAAGTTTTCTATATAGTTTGTACATGTATGTGATGTTTATATTTTCGTAACTTGTGCTTTAAAGTGCTGTGGATGCAACTAGTGTAGTTTTGTGATTGATTAGCTGTAAAATGTGAATGTCATTTACATATTCATTTGCTGTTATCACATATATATCACCATGGATTGAAGGCACTTTAATTAACGTCCTTGTGACATTGCTGTACTGTAAAAGTCTGGAACTTACATGTATCATTGTTTCATTGTTTCTTTGCTGTGCATTTAGCATGACTATTTTTCTATAAGAACTGCAAATTCCCTTTCTTCATTTTCAAGTGGCAACCATTAATTCATTGTGTAAATCAATATTTATTGAAAAGGATTGCAATAAGTTGTCTAATTGGGCATGACACAATTGGGTGGAAATTTAATTGGGTGGAAAATTGTCATGTTAGTAAGATACATGTACATGTCCATTGTGTATCTGCATGATGATAAAAAATGTACATTATATATATTAGGCATTGTATTACACTTGTGAGGAGGACGAATCTTCCATATCTTCATTTTTGAGTGGGGGGGGGGGGGGGGGACCGGTATTTCTTTTTTCGTACTGCTAATAAAAATCATTACATGTACATGTACATACATATGTATATAGTGAACGTTGTCCTCATTGAACTATATTTATATTTACCCTTTCACTATGAAAGGAGCTTGTACAATACATTTGCTTCACCATGGGCTGATGCTCCTTGCAGACCGCAGGACATTGGTATGTATATTCTAACTGAATTTAATAACCTTAATACAGTAAATTGTATCCCCAAGATAACAGCGTTCCACAAGAATATCTTATTCATCCGTACATTCGAGAAAAGGTACTGAAGTTATGTTTTTAGATAGTCTTTTATCTGAACTCTGTTATAGCTTGCAGCTATCAAGCTAAGTCGCTATAGTGAAGATTTGTTGTTTTACTTGTACTATAGCTATGGAGGTGACCTTTTGCAGCTATTAGCTGCCACAGAACTGTAAGTTTCATAGCTATGGGGTGCAATTTTCAAATACATTGTTTAGGTTTGCAAGAGATTGGCGCTATCACAAAGATGAACGTATTTGGATTACTAGGGCACAAGGAATGAAGCCAACTAAACAAGAAGGAACATATGAGGAAGGAACATATTGTTTCTTTGATGTTGGCACGTGGAGAAAAGCACATAAGGAGTTCCACGTTGAGTATGATAAACTGGAAGAGCGACCTTCAATGCCACCTAATCTTCTTGGACACCAAGGACTTACGTCAGTTCCTACCCAGGCATGATTTTAGATGTCATTTTATTTGATGCAACCATTTTATGGTACAAGTATGGGCTATAATGTACAGTATTACGGCTTTTAGAGTACCTCAATAATGGGACATTAATTATTCTCCAGCTGTTTCCATTTACATTTTCGGCTAGTCTTATGTTCACCATATCTCGAAGTTATGATAAATGGGGTAAGAGACAAGAATATTAGCATTTTAAAAATAGAAACCTATCAAGTTTAACATTTTATGCTTAGTGTACAGATGGGATTAATACTTCAATAGAAAGAAGAGTTATTCTGTGGGCAAGTCCCAACACAGGCGCTCAATAAGAAGCATGTATATATATATAAAATTTTTACAAAAACTAGGTTTTTCTTTGTTAAGTTTGAGTGTGGGAACAAGTGAGCATTGCCTAAATACACACGTTACAGTCAATTGATTATACCGTACATTGGCAATAGTATACCGTACATTGGCAATAGTATACCACAAGCAGTATTATATAATTAATAACAACTGCAGACAATAAGCAGCCCCCGAAATATAGCTCGTGTTTGTATAATTTAAAAAATAAGTGTCCGTAATCATTAACCCTTTTTAACATCTCAGGAAAGCAAACAATATAAACACCCCTAAAACCCAGAAGTGCGAGGTGAAATAAGTGTTCCTCTGATGGAGTCTGCATTGTCCCTTTGCATAGCCACTGAAAGACGTTGGAGCAGGTACATGTAGCTGTAGCTTTTTGTGTCATCGGTTGTGGCTGAGAGCCTGTGACCTAGCTCTCTCAGGAGGATAAGAGAAAGCGGACTGAGTACTCCTGATGTTTCAATGGAAATGGGGTGAAAACTCCCTCCAGATATGAGTAAGTACTTGACCTTTTTCAGGTCCATGCCTGACAAGCGACAGCACCTGCTGCCATACTGATAGTGGACTGTGCCAGGTGAGAGGGAGCATAGAGGTGACATGTGGCATCCCAAATCAAAAGGTTTCCACTCTTCCATGGGACCATTGTGATGCCATCAGGACGTTTCCCATCAGAGCAGTCTAGGCCCGTGGGTTCCAGTCTGGATGGGATGTGGGAAGTGGTCAGGGCTCGATGGATGATGTCATTTAGAGCAGCATGTGTAGTTGACCACCAGTACTAAAACGACAGCTGAGTCCAAAACAGTCAACCTCTGCCCCACAATGCTGGCACGAATGTGGGCTGCATCTGTAGAGCCACTCCAAGGCAAAGACCAACTGCCACCCTAATATCGTCCCATTGTCCATTCTTAGGCCCATTGAAGAGTTAGGGACAGCATGAAGCCAGGCACCAGCTGTCTCCTTCACTGGATAAGATAATGGATGTCTGAACGCTATGCGTAAATTTATTGCACACGTCGCATTTATTATATTACACGGGCGTAAACATTTATAAAATTTTACGCTAATATCAACAATACATTTACCGTGTACGAACCTAGCTACCTAAAGGTACAAACATATTTACATGCATATTTACGCCACATTTGCAATACGAGTAGAGTCAGCATATATTTACGTAAGTATCTGCTACATGTTTGCTCGCACTAGATTTGGGATCACCTTTTATACATGGGTAAGCTTCCTGCAGGAGACAGCCAGTTTGTGGCTGCAGAAACTGCCTCTACCCTTGGAGTGTCCAATGCCTTCTGGGAGTATGATACTTTGTTCTGAGGAGGAGATTGCTGATGGCCCTGTCAGTGCATGTGACCACACAGATAGCTTGTACATGTGTCCTTGTGGAGCAGGTGTGCATGCATGTAGAATGGAGGCGTGGTGACGTGGAGGGATCTTCAAGAGTGGAGAAGGCGAGAAGCTGTGTAGAGAAGCTAGGGAAGCTGATGATGCTAGCTGTATACTTCGAATGCCAAGGCCCCCAAGTCGAACTGGTCAAGGCAGATATTAGTGATGGAACAAAGAATTTCCTGAAGCTCATCATCATAGCATTGGAAGTGTGGGTGTGAGAAAACAGGATGATGTTTGCAGTAAGTACAGGATGGCAAAAGCATTGCGGAGTAGGAGGATTGCATCATGTGAGAAGATGTGCTGCAGCCTCTCACCCATCAAACTTATAGTAGCCATGGTTTCTTAGAGATTGGGGGCAGTGATTGAACTGACATCACCAATGGGGATCGCAGTAAGGTGGCATCATGAGGGTCTATGAACTGGGCATTACGAAAGAGCAACAGCATGTCAGAATGAACAGAAGGGTTCAGCTTTAGGCCAAGCTGTTTATTTAGACTGTCTAAATAATTTTACAGTCATGGTTGCTTGTCCTAGCCAAGTATTTAATACCTACATGTATATACCAGACGTCTGTGGATAGACCTCCTCTATTATCTATGGTAGCAGCTACATGTACATTGATGATGGGGCGGGCCCGCGGGAACTGTTTATTTATAGTTTTCCGGTTCGGTTATTCTCGTCAACGGAGTCTCCTCCCAGACCAGTCAGAGATAATTGCAATATTATATCTGGTACGTTCTCAAAACTTTGATTTGGGGTCATGTTGCTTGCTCTGAAATAGGCTACAAGATCATCATCAGGCGCGACACTTTCCGACAATCTGTACAGGCCAAAAACAATTGCACAAGCAAATCAATAAATTTGCAACTCAGCGGTGCATTAAAAGTTCCCGTCAGGAAAACGTTTTGTTTACGTACGGCATTTCCAATGTGAGCGCTCATTTAAAAGATAAGACGCTTTGCAATTAGGCAGTACACGTCTGCGGTGCATACATGTACCGACCTGTGATTCATTTATAGGCGTGGCTCGAACGATATTACATGTACTTCCGTTATTGGGCGATATGTCTACGAGGGAAAGTAGGTCTCGCTCTCCTACTCCGCGGTGGCAAAGTCCGGCGCGCACAGTTGCTTCCGAGAACAGCCAACCAGGGTCACCGCGCGATGGTAGGATTCTGAAGGAGTCAGCAAGCACAGACAGCATAGCTTGTGATATCGTGCCTAAGCTTCCATTCATATTATGCCTGCGAGAATGCAAACTGGTGAAGCGCCCACCGTCGTCTAGCGGTGCAGGGTGGGGTGTGGTGTTAAGAGGGGTTACTAGCGAATTTGTACAAGGAACCAAAATGTACACATGTCACGTAGACTCTGTTCACGAGCAAGGAGCGGCAGAGGTAAGTTTTATTTGGGGGAAGGGGGTAGGTGTGGCTGCTAGCACTTATATACTGCCCCACCCCCACTGATAATGGACTTCAGTTATGTGGGCTGAAGGAAGGCGACCAGGTAAGATGCATTACGCAATGGTTTCTAGTAAATGACTTTCTGTATTTGCGTAGATTGTAAGCATCAACGGCGAATCAATCAAAGACTACGAGCACAGTGACGTCGTGAAACTTTTTCAGAGTAGATCAGAAGTATCATTGGTAATACTTCCAGCAAAATATAAATCAGTGAGTAATAATTGCATGGAGCATAGAGTGACAGCAATTGACTTAACCCTATTTTCATGTGAAGTGTGATTTTGGAAGAGTTAATCGTATAAACAAGAATGTTTTGAACTATCTTTGGTCCTTGGGAAGGTGCCTTCATTCATTGGAAGTAATGTAAGTTTATAGCCCCAAAATACTTGGATGGACTGTAAAATTTATTTGTAGAGAGGTGAACCTAGGAAGTGACCAACAACCAGACAAGATAATGGAGGTGGATTTAACTGGACTTGTTACACTACAGGCACTTTCTTTTCACCACTGCTTTCTAAATTCACTTTATACTTTAAAAGGTACATGCATACGTAGTTCTTTATTATACTAACTTAACAGCTGGGTTTGAGGTTTTGTGGTTGTGTATGGATTCCCACAGAACACCTTTTTGCTGCATGCACGTAGCTTCCATTAATTTTATAAGTGGTCTCTTTCAGGGTTGCATTGCCTGAATCGTTTGGAATACCTCTCCTTTGCTCACAATGTCCTAACTCATCAAGTCCTTAAACGTGACTGTGACATTGCTTTTCTGCAATCTCTGAAAAAGCTTGATCTTAGTCGAAATTTACTTTCGCAATTTCCAGAATGTTTGTTTGAGTTAACAAAGTAAGTTAATAATCATAATAGAAATAGTGCATAAATCAATACGTTGGAACAGCTTGGAAGTGTTGGTATTGGCAGAAAACAATATTACAGAACTTCCTTCATCACTGGTCAAGTTAACGAAATTAAATACATTGTGGTATGTACATGTACTGTATACTTTATATTACTTCTGTTCACATCGCAACCTTGTGTGTGCCCAGCATTGATGGAAATTTACTGAGAGAAGTAGACAAGTCAATTTTACTGCTTCCATGGATACAAAGTAAGACTGCATTTGCTGTTATTAATTGCTCTAGCTGGTGGCCTTTCTTTTTGTGAATTGGAACTAAATACATACATGTGTGTATATAGTTTTATTTTAGTCATTTCTCTTTGTGTTCTACACATGAATGATAACTGCTCTCATAACATTGTCAGTGCAGTGCAACTATTCAGGCTTATATAGAAGATGCAGAATCAGGAGTTACATGTACTTATTAGTAACTATAATAATAATAAAAAACAATTATGGGAAAGTTGGTGTTAGGATTTCAAAGCAATATTGGTACATTTGTGTTTGTTATGTGCTAAATTTTATAATGATTTCACCCTTGTTCTCTGCTTTTTGTAGCAGTATTGCCTTCAAATCATATACACAACTAACATTATAATAAAAACACATTTGTAAGTAAGTGTGAGTGTGGACTTTAACATGGTGCAGGCTTGACATCTTAGAGAAATGTCAACTTTGTTACTACATATAAGTGATTTTTGTAGGGAGTAAACAGTGCTTAATGTTTTGATGACACCCCCTTCCTGCTTAGATAGGCCATTGAAAGCATAATAGTGTGGGGCTTTGTCTAGGGTTAGCAGGTCAAACCTGCCTCTCTCTCTCTCTGCAACCCTCCCCTAAAAACAACCTATCCCCAAATTAGATTGTCTCTGTCTGGTTCCAGGTATTGTATGCTGCTATAATTATAATATATATATATAATTTATTATTATGATTATAATTATATATATAATAGTAATAATAATAAATATATAATTATAAATGCTGTTCTTGGGAAAGCAACCAACCATTCAGTTTCATAGCCTGCCTATTGATGACCTGAATATTGCTGACCCCACCACTCCACTTGTTCATTGATTATACCTTGTACACCGATTTTCATGTCATATATCAATGGCTGGCGGCACCCTTCGGGCTTCTACCCCAACCAACCACGTCAAACCCATGACCACATCATGGTGTGGCACATCTGTTTGCACCCACGATGGGACCAGTGTCACCTTTGGTCCCAGGTTGGTCATCGATGAGGTTTTTCCACTCACAAAATTTGACCACATCATGGTAGTAGTAGCATATCTGGTCGCACCCAAGGGCAACCAGCACTACCTTAGTCCCAGACTTGGCCTGATGGGTACACCCTGTCACCAGGTTGCCACACCTGACTCCATTTGGGCAAAATTGTTATCCATCAATTAGTATAGATGCATGACAGGGGAACTCACAGTTAGAGAAACGAACTGTAACACAGTATGAGCATTCATATGGCATTAAAGTTGGAGTACAGAAAATGATTTTACTCATGCAGTTGGATCATGCTGTATAACCACAACAGACCATATGGAAATTTTCTATGTTGACCATTAAAATCAGTTTTAATACCACTGTAGCAAACTTTCTTCATCCTCATCACATTACTCTGCCCAATATGCTATTTTCATGATTATAAGCTGGGTGGTTATCTTCAGTTTGGCATGTGCAGCAGCGCTGCCAGAACCAGGTTATAGCCCTACCGAATATTGAAATCATTGTTTTGCAACTACAATGCTGTCTCCAATCTCTCTCTTGGTGGGAATTTAAGGGGGTCAATAGGGTGCATCTAAAGCAGCTAACTATATTGCATGCAATTTAAAAAATATATATAATAAAAAAGCTGCATGCGCCAGCATACATAAACAATGAATATAAATTCTTTTGCTGATATGATTTTACAACCCTAATCGTTACCTAACCCTGAGCATAAAACCAACAGAGTAATGTACTGACTTCAGTAATGTTGGTTACTATAAGTGTGGGGAAATATTCTAGTCCAGTGCCCAGAACCTAATATGTTAGATTTGCATCCTCAAGACCATTGCACACTATTCAAGTAGGAACCTGCTCTGTATTTGGTGATGTCAAAGTTCTAAATTGTTTGATCTTTGGGAGTCCTAAGACACAGGTTGCATTTGATATGGGTCAAATCCTTGGTCAAATTTTATCTGGTAGTTGGCTAATGCAAAATATAGCTTCAAGACTCTATTGAAGCAATTCTGACGCTATTTCTTTAAAAAAAGTGTTCCTAAGGTTCGATGCCTATGCCAGCTTGCAACCCTTTAGAGTCATATCTGGCTTGGGCGATAGTTGATAGACACTGAAAATATAAATACATATACTAGTACGCTCAGATCAGATACAATTGTCACTTGACATTGACACTCTATTAACGTGACGTCATGAAGTTCATTGGAAGTGCCCCGGAATAAGCTGATCAGAATATAACAAGTACATGTGCTGTTACTTTGAACTGTAGGTGTGTCCTTTAACTCCAATAATTGCAATTTAATTTCTTGTGGTCATAGCCCATGCTATTGCAATTTATTAGCACAGTGTGTGTATTTTAAAGTTGTTTCATTGAGTCCTTCTAAAATAACTTACACAGTTAACTTGAATATTAAACCCAAATACTCAAGATCCAAAACTAGTTAAAAGTAATGTTAATAAGGCAAATGTGGATGATGTCACCTTTGAGGGTAGCCTTTCTGATGTCTGCTGTGATGTTCAGCTTTTTGAGCAGGCATCAACCTAAAGCAAAGACTGAAGTTATCACCAATGATCTGTTCTGACATGCTGCTGCTTTTACCCAATGCGCAGTTCATACCTCGTGATGCCACCTTACTGGGATCCCCAATTGGTGATATCAGTTTTATCAATGCCTCAATCTCCAAGAAGACAGGGCTACTAAGTTTAATGGGGGAGATTGCAGCACATTTTCTCACATGATGCATTCCTCTTACTCCGCAATGCTTTTGCCATCCCAAAGCTTATGTACCTGCTGCGGACATCATCCTGTGAAGCAGCTTGGACTTCAGGCCACACTTCCAGTTTGACTTGGGGACCTTGGCATTCGGAGTGCTGTACAGCTAGCACCATCAGCTTTCCTTGCTTCTGTACACAACTCTCAGGACCTTGTCAACAAGATCCTACCACCACGTCTCCTTTCAGCAGACCTTCCTAACAAAGACAAAGCTATCTTTGTGTGGTCACAGGGCCATTAACAATCAAAGCATCTGCTTCCCAAAAGGCATGGGACACTCCAAGGATAGAGGCAGTCTCTGCAGCTTTGTTAGAACAAGCCTCTGATGCCATCACTAGGGCTCGCCTACTAGTAGGCTGTCTCCAGGAAGGAGTCTGGTGCCTGGCTACATGCTGTCCCTAACTCTTCACTGGGCCTAAGAATGGACAATGATACAATTAGAGTGTTAGTTGGTCTCCGTCTTGGAGTAGCTCTGTGCAGGCCACATTCTTCCAGCATTGTGGTGCAGCAGTTGACCAGTCTGGTCTTCATGGTCTCAGCTGTCGGTTTAGTACTGGTCTTCATTATCGTCATGCTGCTCTAAATGAAATCATCCATCAAGCACTGACAACCTCCCACATCCCATCCAGACTAGAACCCACAGGCCTAGATTGCTCTGATGGGAAATGTTCTGATGGCATCACAATGGTCCCATTGAAGAACGGGAACCTTTTGGTTTGGGATGCCATCTGTTCTGACACCTATGCTCCTTCTTACCTGGCACAGTCCACTATGGCAGCAGGTGCTGTCACCAATCAGGCAGAGGACCGGAAAAGGTCAAATACTCATATCTGGAGGGACACCCAGGCATATGTTTCACCCCTATTGCCTATGAAACATCAGGTTTAGTTGGCCCTCTTTCCCTGATCTTCCTGAAGGAGCTAGGTCACAGGCTCTCAGCGACAACTGGTGACACAAAAAACTACAGCTACCTGCTCCAATGTCCAATGTCTTTCAGTGGCTATACAAAGGTGCAATGCTGCCTCCATCCTTCCAGTTCTGACTTTTAGGGAGGGGGGGGGGGGGGGGGGGGGGTATGCTGTGTATACATTGTACCTGTAAATAAATAAATAAACATAATGAAATATGTATATTGAAGCCCTAAATCCAAAATATTATGGGGGTTAAAGTCCATCATCTGCGGACTGTAAATACTAGGTTAATTTATTGTTGGTACCAACAATAATACGTTTTTCCGTGATGTCAGATTCCTAAGTGAGGAGCCTGCCTCAGCCTGTTAGTTTGATCCTGTATACACATTGAAGGCTGTGTGCAACTAAAGGCAAGGTAAATCAACTTAGTAAAAAAGGACTCACTGCGAACAATGGCTATGATCTGTTGTGATATGCTGTTCAGCCCATTGCGTTCACTAAACATTTCTCCCTAACAAAGACAATCACACTGAGGGTCAGCTACATTGGACTACAGTATAATGGGCATTAATTTGGATATGTAAGTATTATGTAAGATAGTCAATATACCTGTAGGGTGTTCCACAATCAAGCTGCGAGGAAAAATTAACCAGAAGCAGTAATTTCTACAACAATAAAAATAAAATCACAAACCTCTCAAAAATCAAATACATGTACATGTACTAATTTACACAGAAAATATATCAAGATTAAGGATTAGCATATTAGTAGAGATACCCAGTTTCTATGGTAGGTAGCTGTGTTATCATTAAAATAGGTCTGGTCTCAGAATGATGGGTGATTCTAAGTTGGAAAAGGATAATGTTTATATCAACCAAATGGTACAAACTTGTAACTCTGTGCTCTCTCGTGCCAGTCCATCTTTATGTACCAATAAGAGGTCAGAGTTATAGACCGATTGTTGTTGTAATTGAGTATGGGTTTTAATTGGTACACTTTCTTGAGATGTAGATGAAGATATGTAAGGTGTGCCAATCCCTGAGGAAACCATAGATTATCTAATTAAACTCTAGGTTGTAACATTTCTTTACAGTTTCAGATTGTGTGGTCCATGGTGTTATTGATTGATGATAGTATTTGCACTCGTGTAGCGCATTGGAATCCTTGTATGTAAGTTCCCAAGTACGTCATATCAAATAATTTACCACTTGTGATACTTGGGCCCAATTTAATCAATAAATCGATGAGAGCAAACAAGGAAGAAAAGAAGGCAGGACTTCACCCCACATTATATATGATTATAATATAATATACTTATAATAATTATATAAATAGCTTTATAAAATCAGCATTCAATTTAAGCATGCTTGTGCATTCAACGGAGAGAATGTACATGCACCTCTGATTTCAAACAATCAAGTGTACAGATTAACTGCTGATCATTGTTGCTAAATGCTGTAATAAAATGCTGCTGTAAACAAACTAATAGACTAAAAAAGCAAAGAAATAAAAATTAATGACACCTGAATTATCATTAAAAGCATAATTTTATAGGCAATCAAAATTACTAAATCAAGGATACAATGACTACTCATGTCAAGTTCATAATATTAATGCTAATAAATGTAGGGTTGGTAGGTTAGCTAAGAGCTGAAATCTGCCTTTATTTAACTACTTCTGTTTAGGAGTTATTGTTTGCCTATGTAACTTACTACATTTATAATATATCTTATATTTAGTCTCTTTTGCTTTTATGTAAAGATAGCCTGATTTAGAATATCAAAACCTACTTCCATGTGCTAAGATTGATCATTGTGCCCGTGATGTACACAAGCACATGCACAAACAGTATATGCTATGAAAAAACACAAATGTTTTATACCAAGTTGAAAAAAATTCTCATTATGAGACAATGCAAATATGTAGTTTCAGTTGTGGCCAGGGACATATTAGGTTCTACAAATCACCTTGTGCAAGGTAGAGTAATCAACAGTCAAATAAACATTGGTGCATTTGGAAAGTACTTTGGATCCTATGAATGAGTCTACAATATATTAATAACATATATACCAGTAGGGAGCACTAGTTATTTCTCTGTCCTTCAATTTTCTGACTGTCACAAAATGTGTTTCCTATTGTATGCTCTGCTTTGAAATTTAAATGTTTCTACAGAACTGACGATGTCAAACAATCTTTTAGAAACAGAATCTCTTGCTGTGAAGCACAGGCAATTTCTAATCACAAGTAAGGACCTTTCTTGGTACTGTAACATGTTCAGTTGTTTTTTTAAATTAAATTCAATCTTTTTGGTAGCTTACTACTATTCTGCATACTGATTAATAGTGCATATGTAAGGAACTATAATTATGCAGAAAAGAATATTGGACCTTGTAATGTTCGTTGACTTTGGAAATATATCACTTTAAAGGTGTGCTACACAATTAGGAAATAATGGATCTTTTCTTTCCTAAATATTCGATGTTTTCATTACACATCACATTTATACTTATCTGTCCAATGTATACATTAGTGTATCAGGACCATGTCTGCATTATTAAGCTTATAGTATATTTCTTGATTTTCTATGAGCCTGCAATTATCTGTTACAGTGCCTTATTCTCTCCAATTAATGGAGAGATACAAGACAACACACAAGGAACATTTGGTTGCTTATTATTATTTGTCTGAAATATTTCCACTGCAAATGCAGAACTTGCACTGTAACATA
This sequence comes from Spongilla lacustris, assembly GCA_949361645.1. Taxonomy (NCBI): domain Eukaryota; kingdom Metazoa; phylum Porifera; class Demospongiae; order Spongillida; family Spongillidae; genus Spongilla; species Spongilla lacustris. Next base: position 4,602,082 of record OX442424.1, read on the forward strand.
TGCAAAGTAACATGAAACAAAACTTGTGGCATAAACATTTATAATTTTTATCATCAGTTTACATAATTTCCACCGGTAAGAAAAGGAAATCATCTTAGTGCAGATTATACTGGCATTAATAGATTTCAAAGTTTTGGAAAGTGCATGTACTTAGTTTCTTGGTTCTTTACCAACTTCAGATTGGGAATTGTGCATGGTTGTGTAATTAGTGTAATGCTTGCAGGCATACTCATAGTGTTTCCATTATATATTTTTCATTACCGATTCATGATTAAAATTGATGTGAAGTGCCTTGAATTTTTTTTTGAGAAGGTCACATTTGTATTATTTGTATATAAATTAAAATGTAAGGGACATGTAACTTTATTTTTGTTAAAACCAACACAATACTCCCTATTGCCTCATAACTAACGACAAAATTCTATGTGCTAGGCTGTCCCAGTAGCTTGGGCTGTATTTGCAAGTGTGAAAAAATAAAGTTGTTACAAACAGTATGCAAGTTTTTACACTAGGTAGGGAATGGCAAAAACATTTCTTCACTTAAAATGTAGCTATAAACTGCAGAAAAAAGAGTGTATTTATTCTGTACAACTGTGTGTCTCAATTTCAAAGATGCAATAAATATTCTTCGTAAGCTGTAATAAGATTTGTAGCAATAATTATGTTTCAGATTGGGATAATGTCTTACAGTGTGCTTAAAATGTAGATCATGGTACTACTGTACAGGTGTTCAAGGCAATCCTTATACCTTACCGGATCAGTCAGGAATGGTTACTAGAAAAGAACCTAGTTTGAGACGAACTGTCAGTGTCAGAGGAACACTACATTTGACAAACAAGCAAAAGCAAAGGGTATGTAAAGAGAGTAATAATTGTTTATTTGTTGTACAATAATTAAAGTTGGTATCAATTATTAATTAACTTTTGTTTTGAACTGTAGGTGTATCCTTTAACCACATCTCATGTAGTTATGCATAGCCCACGCTGTTGCAATTTTCTATAGCACAGTGAAGTTGTTTTGTTGACTTGTTCTAAAGAACATATTATATGGGGGCAAAAGTACATTATCTGTGGATAGATCGTTTTTTTTTTTAAAATTTAAGGCTAATCAATAATAGGTGCCAAAAATATTGATGGAACATAAACTTAGTCAATTCTAATATAGACAGATGGTAGGTAGATTGGTCAGAGCTATTAATATAGTGATGAACAATGAAGCAAAGATGGGTTGTATTTATTTTTGGCTTGTGTATAAAGCATGAACCATTTTCTGGCATTATGGGGGCTGAGGGTTATATAAATTGTTATATTTGATCATGTTTGTTAACTTCAGCTTTGTAGATCTTAATGAAGACTGTCTTGTAGAAGCAATTTAGTGTATAAATTAATTAATAACTGGCTTATATATTACTAGTACCTTTAAATAGATGGCAAGTTTACCCAAAGTCAAATATATATATATATATATATATATATATAATTATATATATATATATATATATATATATAATTATATATATATATATATATATATATATATACTTCACAACTATAATATATTAGAATACATGAACTTAATCTTTTTTTCTTCTTTAGGAGTGATGATTTACTATCAGGGCTGATACCATAGCTTTTAGTTTTCTTAAGCATCAGTAACAGAGAGCTTTCTCTTATTTGTTGATCAAATGTTGTATAAAAATAAATAACTGCTTAGAATTGTGTTCTTCAAATAGTTGTCTGTGGAGATCGACACAAAAGGTGGTGAAGAATATTGCAGTACCTCCTCTCCTGCTGACAGTGATGACATATATATAGCTACTCAGTGAATTTATTTTTTATTATTGTACACATGTCACTTAATATTTATCATCAAAAACACAGGTTGTTTTTTATATCCCCACCTAAGATTTGTCTGTAAAATCTAAGCGGAAAAAAACTGAATGAATGATAATTTACTATGTAATATAATTCCATGGATGTGAGAATATGGTGTGAGGCATTTTGAAAGATATTATAAATTCACTAATATGAATAGTCTTACTCTTACAATTCTGCTACCTTTGTGCTACCGACCTTGCCTATAGTTCTGCTAACTTTTAAATGGTTCGTATGCTGTGTAACTCTCATCAGCTCACTGGCAGGTGATTATCCCAGCTCGACCTACAACCAACTAGTTATCGATTGAGGCTGTTCTTATTTAATCAGGATGTTTTGCATTGTCGTGGTGGTAATATAGAGCACCCTTTCACCAAGCCAGACGAGTATATTGATATTTTTGAAGTTACCCATCTCACTGCCTTACCCAGAAATGCTATTTCTACTTTGAAATATTCCCAATACATGTAGTATCATTAAAATCAAAATAATCACTTTTAATGATAGTAAATAGGATAGTATATCTGGCATATTTATGGTTTATGATAAACCATGTTATAAACCATAAGTGTTACTTCTACAATGAAATATTCACAATACATGCAGTATCATTAAAATCATAACAACAACTTTTAATAATTAAACCATTACTCGTTAGTAAATTAAGATCCATAAGGTTACTATGTTTAAGAGTTTTAGATTTAATCTGGCAAATATGTGACTTATGATAAACCATAAGTGTTACTTCTACACTGAGATTTTCACAATAACACTTACGGTTTAACATGGTTTATCATAAACCATTCAATGGTAAATTAAATCTAATGCACTCAGACATACTATCCATATGTATTTAGATTTACTAACTAGTAATGGTTTAATTATTAAAAGTCATTATTATGATTTTAATGATAATACATGTATTGCGAATATCTCAGTGTAGAAATAACACTTAATAATAATAATGATAATTTCATATGAATGTAATATACACATAGGCAAGTAATGGCATAAATTAGATATGCACTTGTATACTTGTCGGGTAACTTGGTTTATCATACACCATGATGACGTCAGATTAAATCTAATACCTTTAAACATACTATCTATATAAGTATAGATTTACTAACAAAAAATGGTTTAATTATTAAAAGTCGTTATTATGATTTTAATGATAATACATGTATTGTGATTATTTCATGGTTGAAATAACACATGGTTTAACATGGTTTATCATAAACCATTCAATGGTAAATTAAATCTAATGCACTCAGACATACTATCCATATGTATCTAGATTTACTAACTAGTAATGGTGTAATTATTAAAATTCGTTATTATGATTTTAATGATAATAAATGTATTCAGTGTAGAAATAACACTTGTCGGTTAACTTGGTTAATCATACACCATGATGACGTCAGATTAAATCTAAAACCTTTAAACATACTATCTATATAAGTATAGATTTACTAACTAGTAATGGTTTAATTATTAAAAGTCGTTATCATGATTTTAATGATAATACATGTATTGTGAATTCTCAGTGTAGAAATAAAACTCATGGTTTAACATGGTTTATCATAAACCATTCAATGGTAAATTATATCTAATACACTCAGACATACTATCCATATGTTTCTAGATTTACCAACTAGTAATGGTTTAACTATTAAAAGTCGTTATTATGATATTAATGATCAACATGTATTGTGAATATCTCAATGTGGAAACAACACTTATGGTTTAATTTGGTTAATCGTACACCATGATGACGTCCGATGAAATCTAATACCCTTGAACATACTATCCATATAAATATAGATTTACTAACTAGTAATGGTTTAATTATTAAAAGTCGTTATTATGATTTTAATGATCAACATGTATTGTGATTATCTCATAGTAGAAATAACACATGGTTTAACATGGTTTATCATAAACCATTCAATGGTAAATTAAATCTAATGCACTCAGACATACTATCCATATGTATCTAGATTTACTAAGTACTAATGGTTTAATTATTAAAAGTCGTTATTATGATTTAAATGATAATACTTGTATTGTGAATATCTCAGTGTAGAAACAACACTTATGGTTTAACTTGGTTTATCATACACCATGATGACGTCAGATTAAATCTAATACCTTTAAACATACTATCTACATAAGTATAGATTTACTAACTAGTAATGGTTTATTTATTAAAAGTCGTTATCATGATTTTAATGATAATACATGTATTGTGAATATCTGTGTAGAAATAACACTTATGGTTTAAATTGGTTTATCATAAACCATTCAATGGTAAATTAAATCTAATACACTCAGATATACTATCCATATGTATCTAGATTTACTAACTAGTAATGGTTTAATCATTAAAAGTCGATTTTAATGATACTACAAGTGTTGTGAATATCTCAGCATGGAAACAACACTTATTTACCTTGGTTAATCATACACCATGATGACGTCAGATTAAATCTAAAACCATTAAACATACTATCCATATAAATATAGATTTACTAACTAGTTATGGTTTAATTATTAAAAGTCGTTATTTTGATTTTAATGATAATACATGTATTGTGAATATCTCAGTGTAGAAATAACACTTATGGTTTAACTTAGTTTATCATTTCTACACTGAGATATTCACAATACATGTATTATCATTAAAATCATAATAACGACTTTTAATAAATAAACCATTACTAGTTAGTAAATCTAGATACAAATGGATAGTATATCTGTGTATTAGATTTAATTTACCATTGAATGGTTTATGATTAACCATGTTAAACCATGTGTTATTTCTACACTGAGATATTCACAATACATGTATTATCATTAAAATCATAATAACGACTTTTAATAATTAAACCATAACTAGTTAGTAAATCTATATTTATATGGATAGTATGTTTAATGGTTTTAGATTTAATCTGACGTCATCATGGTGTATGATTAACCAAGGTAAACAAGTGTTGTTTCCATGCTGAGATATTCACAACATTTGTAGTATCATTAAAATCATAATAACGACTTTTAATAATTAAACCATTACTAGTTAGTAAATCTAGATACATATGGATAGTATGTCTGAGTGTATTAGTTTTAATTTACCATTGAATGGTTTATGATAAACCATGTTAAACCATAAGTGTTTGATTTTGAAGTTTGATTTTGAAATATAGTTTTAATTATTTAGCGATCTGCATTACATTTTAAATTTAATATTCTTTGGTTTGTTGTGTATATATCCGCCCTGTTTGTAATTAATCTCCCGCTCGCATTAATTGTGTACGTGTGTGTGTGTGTGTGTGTGTGTGTGTGTGTGTGTGTGTGTGTGTGTGTGTGTGTGTGTGTAGTGTGCATGTGTATGTGTGTGTGTTCAATTATTAGTGCATCTACAGTGTAATTAGCATGCAAGCATCGGGAGAAGTTGCAACAACGGATTTTAACGAGTACTGCATGTACCAAGGATTATAATAATCCTTGATGTACCCCACAAAAAAGGCTTGTGGTGTTTGAACGAGCGTATTGTCATAATCCCGAGCGCTGCTGTGCGCCACTCTTCAAAATCTTGTTAGAGTACTATTTCTTTTACACACTAGCATTAATTAAGCCTACTCGTACGTGTTTGAAAAGTATTCTGCGATAGAAAAAACGTACATTTCAAAACAATGCGTCATTTTGATCTGGGAACGAGAATAATGGCAACCTTCGATTCTTTGATCCAATTATTCGCTCTGGCCCTAATCACGTGAACTAATAGCTTTCAAATCGCGACTGAGGTGAGGCGGTTGTGTTTGTTGCTTGTTTAGTTCTTGTGCATGTGTGTGTGTGCTCATGCGCGGTGGTGTAGTTCAGCGTGACCCGCACTCAGCGTAAATATGGATGCGGTTGAAAATGCTGTGCGTTTTGCGATGACAGAGCTGGGAGTGGAAGGGGGCACCTTTTAGTTTTATAAGCGGCTGTGATTGTTTTTGCCTACAAGTTACGGTAAACCCTGTGCTATTTTCTGTTGCCGTACGTTTTTGACCGCAAGCGCTGTTTGCCAGACACTAAATAGAGTCTAGGAACGGGACTAGTTGTTATGTCTTTGGTGGTATTTAGCAAGGGTTTGCACGAGACGAAATGTATGTGTAGGCAATTATATGCTGTGTAATAAACGTTTTGCTTCTATTTAGGGCGATTAACATACTTAAAGCTGAGATGTCAGATAATGAACGAGGCTCTAGAGATGATGAAAAAGGTAGATGAGGCCTGCAAACCATGTTACGATTCTAGGTAGTCAGTCTGCAACACTTCTTCTTAATCCCAGGGTCAAAAAAGATCAAGTTATCAAGTGGTGAGTATCGTATAAAAAGGAATTGTCTGATAACAATAACTTGTGATGAACATTATACATAGTGCTCTTAGGCAACCCATGAACTCCACCTGTGCATTGAGTTATAAATTAAATAATGCAATGGCTAGTTATACTGATCGGAATATGTGGGTGTCATTTATACATGTTGTACTTAGATGACCCTTGCATGGGCTGTGCATTGTTTAAAAAAGTCATATATGATATTGTCCTTCCCTTCTTCTGTAGCTGAAGCTTCAGAATCCTCTAATACAGAGGTGAAGAAGATTGGTGAGTAAGCTTGTGATTAAATTTATTGCTGGTTTCCATTCCCCCTAATGAGTTATAAGGAGTAACTACTTGTAGGCCTAGTTATTGCAAGCTAGTGAGGTATGAGTATGGGGTAAATTCACGTGAGATGGATCAACTTTGCCATGACATTGTCCAATGTTGTTAATCAATGATATCATATTTAGATGTGCATACATACATTTTGAGGTCTCTGTTATTAATCACTGATAAACTAACCACTGATATGATTTAATTTCTACCATGTTTAGCAATGCCTATGTAAACACGGGGGGGGGGGGGGGGGGGGGGGGGCATTTCTACTTACAGATGGACTATATTCTTTGTGGTATACACTAAAATGCAACACCATTTGGTACCATGTACATGGGTGGTGGTTAGTTATAATACCATGTTAAAAGGTGGTTTATAACGTGTGAAACTAAACTTTTATTCATTACAAAGTGTTCAAACCATAAATGCAATAGTTTACACAAGTTGTTTGCACCTCATACCACATTAAGCAATGAATTTTCACCCTTTTGCATTTATCAATGATGATGTGGGTCTTTTTGGCAGTCTATTATGATAGAAATGAATGCGCGCGTTTTGTGTTTGTATGAAGTTGGCCAGTTCTTTGTGTGGTATTTTGTGTGGGCGCATCAAATGACCTTTCATACGCATGGCTTTGAACGGTCGTACATCATAAGCGTCTTGAAATAGCTGATAGCACACTTTTGGAGAGGATTGAAACAATGAAGGCATTGAAAGGGTCACACCAGAAGAACAGGAGCTCCTGCTACTAAGAACGGGCCAGGGGATAACCTGGCTTGTTCTTAGTAGCAGGAGCTCCTGTTCTTCTGGTGTGACCTTTTCAATGCCTTCATTGTTGCAATCCTCTCCACAATGCCTCATTGTTGCAATCCTCTCCAAAAGCTCCTCCAAGTGTGCAAAACAAGCTATCAGCCATTTCAAGACGCATCATTTGATGCGCCCGCATACACCACACAAAGAACTGACCAACTTCACACAACAGATTCATTTCTATCATAATAGACTGCAAAAAGACCCACATCATCATTGATAAATGCAAAAGGTGAAAATTCATTGCTTAATGTGGTATGAGGTGCAAACAACTTGTGTAAACTATTGCATTTATGGTTTGAACACTTTGTAAACATTTTGTAATGGCATTTATATTTTACCTCATATCTCAGAAACCCCCAGAGTTCCCAACCTGAAACTTGCTGATTCTAGTAGTTAACAGTTAGAGCATTATGCTTGTTATAGTTTGTTGGCAGGATCTTAAGAAACGTTTTGCCAGGGTCAAATAAAAGTTTGACACGTTATAAACCACCTTTTAACATGTTGGTTTCATTTTACTTTTACAATAATTATAACTAACCACCACCCATGTACATGGTACCAAATGGTGTTGCATTGTAGTGTATACCACAAAGAATAGTCCATCTGTAAGTAGAAATGCCCCCCCCCCCCCCCCCCCTCAGTGTCCATAATCAGCCATATGAAAGGTAACTAAGTTTTGACAGACCACCTGAATATAATTTCTAGTAACTAAGATTTGTGACTTAAGTCAGTCGACTTAAGTCACAATACCACCATCAATCTATGATTAATGTATGGTCCAATGTTGTTTATCACTCTACCACATTGATGATATCATGTTTAGATTTGCATGCATACATTTTGAGGTCTCTGTTGTAAACCACAGATAAACTAAACTATGCATGATTAGCAATGCCTATGTAAAAACCCTAGGATGTCTACAAAATCATGAGGAAGCATACACAACTAGATTACAGTTGGGGTATAACATGGATACAATTTCACTGTACAATATGCGTCACTAAACATGTGCTGCCTTGTTTTGATTTTAGTCCACACAAAGGAACAATCTGGTTCTTTGCTGTATCTGAGCAAACTTTGCAATAATTCTTGCAAGGATTCCTGCATATACTGCATAACCTGCTAGCATAAGTACCAGTGCACTGTTCCGAATTCTTGTTGTACATCAGAAGAGAACTCAGTGGTAGAATATTGTGAGGTAAAGCTGCATTTTCAGTTTCAACTCTTGCATGAGTAGCCTGGATGCCAACACTATTTTGCAGTAGCAAGCCATTGGCAACAGCTTCTGTGAAATCAGAGTGACTTAGCCTTGTGCCTCCTGGGTGGAACTTCTTATACAAAAGGTAAGCATCAGTTTCAACAATACCAAGAACTGTTGCCACAACACGACTTGCCCATGTAGTAACTTAGACTTCGCTTAACAACGTAACCCGACAACCACGCGATGACAATAAATCTCTATTCTGAATAATGCCGTCCCCCCCAATTAACCCCAACACAACATAATTACAGACTCATGAATAATCACTATATTTGTCCCTTTATTAGGAAGCTCGACCCGAGCTAGGCTAGTATCTTTCTGGAGGACGTCTGATCCGTTCAGGATATCGTCTTTCCTCTGCTATATGCTGTTGGTCAACTGGAGCATTTTCTTGATCAACCAGTTCTTTCTTGATGCTCAGGCTGAACAGCATAATCTTGAAGATCTTGGACCACATCTTGAGGTTCACGGTGTACAGGGAGTGGAACTGTGCTGGCTGGCATTTCCACATGGTCAATTTGAGGTGCTTCCCAGTTTGGGTGTGGTTCCTGTAGCACTTGCCCACTGGGTTCCTCCTTATTGGTGCTGTAGGGCACAATACGTTGACGTAGACGGTTGACATGAACAACCTTGGTTTTATCTCCATCAGTGATTTCCAAGGTAAGTGGAGTCTTCACAGATTTAACACTCCATTTTCCATCCCAGTGAGGGTCTAGTTTTCCCGCCGTTGGGATTGACAACCATACCAAGTCACCTATTTTGAAACAACGCTCCTATCATAATACAATTTCTGTCTGTGAGCTGCTTCTGTATTGTGTGCTTCAACTAGATCCTGTAGGTGAGATAGTTTGGACTGCAAGACTTTTGAGAAATCACTAACATCATAACCAGATGGCTGCACGAGAACTCCACTTGATGGTTCCCTTCCATACATTAACATGAATGGTGACACCCCTGTTGATGAGTGTATAGCAGTCCTATATGCATATAGGGCCAAAGGAAGATGGCTTTCCCACTCCTCTTCCTTTTCTACATATGTACGCAACAGTTGTAAAAGTGAACGGTTGAACCGTTCAACCATTCCATCTCCTTCAGGGTGGTACGCTGTTGTACGTGACTTTTCCACTCCGAATGCTTTCAGTGTTTGGTGAAAGACTGTGCTCTCAAAGTTCCGACCCTGATCGGAGTGCACAATGTCAGGAATACCGTACGTGCAGAATACTTTCACCATTTCCGCACTAATAGTAGCAGCCCTCTGGTTTTGGAGTGGAATAGCATCTGCCCATTTCGTAAAGTAATCTTGGATTACCAATAAGTACTTGTTATTGTTAGTAGAAACAGGAACTTGGAGAATATCTATTGCAACCATCTGCCATGGTCGCCCTATAGGCAAGTTTGTGAGTGGTGCTCTGCTTGGAATAGACGATTTTGAGCTTTGGCACTTCTGACATTCCCTGCAATGCTGCTCTACAGTGCCGTCCACCCACAAGTTCACACTCGCGCACGCTCGACTCGCACTCGACACGCGCTCGACTCGCGCGCGACTCGATCGAGTGCAATAATAACTCGCGTGCCTTAACTCAAAGCAAAACAGCTGGAACAAAAACATATACTATTAGTAGGTTGAAACTAACGTAATCATCTGTAGGTATGCTGTAAATAGGTATTTGAGTGACGCACGCAACAGCGCGCGTATCGAGGGTTAATTGCACTTGCTAATTGACTCGCGCGCGACTCGCGCTCGACTCGAATACACGCGCGCGCGAGAGTGAACTTGTGGGTGGACTGCACTGTACATCCTGTGCCATATTTATCCAATACGCTTTGCGTCGCAGTCGCTCTAGGGTCTTTTTAAACCCTTGATGACCAGCTCCAGGGGAGTCATGACACTGGAGTAGAGCCTTTTGTTGCAATGATTTTGGTAGTACAGGCACAGTGACAGCCTCTGTTGTTGGTCCAGGTGCATTTTTCCTGCATAGTACACCATCAACAATGACAAACTGAGACCACAGTTGAGCATACCGTCTCCACAAGCGTCCCTTAGGACACTGTCCTGAAGTTTCCAGAGCTTCACACAACTTTTGTGTTCTGTTGTGCACGTTGAATCTCCAAAATTACCACTTTCGTCTGCGTTCCTGTGGCTGCGGTCAATACCGGTCTTGATTCTTTTCGTCTAGACAAAGCATCTGCATTGCTGTTCAAGGTTTTCCTTTCCGATACACAATTTTGAAATTGTACTCCTGCAATGCAACAGCCCAGCGATAGAGGAGACCTTCCATTTTCTGCCCAGCAAGCCATTTCAGAGGCTCATGATTAGTCCATAACTCAAAAGAACGTCCTAGTAAGTAGTGTCGAAATTGCTTCGTCCCCCAGACTATGGCTAGGCACTCTCGTTGGATGACACTGTAATTACATTCTGAAGTTGATAGTGTTCAACTGGCATATGCTATTACATGGCCATCCTGTTCCAGTACTGCGCCCAAGCCTACTGCACTAGCATCTGTCTGGAGAATAAAAGGACTTGCCTGCTTGTCAAACTTTGGGTACGCTAGGATAGGAGTTTCTGTCAACTTGTTCTCCAGAGTGTGAAATGCCTGCTCACAAGCATTATTCCAGACATATATAGTGTTAACACATGGAGAGGTCTGGCAATATCTGCGCAGTTCTTGATGTATCTATCTCCTGTAGTAGGATGCAAGGCCTAGAAATTGCTTGACTGCTGACACATCATTTGGTCTGGGCCAGTTTTGAACTGCTTGCACTTTGCTGTTATCAGGAGCCATTCCAGCTGCTGAGAAGATGTGTCCCAAATAACTCACCTGTGTGACTCCAATTTGACATTTACTTCCTCGAAGAGTTAGACCAGACTGCCTAAGTCGCTTAAATGCTTCAGTAAGATGTTGCTTATGTGCTTCTTCATTGGGTGAGTGGATCAAAACATCATCGATGTACGTGGTGACAAAGGACAGCCCTCTCATGACAGTGTTCATTAGCCTTTGGAATGTGCTAGGTGCTCCACATAAGCCAAATGGCATCCGCCTGAACTGAAACAAACCCATGCCAGGACCAGGTGAGAATGCTGTTTTTGCTAGGTCTTTTGCATCTACTGGCACCTGCCAATAACCACTTTGTAAGTCCAGTTTGGAGAATATAGCAGATCTCATTGATCAGAGGAAGTGGGTATGCATCCTTTTAGGTCTGTTTATTTAGCGCTCGATAATCAACACATAGTCGAATCTCACCTGTTTTCTTCCGCACATACACAGCAGGTGCTGTCCAAGGGCTGCAGCTTGCTTCAATTACACCTTTTCCAGCATACATTTTATCTGTTTCTCGATTTCCTCCCTAAAGTGAACTGGAATTCTCCTAGCTGGCACACGTACAGGTGAACCTGTTGTGTTGATATGGTGAGAGGCTATGTTGGTTCTGCCAGCTTGTTTTGAAAAGAGGTCACCAAACTCCCTGACTACAGCTTCAAAATATTGCCGTACATACTGTGGAGGCAGATCACTGAAAATAGGTATGGCACACTCTTCTACCATATCATTGTTGATATCATCATCATCATCATCCACTCCTGTTACACTGCACGTTTTGTCTCTACCCTTATGGCTGTTTGCTAAGAGAGACTCCAACTGAACCTCATCTTTTTCATGACTAACAACTTCTGCTTGCATTGCATCTGCTAGTGTGGGCGATAGGACGGTGACAGGTGTTGTTCTGAAGTCTAGCAACATACCTTGCTGTTGTAGGAAGTCGATACCAAGGATGGCAGAAGTTATCAGTTTTTCAACCACCAGAAAGTCATGTACATGATCCACACTATTGAGTTTAACGTGAACAGTGACCTGATCCAGGATGGGAAGCTCCTCTCCTGCAGCCGTCACTAGTCGTGTATTCTGTGCATACTTTCTTTTCACCACTCCTCTCATACCTTTGATCACTTCTTCTTTCAAAAGGGATACTGATGAACCCGAATCCAACATGATGTCCACCTCTCGCTCTCCAATTTTTCCTCTTACGGTGGATGCTTCACTTTTTACTGCAGCAATGATAATGTGGTTTAATGGGCTTACTGACGTGCGGGATGGCTGTTGCCCCTTGCAGGCATCCTGTTGTAGTTTTCCTGTTGCTGTTGAGAATAACGACAGTTTGGGCGTATGTGTCATGGTCGTCCACAATTGTAACATCGCACAGGTCTCTGCTCTCTATCTTTAGATCGTGAACTTAGTGCAGCTACTTGTTCAGTCAATGCTGCCACTTGTTCGACCAACCGTTCCATACAATGGCTGCTGCTTGTTCCCATTTGTGGTGTTACTGCAGCCACGTTCTGTTCTGCCTCCATGCAGTGATAACAGCAGTTTTGCACGTTCCAAAGTGCTCTAGAGATTAGTCATTTCCTGCTGCGCGCAGTTGCCTGCTAACGGTGGCTGGGAGTCCTGCTGTGAATTGATGCAAAATTAGCTGCTCTTTCAATGTAGAATCCAATTTTGGCATCGCTCGATCTATTAACTGCCTTAGATCATGAAGGTACAGGGACAGTGCCTCGCCAGGTCTTAGCTTCCTGTCTCTGAATTCTTCCATGGTTACGAAGTTGCTAGGCGCCATCCGAGCAGTTAGCTTATCCTTCACTGTCTTGTACTCCTTTCTGTCATCGAGGCTCAGGTCTAACCACGCGGCAAGTGCTTCTCCCTCCAGGAGAGTAGGCAATTTGACGACTTTCTTATCATCGTCCCATTTGTTTGCATCGCTACATATGTCCAACCGTGTAAACCACTCGGAAATGTTTCCCGAGGCAAAAGGTTTAGGCAGACTTACGTGATTTCTACTAGCCATTCTTGCTGCTACCAATGTAGTAACGTAGACTTAGCTTAACAACGTAACCCGACAACCACGCGATGACAATAAATCTCTATTCTGAATAATGCCGTCCCCCAATCAACCCCAACACAACATAATTACAGACTCATGAATCATCACTACACCCAAGACTGGGTTCGCCAGGCTGTTTCCAATGCTAAGCCTCCTTGATGCATATTTCTACAACTTTCTTCCGTTTGACTGTTTTTTTGTATACTTCTGTCTGCCCAACTTCACCCCCATCTTCATCTAGCATCTCTCTCCATCTCCGCTTATTGGAAGGTTTTCCAGGAAATGTTGTGGAATGCGTCGATCAAAACACCTCACTTTGTCCCCCCACGCATGTGCCATGATGTTATGGCCTTCCACATTGGATGTAAGTGTGATGTCATCACCAATCTCTTGGAATTCTACTTCATCAATGTACTGTTTCGGATACATCCGAGTAGCTGTCTTTACCAAGCCTGTAAAATGAAGTCCGTTTTTCCGACACGCAACAGCAGTAGCAACACTAGCAAATGCTGAATCTGCACTTACAGCCCTTCCTGACCCATGCCATGGTTTGGTCAGCCTAAGAAGCTGGGCTGTTCCAACAAGCTTATATTCTGCCATATATTCTGTATCTGCCATTACGTCTGCACCTTCTTGTATTTCGAGTTGTAGTATAACCTTCGTGTCAGCATCTGCACAATCCTTAAGTTCGCAACCCACTCCTTTAGGCTTCCTCTCAATCCGTGTCACGTGGGGCATTCCATCTGAGCAGAAGTCTCCATCTTTGCCCCTCCATGATGACACAGACTCATCTACACACAGCTGCCATCCAGGATACAGTTTTTGTACTCTACGCTGATTGAAACCTTCAATCAGGCGGCGAACAGGTGCCCACTTGTCATCAACAACCTCATGCACTGGGCAAAATGATAGGTATCGTAGTAGAATTTCTAAACGATCACGCGTCAGACCGTATCGCTCCCCAAAACGAGGGGCAGGGAAAAGACCATCTTCTGTGACCACAAATCTCGCCTACCTTCTGAGGTCCTAGTCAGAGAATATAGGGCACCAAATACTTCTCCTTTGGCATTTACACATCCTTGAGGCAAGTGGTCTGAAGTCCAGATGCTGATGTCTGGTAACATTTGGGACGGAAACGACATCATCCAATAGTCCAATGGTGTCCTCTGTTTCTCATCCACATCATTGTTCCACATAATGTGTTCTCCGAATTTAGGCATACACCTCCAGTCTTCAAGGATACCATCAACGACCTTCCATTCAATTCCATGGCAATGCAAGACGTTAGCACTGAGAGTGGTGTCAACCTCTAGATCTGGTTCATGCTGTTGTGCTATACGTGTTAATGCAGGGGAAGCTGGCTCAACCGCTGAAATGGAAGGCGGAACGTGTGCATCACTGTTACTGTTTGCTTCATTGGTGGCCGTGGCATGACGTTTCAGGCTGCGCAACGAAAAGGCTTTCGTCACCTCGACCTCACTAAAATAGACTACGTATTTCACACTTCTCCCAGTACCTTCAGGTTTCTGGACTATCCCATACAGTTCTTTAGTTGTAGACAGCCTGCCAAATCTCTGTTTTGCTGGCTTTTTCCCGAGGACCTTGCTTGCGCTACACGATACGCGATCTCCAACCGACAATGGCATCTCCGAAACAGACGCGAATACACGATTTAGTTTTTGTGCCTTATTCGATTGGAAACGGAAAGTCTTGTGCGGTTGAAAGCACTGTGCATTGCTTTGCATGCGTCATGAAAGGAAAAAACTGTATATAGATATACATGCAGAAAGTCCCGTCTGCATGGTGTGTAATAAGATTCATAGATTTGTAGCCATCCTATCAGTGTACATAATCAGCCATATGAAAGGTAACTATGTTTTGACAGACCACGTGAATATAGTAACTAAGATTTGTGACTTAAGTCAGTCGATTTAAGTCACAATACCACCGTCAATCTATGATTAATGACCTTATAGATAGGGGATCAGAAACACTGTACATTGCACGATTCTATCATCGTTTCACGTATGCATGTCGTCATATTTGATGCGTGTAATAGAGTATGAATGATGAACTTCGATTCATTCAAAGAACGTAAGCCAAACCACACTATGTGCTAATCTATAAGGTGGACCAGGTATTGTATCCAACTTCTTTAGGTTCCGCTAACCTTTTTAAGACAGCAGTAGAAACGGTACAAAATGAGAAACAGTTTGAAGTCGAGTCTGAGTACACTTGCACAGCTAAGAAGAATGCGATCATTTATGTGCTTAGTGGGCCGTACATCTTTAGAACCAATATGTGTAGAAGACTTTAACATACACCACGCAACCCATCGACCTTTCTAGATTGGTAAAATGCTAACCAAAAGCCATAGTTTTGTACCATGACACAACAACGCCTGCGAGCTGCTGGAGGTTCAAAACGCGCAAATTTGAGTTTGAAGCTCTGAATCTCTTTTTGTGTAACAACTACAAGTTTGCAACAAACCCTACGCAACACTACCATCTCTGCCTTTGCTATGTAACGAGGTTTCAACGCTTAAAGCTATTCTGTGTTGCCACAGTAATCAGCGCAAATATTTCACTTCCTGTTCGCATGACCTGATACAGCCATTTCACCATGGCATAAAGCACAAGGTTTAAAAGCCGAATCATTTGAACGTGCTTTCTGATTACACAAGTTTCCATACGACTTTTTATATCGTCAACTGCTTTCTTGTACCTTTGCTGTCTCTGTTCAGGACAGTTTCTTCACCTCCCCTTGACAAGAGCCCGCGCTTTTTAATTAGATTCACGTGAAACGATGATGGAACATCCATACATAATACTATCATATATAGCGTTTCCAATCCCATATCTATAAGGTCATTAATCTATGATTGGACAATGTCATGGCAAAAGTTGATCAGATCCATCTGACGCGACTTTACTCTATGGGTGTATACAGTGGATTTCATGATTGTTGTTCAAAATAAAATTTTCCATCACTGTTGTGTTAACATGAAATTGTTTTGTCAACAAAAGGAGAAAATTACAATCTAACTGCACAGTTATGTTTGAAAACTATCTCTTTAAAATTACAATAGTTAACTAACTATATACATTCATTTTTATTAACCCATATCCAAAAAACGGTTTTGATAGCTATCTCAGTGCCTAGTTGATGGATTGGGATGAAATTTGCACTATAACTATAGCTCATTGGTGCAAAGTGTTTGATCGAGTCAGTTTTAAACCTGGGGAAAAGGTAAGCTGTTGCAGTGCTTGAGGTGTCATTTTAGTTCCTCTAAGGTTAGCATCGCCGTTTTTTATTATGTTAATCATACATTGCAAGAGTTTATGCAATGATTGAGATATGGCTGGCCTATCAAAATGTTGCTCGTTTCGGGTGCTATCGCGCACTTTGCTGTACAAAATATCAACTAAGAGCAAAAAACGTAGCCATTTTTGTGTTTTTTTCTAAATGAATACAATTAAATAGTTGCTTACTTGTACATGGCGGAGCTCGAGGGTGTTGTTGATGAGTTACACATCAAAACCAAACCGGGAATGATCAGGGTGCAACGAGTACGAGTCATTTGACAAGGTCCGCTAACAAAATGGTGACATCTGTTTGATGTAAGCTACGGAAAGGGAAACCAAACCCCACACACTGCATATCAGCTGCGTGTCATCAACAAATCTGCCAACTTGGAAAGGATCGAATATGCAATTAAGGAATTTGAATGCTTGGCTGATTATATGCCCTAGCTTCCTGATTCAAATCTAAGGGTTCTGGCGTTGCGACTGTATTTTAGATGTAGTCAGCTGATGGCGAATGACTCGTGCTCGCTGCACCCTGATCATTCCCGGTTTGGTTTTGATGTGTAACTCATCAACAACACCCTCGAGCTCCGCCATGTACAAGTAAGCAACTATTTAATTGTATTCATTTAGAAAAAGAAAACACAAAAATGGCTACGTTTTTTGCTCTTAGTTGATATTTTGTACAGCAAAGTGCGCGATAGCGCCCGAAACGAGCAACATTTCAGTAGGCCAGCCATATCTCAATCATTGCATAAACTCTTGCAATGTATGATTAGCGTAATAAAAAACGGTGATGCTAACCTTAGAGGAACTAAAGTGACACCTCAAGTACTGCAACAGCTTACCTCTTTCTCAGGTTTAAAATCTGACTCGGTCAAACGCTGTGCAAATTTCATTCCAATCCATCAACTAGGCACTGAGATTGGTTCCAAAACGCTTTTTTTTTGGACATGGGTTAATGAAAATGAATATATATCAGCAATAACTATTGTAACTATAACAAGATATTGAAAACTAGTTTTCAAACATAACTGTGCAGTTTTATTGTAATTTTCTCTTTCTGTTGGGAAAACATTCTTTCGGACAACTATCATGAAATCCACTGTAAAGGATCAGGACTGAGTCATTTATTTTTGTTCATAAATTAGTCTATTGACCAGCCTCATTGCATAATGTTGAGGAACCATTGACGTTTTATTTCTCTCTCACTCATGCCATTACCATCTTAAGAAGAGAAGGATAAACAAGAGTTCCATGTTAAACCTCGAGATTCTTTGGCATCCAGCACTATTGAAGCAGGTGCAAGTGACAATGACCCTACCATTTCCTCATTGTTAGAAGGGGTCATAGAAGACTCACAAAGTAGCAGCAGTACAAAGGGCATCACTGTGAACCTTGTACTTAGTAGCAGTTCAGTTGATACATGGCATATTAGCAAAGACATTTCTTTGACTGTGTGGGTACGTCATAGCAGAAAGACCAAGAAACATTTACTCAGTGAACTTGGAGACTTTGCAGATGATGCAATAGAATTTCTTGAGAAGAGCGAACACGCTATTGCTGCAAACCTAGCAAATCATGGCATTAACAAACTATCACAATGGGAAAAATGTCCAGTGGAAAAACATAAGGACATATTGTCAGATGACATGTTGTTTTTCTTCAGCATGCGGGTATCGGAGTGGAGGGTGAAGCAGTGGAATGAATTTCTCAGTAACTTAGTACTGAAAGAGGTTCCATCCTTTTCCCATTTGACATATCACCATAACTTTACAACTAGTTCTGGGTCATCACCAATGCTTGGAGAAGATCGGAGAATAAGTTTAGACTTATTACTTAAACGACTGAGGCAGGGTTCTGCTGCTCCTTCCAAAGAGCTCAACCCAATACATTCCTTAATAGCCCAATCACGACAGGGAAAGTCTTTGTTTCTTGATGTTGTTTGTGAGCATGTTAGAAAGTCTGGCCAATTTGCTATATGCATATCATACAACAGCAGAACTAAGTATGCTGGAGAGGAAAAGAACTCCCTTTTAGAAAGTTTAGCATGGTATTTTTGGGCCCGCGTAGTCCATGCCATTGTTAATGCAGTAAATGAACAGGAAATAACGTGGGGAAGATTTAAATCATATCCCTTTCTTCCATGTCTCACTATTAAATGTGTACTTGATTTGATCAACAAGTGCCTCCCTATGTTTGCTGGTAAACCTGTACTTTTTGCAGCTGATGAGTTTTCGCATGTTCTGAAGGACCTGAAAAAGTTGGATGTTTCAGATTCTATAAGGCGTACTGCAATCTCATCTATTACATGTCCCATCTATAATGAAAACTGCACTCTGTTGGTTTCTGGTTTTGAAGTTGAAAATAACTCTTTCTTTGAGACCATAAGTACTCGTCCAGTGGAAAACTACTGGTTGCTCCCAGTAACTTCGGCAGATCGCAAGTATTATCAGCCACTAATTCAGCAACTGAAAGATTACTACAAGGACAATGATTTTCCATTCTTACTATACGAATGGACCAAGTTCTCACCTGGACTGTTGGGGCTGTGGCTTGAAAGGCTGATAAATTGCAAAGTGTCAAAGATGGAGGAATTACGTCCTCCAGTGTTGGAAGACATCTTGTTCATGGTCGAAAAAGACAAGACATTTTATGCATCATATTGGAAAGAGTGTTTTGACTTGAGGGTGACTACGAATGTCTTAAAATTGACTTGCATGAAGAAATATGAAGCTGTTGGAACGTTTATCCAACTCTCATTAACAGAAGGATTTCTCAATCCCTTTTTTGTCATCCACCCTTCTGTCAGCAGTAAGTACATGAAATCAGAGAGCGATTTGTTCAATCGCATCATTGAAGCATTTACAAAGGAATGGGTCCCTGCTGCCAAAGGTGATGCACTGGAAAGGATGATTGCGTGTGCACTGGAGCTCAGACAGATCCACAGTAGTGGTTCATTTCCATTTACCACTATCGTCAATGCACTGTGTGGTTTGAAAAAATTCCCTGCTGCTGCTACTATAGTAACTGATGCTGCATATACATTTCGCAAGTCCGTTGCTCTAGAAGAAGTGGAGACATTTCCATGCCACAACTGCAGTGTCGGAAATAAGGGTGACCTTTGCAAAAGATGGAGGAATGCAACCAAAGATGAAGTGAAGAAACGACAACAAATTGTTGTAACTGCCCTTAAATCCTATGGTGTGATACATCCTACTGCAGCCTGTAACAAAGGCTGTGATTTGGTACTGGTGGTTGATTGTCTTGATTGTTGTAAGGATAAAGGCATAGCTATTCTTATGTTTGAAGCCAAGTACTACGGTTGGAGTACAAAGTTAGATGACAAAAGTGCATCAATGAAGGCATATGATGCACTAGAGGGACTTCTGAATGGAGCAATGGGTGACTGTAAAGTGCTCCACGTGTGCTTCATAATGTGCACTACAGGTGACAAGGAGATCTATTACGACATGGACTATAAACCAAGCGGAAGGAAACGAACACTGAAAAAGTGCATTGCAGATTTGAATACAATGGAGACAACTGTCTCCCTCCACCACGTAAGAAATGCAGACCATTGGATGAACCTACTAACTCCAGTTTTGTACTATGGCCTACCTGATGCCGATGAGGGTACAGATAATGCAAAACCACAACAACAACGATCGAAATCGTATTAGTCGTTCCTACTCGGGACTGTGCAGCAGATGGATGAACTTTGCTAAATCATTGTGTGTTGAAATCATGCAAAACCACAACAACGATGATCAAAATCGTATTAGTCGTTCCTACTCAGGACTGTGCAGCAGATGAATGAACTTTGCTAAAACAATGTGTGTGATTTTGTGTGCATAGCATGTAACTAATTATAAGAATTATTATAAATACAACCACTTTTGAATGAAATAACCGGCTACTAAAAAGAAGTAGTAATACTTTATTTTGAATTTATGGGCCATTCACAAATTATTTTTTACACCCCCCTCCCTCATCAAACCTATGCATGTTGGCACTACATGTTTTTAGGCTTACAATTTATTAAACATTATCAATTTGTTTTAATCATGCATATCTTCGTACATAATACAGGGTCTTTGCGAAAGAACGCAACGCTTTTAGATGAATATAATTCCTTAATAGGATTTTCAATCTAAATGAGTTTATAAACGTACAATAACCACGTTTAGTCAAATATGAACGGCATTGTCAAAATTCACTTATCTTTAGCAGTTCAAAAGATAAAATCAAATAGCTTGCAATTAACGAAATTGACAAAACAACATGCGACAACTTTTAATTAAAAACTTGATTTATTAACTGCAGTAGGACATTGATGTGACTTTGAAAAAACTATGAAATTTGATTGGCGCTTTACTAGACAACAAATCAAACTTGAAAAAGCTAATGACCCACCGTGTTTTTATTAACTTTGAGTGTTAATAATGGACTATTAAATAATCTATTACCAAATTAAATAGTTTTGTACTTAATTTTATACCACAATAATTTATGATGGTTATTAAAAATATTTACCACATAACAGCTTTAACCTTAATAATATTAAAGCAAATTATGGTCTTAAATGTTAATGACTTACTATTGAAACTAGTAACTTGAAATCATGCAGTGCTATTCCACCGCATATCCAGATCTTATGTTGCTTATTATTAGTTATTAAAATCAATTGTCGTAAACCGCAATCTTGAATAACTTTGTTAATAGAGGGCTTTGAATATTTTGATTTATGAGGGTTTTGATACAGTTACTTAACCGCTTATAATATAACTATTTGCTTAACTACTGCAACATAATTTAAAGAAATCAAGCAATTTATAAACTTCAATCCTGAGTTTAATAGGGATGCGTTCTTTCGCAAACACCCTGTGTATATCACAAATGTGTATTACATTACTATTAGGTTTTTAACAAGTACACTATGCAAAATTACATTGGTACCATGCTACAAACATGTTAAAAGTGTTAAGTTATATTAAATTTTCATGCGTAAATAAAATGGTAAACATTTCTCCACACATAACTGTTTTCTTTGGTATAAATACAATGGCAAAGAATCAATCTATATCTATCAGACATTGGTACCATGTTACAAATATGCTAAAAGTGCCAATCGGTTTTAATCATGCATGTATTCATGATTGCATTGCTAAAAGTGCTGCATTTAAACAAGTACATGTATGCAAGTTTACATTGGTACCATGCGCTATACAAGTTAAGTTTACACATTAAATGGGATACAGTTAAAACGAATTATGCAATGCACATGGTACCACGTTACATAGATGTTAAACTGTTTGAACATTATCAATTTGTTCTAGTTATGTGTATCTTCATAGCATTTTTTTCAAATACATAAACTGTATCAAGGATTGCATAATTGAAACCCCTCATACATACCATATCTGTGATATGTACCAATTTGTTATATCTGAGCAATAAAGATATGCATCTTGAGAACAAATTGACAATGTTTTATGAACTGATTAATGTAACAATGTACCAATGTGCATTGCATAATTGGTTTTAACTGAACCCTTTAGTTACCTACCTTATCCACGATTCTGTTTACCACTGATTTTCATAAAGAAATATTTTATGTATGGAGAAACGCTTACCCTTTTAGTTACATGTGCATCTTAAAAAGCAATTGATAACTTGTAATATATTAACATGTTTGGAGCATTGTATCATAGTAATTTTGCATACTTGACGTATACTACATCCATAATTTGTAATTATATGCTATGTATTAAGACATGCATATAGGTACATTACAATCTGCTGGTTTATGAATCCTACTTAATAGAACTTCATTGAGGTTTTTTATATAACCTCATGCTTTTCAGTTAAACAACATGCACAGTTAGTAATGGCAACAAAACGATTGCACCTTTTTTGCTATACTCTTCTTGAAGTCAAGGATGACATAGACGAGGTATGCTGTATCTTGTGACAAAATAGTTTGTTATTATACTACATGGGCAGAAACTGGAGATTGGTCCATATGGTACTGCACTAGATCCCAGAGATGGTAGTGTGTGCGTTGCTAACTTTTAAAGGATGTAATCTTTGTTGCTTTACGTCATAATTTGGGGGGACGAGGTAAGTAATAAGCGGACGAAAACGAGCGACATCGGAAAGAGTAGACCTAAATATGCATAGATCCGTGACCTCGGAGCGTCGCAATTGAATATCATTGTTGATGTGTTAATTGGTTGGCAAAGTTACGGTAAGCGTACTAGTTTTTAAGTAAGACAGTTGCGCTCACTCGAGAAAGAATGAATTTTTAAAAATTCACATGCATCCCAGTGCAAGAATAAAACGTATGTTAATGTTGTTATGCCAACCAATTTGCAATCATAACGAAATTCATTGCGACACTCCGAGGTCACCGGATCTATGTATGGCAACATAAGCTAAGTTACTTGAGCAAACACAATACAAAAATAAATCGCACCATCATAGATTAATACTGCATTTCTGTATGATTGCACATGCATCCTCTAGCCTTATAGGTGATACAATGCACACACGCACACACACACACACACACACACAACAGACGCCTTACACATTAACTGTTGTTGCATAGAGTAAGTGATAGTGTGTGGCTGAGAAATTCCTGCTATGATTACTTGAGACTATGTTCACGTGATCACTCAATAATCCTAGTTTTAAAAAAGCATGTCCAAGCCATGCAACATGATTAACTAACAAACGGCTTCTTCACTTTACATCACATACAACATTTATTACACACCACACACTATTATTACTCATGAGATAATGATTTTATTTTTCTGTGCTAGAGACAACACAACCACAAAGGGGAGGTGGGAGGGGAAGAGGGTTATCAACTAATTGGACTTAATATGTTCATGCATGACCTCCTTCCCTTCCTTCTCTTCCAAGCAACTTTATTGAGGTAAACTTCTCAAGCCCCAAGCTGGGAGCTAGGTGTGGGTAAATTTATCCCATCACCGTCAGGAGTAGAAACCAGAAGAGAACGTCATGGCGGAAAGGCTCTTTTGTCATATTAGTAGGGCTCTTGTTGTCATGACCACTTCAGCAAGGGAAGCATTAAAGAATGATCATCACATTATCAGAATCAATGTCATTGCCACATCATCTATTTTCCACATGTGTACAGCAGCCTTTGTATGCACATGTACATCTGTGTCCTCTGATTTATTCTGAGTAGGTGCAAATTATATAAAATAAACTTTGGACATGCTAGCCTGTGATAAACTTTGTATACGTATTGTTCAGTATATCTTTAGTCAGTTTGTTCATGAACATGAGACCCTCTCTCTCAACACTAGTCATGACCTCCCCTCCCTCTCAACACTAGTCATGACCTCCCCTCCCTCTCAACACTAGTCATGACCTCCCCTCCCTCACCACACTGCGTCATGTCTCTCCTCCCCTTCTCCACACTAGTCATGACCTCCCCTCCCACTCCACACTAGCCATGTCTGCAGTAGCTCTGTAGGTCCATTAAGCAGTTTGGTTGACACAATAAGCTCTCTGGGTGTGGTAACCCCTCACACTCATACACAGTAGACCACACCCACAGTGCTTAGTGTGTCAACCAAGTTGCTTAACCTCTGACACTTACATTCTAGACCACACCCATTGTGTTGGCCAAGTTTCTTAACTATTTAAATAGTATACCACACCCACAGGATTTATTGTGTCAGCCAAGTTGCTTAACCCCTGCCACTTTTAAATTCTAGACCCCACCCAAAGGGGTTACATTAGACCACACCCACAGGACTTCACCACAGAGCTTAATCATAGATTGACTGTGCGTTTGTGACTTAAGTCATATGACTTAAGTCACAAATCACTAATTATATTCATGTGGCCTTTCAAAACTTAGCTACCTTCATGTGGTGGATTGTGTAAACTGATAGGTACAGCTTACAGTTGAAACGGTGGTACTTGTCCATAAATTTTTTTTCAGTACTATGTTTGGCATAGGTTTTTGGAGAAATGGTAAATGATAGCAAAAATCTGATTGCAGAGTAATGTTGGTAAACTACATGACAACACATATCGAAAGTGTAAAGTTGTCACGTGACTTCGTAGTTATTCAGCATTTTCGTTTCTGTAAGCTGTTTAGTAAACACGTTTCTAGATGTTTTCTCCACCGGCACACCACGGGTTGTACTGAAAAGCACCATATATATACTATGTCAACGGCTCTATCGATTGTCCGAGTCGGAATTTCAACGCGGTAAACCGTTACACTTTTAAACCCGAATAGGTGCTGTTTAGAGGTGTAAAAGTTTCTAGATACAAAAACCAACAGGAATGCCTTTTGGGCATCACATTTAGCTGTTATAGATAGAAGAGAGGTGTCTGCACTAGAAAAACCGAACTAACATGTATAGTGTTTTACCCGTTCGCTAAAACACTCATCCAAACTTTAGGCTGTGATTGCCGTCCATTTTTATATGAATAACATTTTTATAATTTACGTTATTAATGAGTTTGTTCGCTAAATGGCTGAAATTAAGCTCTGAGCCCTCCGTCGGATCGACCTACATGTACATGTACAACCCGGTCAACCCCCCCCCCCCCCCCCCCCCTCCCGCTCGTTGAATCGGCCGAAAGCGGACAGCACCCCCGCTCGTTGAATCGGCCGAAAGCGGACAGCACCCCCGCTCGTTGAATCGGCCGAAAGCGGACAGCACCCCCCACGACACCCCCCCCCCCCCCCCCGCTCGTTGAATCAGCCGAAGGTGGACACCACCCCCCGCTCGTCTTATCATTCATTAACAACCCCCCCTATTCTGAAATCCTGTATTCGCCCCTGCTCCCTTATGCTTAAAAGCTTTCCAAGCATCTGGCGCTGCAACGCTAGCTCTTCTTGTACGTGTACATGTAGGTCGATCCGACGGAGGGAATATACATTTCTGACGTTTGAACACGGTGAATTAGGCAGAAATTTAGCTCCCTCCCAAATGTGATTGGTTGTATAGCACGTGATTGGGCCACGTGGTTGGGGGTTTAAAAGGCTGGTACCTTAGTATGAGTGTTCATTCTAAGCTTGCGTGCACGTGCTGCAAACTTTTTCTTGTTGCGTAAAATGGAGAAGGAAACAGTAGACCAGCTTCTCCAGGGCATGAAACAATTGCAAGAGGAGATGAAGATCGTTAGGCAGGGTCAAGAAGAAACAGCGTTGAGGCTGGGAAGGAGCGCTGGCAGAAAAGAACCTTACATGTCAAAGAAGCGAGGGAACGAACTCCAGCCCGGTTCTATAAGCAAGCAGCTGGTGGCGGACAAAATGGCGACAGCTATGGCGTGCGTGGAGAAGGTGGATGCGAAGTCTTCCATCTCGGAAGAGCGGTTGGATTTGGCACTGAAGGAAAAGAATAAAGGTATAGATCTTCGTACCCGCAGATAGAAATTGAAGAAGTTGCCGTCGGTCCGAATCCGCGGGTGGATGAGTACGTGGATGGCGACCTCGCGCGGATGTAATGGCGGATCGGAAATACTAGTGGAACCCAAGCGAGCTAAGAGGCGTAGGTTATGCGTGAGGCCTACTGATCATGACTTCGCATGTCCGTATCCTTTTCTATACGGGTGTGGGCACGTGGTGCAGGGGATTAATGAGAAGGGAAGGTGGTGAATGTGACACCTTCACATTCTGAGCAATGTTGTTAGGTATTGCAATAGCCAAATCAATCAGGAAATAAGTGATCTAATGCATGTTAATAACTTTGGAAAGCAGTACAAGTCAGTGGATTTTTGCATTTGGCAGTTCGGATGTCATCACAGTAAGGTGATATAAGTACTTGGGTTGCCATGGGGACGGTCATTGTGTTTTGTGGACAAAGTAATGTGGCCATGGGTATGTTTGTGATGGGCATTAGTATTATATGTGTGCATTGCCTAATAAGTCTGAGGGCCATTGACTGAAGGGGACCACTCTTCAGGTTTATATGACTTTTGTGTTAAATGCTGTACTTTAATATGAAAAGAGCCAAAGGAGTCTGCCTTACTTATTGGCTATTTGTGTATTTCCACCCTTAGTGATTATGTGCGTATTTTGAGCCTTATTGGCTGTGTGTATTGTTAGCCTTAGAAGCTATGTGTCAGCCTTGATGGCTATGTGTCAGCCTTGATGGCTATGTGTCAGCCTTGATGGCTATGTGTCAGCCTTGATGGCTACGTGTCAGCCTTGATGGCTATGTGTCAGCCTTGATGGCTATGTGTCAGCCTTGATGGCTATGTGTCAGCCTTGATGGCTACGTGTCAGCCTTGATGGCTACGTGTCAGCCTTGATGGCTACGTGTCAGCCTTGATGGCTATGTGTCAGCCTTGATGGCTACGTGTCAGCCTTGATGGCTATGTGTCAGCCTTGATGGCTATGTGTCAGCCTTGATGGCTATGTGTCAGCCTTGATGGCTATGTGTCAGCCTTGATGGCTATGTGTCAGCCTTGATGGCTATGTGTCAGCCTTGATGGCCATGTGTCAGCCAAGATGGCTATGTGTCAGCCTGGATGGTTATGTGCGTATTATGGTCAGCCTTAGTGGCTATGTGTGTATTATGGTCAGCCTTAGTGGCTATGTGTGCAATTATCAGCCATAGTGGCTAATTGGGCAGCTAGGTGCAGTTGTCAGCCTTTTGTCAGCCTTGCGTGCAATGGTGCTGTGTGTGTATTTTCAGTAGTGGTTATATGTGTGTAATTGTCAGCCTTAGCGGCTGGTGATTCCCTGCCTCGGTGGCTAGGGACATGTTGCAGTTTCCGATCCTCGGTGGAAAGGTTACTGGTGGGTATGGTCAGGCCTCGGTGGCTGTGACATACCAGTGTTTGTTGTGGCAGTTTCCAATCCTCGGCGGAAAGGTTACTGGTGGGTATGGTCAGGCCACGGTGGCTGTAACATACCAGTGTTTGTTGTGGCAGTTTCCAATCCTCGGTGGAAAGGTTACTGGTGGGTATGGTCAGGCCTCGGTGGCTGTGACATACCAGTGTTTGAGTTGATTTAGCATACTGGCATGACTTACTGCAGTCCTTTCTCTTCTGCAGACATATTCTCCTCAGGCATGTGGCCATTGCTCAGCAATCTAGAAGACCCTGAGTTACGGAGGCTTGCCCAGGCACTACCTGCGACAGTGCTAAAGAGTAGGGCAGACAGCACTTCGAAGAAGTATCTTGGTGCATATCGGAGATGGAAGGTCTGGGCTGATGAACGACAAGGGGTGCCAAGTTTTCCTGTAAAGGAAGTCCATCTAGTGCTGTACATGCAGCACCTCAGTGAGTCCACAGGGTCTAAGGCAGCAGTAGAGGAGGCAGTGCATGCTCTTTCATGGTTGCATGGGCTGGCAGGGCTGCAGCCATTGGGGGGATTACCATTAGTGCAAACCACCTTGGAAGGTTTAAAGCGCACATTGGCTAGACCAAAAGTCCGCAAGGAACCTATCACAGCCGATATGCTGAAGGCCATGGTGGAGGCAGCTGGGCCAGACCCATCCCTGACTGAGATTAGGTTGTTGGCAGTGTGTCTGTTAGCCTTTGCTGGGTTCATGCGCTGTGACGAGTTAGTTAAATTGAAGTGTGATGACATCACCTTCAACAGTGAGAGCATGGTGGTTAGGGTACAATCCAGTAAGACCGATCAATATCGGGATGGAGCATCCCTAGTCATTGCACGTACAGGTTTGCCAACCTGCCCAGTAGCCATGATGGAAAGATATTTCCATAGGGGGGAATTGGAAAGCACACACAAAGGTTTTGTGTTTCGTGGAGTAACTCCAACAAAAGCTGGAGAGCGATTGAGGAAGACTGGAGGGCTAAGTTACACTAGGTTGAGAGAACTGCTGCTAAGCAAAATCTCACAGTTAGGTTATGACCCCACTTTGTTTAGCATGCACAGCCTTCGGGCAGGCGGGGCCACTGCAGCAGCTAATGCAGGTGTAGAGGACAGGCTATTCAAGCGTCATGGTCGTTGGAAGTCCGAAACAGCCAAAGATGGTTATGTAAAAGACTCAGTGGAAAGGCGTCTGGAGGTTTCTAAGCAATTGGGCATTTAAGCATCACCCCGTTCTTTGTGTCTCTAAGTGGTTGTGTGTATTTGGTGGCAGCGTGCACAATGAAGCTAAACCAATATTCTATTTTGGTTATTTGGGGGGAAGGAAGGTGCTATACAGTATGCATGTGGGAGGGAGATATACATTTCTGACGTTTGAACACGGTGAATTAGGCAGAAATTTAGCTCCCTCCCAAATGTGATTGGTTGTATAGCACGTGATTGGGCCACGTGGTTGGGGGTTTAAAAGGCTGGTACCTTAGTATGAGTGTTGCGTGCACGTACTGCAAACTTTTTCTTGTTGTTTGTTATGGTTTTGTGGTGTTTTATCTGTCCTATAGGTGCAACACTTGATCAGGGAGTAGACCTTGAAGATTGGCTGGATCTTTCTATGAACTAATTGTGTGTGTACCTGTTTGCAGAGCGATTGTTGGGTTATTTTTCCTGCTTTGAGGTTTTCTCCCAAAAAATGGGTTTTTCCTCACTGTGGATTTTTTCCATGAGGGGGTGTGGGCCCACCCCCTCTAAATCAAATCTTGTTTGTGGTCCCGCTCTAAGGGTTGTGTGGTGTTTTGTAATGCTGTGTGGTGTTATGTAATGCTGTGTGGGTTATGTAATGCTGTGTGGTGTTATGTGTGTGTGGTTGGATCAAGCCTTGGTGGCTGTGATCGTCTTGTGGTTGTTGTAAGTGGTTGTGTGTATTTGGTGGCAGCGTGCACAATGAAGCTAAACCAATATTCTATTTTGGTTATTTGGGGGGAAGGAAGGTGCTATACAGTATGCATGTGGGAGGGAGTCAGAGTTTCAGCCATTTAGCAAACAAACTCATTAATAACGTAAATTATTAAAATGTTTTCATATAAAAATGGACGGCAATCACAGCCTAAAGTTTGGATGAGTGTTTTAGCGAACGGGTAAAACACTATACATGTTAGTTGGGTTTTTCTAGTGCAGGCACCTCTCTTCTATCTATAACAGCTAAATGTGATGCCCAAAAGGCATTCCTGTTGGTTTTTGTATCTAAAAACTTTTACACCTCTAAACAGCACCTATTCGGGTTTAAAAGTGTAACGGTTTACCGCGTTGAAATTCCGACTCGGACAATCGATAGAGCCGTTAACATAGTATATATATATGGCGCTTTTCAGTACACCGGTGGAGAAAACATCTAGAAACGTGTTTACTAAACAGCTTACAGAAACGAAAATGCTGAATAACTACGAAGTCACGTGACAACTTTACACTTTCGATATGTGTTGTCATGTAGTTTACCAACATTACTCTGCAATCAGATTTTTGCTATCATTTACCATTTCTCCAAAAACCTATGCCAAACATAGAAGTACTGTAAAAAAATTTATGGACAAGTACCACAGTTTCAACTGTACAGGAATTTTTTCTTTCATGACACTTGCAACTTTTTCCTTTCATGACGCTTGCAACTTTTTCCTTTCATGACGCTTGCAACTTTTTCCTTTCATGACGCTTGTACTTTATGAATAGGATAGGGGTTGCACTGCACTTTCAACCGCACAGGACAGTTTCTGTTTAATTTTTACGTACATATAAACCCAAACGCGTATGCTTCCATCGTTAGTTTTGCGCATCTCCTATTATAATGCCATTTTCGGTTGGTAATCGAGGTATTTTGAAACTTGAGTTGTGGCACCGTTTATGCCTGAGACAATGGGTCTGACTGAGATAGGTGTTTTGTGTATTTTGTAGAGGAAGTGGATATATTGAGTCTGCACGGGATCTGGCGGGGATAGGAACTCAGCCTCAGTCTTGCTTATGTACCCGGTGGAAGATAGTTCTTGTATAAATGTTTTAATGTCGGCAGCAAGTTTGGGTGTAGGATCTGAGTCAAGTTTTGCATAGGTTGTTGGGTCGGATAGATGTCGGGTGCCGTCTGAGATATATTTTTCTTTGCTGACCACAGTTAGTGTTGAGCCCTTGTCGGCCTGTTTGATTACTATATCTTTTCGTTTTGACTTGAGTGAGCGAATGGCGTCTCTTTCAGATTGTGTGAGGTTACTTGTGGTTTTGAAGTATGGATTAGAACAGGTGGATAAGATGGCATTTTCGGTGTCTTTGAGGTATTTTTCTAAAAGAATGTTGTCTGATGTAGTGGGTGAGTATGAAGATTTTTTCTTAAATGGGTCACGTTCATTGTTTGTATGTTGGAAAAGGAAATCTAGTCTGACTGTCCTTTGAAATTGTTGGATTGCCTTATGTAGTGGTTTCATCCTAAAGGTTGGTGTGGGTATATATAGGAGTCCTTTGTTGAGTATACTTTGTTCATCAGCTGTTAAAGTTATATCACTGAGGTTAAGTATGTGTGAAGTTTTTTCTTTTGTGGAGGGGGTGGGTTTGCGGGACTTGGGGTGTCGTCTTCTTGTAGGTCTCCGTTTTCTTGGTGTATGGTTGGCGGAGCCATCAAATGGTTCGGGGTTACCATAAAACATATAATTTAAGAGGGAGGGGCCAACTTGTGTTGGTCTCTCTTGGTATCCCTCTACGCCATTTTGTGTCATTGTATGATTTGGGTAGAGGGGTTCTAAAAAGAATGAGTGTGTTGGGGGTTCGGTGTGGTGTGCGGGTATGAAGCTGTTGTGTGGTAGTACAGGAAGTTTGATTTGCTTGGGGGGGCCCTGTAGGCAGTTGGTAGTGGAGTTTGGTGTAGGTTGAGGGACATCAGTGGTGGCGGTCCGAATCTGAGGGACATTAGTGGAGGGGGATTGTTCAATGTGCTGGGTGTCCTTGTTGTCATTGTGTTGTATGTGTTTGTTTGTTGGTTTTGTTGTGATTGTGGTAGGTAAAGGAAGGGGGTTGGATCCATTAGTAGGGGTGGGCGTCGTGTGGTGTGCTGGATGTTGTAGGGTCTTCTATTGGTGTTTGTTTGTTGTGTTTGTTTCCATTGGGTGTGGTGGTGAGGGGCTGAAGTTTTTTCCTCATTTGTGGCGAGAAGGGTAGGTGGCCTTGGGGTAGGATTCTTTGGTTTTGGATTTGGAGGGGGGGTGGGGGGGGGGTTGTGGGGGGGGTTTGTTGTGGCTGAAGGAGAAGGTTTGTGTATGTTGGGATCGGGAGAGTCTGTTTAGGTTTTGGTTGTGGGTTGTCAAGTGGACTGGGCAGTGGTTTGTTTCTTGAACATTCCTCTTGATAGATTCGGTTATTCCTGTGTGCAAGTTTTGTTTTGTGGATCTTTTTGTTTCTTCTTGTTTTGAGGTCGTCATGTAGTTTTTGCATGTCATTGTTTGTGTTTCGCCATGAAGTTACCCATTTGTTGTGTGTGGCAATGTCTGTGGTTTTGTTCTTGTCGAATGCTGTCTCTATTTCAGTGAGTTGTTTGGCTGTTGAGTCAACGAGTTTTTTAAGGTGGCGCACATTGGCAGCCGTTATTTCTATGCTGGCTCTTTTTAAGATATAGGCGTGTTCATTCCTAAGGCTGTCGTCGGCCCCAAGGGTGGCGCAGGTGGCCGATGCCTTGCTTCCCAGAGGGAAGATACCTTCTTCTAGGCATTCATCATTAAATGTGGCATGGTGTTGGGCCAGTTCATAGAATTTCCTGATCTGTGTGTATTTCTGCAGAACTACATCCCAATTTTTCTCTTTTATTGCTGTTGTGATTTTGCTTTGTTTTGTGTCTTGGGTATGTGGAGTCATTGAGGCCTGCGTTAGTGTTGGAATTGTTTTGGGTAGGGTCTGTTTTGTTTTAGGTGGAGCTGGGTCTGGTGGAGTTGGAATTATTTTGGGTGGAGTTGGGTCTGGGAGCGAGTTGTGGGTTGAGGTATGGTCTGGGGACAAGATCTCTGGAGGAGATACCGCGTTTGTTGGCGGAGGTTGTGGCAGCGAGACCTGCATCTCTTGGCCTGTGTTTGGTATGGTTGGCGGGTAGGTAGCTACGGGTCCGGCGGGTGGAGCCCGAGTTGTGTCCCGGTCTTGTGGTGTTGTGTTGGAGTTGACGGGCGAGGTTTGGGTTGGGGGTGTCGGGGCGCCTATGGGTGTGGGTTGTGGGAGTGAAATCGGTTGGTCTGTGTTGGCTAGTGGATGTTGGCCAGCATCTAGCACTCAGACATACACTTATGGTTTAACATGGTTTATCATAATTAAACCATTACTACTTAGTTACATTACATTAACTAAGTAGTAATGGTTTAATTATTAATAGTCGTTATTATAATTTTAAGGATACTTCATGTATTGTGAATATCTCAGTTTAGAAATAACACTTATGGTTTAACATGGTTTATCATAAACCATTCAATGGTAAATTAAATCTAATACACTCATACATAACCCCAATATGTAACTAGATTTACTAAGTAGTAATGGTTTGATTATTGAGAGTCGCTATTATGATTTTAATGATACTACATGCATTGTGAATATCTCAGATTAGAATCAACACTTATGGTTTAACATGGTTTATCATAAACCATTCAATGGTAAATTAAATCTAATACACTCATACATACCACCTATATGTAACTAGATTTACTAACTCATAATGGTTTAATTATTAATAGTCGTTATTATGATTTTAATGACACTACATGCATTGTGAATATCTCAGTTTAGAAATAACACTTATGGTTTAGCATGGTGTATCAAACCATTCAATATTTAATGCACTCAGACATACCTTCCATATGTAAATATTTAGATTTACTAACTAGTAATGGTTTAATTATTTATAATCCTTTTTATGATTTTAACGATACTACATGTATTGTGAATATCTCAGTTTAGAAACAACACTTATGGGTTAACATGGTTTATCTTAAACCATTCAATGGTAAATTAAATCTAATACACTCAGACATTCGAGACATATGTATATGCATTTTCTAAGTAGTAAGGGTTTAATTATTAATAGTCGTTATTATGATTTTAATGATACTTCATGTATTGCGAGTATCTCAGTTTAGAAATAACACTTATGGTTTAACATGGTTTATCATAAACCATTTAATGGTAAATTAAATCTAATACACTCATACATACCACCTATATGTCAATAGATTTACTAAGTAGTAATGGTTTAATTATTAATAGTCGTTATTATGATTTTAATGATAGTACATGTATTGTGAATATCTCAGTTTACAAACAACAGTTATGGTTTAACATGGTTTATCATAAGCCATTCAAAGGTAAATTAAATCTAATACACTCAGACATATCGGGCATATGTTAATACATTTATTAAGTAGTAATGGTTTAATTATTAATAGTCGTTATTATGATTTTAAACATTAGCTTTACATGTTAAACACAAATTTCAATATTTAACTAGTAAACTATGTAACTATGTATGAGTCAACTATCTAAGTAGAGATCTGAGACTTTAGCACGGGGACCTGCCCTTGCAAGAAATGCTCTGGCATTCGAGCGCACAAGGGAAAGGTTTAGTCTCGAATAAATGCTGTCCAGAGTGGTGGAAGTGGAGGAGTTAACCTGAACTGAAAGGCGGGAAGCAAGTTTCTTGAAGGTGTCAGAGGCAAGTTGGCCCCATGCCCCGAATGAATCGACAACAAGCGGTATGCAGCTCCAGCCTAGTTCTGCACAAATCCCAGAATTTGCTAGTATCTTTCGCTGTTCTGTGGCAAAAGCTGCAGTGCCTGCTGTGTGTCCCGCTTCGGAAACTATGTCAGGTTTTAGCGGAGACGACACAGATAGGTCGAACGCAGCAGGTTTGTCATTGAAGCCCCAGTTGTTAACTAGAATGTCTGCTGGTCTAGATTGTTTCTGGTCATGACCAAGACCACTGCCAGCTTCCAGCTTAGGGTTGTATAAGGCTTTCTTGAAGAGGTGATACAAGGTATCGCGAAGGTTGTTATGACGCGCAATGACATCACTACCTCTCTTGCATGTTAGAGCGTGGTGAGCCTCAAGGGCTTTGGTAGGGCAAAGGGCACACACAGAGCCGGGCTCACATAACTGAATACCAAGCCACCATTGACATTCGGATGGTGTTAAATGCAAGCCTAAGGCCGGTGATGGGGCGACACGCAACCAAGAGCTAGCATGTGGGGATGAGACAGAAAGAAGTCGGGCTCGGTCAGCCAGGGAGCTGCTTTGCAAGAGGGATTGAAACTGTTTGTCTTCAAGATTCTGTGACAAAACATGTCGATTGGTGTGGATGGAGTCAAAGGTTAATGAAAGAGCTTCATTGGGAGAAACAAGGGCATTATAAATTTTGATTTTAATGATACTTCATGTATTGTGAATATCTCAGTTTAGAAATAACACTTATGGTTTAGCATGGTGTATCATAAACCATTCAATATTTAATGCACTCAGACATACCTTCCATATGTAAATAGATTTACTAACTAGTAATGGCTTAATTATTTATAATCCTTTTTATGATTCTAACGATACTTCATGTATTGTGAATATCTCAGTTTAGAAATGACACATGGCTTAACATGGTTTATCATAAACCATTGAATGGTAAATTAAATCTAATACACTCAGACATACCAGGCATATGTAAATGGATTTACTAAGTAGTAATGGTTTAATTATTAATAGTCGTTATTATGATTTTAATGATACCTCATGTAGTGTGAATATCTCAGTTTTGAAATAACACTTATGGTTTAACATGGTTTATCATAAACCATTCAATGGTAAATTAAGTTTAATGCACTCAGACAAACCTTCCATATGTAATTAGATTCACTAATTAGTAATGGTTTATTCATTTATAATCTTTATTATGATTTTAATGATACTTCATGTATTGTGAATATCTCAGTTTAGAAATAACACTTATGGTTTAACATGGTTTATCATAAACCATTCTAAAATTAAATTAAATCTAATACACTCAGACATACCAGGCATATGTAAATGGATTTACTAAGTAGTAATGGTTTAATTATTAATAGTCGTTATTATGATTTTAATGATAGTACATGTATTGAGAAATAACACTTATGGTTTAACATGGTTTATCATAAACCATTCAATAGTAAACTATATCTAATACACTCAGACATACCAGGCATATGTAAATGGATTTAATAAGTAGTAATGGTTTAATTATTAATAGTCGTTATTATGATTTTAATGATACTTCATGTATTGTGAATATCTCAGTTTAGAAATAACACTTATGGTTTAACATGGTTTATCATAAACCATTCAATAGTAAATTAAATCTAATACACTCAGACATACCAGGTATATGTAAATGGATTTACTAAGTAGTAATGGTTTAATTATTAATAGTCGTTATTATGATTTTAATGATACTTCATGTATTGTGAATATCTCAGTTTAGAAAGAACACTTATGGTTTAACATGGTTTATCATAAACCATTCAATGGTAAATAAAATCTAATACACTCAGACATACCACCTATATGTCAAAAGATTTACTAAGTAGTAATGGTTTAATTATTAATAGTCGTTATTAAGATTTTAATGATAGTACATGTATTGTGAATATCTCAGTTTAGAAATAACACTTATGGTTTAACATGGTTTATCATAAACCATTCAATAGTAAATTAAATCTAATACACTCAGACATACCAGGCATATGTAAATGGATTTACTAAGTAGTAATGGTTTAATTATTAATTGTCGTTATTATGATTTTAATGATACTTCATGTACTGTGAATATCTCAGTTTAGAAAGAACACTTATGGTTTAACATGGTTTATCATAAACCATTCAATGGTAAATTAAATCTAATACACTCAGACATACCAGGCATATGTAAATGGATTTACTAAGTAGTAATGGTTTAATTATTAATAGTCGTTATTATGATTTTAATGATAGTACATGTATTGTGAATATCTCAGTTTAGAAATAACACTTATGGTTTAACATGATTTATCATAAACAATTCAATAGTAAATTAAATCTAATACACTCAGACATACCAGGCATATGTAAATGGATTTACTAAGTAGTAATGGTTTAATTATTAATAGTCGTTATTATGATTTTAATGATACTTCATGTATTGTGAATATCTCAGTTTAGAAAGAACACTTATGGTTTAACATGGTTCATCATAAACAATTCAATAGTAAATTAAATCTAATACACTCAGACATACCAGGCATATGTAAATGGATTTACTAAGTAGTAATGGTTTAATTATTGATAGTGGTTATTATGATTTTAATGATATCTCATGTATTGTGAATATCTCAGTTTAGAAATAACACTTATGGTTTAACATGGTTTATCATAAACCATTCAATGGTAAATTAAATCTAATACACTCAGATATACCACCTATATGTCATTAGATTTACTAAGTAGTAAAAGTTTAATTATTAATAGTCGTTATTATGATTTTAATGATAGTACATGTATTGTGAATATCTTAGTTTAGAAATAACACTTATGGTTTAACATGGTTTATCATAAACCATTCAAAAGTAAATTAAATCTAATACACTCAGACATACCAGGCATATGTAAATGGATTTACTAAGTAGTAATGGTTTAATTATTAATAGTCGTTATTATGATTTTAATGATACCTCATGTATTGTGAATATCTCAGTTTAGAAATAACACTTATGGTTTAACATGGTTTATCATAAACCATTCAATGGTAAATTAAGTTTAATGCACTCAGACAAACCTTCCATATGTAATTAGATTCACTAATTAGTAATGGTTTATTCATTTATAATCTTTATTATGATTTTAATGATACTTCATGTATTGTGAATATCTCAGTTTAGAAATAACACTTATGGTTTAACATGGTTTATCATAAACCATTCTAAAATTAAATTAAATCTAATACACTCAGACATACCAGGCATATGTAAATGGATTTACTAAGTAGTAATGGTTAAATTATTAATTGTCGTTATTATGATTTTAATGATACTTCATGTATTGTGAATATCTCAGTTTAGAAATAACACTTATGGTTTAACATGGTTTATCATAAACCATTCAATAGTAAATTAAACCTAATACACTCAGACATACCAGGCATATGTAAATGGATTTACTAATTAGTAATGGTTTAATTATTGATAGTCGTTATTATGATTTTAATGATACCTCAGTTTAGAAATAACACATATGGTTTAACATGGTTTATCATAAACCATTCAATGGTAAATTAAATCTAATACACTCAGATACACCACCTATATGTCATTAGATTTACTAAGTAGTAAGGATTTAATTATTAATAGTCGTTATTATGATTTTAATGATAGTACATGTACTGTGAATATCTCAGTTTAGAAATAACACTTATGGTTTAGCATGGTTTATCATAAACCATTCAATAGTAAATTAAATCAAATACACTCAGACAAACCAGGCATATGTAAATGGATTTACTAAATAGTAATGGTTTAATTATTAATAGTCGTTATTATGATTTTAATGATACTTCATGTATTGTGAATATCTCGGTTTAGAAATAACACTTATGGTTTAACATGGTTTATCATAAACCATTCAATGGTAAATTAAATCTAATACACTCAGACATACCACCTATATGTCAATAGATTTACTAAGTAGTAATGGTTTAATTATTAATAGTCGTTATTATGATTTTAATGATAGTACATGTATTGTGAATATCTCAGTTTAGAAATAACACTTATGGTTTAACATGGTTTATCATAATTTACGTGGGAGGGGCCAACTTGCATTGGTCCTTCATGATTTCCCTCTACGTCCATGTTTGTCTTGTATTGTTTGGGGTATAGGGGTACTAAAAAGGGTGAGGGAGGTGAGATGAGTGAGGTGTTGGTTGGTCTGGGGATACCCTTTTGTAGTTGGGGGAGTATGCATTTGGTGTAGGTAGTAAGGGTGGCCGTCTCTTGAAGTTGAGGGACATGAGTGGGGGAAGTGTATTGAACACAATCGACATTAGTCGTATTGGTTGTGTTCTCTCAGGTTGTGTTTGTTTCTGGGGGTATTTGTGTGCTTGTGGAGCGTGATCGTACTGGTTTCTTTTGTTCTGCTTGTGCTTGTTGGTGGCAGGGTTTTTGGGCTTGTTGGTGGCAGGGTTTTTGGGTGTGTGCTGCTGTGCTTGATGTGGGTGGCACCTTTTTT
Organism: Spongilla lacustris; assembly: GCA_949361645.1. Lineage (NCBI taxonomy): Eukaryota > Metazoa > Porifera > Demospongiae > Spongillida > Spongillidae > Spongilla > Spongilla lacustris. The sequence continues at coordinate 4,641,035 of OX442424.1, forward strand.
CTGTGGGCCCGGGATGGGGTGGTCCCATGGGTGGGTTCTGTGGCCGCTTGTTTGGAGCAGGTTCTGACTTTTTTGGCGGTTGCGGTGCGGGCAGGAGGTGAGAGTTGGTGGATTGGTTTCTGGTTTGGCTTGATGGTTTGGCGCAAGCTGACACGTGTTGGTCCGTTCTTGGTGTTGTTTGGTGGTTTGTGTAGACCTTGCCTAGCTTGTGCGCTTTTAATGTTTTGGTCATCTTGTTATTTCTCTGTATTTTGAGGTCGTCGTGCAGTGTTTTTAGGTTTTGTTGTTTGAGTGGTTTTCCATAAGCTTGAAATTTCTGTGTCTGTTTGTGAGTCTAGTTGTTTTTCTATATCTGTTAGTGCTGTGTCTAGTTGAGTTGTCAGTCTGTTGAGGTGTTGCACGTTTGCTGCTGTTAGTTCCATACTTGCCTTAGTAAGTATTTGTGTGTACTTACTCTTGAGTTCTTCACCCAGCAAAAAGTTCTTGGCCAAGTCTTGCCCAAGGTTCCCAGGATCTTGCATTCTTGGGCAAGAAATATGCAAGATCCTGGCAAGATCTTATAAATGCCAAGAAATTAAGTCGCGTCTTGGGTATAACCCAAGACGCGACTTAATTTCTTGGCATCTTTAAGATCTTGCCAGGATCTCTTGCCCAAGAAGATTGCAAGATCCTGGGTACAGCAAGACATCGCCAAGAATTTTTTGCTGTGATATAGATACACATGTTTGATGGTGGTATGTCAAGAACTAATCTTTCTTATTGATAAGATCTCTTTTTAGCTAAAAACTAGCTTTATTTTGCTGCGTATGGATCAACGAAAATGGATTGAAGATATTAATTAACAATTTGCAAGAACTAATCACAGCATAAAATCATAAAAATTAAATTATATTACACAAACAGAAATATTAATCAAGTACACATATCCAACAGTGCCAGTCAATGCATTCAATTTCAATGGTGCTCATAGTTGTTGGGTATAAATACAATTATATCTGTTTGGGACTTTGCAATGGATATATGGATACATTTTCTCTTTATACAATTAACTGACACTGCCAAAACTGTGTTTGAAACTGACAATTTCTTAACTTTAACAAAATAGTGACTGAGTTGCAAAGCATTTCTTGAATATATAGGTTTACTGAAAGTTATATCACTTAAAATACTTTCAGTCATCCTTTCGAATGTGTCTATGATTGCTACTGGTCCTTCCATAGTGATGCAAAAGCATCTGATGGATCCCAACAGCAAGTCTGACCCATAAAGAAATTCACAAACTGAACTGTCACGAAGTGTATTTTTCCTTATATGGTAAGATGTTTTGTCATCTGCAGTGTAATATGGAAATGTTGTCACATCATTACTGGCCAAATGAAATCCAGCTTCTTGTAGTGCATCATACTCATAATCTAAAAGATTGCCACAATGAATTTTGCCATGTGCACCATTCAAGATATTATCTTCTTTCAAAAAATCAATTGCTAGACTGTCTGAAGGAGACAATTCATTTCTGTATGCAGATACAGAAAATGTCATGCTAATTGCTCTTGCTAGGCTCGGCAAAAAGTTTCTTGTGCCATGACGATGTTTCTTAATATATCCATTCATATTTTCAAACCCAAAAGTGGAATATGCCCAAAGAGGACCCAATAGTCGCACAAAATGGCATAAATGTATGCTAGTATGCACATTTGCTGAAAGTATTGTGTCAGGATACAAGTCAGGTACTTGATTATAAAATGCCAATAGAAATTCCTCTGCTATTGTTAAATCCTGACACGAAATGTTGCAACTTAGAAGAATATGCATAGCAGAAATCAATAATGCGAAATGATTAACATAGTCAGATGGTAAGTAGGTAACAATAATTGGCAGAGAGTAGTAGAGCAACCAGGCCTTGAATTCAGATGACTTCCAATAGGACGGGGAGTGCTTCTAAATTCATGGGGTGGTTTTATTCTTAGCAGGCAGGCATCAATATCATCAACATTGTTTCCAAGATAAAATCGCCGATCAGAGTAATCAGAATTTATCCAGCACTCTAAAAATTGCTTTGTTATGCCCAGTAAAATAGCATGCATGTAGTCAATAGGTATATGATGAATGGAAACATATTTCATGAGCATAGAAAAACCTTTAACACCAAATACAGGCTTGAGAATTTCTTCTGCTTTTCGTGCCCACACAACTATATCACTTGGTTCTCTAGCAATGTGTGGTTCTTGAGGTAAATACAAGTGTCGATTGCATTTATGAATCCCTCTATCTTTGCAATACGGGCATCCATAGTATCCATTGAATTGAACCACGTTTAAAGCCATTGCTTTTGCTGGGAAGTCAAAAACAGCAGCCACTATTTTAGCTTTTAGGACTTTCTTCCCATGCTGCGTATTAAATTCTAAGCCATTATTAAATAATAGGTCAATTTTTGATAGTACCGGTGGAAGCAATACTTCCATTGATGGCTTGCACGGTCCTAGCCATAATGCACCTACTAGCATATTTTCTACATTCATTCTGACCTCTGGTGGCAGAGACGTTGTAAACATCAATACAGGCCACAATGTTTGACCTACATGTACATGCATAAGGTATACTTACAAGATAATAACCGAATGCAGTTTACAAACCTGATGATTTGAAGACTGGGACACCATCCGTGCATAAAATAAGTCCAGCATGTTCGGGACAAGACAGAAACTCCCCAGCAGCTCTTAAGGTTTGACAAACTGCTCCATCATCAATGTCCTGTATAATTCCTTCTGTACGTTTCCTTGAAAAATGTTTCAAGATAATGTTCCATTTATCTATACATAACAAGAATCAAGAATTTTTTAAAAAAAGGATACAACCTACTTGAAAACATGGTGCACAAATGTTGATGAAATGGAAGTAAACTAAGGTAGCAAACATTCGATCTTTTCCTTCTGCAATTGGAATCAGTGCACTTCTTAGTGTCTAACAGTTCCTTCATGCATTCAGAGCAATACATATGCATTTCAACATCATCAAATGGATTTAACCTCTTCCTTAGCTGAAAGGTGGACCTAGCACACTGGTCAGTCTCAGGGCAATGAATTGCAATGAGATCTAAGAGTTGCTTGGTTGCGGCTTCACTGAGATTATTTCTGACTGCAAAGTAATTACATGCCAGCCAGCTAGCCTTCATGCTTATTGGGGCAGCAGCAAAAAGTGGCAGCAAAGATAACTTTTTTATGGCAGTGGACAATGGTTGCGGTATCCCTTCACTATTACTCTCTGCTTCAGCTTCAGTTACCACATCATCACTGTCATCCCCTTCACCCCCATTACCATCATCATCACCATCATCATCATCGTTACCACCCCCACCACAATCATTACCACCATCATCATCATCACCACCACCACTACCAACATCATCATCACCACCATCACCCCCACCACCACCATTATCATCACCACCACCACTACCATAATCATCACATGCACCATCACCATCAACTATACTTGCATTGGTGATGCCAGCATTGCCCCCATCAAACTCACAATTTCTAGCACAATCATCTCTCTCACCACAATCATATTTTCCATCTTCAATCTCACTATCAGTATGGTTTCCTTCAATCTCAACTATCTCATGATCACAAGCTCCTGCATTATTATCATCCATTGTGTCATTATCAACCTCACCACTAGCATAATTATTAGCCACTTCATAACTCCTAACAGCAACACTTCTGCCTCCTTGTTCTTGAACACCAGTTGAGCCTACTGAATTATATACCAAATTGTACGTACATGAGTCAATGAGCACTGAAATTACCTTGAACTTGCTGACCAAATTCATTTTCGTTATGCACTGTAAATGAACATTTCGCACATATATGTAATTGCTAATAATCTATTGCTCGATAAGGACATACAACAGCCCAGTTTTTATAGCATTATGCATTACCTTTCTTTGCCTTCCACCGACGGAGGGTTCTTTCCGGAATCGATGTACTAGGGTCAGAAGCGTATCGTTTCCTCTTTCGTTGCGTGGTCCCTATAGTTGTAAATGAAATCACACAAATGAAAGCTATTTACATGCATATATACCTGAAGCTGATTGTACGTGTGAGGAGTCTAAGCCTTGCCTTAAAGCAGTACGTGATGGTACAGGGATAGTAGGATCCCTAGCATACTCCCTATACCGTGTTCGTTTGCGGCCTTGCGATGTCTGATCGATATCAGTCATTTGCGATATATGCAGCTACCAAAATTATGGTACATAATTATGATTTTCTTATTTCTAATATTTCCACGTGCTTTTTTTTCCTTGCTCAAAAATGTCATCCAACTCTCGATCCAAACGATCCGCAAAGCCTCCGCTGCGCATCACCAAAGACAATGCGGCAAAGGAGTCCTGCAGGGCCTCTTGAGCCACGTAAGTGAGCCACAGCCGTATTTATAGTCAAGTAGCAATATTTAGTGTAATGTACGTATAAAATATGCAAACTTAGTTGTCAAACCACAGAGAGAGCTGAGGTTCACTTTAAAAGGAGTATCTGTACATTTACATGCCCGCGTACAAATGAATGGCATATACAATAAAGTATAATATATTCATATGTGTGGTGTAGTGGTACATGTATATGTATATGCGATCGTAGCCATAACCACGTCAAGCGCAGCAGTAAAATACACATGTATACTAAATGCGCTGTTCTTTTCATTAAATTAAATTATCGCAATTTATTGCTAATCAGCGTGTGCTAACACTCGCTCATGTGCAAGATACCCATTGATTAAGCCATCCACGCGCAGTGCGTCATTACACCATTGATCATGCATTCCACATGTGCTGTTCGATGTATGGACCATTATATTGATATTATAAATACCTGAATTTAGAATGGTGTAACATTCTATGTGTGGAAGACAACAAAGTCTACAAATGTTTGACCACAACTTTATCAACGGACGATAAGGAGCATGTCTCCAAAGAAGACTTACTGCCCGGCAACGAACTTGTTTGGTCCTACAAAGGCAAAAAATACACAGTTATTCTCAAAGACATGAATGGTCAGTGGTACTGTTGCTTATATATATATGGAGTTATTTTTACCTGCATGTTGCAGATAATGCATCATCTTCAAATGAACACTACAGTGACAATAGTGCTGAAGAGGACATTGTGCTACCACCATTGCCTAGAGCATTGGATACAACGCAGGTCTCAAAGGCTGTGAAGAAAGATGAAATGGTAGGGTGATTTTTTGTGTGTACTAGTATGACATATGTAATAAATCATCATCAGTTAATATAGATTTATGTACCTACATACCTCTATTAGTGATTTTTATGCTAGGTCTAAAGAAATACCTGCACAATTCACACCTCAGCTCAATCCTCCTGTATTGTAGTAATGCACTTTTTAGTAATATCTGTGCATCACAACCATGTATAAGAATCACTGCAACTTAAAGTCATGAGAGGTGGTTGGTGGATACATACATCTAGCCAAAATTGCTATGATATTCTGCCTTTTTAGGATAAAGTGCATATAGATGGTTATACTTACCTCATTTATTCGACATATAGTTGGGTGGCTACTTCAGGATGGGATAACTTTGTAATAGATATTGTACTCTATTTAGTCATATGTTCTGTACAGCCCAATCCAAGAAGACAGCTCAATCTTGATGTGGATCATGTTGATCAAAGCTCTGCATTGGTAATGATTTCAAGTGCCTTCATTTTGAACACTCCATATACTCATACATGTAGCATGGTGCTCTGGTAAAGGTTACAGATGAACTCCACGACATTACACACATGATGGAAACATTAACAGTAAGTGACAAAATCCTGAGTTGTGAATTATTTGATTTGTGTATTAATAATAGGAAAGTGTTGGCAATTTGACTAAGCACATGGGGGTTCTCACTGATGCAGTGATGTTGTTGGTAGAACATTTACCAGTGCAATCAAGTTCTTTTACACAAGATGGTAACTTTTAAAATATCTTTTCTTCCTTTTATAACATGTTGTCTGCATCACTATTTACAGCAGAGCAAGGAAATGATAATGCAGCTATAGGTATTTATGTTACAATCATACCCACTCAATCCCATCCCTTATAAAATAGCAAAACCATCAGTGAGCCTGGTTGCAACAGGTGCTCAAGCAAGTGGCAGTGATATCATTCAGCCAACACCTCATCAGTTCATTTTGGTAACAATTTCTATCAATGCATACAATGTGATGATTATGTATTTTCATTTTAGGAAAGTGGCGTTAACCTACTTACCTTGAAGGCTGTGGACGTTTTCAAATATGCGCTCCTATTGATGGATGCCTTGTTTAATGACAAAGAAATGTCCACCTGTTGCTTTCAGCAATCAGAGAGGGGGGTAGCAAGTGCAAAAACCCCACTATCCCCAAGGCGTGTAAAGCTTCTTGAAGGTAAAATAAAATAGATATGCATTCATAATTATGTTCACACAATGCACAGATTGCATTGTGGAGAAATTTGGTCAGCAGACATACACAGAGTACTGCACACAAATCCAGGACAAGTGTAACCAAAAATGTCGAGACAAGGCAAAGAAGCTAACCAAGAAGTGAAGTTGTCATCCCCCAGTTGAACTACATGTATCGGTACAATGTAAGATCACTATGCACTCATGTTGAGTTGCTGACAAACCTCCTTCAATTTGATCATGATTCCTGTTTACATAACCTTTCAGTGTTAAATGATCCAAAGTGTGTATAATACTGGTGCATTTTAACTAAACAACTCATGCCAGACATGCACAGACAACAATTTAATATTTGTTTGATCAGAATAAGAATCTTGACCAGGAAGGCAGGAATCTTGACCAGGAAGGCAGGAATCTTGACCAGGAAGGCAGGAATCTTGACCAGGAAGGCAGGAATCTTGACCAGGAAGGCAGGAATCTTGGCCAGGAAGGCCAGAATCTTGACCAGAAAGGCGGGAATCTTGGGCAAGAGGCAAGAATTTGGCGGCCATAATCTTGGATCTTGGCCAAGATCTTTGGCAAGATACCCAAGAATCTTTGGTACACTTGGGCAAGATCCTTGGCAAGATTAAATCCAAGATCTTGTCTTGCCACAAGATCTTATCCAAGATCTTGCCCAAGAACTTTTTGCTGGGTCATCAGCCCCTAGGGTGGCACAGGTAGCGTTTGCTTTGACCCCTAGTGGGAAAATCCCTTCGTCGAGGCATTGTTGATTGAATGCAAGGTGGTGCTGTGCAAGTTCATAGTATTTTCTTATTTTTTTGTATTTGTCCATTGTCGCTTTGTATTGTTTGTCTGTGAGTGGTAGGTCTGGGGGTGGGGTCGTGGTGGTAGTGTCTGGAGTAAGGGTTGCGGCGTGGTCCGCAGATCTGGTGGGGTTTACAGGCGAGGCTCCAGGTGTGTTTTGATCTTGGGGTTGGCTTGTAGTTGCTGGAGAGGGAAGCATGGGTCTGGTTTGTTGCAATTCAGTAGTTGAGGTGTGTTTTGGGGGTTGGGTTGTGGTGGTGGGGTCTGGGGGTTGGGTTGTGGTATGATCCTTGAGTTGAGTTATGATTGGAGGTGTGGTTTCAAGTGTGCTTTGCTCCTGGGGTTGGTTTGGCACTGCTGGAGAGGGGAGTGTGGGCATCAGTGGGTTGGTTTCATTTGTTAGATCAGCAGTTGCAGTGTGGTCAGGGGAAGAGGTGGAGGTGTGGTCTGGGGAACAGGTAGGCTTGACACTTGCCGTGTCTGGGGAGGTGGCGGAATAGTGGCCTGGGGACACGGTATGTTCGGCTTCGTTTGTCTGATCAACCATTGCAGTGTGGTCTGGGGGGGAGGTGGAGCTGTGGCCTGGGGACAGGGTGGGCGTGGCTTTGTTTGTCGGATCGACAGTTGCCGTGTTTGGGGAGGAGGCCGGATTGTGATCAGTATGAGTGGTTTCGTTTGTCGGATCGACATTTGCAGTGTGGTCTGGGGAAGAGGTGGAATTTTGGCCTGGGGACAGGGTAGACGTTGTCTGATCGACGATTGCAGTGTGGTCTGGGGAAGGCGTTGAATTGTGGCCTGGGGACACGGTATAGGTGGACTGCAGCGGGTCTATGTCCTTAGGTTGGGCTCGAGTTGGTTTGGAGGAAGAGATTGGCGATGGTGTAGAAATGGATGGTAAATAGATGGTGTACTATGTAGTAATGGTTTAATTATTAATAGTTGTTTTTATGATTTTAATGAAAGTACATGTATTGTGAATATCTCAGTTTAGAAATAACACTTATGGTTTAACATGGTTTATCATAAACCATTCAATAGTAAATTAAATCTAATACACTCAGACATACCAGGAATATGTAAATGGATATACTAAGTAGTAATGGTTTAATTATTAATAGTCGTTATTATGATTTTAATGATAGTACATGTATTGTGAATATCTCAGTTTAGAAATAACACTTATGGTTTAACATGATAAACCATTCAATAGTAAATTAAATCTAATACACTCAGACATACCAGGCATATGTAAATGGATTTATTAAGTAGTAATGGTTTAATTATTAATAGACGTTTTTATGATTTTAATGATAGTACATGTATTGTGAATATCTCAGTTTAGAAATAAAACTTATGATTTAAAAAGGTTTATCATAAACCATTCAATGGTAAATTAAATTTAATACATTCAGATATACCACCTATATGTCAATAGATTTACTAAGTAGTAATGGTTTAATTATTAACAGTCGTTATTATGATGTTAATGATACTTCATGTATTGTGAATATCTCAGTTTAGAAATGACACATGGCTTAACATGGTTTACCATAAACCATTGAATGGTAAATTAAATCTAATACACTCAGACATACCAACTATATATCAATAGATTTAATAAGTAGAAATGGTTTCATTATTAATAGTCGTTATTATGATTTTAATGATACTTCATGTATTGTGAATATCTCAGTTTAGAAATAACACTTATGGTTTAACATGGTTTATCATTAACCATTCAAAAGTAAATTAAATCTAATATACTCAGACATACCAGGCATATGTAAATGGATTTACTAAGTAGTAATGGTTTAAATATTAATAGTCGTTATTATGATTTTAATGATACCTCAGTTTAGAAATAACACTTATGGTTTAACATGGTTTATCATAAACCATTCAAAAGTAAATTAAATCTAATACACTCAGACATACCAGGCATATGTAAATGGATTTACTAAGTAGTAATGGTTTAATTATTAATAGTCGTTATTATGATTTTAATGATAGTACATGCATTGTGAATATCTCAGTTTAGAAATAACACTTATGATTTAACATGGTTTATCATAAACCATTCAATAGTAAATTAAATCAAATACACTCAGACATACCAACTATATGTCAATAGATTAACTAAGTAGTAATGGTTTAATTATTAATAGTCGTTATAATGATTTTAATGATAGTACATGTATTGTGAATATCTCAGTTTACAAACAACACTTATGGTTTAACATGGTTTATCATAAACCATTCAATAGTAAATTAAATCTAATACACTCAGACATACCACCAATATGTCAATAGATTTACTAAGTAGTAGTGGTTTATTCATTTATAATCTTTATTATGATTTTAATGATACTTAATGTATTGTGAATAGGGCAGTTTTGAAATAACACTTATGGTTTAACATGGTTTATCATAAACCATTCAAAAGTAAATTAAATCTAATACACTCAGACATACCACGCATATGGAAATGTATTTACTAAGTAGTAATGGTTTAATTATTAATAGTCGTTATTATGATTTTAATGACACTTCATGTATTGTGAATATCTCAGTTTAGAAATAACACTTATGGTTTAACATGGTTTATCATCAACCATTCAGTAGTAAATTAAATCTAATACACTCAGACATACCACCTATATGTCAATAGATTTACTAAGTAGTAATGGTTTAATTATTAATAGTCGTTATTATGATTTTAATGATACTTCATGATTTGTGAATATCTCAGTTTAGAAATAACACTTATGGTTTAACATGGTTTATCATAAACCATTCAAAAGTAAATTAAATCTAATACACTCAGACAAACCAGGCATATGTCAATGGATTTACTAAGTAGTAATGGTTTAATTATTAATTGTCGTTATTATGATTTTAATGTTAGTACATGTATTGTGAATATCTCAGTTTAGAATTAACACTTATGGTTTAACATGGTTTATCATAAAGCATTCAGTGGTAAATTAAATCTAATACACTCAGACATACCACCTATATGTCATTAGATTTACTAAGTAGTAATGGTTTAGTTATTAATAGTCGTTTATATGATTTTAATGAAAGTACATGTATTGTGAATATCTCAGTTTAGAAATAACACTTATGGTTTAACATGGTTTATCATAAACCATTCAATAGTAAATTAAATCTAATACACTCAGACATACCAAGCATATGTAAATGGATATACTAAGTAGTAATGGTTTAATTATTAATAGTCGTTATTATGATTTTAATGATAGTACATGTATTGTGAAATAACACTTATGGTTTAACATGGTTTATCATAAACCATTCAATAGTAAACTAAATCTAATACACTCAGACATACCAGGCATATGTATATGGCTTTACTAAGTAGTAATGGTTTAATTATTAATTATCGTTATTATGATTTTAATGATAGTTCATGTATTGTGAATATCTCAGTTTAGTAATAACACTTATGGTTTAACATGGTTTATCATAAACCATTCAAAAGTAAATTAAATCAAATACAATCAGACATACCAGGCATATGTAAATGGATTTACTAACTAGAAATGGTTTATTCATTTATAATCTTTATTATGATTTTAATGATACCACATGTATTGTGAATATCTCAGTTTAGAAATAACACTTATGGTTTAACATGGTTTATCATAAACCATTCAGTAGTAAATTAAATCTAATACACTCAGATATACCAATTATATGTCATTAGATTTACTAGTTAGTAATGGTTTAATTATTAATAGTTGTTATTATGATTTTAATGATAGTACATGTATTGTGAATATCTCAGTTTAGAAATAACACTTATGGTTTAACATGGTTTATCATAAACCATTCAAAAGTAAATTAAATCTAATACACTCAGATATACCACGCATATGGAAATGGATTTACTAAGTAGTAATGGTTTAATTATTAATAGTCGTTATTATGATTTCAATGACACTTCATGTATTGTGAATATCTCAGTTTAGAAATAACACTTATGGTTTAACATGGTTTATCATAAACCATTCAAAACTAAATTAAATCTAATACACTCAGACACACCAGGCATTTGTAAATGGATTTACTAAGTAGTAATGGTTTAATTATTAATTGTGGTTATTATGACTTTAATGATACTTCATGTATTGTGAATATCTCAGTTTAGAAATAACACTTATGATTTAAAATGGTTTATCATAAACCATTCAAAACTAAATTAAATCAAATACACTAAGACATACCAGGCATATGTAAATGGCTTTAATAAGTAGTAATGGTTTAATTATTAATAGTCGTTATTATGATTTTAATGATACTTCATGTATTGTAAATATCTCAGTTTAGAAATAACACTTATGGTTTAACATGGTTTATCATAAACCATTCAATAGTAAATTAAATCTAATACACTCAGACATACCACCTATATGTCAATAGATTTACTAAGTAGTAATGGTTTAATTATTAATAGTCGTTATTATGATTTTAATGATAGTACAATTATTGTGAATATCTCTGTTTAGAAGTAACACTTATGGTTTAACATGGTTTATCATAAACCATTCAAAACTAAATTAAATCTAATACACTCAGACATAGCAGGCATATGTAAATGGCTTTACTAAGTAGTAATGGTTTAATTATTAATTGTCGTTATTATGATTTTAATGATACTACATGTATTGTGAATATCTCAGTTTAGAAAGAACACTTATGGTTTAACATGGTTTATCATAAACCATTCAATGGTAAATTAAATCTAATACGCTCAGACATACCAGGCATATGTAAATGGATTTACTAAGTAGTAATGGTTTAATTATTAATAGTCGTTATTATGATTTTAATGATACTTCATGTATTGTGAATATCTCAGTTTAGAAATAACACTTATGGTTTAACATGGTTTATCATAAACCATTCAATGGTAAATTAAATCTAATACACTCAGACATACCACGCATATGTAAATGGCTTTAATAAGTAGTAATGGTTTAATTATTAATAGTAGTTATTATGATTTTAATGATAGTACATGTATTGTGAATATCTCAGTTTAGAAATAACACTTATGGTTTAACATGGTTTATCATAAACCATTCAATAGTAAATTAAATCAAATACACTCAGACAAACCAGGCATATGTAAATGGATTTACTAAGTAGTAATGGTTGAATTATTAATTATCGTTATTATGATTTTAATGATAGTTCATGTATTGTGAATATCTCAGTTTAGTAATAACACTTATGGTTTAACATGGTTTATCATAAACCATTCAAAAGTAAATTAAATCTAATACAATCAGACATACCAGGCATATGTAAATGGATTTACTAACTAGAAATGGTTTATTCATTTATAATCTTTATTATGATTTTAATGATACCACATGTATTGTGAATATCTCAGTTTAGAAATAACACTTATGGTTTAACATGGTTTATCATAAACCATTCAGTAGTAAATTAAATCTAATACACTCAGACATACCACCTATATGTCAATAGATTTACTAAGTAGTAATGGTTTAATTATTAATTGTCGTTATTATGATTTTAATGAGAATTCATGTATTGTGACATGTATTGTGAATATCTCAGTTTAGAAATAACACTTATGGTTTAACATGGTTTATCATAAACCATTCAAAACTAAATTAAATCTAATACACTCAGACACACCAGGCATATGTAAATGGATTTACTAAGTAGTAATGGTTTTATTATTAATTGTGGTTATTATGACTTTAATGATACTTCATGTATTGTGAATATCTCAGTTTAGAAATAACACTTATGGTTTAACATGGTTTATCATAAACCATTCAAAAGTAAATTAAATCTAATACACTCAGACATACCAGGCATATGTCAATGGATTTACTAAGTAGTAATGGTTTAATTATTAATAGTCGTTATTATGATTTTAATGATACTTCATGTATTGTGAATATCTCAGTTTAGAAGTAACACTTATGGTTAAACATGGTTTATCATAAACCATTCAATGGTAAATTAAATCTAATGCACTCAGACATACCACCTATATGTCAATAGATTTACTAATTAGTAATGGTTTAAATATTAATAGTCGTTATTATGATTTTAATGATAGTACATGTATTGTGAATATCTCAGTTTAGAAATAACACTTATGATTTAACATGGTTTATCATAAAATTTACGTGGGAGGGGCCAACTTGCATTGGTCCTTCATGATTTCCCTCTACGTCCATGTTTGTCTTGTATTGTTTGGGGCAGAGGGGTACTAAAAAGGGTGAGGGAGGTGAGATGAGTGAGGTGTTGGTTGGTCTGGGGATACCCTTTTGTAGTTGGGGGAGTATGCATTTGGTGTAGGTAGTAAGGGTGGCCGTCTCTTGAAGTTGAGGGACATGAGTGGGGGAGGTGTATTGAACACAATCGACATTAGTCGTATTGGTTGTGTTCTCTCAGGTTGTGTTTGTTTCTGGGGGTATTTGTGTGCTTGTGGAGCGTGATCGTACTGGTTTCTTTTGTTCTGGTTGGACTTGTTGGTGGCAGGGTTTTTGGGCTTGTTGGTGGCAGGGTTTTTGGGTGTGTGCTGTTGTGCTTGATGTGGGTGGGACCTTTTTTCTGTGGGCCGGGGATGGGGTGGTCCCATGGGTGGGTTCTGTGGTCTCTTGTTTGGAGCAGGTTCTGACTTTCTTGGCGGTTTTGGCGGTTGCGGTGCAGGCAGGAGGTGAGAGTTGGTGGATTGGTTTCTGGTTTGGCTTGATGGTTTGGCGCAAGCTGACACGTGTTGGTCCGTTCTTGGTGTTGTTTGGTGGTTTGTGTAGACCTTGCCTAGCTTGTGCGCTTTTAATGTTTTGGTCATCTTGTTAATTCTCTGTATTTTGAGGTCGTCGTGCAGTGTTTTTAGGTTTTGTTGTGTTGTTGTTTGAGTGGTTTTCCATAAGCTTGAAATTTCTGTGTCTGTTTGTGAGTCTAGTTGTTTTTCTATATCTGTTAGTGCTGTGTCTAGTTGAGTTGTCAGTCTGTTGAGGTGTTGCACGTTTGCTGCAGTAAGTTCCATACTTGCCTTAGTAAGTATTTGTGTGTACTTACTCTTGAGCTCTTCATCAGCCCCTAGGGTGGCACAGGTAGCGTTTGCTTTGACCCCTAGTGGGAAAATCCCTTCGTCGAGGCATTGTTGATTGAATGTAAGGTGGTGCTGTGCAAGTTCATAGTATTTTCTCATTTTTTTGTATTTGTCCATTGTCACTTTGTATTGTTTGTCTGTGAGTGGTAGGTCTGGGGGTGGGGTCGTGGTGTTAGTGTCTGGAGTAAGGGTTGCGCCGTGGTCCGCAGATCTGGTGGGGTTTACAGGCGAGGCTCCAGGTGTGTTTTGATCTTGGGGTTGGCTTGTAGTTGCTGGAGAGGGAAGCATGGGTCTGGTTTGTTGCAATTCAGTAGTTGAGGTGTGTTTTGGGGGTTGGGTTGTGGTGGTGGGGTCTGGGGGTTGGGTTGTGGTATGATCCTTGAGTTGAGTTATGATTGGAGGTGTGGTTTCAAGTGTGCTTTGCTCCTGGGGTTGGTTTGGCACTGCTGGAGAGGGGAGTGTGGGCATCAGTGGGTTGGTTTCATTTGTTAGATCGGCATTTGCAGTGTGGTCAGGGGAAGAGGTGGAGGTGTGGTCTGGGGAACCGGTAGACTCGACAATTGCCGTGTCTGGGGAGGTGGCAGAATAGTGGCCTGGGGACACGGTATGGTCGGCTTCGTTTGTCTGATCGACCATTGCTGTGTGGTCTGGGGGGGAGGTGGAGTTGTGGCCTGGGGACAGGGTGGGCGTGGCTTTGTTTGTCGGATCGACAGTTGCCTTGTTTGGGGAGGAGGCGGGATTGTGCTCAGTATGAGTGGTTTCGTTTGTCGGATCGACATTTGCAGTGTGGTCTGGGGAAGAGGTGGAATTTTGGCCTGGGGACAGGGTAGACGTTGTCTGATCGACGATTGCAGTGTGGTCTGGGGAAGGCGTTGAATTGTGGCCTGGGGACACGGTATAGGTGGACTGCAGCGGGTCTATGTCCTTAGGTTGGGCTCGAGTTGGTTTGGGGGAAGAGGTTGGCGATGGTGTAGAAAGTGGATTCTGGCGACGATGACGTACTTTGCGCTGAGGTTTGGGAGGTGTCATTACCAAAGGACAGATCGGGGTCGTCGGTTCATGCACTTTTTTCTGATTGTCCGAGCGCCCTCTATTTCGGGTGACGGGCATCCCTTGGTACCTGTAGGAACTACTTCAATGGGTTAGCTTTAACTTACTTATCCTGTATCGCTATCGCTCGTTCGCTAGCTTGCGCGTTTGAGTATCCTTTCAGTCAAAACTTTATCACAGATGCATTTCGGCTGGTTAGGCCTTCTTCAGTGCGAACAAAGTTGACAGAAAAGGATACTGTTGTGCAGTGCTTAAATACTAGGGTGGAAAGCATGGTGCAGCTGGTGCGGTGAGTGTTGGCAGCTGGTATATATATGTGTTTGCATGTATTGTTATTATAGGTATATATCGTTCAGCCCTTCAGGTGTTCTGGTTCTGAGTTTGTTGATCCACCACTGTTCTACTGCCATTCTCTGTGAGGGGTGTGTGTGCGTCAGAGGTATGATTTGTGCATTGAATGTACCGTGTGTATCGAAATGTTTGTAAAGCAGCATTCTGGGTTGTCTTGTAGAGCGAAAACTGCTTCTGTGTTGGGACATTCTTTCTCTCAGACTTCTGGTGGTTTGTCCCACGTACTGGAGTTTGCATGTTTTGCATTGTAGAATGTATATGATGTTCATACTGCTACATGTGAGCCTGCTTCTTATGTGTATTTTTTCGTTTGTTGTAGTGCTTCTAAATGCATTGGCCTCGATCAACATGGGGCACACAAGGCAGTCTCTTCTATTGCATTTTGTCGGGAGTAGTGGTATAGAATAACTTTTGTCTGACGGTTGTATGCCTGTTTTCTTTATATCTGTGTCAAGCGGTGATCTTGTTATAATCTTCTTTAAATTTGGAAAAATTTTATACGCCGTTATTGGTTTATTTAGGGAGAGTGGGAAGGTAGTTGCTTCTCGTTGTAGTATGTCGATGTGTTGTTGTAGGTGTGGTCTTGTATGTTGTCGTCTAGCGTCATATTCAATTATTAATGGGTATATTTTCTTTTTTTGCGTAATTTTAGGTTGGCTGGACAATGCTTGAATTACTTGGTTAATTTTCTTAAACGCATATCCTCTGTTGAGAAAGTGTTCAATAAGTTGTTGCTTCAGTTTTGCGAATTGCTTTGGGTCAGAGCATTGTTTTTGGTATCTTAAAAGTTCAGCTTTTATAATTGCGGTCATTGTATGGTGTGGGTGGTGACTGGTGTAATGTATATATTGAAAAGAATTTGTTGGTTTGAGGTGTGTTTTGTAAGACAGTTTTTGTTCGTTCGAAGTTAGTATCTTTGTATATTGTTAGATCGAGGTAGTCTATTGCTGTGTCAGATATGTTCCATTCAAATTTTATAGTGGGATGGTGGTTATTAAGGTTAGTCAAAAAGGTGTCTAAATCTGCTCTTGAGTGTGTCCATATCATGAATATATCGTCGATGTATCGTTTGTAAGTATGTGGTCGTTTGTCTTGTGTGCTCAGAAAGCTTTCTTCCAGACTAGACATGAATATGTTTGCTAGTGTGGGTGCCAATGGTGTTCCCATGGCTACTCCTGTAAGCTGATGGTACGGTTGTCCGTTAAAAGTAAATGTGTTGTTTTTAAGTACGAAGTTGAGTAATTGTCTTGTCACGTGTTTTGGGAGTCCAATGATTTCGTTGTATTGCAGAAGTGCATTTATGCCTTGCTCTTGCGGAATGGTAGTATATAGACTCTTTACGTCTATAGATACTAGGAGCACCTGTTCAGATGGTGGTATTGTTGTCTTGCTAAGTATATTAATGAGGGCTTGAGAATTTTTCAGGTGTGATGGTGCTAGGGGGACGATATTTTTGAAATAATGTTCAATGTATTTTGAAATATTTGTTGTTGCTCCGTTGATGCCTGCCACTACAGGTCTTACCGTAATTGGGTTTTTGTGTATTTTATATGGAAAGTATATATATTGGGTTTGAACTGGATTGGGTGGCTTCATAAACTCATATTCAAATTTATCTATATATCCTGTAGAGTATAATTCTTTTATGTAATTTGTTATATTTGCTGCAAGTAATGGTGTTGGATCCTGGTCCAGTTTTGAATATGTCGTTTCGTCTGAAAGGTGATTGTTATCGTCAGTAATGTATTTGTCTCTGTTTGTTATAGTAAGGGTAGATCCTTTATCAGCTTTTTAAATAATTATTTCTTCTTTTCTTTGTTTAAGTAATTTTATTGCTTTTCTTTCTTGAACTGTTAAATTATCTGTTATTTTGAAGTGTGGCTTGTTGCAATGGGTCATGATCTCAGTTTCTGTCATCTTAAGGTATTTTTCTAATGATGGATTGTTTGATGTGGTGGGGTTATAATTGGATTTCTTTTTGAATGGATTTGGTTGTTGAGTGTTGTCTTGAAATAAATAGTCAAGTCTTATTGTTCTTTTATATTGTTCAATTGGTTTCTGTAAGGGTCTCAAGTTGCCTGTTGGTGTTGGGATAAAAAGGAGTCCTTTTTCTAAAATTGCTATTTCCTCTTCTGTGAGCGGTACATTTGATAAGTTTTTATTGTTAGGTATCCTATTTTTGGGGTGACGTTTTCGTGTGAGTCTTGTTTTTGTTTGTATGTTCTTTTCGGCGGAGGGAAATCATGAAGGACCAATGCAAGTTGGCCCCTCCCACGTAAATTATGATAAACCATGTTAAACCATAAGTGTTATTTCTAAACTGAGATATTCACAATACATGTCACAATACATGAATTCTCATTAAGATCATAATAACGACAATTAATAATTAAACCATTACTAATTAGTAAATCTATTGACATATAGGTGGTATGTCTGAGTGTATTAGATTTAATTTACTTTTGAATGGTTTATGATAAACCATGTTAAACCATAAGTGTTATTTCTAAACTGAGATATTCACAATACATGTAGTATCATTAATAAAGATTATAAATGAATAAACAATTACGAGTTAGGAAATCTATTTACATATGGAAGGTATGTCTGAGTGTATTAGATTTAATTTACTATTGAATGGTTTATGATAAACCATGTTAAACCATAAGTGTTATTTCTAAACTGAGATATTCACAATACAAGAGGTATCATTAAAATCATAATAACGACAAATAATAATATAACCATTACTACTTAGAAAACCCATTTACATATGCCTGGTATGTCTGAGTGTATTAGATTTAATTTACTTTTGAATGGTTTATGATAAACCATGTTAAACCATAAGTGTTATTTCTAAACTGAGATATTCACAATACATGTAGTATCATTAATAAAGATTATAAATGAATAAACAATTACGAGTTAGGAAATCTATTTACATATGGAAGGTATGTCTGAGTGTATTAGATTTAATTTACTATTGAATGGTTTATGATAAACCATGTTAAACCATAAGTGTTATTTCTAAACTGAGATATTCACAATACAAGAGGTATCATTAAAATCATAATAACGACAAATAATAATATAACCATTACTACTTAGAAAACCCATTTACATATGCCTGGTATGTCTGAGTGTATTAGATTTAATTTACTTTTGAATGGTTTATGATAAACCATGTTAAACCATAAGTGTTATTTCTAAACTGAGATATTCACAATACATGTACTATCATTAAAATCATAATAACGACTATTAATAATTAAACCATTACTACTTAGCAAATCTAATGACATATAGGTGGTGTATCTGAGTGTATTAGATTTAATTTACCTAAACTGAGGTATCATTAATATCATAATAACGACTATTAATAAATAAATCATTACTACTTAGTAAATCTAATGACATATAGGTGGTGTATCTGAGTGTATTAGATTTAATTTACCATTGAATGGTATATGATAAAACATGTTAAACCATAAGTGCTATTTCTAAACTGAGGTATCATTAAAATCATAATAACGACTATTAATAATTAAACCAATACTACTTAGTAAATCCATTTACATATGCCTGGTATGTCTAAGTGTATTAGATTTAATTTACCATTGAATGGTTTATGATAAACCATGTTAAACCATAAGTGTTCTTTCTAAACTGAGATATTCACAATACATGAAGTATCATTAAAATCATAATAACGACTATTAATAATTAAACCATTACTACTTAGTAAATCCATTTACATATGCCTGGTATGTCTGAGTGTAATAGATTTAATTTACGTTTGAATGGTTTATGATAAAACATGTTAAACCATAAGTGTTATTTCTAAACTGAGATATTCACAATACATGTACTATCATTAAAATCATAATAACGACTATTTATAATTAAACCATTACTACTTAGTAAATCTATTGACATATAGGTGGTATGTCTGAGTGTATTAGATTTAATTTACTTTTGAATGGTTTATGATAAACCATGTTAAATCATAAGTGTTATTTCTAAACTGAGATATTCACAATACATGTACTATCATTAAAATCATAATAACGACTATTAATAATTAAACCATTACTAATTAGTAAATCTAATGACATAGTTGGTATGTCTGAGTGCATTAGATTTAAATTACCATTGAATGGTTTATGATAAACCATGTTAAACCATAAGTGTTATTTCTAAACTGAGATATTTACAATACATGTACTATCATTAAAATCATAATAACGACAAATAATAGTTTAACAATTACTACTTAATTAACCATTTACATATGCCTGGTATGTCTGAGTGTATTAGATTTAATTTACTTTTGAATGGTTTATGATAAACCATGTTAAACCATAAGTGTTATTTCTAAACTGAGATATTCACAATACATGTACTATCATTAAAATCATAATAACGACTATTAATAATTAAACCATTACTACTTAGCATATCTAATGAAATATAGGTGGTGTATCTGAGTGTATTAGATTTAATTTACCTAAACTGAGGTATCATTAATATCATAATAACGACTATTAATAAATAAATCATTACTACTTAGTAAATCTAATGACATATAGGTGGTGTATCTGAGTGTATTAGATTTAATTTACCATTGAATGGTATATGATAAAACATGTTAAACCATAAGTGCTATTTCTAAACTGAGGTATCATTAAAATCATAATAACGACTATTAATAATTAAACCAATACTACTTAGTAAAGCTATTTACATAGGCCTGGTATGTCTGAGTGTATTAGATTCAATTTACTATTGAATGGTTTATGATAAACCATGTTAAACCATAAGTGTTATTTCTAAACTGAGATATTCACAATACATGAAGTATCATTAAAATCATAATAACGACTATTAATAATTAAACCATTACTACTTATTAAATCCATTTACATATGCCTGGTATGTCTGAGTGTATTAGATATAGTTTACTATTGAATGGTTTATGATAAACCATGTTAAACCATAAGTGTTATTTCTAAACTGAGATATTCACAATACATGTACTTTCATTGAAATCATAAAAACGACTATTAATAATTAAACCATTACTACTTAGTAAATCTAATGACATATAGGTGGTATGTCTGAGTGTATTAGATTTAATTTACCACTGAATGCTTTATGATAAACCATGTTAAACCATAAGTGTTATTTCTAAACTGAGATATTCACAATACATGTACTATCATTAAAATCATAATAACGACTATTTATAATTAAACCATTACTACTTAATAAATCTATTGACATATAGGTGGTATGTCTGAGTGTATTAGATTTAATTTACTTTTGAATGGTTTATGATAAACCGTGTTTAACCATAAGTGTTACTTCTAAACTGAGATATTCACAATACATGAAGTATCATTAAAATCATAATAACGACTATTAATAATTAAACCATTACTACTTAGTAAAGCCATTTACATATGCCTAGTTTGTATGAGTGTATTTGATTTAATTTCCTATTGAATGGTTTATGATAAACCATGTTAAATCATAAGTGTTATTTCTAAACTGAGATATTTACAATACATGTACTATCATTAAAATCATAATAACGACTATTAAAAATTAAACCATTACTAATTAGTAAATCTATTGACATATAGTTGGTATGTCTGAGTTCATTAGATTTAAATTACCATTGAATGGTTTATGATAAACCATGTTAAACCATAAGTGTTATTTCTAAACTGACAATACATGTACTATCATTAAAAACATAATAACGACAAATAATAGTTTAACAATTACTACTTAGTTAACCCATTTACATATGCCTGGTATGTCTGAGTGTATTACATTTAATTTACCATTGAATGGTTTATGATAAACCATGTTAAACCATAAGTGTTATTTCTAAACTGAGATATTCACAATACATGTACTATCATAAAATCATAATAACAACTATTAATAATTAAACCATTACTACATAGTAAATCTAATGACATATAGTTGGTATGTCTGAGTTCATTAGATTTAAATTACCATTGAATGGTTTATGATAAACCATGTTAAACCATAAGTGTTATTTCTAAACTGACAATACATGTACTATCATTAAAAACATAATAACAACAAATAATAGTTTAACAATTACTACTTAGTTAACCCATTTACATATGCCTGGTATGTCTGAGTGTATTACATTTAATTTACCATTGAATGGTTTATGATAAACCATGTTAAACCATAAGTGTTATTTCTAAACTGAGATATTCACAATACATGTACTATCATAAAATCATAATAACAACTATTAATAATTAAACCATTACTACATAGTAAATCTAATGACATATAGTTGGTATGTCTGAGTTCATTAGATTTAAATTACCATTGAATGGTTTATGATAAACCATGTTAAACCATAAGTGTTATTTCTAAACTGACAATACATGTACTATCATTAAAAACATAATAACAACAAATAATAGTTTAACAATTACTACTTAGTTAACCCATTTACATATGCCTGGTATGTCTGAGTGTATTAGATTTAATTTACTTTTGAATGGTTTATGATAAACCATGTTAAACCATAAGTGTTATTTCTAAACTGAGATATTCACAATACATGTAGTATCATTAAAATCATAATAAAGATTATAAATGAATAAACAATTACTAGTTAGTAAATCTATTTACATATGGAAGGTATGTCTGAGTGTATTAGATTTAATTTACTATTGAATGGTTTATGATAAACCATGTTAAACCATGTGTTATTTCTAAACTGCGATATTCACAATACATGTACTATCATAAAATCATAATAACAACTATTAATAATTAAACCATTACTACATAGTAAATCTAATGACATATAATTGGTATATCTGAGTGTATTAGATTTAATTTACCATTGAATGGTTTTGATAAACCATGTTAAACCATAAGTGTTATTTCGAAACTGAGATATTCACAATACATGAATTCTCATTAAAATCATAATAACGACAATTAATAATTAAACCATTACTACTTAGTAAATCTATTGACATATAGGTGGTATGTCTGAGTGTATTAGATTTAATTTACTACTGAATGGTTTATGATAAACCATGTTAAACCATAAGTGTTATTTCTAAACTGAGATATTCACAATACATGTAGTATCATTAAAATCATAATAAAGATTATAAATGAATAAACAATTACTAGTTAGTAAATCTATATACATATGGAAGGTATGTCTGAGTGTATTAGATTGAATTTACTATTGAATGGTTTATGATAAATAATGTTAAACCATAAGTGTTATTTCTAAATTGAGATATTCACAATACAAGAGGTATCATTAAAATCATAATAACGACTATTAATAATTAAACCATTACTACTTAGTAAATGTATTGACATATAGGTGGTATGTCTGAGTGTATTAGAATTAATTTACTATTGAATGGTTTATGATAAACCATGTTAAACCATAAGTGTTATTTCTAAACTGAGATATTCACAATACAAGAGGTATCATTAAAATCACAATAACGACTATTAATAATTAAAACATTACTACTTAGTAAATCTAGTGACACAGAGGTGGTATGTCTGAGTGTATTAGAATTAATTTACTATTGAATGGTTTATGATAAACCATGTTAAACCATAAGTGTTATTTCTAAATTGAGATATTCACAATACATGTACTGTATTTAAAATCATAATAACGACTATTAATAATAAACCATTACTACTTAGTAAATCTATTGACATATAGGTGGTATGTCTGAGTGTATTAGATTTAATTTACTATTGAATTGTTTTTGATAAACCATGTTAAACCATAAGTGTTATTTCTAAACTGAGATATTCACAATAAATGAAGAATCATTAAAATCATAATAACGACTATTAATATTTAAACCATTACTAATTAGTAAATCTATTGACATATAGGTGGTATGTCTGAGTGCATTAGATTTTATTTACCATTGAATGGTTTATGATAAACCATGTTAAACCATAAGTGTTATTTCTAAACTGACAATACATGTACTATCATTAAAAACATAATAACGACAAATAATAGTTTAACAATTACTACTTAGTTAACCCATTTACATATGCCTGGTATGTCTGAGTGTATTACATTAAATTTACCATTGAATGGTTTATGATAAACCATGTTAAACCATAAGTGTTATTTCGAAACTGAGATATTCACAATACATGAATTCTCATTAAAATCATAATAACGACAATTAATAATTAAACCATTACTACTTAGTAAATCTATTGACATATAGGTGGTATGTCTGAGTGTATTAGATTTAATTTACTACTGAATGGTTTATGATAAACCATGTTAAACCATAAGTGTTATTTCTAAACTGAGATATTCACAATACATGTAGTATCATTAAAATCATAATAAAGATTATAAATGAATAAACAATTACTAGTTAGTAAATCTATATACATATGGAAGGTATGTCTGAGTGTATTAGATTTAATTTACTATTGAATGGTTTATGATAAATAATGTTAAACCATAAGTGTTATTTCTAAACTGAGATATTCACAATACAAGAGGTATCATTAAAATCATAATAACGACTATTAATAATTAAACCATTACTACTTAGTAAATCTATTGACATATAGGTGGTATGTCTGAGTGTATTAGAATTAATTTACTATTGAATGGTTTATGATAAACCATGTTAAACCATAAGTGTTATTTCTAAACTGAGATATTCACAATACAAGAGGTATCATTAAAATCACAATAACGACTATTAATAATAAAACATTACTACTTAGTAAATCTAGTGACACAGAGGTGGTATGTCTGAGTGTATTAGAATTAATTTACTATTGAATGGTTTATGATAAACCATGTTAAACCATAAGTGTTATTTCTAAATTGAGATATTCACAATACATGTACTGTATTTAAAATCATAA
This sequence comes from Spongilla lacustris, assembly GCA_949361645.1. Classification (NCBI taxonomy): domain Eukaryota; kingdom Metazoa; phylum Porifera; class Demospongiae; order Spongillida; family Spongillidae; genus Spongilla; species Spongilla lacustris. The sequence goes on from OX442424.1 coordinate 4,665,770, forward strand.
TAACGACTATTAATAATAAACCATTACTACTTAGTAAATCTATTGACATATAGGTGGTATGTCTGAGTGTATTAGATTTAATTTACTATTGAATTGTTTATGATAAACCATGTTAAACCATAAGTGTTATTTCTAAACTGAGATATTCACAATAAATGAAGAATCATTAAAATCATAATAACGACTATTAATATTTAAACCATTACTAATTAGTAAATCTATTGACATATAGGTGGTATGTCTGAGTGCATTAGATTTTATTTACCATTGAATGGTTTATGATAAACCGTGTTTAACCATAAGTGTTACTTCTAAACTGAGATATTCACAATACATGAAGTATCATTAAAATCATAATAACTACTATTAATAATTAAACCATTACTACTTAGTAAAGCCATTTACATATGCCTAGTTTGTATGAGTGTATTTGATTTAATTTCCTATTGAATGGTTTATGATAAACCATGTTAAATCATAAGTGTTATTTCTAAACTGAGATATTTACAATACATGTACTATCATTAAAATCATAATAACGACTATTAAAAATTAAACCATTACTAATTAGTAAATCTATTGACATATAGTTGGTATGTCTGAGTTCATTAGATTTAAATTACCATTGAATGGTTTATGATAAACCATGTTAAACCATAAGTGTTATTTCTAAACTGACAATACATGTACTATCATTAAAAACATAATAACGACAAATAATAGTTTAACAATTACTACTTAGTTAACCCATTTACATATGCCTGGTATGTCTGAGTGTATTACATTTAATTTACCATTGAATGGTTTATGATAAACCATGTTAAACCATAAGTGTTATTTCTAAACTGAGATATTCACAATACATGTAGTATCATTAAAATCATAATAAAGATTATAAATGAATAAACAATTACTAGTTAGTAAATCTATTTACATATGGAAGGTATGTCTGAGTGTATTAGATTCAATTTACTATTGAATGGTTTATGATAAACCATGTTAAACCATAAGTGTTATTTCTAAACTGAGATATTCACAATACATGTACTATCATAAAATCATAATAACAACTATTAATAATTAAACCATTACTACATAGTAAATCTAATGACATATAATTGGTATATCTGAGTGTATTAGATTTAATTTACCATTGAATGGTTTATGATAAACCATGTTAAACCATAAGTGTTATTTCGAAACTGAGATATTCACAATACATGAATTCTCATTAAAATCATAATAACGACAATTAATAATTAAACCATTACTACTTAGTAAATCTATTGACATATGGAAGGTATGTCTGAGTGTATTAGATTCAATTTACTATTGAATGGTTTATGATAAACCATGTTAAACCATAAGTGTTATTTCTAAACTGAGATATTCACAATACATGTACTATCATAAAATCATAATAACAACTATTAATAATTAAACCATTACTACATAGTAAATCTAATGACATATAATTGGTATATCTGAGTGTATTAGATTTAATTTACCATTGAATGGTTTATGATAAACCATGTTAAACCATAAGTGTTATTTCGAAACTGAGATATTCACAATACATGAATTCTCATTAAAATCATAATAACGACAATTAATAATTAAACCATTACTACTTAGTAAATCTATTGACATATAGGTGGTATGTCTGAGTGTATTAGATTTAATTTACTACTGAATGGTTTATGATAAACCATGTTAAACCATAAGTGTTATTTCTAAACTGAGATATTCACAATACATGTAGTATCATTAAAATCATAATAAAGATTATAAATGAATAAACAATTACTAGTTAGGAAATCTATTTACATATGGAAGGTATGTCTGAGTGTATTAGATTTAATTTACTATTGAATGGTTTATGATAAACCATGTTAAACCATAAGTGTTATTTCTAAACTGAGATATTCACAATACAAGAGGTATCATTAAAATCATAATAACGACTATTAATAATTAAACCGTTACTACTTAGTAAATCCATTTACATATGCCTGGTATGTCTGAGTGTATTAGATTTAATTTACTTTTGAATGGTTTATGATAAACCATGTTAAACCGTAAGTGTTATTCCTAAACTAAGATATTCACAATACAAGTACTATCATTAAAATCATAATAACGACTATTAATAATTTAACCATTACTACTTAGTAAATCCATTTACATATGCCTGGTATGTCTGAGTGTATTAGATTTAATTTACCATTGAATGGTTTATGATAAACCATGTTAAACCATAAGTGTTCTTTCTAAACTGAGATATTCACAATACATGAAGTATCATTAAAATCATAATAACGACTATTAATAATTAAACCATTACTACTTAGTAAATCCATTTACATATGCCTGGTATGTCTGAGTGTAATAGATTTAATTTACTTTTGAATGGTTTATGATAAATCATGTTAAACCATAAGTGTTATTTCTAAACTGAGATATTCACAATACATGTACTATCATTAAAATCATAATAACGACTATTTATAATTAAACCATTACTACTTAGTAAATCTATTGACATATAGGTGGTATGTCTGAGTGTATTAGATTTAATTTACTTTTGAATGGTTTATGATAAACCATGTTAAACCATAAGTGTTATTTCTAAACTGAGATATTAACAATACATGTAGTATCATTAAAATCATAATAAAGATTATAAATGAATAAACAATTACTAGTTAGGAAATCTATTTACATATGGAAGGTATGTATGAGTGTATTTGATTTAATTTACTATTGAATGGTTTATGATAAACCATGTTAAATCATAAGTGTTATTTCTAAACTGAGATATTCACAATACATGTACTATCATTAAAATCATAATAACGACTATTAATAATTAAACCATTACTAATTAGTAAATCTAATGACATATAGTTGGTATGTCTGAGTGCATTAGATTTAAATTACCATTGAATGGTTTATGATAAACCATGTTAAACCATAAGTGTTATTTCTAAACTGAGATATTTACAATACATGTACTATCATTAAAATCATAATAACGACAAATAATAGTTTAACAATTACTACTTAATTAACCCATTTACATATGCCTGGTATGTCTGAGTGTATTAGATTTAATTTACTTTTGAATGGTTTATGATAAACCATGTTAAACCATAAGTGTTATTTCTAAACTGAGATATTCACAATACATGTACTATCATTAAAATCATAATAACGACTATTAATAATTAAACCATTACTACTTAGCAAATCTAATGACATATAGATGGTGTATCTGAGTGTATTAGATTTAATTTACCTAAACTGAGGTATCATTAATATCATAATAACGACTATTAATAAATAAATCATTACTACTTAGTAAATCTAATGACATATAGGTGGTGTATCTGAGTGTATTAGATTTAATTTACCATTGAATGGTATATGATAAAACATGTTAAACCATAAGTGCTATTTCTAAACTGAGGTATCATTAAAATCATAATAACGACTATTAATAATTAAACCAATACTACTTAGTAAATCCATTTACATATGCCTGGTATGTCTGAGTGTATTAGATTTAATTTACCATTGAATGGTTTATGATAAACCATGTTAAACCATAAGTGTTCTTTCTAAACTGAGATATTCACAATACATGAAGTATCATTAAAATCATAATAACGACTATTAATAATTAAACCATTACTACTTAGTAAATCCATTTACATATGCCTGGTATGTCTGAGTGTAATAGATTTAATTTACGTTTGAATGGTTTATGATAAATCATGTTAAACCATAAGTGTTATTTCTAAACTGAGATATTCACAATACATGTACTATCATTAAAATCATAATAACGACTATTTATAATTAAACCATTACTACTTAATAAATCTATTGACATATAGGTGGTATGTCTGAGTGTATTAGATTTAATTTACTTTTGAATGGTTTATGATAAACCGTGTTTAACCATAAGTGTTACTTCTAAACTGAGATATTCACAATACATGAAGTATCATTAAAATCATAATAACGACTATTAATAATTAAACCATTACTACTTAGTAAAGCCATTTACATATGCCTAGTTTGTATGAGTGTATTTGATTTAATTTCCTATTGAATGGTTTATGATAAACCATGTTAAATCATAAGTGTTATTTCTAAACTGAGATATTTACAATACATGTACTATCATTAAAATCATAATAACGACTATTAAAAATTAAACCATTACTAATTAGTAAATCTATTGACATATAGTTGGTATGTCTGAGTTCATTAGATTTAAATTACCATTGAATGGTTTATGATAAACCATGTTAAACCATAAGTGTTATTTCTAAACTGACAATACATGTACTATCATTAAAAACATAATAACGACAAATAATAGTTTAACAATTACTACTTAGTTAACCCATTTACATATGCCTGGTATGTCTGAGTGTATTACATTTAATTTACCATTGAATGGTTTATGATAAACCATGTTAAACCATAAGTGTTATTTCTAAACTGAGATATTCACAATACATGTACTATCATAAAATCATAATAACAACTATTAATAATTAAACCATTACTACATAGTAAATCTAATGACATATAGTTGGTATGTCTGAGTTCATTAGATTTAAATTACCATTGAATGGTTTATGATAAACCATGTTAAACCATAAGTGTTATTTCTAAACTGACAATACATGTACTATCATTAAAAACATAATAACAACAAATAATAGTTTAACAATTACTACTTAGTTAACCCATTTACATATGCCTGGTATGTCTGAGTGTATTAGATTTAATTTACTTTTGAATGGTTTATGATAAACCATGTTAAACCATAAGTGTTATTTCTAAACTGAGATATTCACAATACATGTAGTATCATTAAAATCATAATAAAGATTATAAATGAATAAACAATTACTAGTTAGTAAATCTATTTACATATGGAAGGTATGTCTGAGTGTATTAGATTTAATTTACTATTGAATGGTTTATGATAAACCATGTTAAACCATGTGTTATTTCTAAACTGCGATATTCACAATACATGTACTATCATAAAATCATAATAACAACTATTAATAATTAAACCATTACTACATAGTAAATCTAATGACATATAATTGGTATATCTGAGTGTATTAGATTTAATTTACCATTGAATGGTTTTGATAAACCATGTTAAACCATAAGTGTTATTTCGAAACTGAGATATTCACAATACATGAATTCTCATTAAAATCATAATAACGACAATTAATAATTAAACCATTACTACTTAGTAAATCTATTGACATATAGGTGGTATGTCTGAGTGTATTAGATTTAATTTACTACTGAATGGTTTATGATAAACCATGTTAAACCATAAGTGTTATTTCTAAACTGAGATATTCACAATACATGTAGTATCATTAAAATCATAATAAAGATTATAAATGAATAAACAATTACTAGTTAGTAAATCTATATACATATGGAAGGTATGTCTGAGTGTATTAGATTGAATTTACTATTGAATGGTTTATGATAAATAATGTTAAACCATAAGTGTTATTTCTAAACTGAGATATTCACAATACAAGAGGTATCATTAAAATCATAATAACGACTATTAATAATTAAACCATTACTACTTAGTAAATGTATTGACATATAGGTGGTATGTCTGAGTGTATTAGAATTAATTTACTATTGAATGGTTTATGATAAACCATGTTAAACCATAAGTGTTATTTCTAAACTGAGATATTCACAATACAAGAGGTATCATTAAAATCACAATAACGACTATTAATAATTAAAACATTACTACTTAGTAAATCTAGTGACACAGAGGTGGTATGTCTGAGTGTATTAGAATTAATTTACTATTGAATGGTTTATGATAAACCATGTTAAACCATAAGTGTTATTTCTAAATTGAGATATTCACAATACATGTACTGTATTTAAAATCATAATAACGACTATTAATAATAAACCATTACTACTTAGTAAATCTATTGACATATAGGTGGTATGTCTGAGTGTATTAGATTTAATTTACTATTGAATTGTTTTTGATAAACCATGTTAAACCATAAGTGTTATTTCTAAACTGAGATATTCACAATAAATGAAGAATCATTAAAATCATAATAACGACTATTAATATTTAAACCATTACTAATTAGTAAATCTATTGACATATAGGTGGTATGTCTGAGTGCATTAGATTTTATTTACCATTGAATGGTTTATGATAAACCATGTTAAACCATAAGTGTTATTTCTAAACTGACAATACATGTACTATCATTAAAAACATAATAACGACAAATAATAGTTTAACAATTACTACTTAGTTAACCCATTTACATATGCCTGGTATGTCTGAGTGTATTACATTAAATTTACCATTGAATGGTTTATGATAAACCATGTTAAACCATAAGTGTTATTTCGAAACTGAGATATTCACAATACATGAATTCTCATTAAAATCATAATAACGACAATTAATAATTAAACCATTACTACTTAGTAAATCTATTGACATATAGGTGGTATGTCTGAGTGTATTAGATTTAATTTACTACTGAATGGTTTATGATAAACCATGTTAAACCATAAGTGTTATTTCTAAACTGAGATATTCACAATACATGTAGTATCATTAAAATCATAATAAAGATTATAAATGAATAAACAATTACTAGTTAGTAAATCTATATACATATGGAAGGTATGTCTGAGTGTATTAGATTTAATTTACTATTGAATGGTTTATGATAAATAATGTTAAACCATAAGTGTTATTTCTAAACTGAGATATTCACAATACAAGAGGTATCATTAAAATCATAATAACGACTATTAATAATTAAACCATTACTACTTAGTAAATCTATTGACATATAGGTGGTATGTCTGAGTGTATTAGAATTAATTTACTATTGAATAGTTTATGATAAACCATGTTAAACCATAAGTGTTATTTCTAAACTGAGATATTCACAATACAAGAGGTATCATTAAAATCACAATAACGACTATTAATAATAAAACATTACTACTTAGTAAATCTAGTGACACAGAGGTGGTATGTCTGAGTGTATTAGAATTAATTTACTATTGAATGGTTTATGATAAACCATGTTAAACCATAAGTGTTATTTCTAAATTGAGATATTCACAATACATGTACTGTATTTAAAATCATAATAACGACTATTAATAATAAACCATTACTACTTAGTAAATCTATTGACATATAGGTGGTATGTCTGAGTGTATTAGATTTAATTTACTATTGAATTGTTTATGATAAACCATGTTAAACCATAAGTGTTATTTCTAAACTGAGATATTCACAATAAATGAAGAATCATTAAAATCATAATAACGACTATTAATATTTAAACCATTACTAATTAGTAAATCTATTGACATATAGGTGGTATGTCTGAGTGCATTAGATTTTATTTACCATTGAATGGTTTATGATAAACCGTGTTTAACCATAAGTGTTACTTCTAAACTGAGATATTCACAATACATGAAGTATCATTAAAATCATAATAACTACTATTAATAATTAAACCATTACTACTTAGTAAAGCCATTTACATATGCCTAGTTTGTATGAGTGTATTTGATTTAATTTCCTATTGAATGGTTTATGATAAACCATGTTAAATCATAAGTGTTATTTCTAAACTGAGATATTTACAATACATGTACTATCATTAAAATCATAATAACGACTATTAAAAATTAAACCATTACTAATTAGTAAATCTATTGACATATAGTTGGTATGTCTGAGTTCATTAGATTTAAATTACCATTGAATGGTTTATGATAAACCATGTTAAACCATAAGTGTTATTTCTAAACTGACAATACATGTACTATCATTAAAAACATAATAACGACAAATAATAGTTTAACAATTACTACTTAGTTAACCCATTTACATATGCCTGGTATGTCTGAGTGTATTACATTTAATTTACCATTGAATGGTTTATGATAAACCATGTTAAACCATAAGTGTTATTTCTAAACTGAGATATTCACAATACATGTAGTATCATTAAAATCATAATAAAGATTATAAATGAATAAACAATTACTAGTTAGTAAATCTATTTACATATGGAAGGTATGTCTGAGTGTATTAGATTCAATTTACTATTGAATGGTTTATGATAAACCATGTTAAACCATAAGTGTTATTTCTAAACTGAGATATTCACAATACATGTACTATCATAAAATCATAATAACAACTATTAATAATTAAACCATTACTACATAGTAAATCTAATGACATATAATTGGTATATCTGAGTGTATTAGATTTAATTTACCATTGAATGGTTTATGATAAACCATGTTAAACCATAAGTGTTATTTCGAAACTGAGATATTCACAATACATGAATTCTCATTAAAATCATAATAACGACAATTAATAATTAAACCATTACTACTTAGTAAATCTATTGACATATAGGTGGTATGTCTGAGTGTATTAGATTTAATTTACTACTGAATGGTTTATGATAAACCATGTTAAACCATAAGTGTTATTTCTAAACTGAGATATTCACAATACATGTAGTATCATTAAAATCATAATAAAGATTATAAATGAATAAACAATTACTAGTTAGGAAATCTATTTACATATGGAAGGTATGTCTGAGTGTATTAGATTTAATTTACTATTGAATGGTTTATGATAAACCATGTTAAACCATAAGTGTTATTTCTAAACTGAGATATTCACAATACAAGAGGTATCATTAAAATCATAATAACGACTATTAATAATTAAACCGTTACTACTTAGTAAATCCATTTACATATGCCTGGTATGTCTGAGTGTATTAGATTTAATTTACTTTTGAATGGTTTATGATAAACCATGTTAAACCGTAAGTGTTATTCCTAAACTAAGATATTCACAATACAAGTACTATCATTAAAATCATAATAACGACTATTAATAATTTAACCATTACTACTTAGTAAATCCATTTACATATGCCTGGTATGTCTGAGTGTATTAGATTTAATTTACCATTGAATGGTTTATGATAAACCATGTTAAACCATAAGTGTTCTTTCTAAACTGAGATATTCACAATACATGAAGTATCATTAAAATCATAATAACGACTATTAATAATTAAACCATTACTACTTAGTAAATCCATTTACATATGCCTGGTATGTCTGAGTGTAATAGATTTAATTTACTTTTGAATGGTTTATGATAAATCATGTTAAACCATAAGTGTTATTTCTAAACTGAGATATTCACAATACATGTACTATCATTAAAATCATAATAACGACTATTTATAATTAAACCATTACTACTTAGTAAATCTATTGACATATAGGTGGTATGTCTGAGTGTATTAGATTTAATTTACTTTTGAATGGTTTATGATAAACCATGTTAAACCATAAGTGTTATTTCTAAACTGAGATATTAACAATACATGTAGTATCATTAAAATCATAATAAAGATTATAAATGAATAAACAATTACTAGTTAGGAAATCTATTTACATATGGAAGGTATGTATGAGTGTATTTGATTTAATTTACTATTGAATGGTTTATGATAAACCATGTTAAATCATAAGTGTTATTTCTAAACTGAGATATTCACAATACATGTACTATCATTAAAATCATAATAACGACTATTAATAATTAAACCATTACTAATTAGTAAATCTAATGACATATAGTTGGTATGTCTGAGTGCATTAGATTTAAATTACCATTGAATGGTTTATGATAAACCATGTTAAACCATAAGTGTTATTTCTAAACTGAGATATTAACAATACATGTAGTATCATTAAAATCATAATAACGACTATTTATAATTAAACCATTACTACTTAATAAATCTATTGACATATAGGTGGTATGTCTGAGTGTATTAGATTTAATTTACTTTTGAATGGTTTATGATAAACCGTGTTTAACCATAAGTGTTACTTCTAAACTGAGATATTCACAATACATGAAGTATCATTAAAATCATAATAACGACTATTAATAATTAAACCATTACTACTTAGTAAAGCCATTTACATATGCCTAGTTTGTATGAGTGTATTTGATTTAATTTCCTATTGAATGGTTTATGATAAACCATGTTAAATCATAAGTGTTATTTCTAAACTGAGATATTTACAATACATGTACTATCATTAAAATCATAATAACGACTATTAAAAATTAAACCATTACTAATTAGTAAATCTATTGACATATAGTTGGTATGTCTGAGTTCATTAGATTTAAATTACCATTGAATGGTTTATGATAAACCATGTTAAACCATAAGTGTTATTTCTAAACTGACAATACATGTACTATCATTAAAAACATAATAACGACAAATAATAGTTTAACAATTACTACTTAGTTAACCCATTTACATATGCCTGGTATGTCTGAGTGTATTACATTTAATTTACCATTGAATGGTTTATGATAAACCATGTTAAACCATAAGTGTTATTTCTAAACTGAGATATTCACAATACATGTACTATCATAAAATCATAATAACAACTATTAATAATTAAACCATTACTACATAGTAAATCTAATGACATATAGTTGGTATGTCTGAGTTCATTAGATTTAAATTACCATTGAATGGTTTATGATAAACCATGTTAAACCATAAGTGTTATTTCTAAACTGACAATACATGTACTATCATTAAAAACATAATAACAACAAATAATAGTTTAACAATTACTACTTAGTTAACCCATTTACATATGCCTGGTATGTCTGAGTGTATTAGATTTAATTTACTTTTGAATGGTTTATGATAAACCATGTTAAACCATAAGTGTTATTTCTAAACTGAGATATTCACAATACATGTAGTATCATTAAAATCATAATAAAGATTATAAATGAATAAACAATTACTAGTTAGTAAATCTATTTACATATGGAAGGTATGTCTGAGTGTATTAGATTTAATTTACTATTGAATGGTTTATGATAAACCATGTTAAACCATGTGTTATTTCTAAACTGCGATATTCACAATACATGTACTATCATAAAATCATAATAACAACTATTAATAATTAAACCATTACTACATAGTAAATCTAATGACATATAATTGGTATATCTGAGTGTATTAGATTTAATTTACCATTGAATGGTTTTGATAAACCATGTTAAACCATAAGTGTTATTTCGAAACTGAGATATTCACAATACATGAATTCTCATTAAAATCATAATAACGACAATTAATAATTAAACCATTACTACTTAGTAAATCTATTGACATATAGGTGGTATGTCTGAGTGTATTAGATTTAATTTACTACTGAATGGTTTATGATAAACCATGTTAAACCATAAGTGTTATTTCTAAACTGAGATATTCACAATACATGTAGTATCATTAAAATCATAATAAAGATTATAAATGAATAAACAATTACTAGTTAGTAAATCTATATACATATGGAAGGTATGTCTGAGTGTATTAGATTGAATTTACTATTGAATGGTTTATGATAAATAATGTTAAACCATAAGTGTTATTTCTAAACTGAGATATTCACAATACAAGAGGTATCATTAAAATCATAATAACGACTATTAATAATTAAACCATTACTACTTAGTAAATGTATTGACATATAGGTGGTATGTCTAAGTGTATTAGAATTAATTTACTATTGAATGGTTTATGATAAACCATGTTAAACCATAAGTGTTATTTCTAAACTGAGATATTCACAATACAAGAGGTATCATTAAAATCACAATAACGACTATTAATAATTAAAACATTACTACTTAGTAAATCTAGTGACACAGAGGTGGTATGTCTGAGTGTATTAGAATTAATTTACTATTGAATGGTTTATGATAAACCATGTTAAACCATAAGTGTTATTTCTAAATTGAGATATTCACAATACATGTACTGTATTTAAAATCATAATAACGACTATTAATAATAAACCATTACTACTTAGTAAATCTATTGACATATAGGTGGTATGTCTGAGTGTATTAGATTTAATTTACTATTGAATTGTTTTTGATAAACCATGTTAAACCATAAGTGTTATTTCTAAACTGAGATATTCACAATAAATGAAGAATCATTAAAATCATAATAACGACTATTAATATTTAAACCATTACTAATTAGTAAATCTATTGACATATAGGTGGTATGTCTGAGTGCATTAGATTTTATTTACCATTGAATGGTTTATGATAAACCATGTTAAACCATAAGTGTTATTTCTAAACTGACAATACATGTACTATCATTAAAAACATAATAACGACAAATAATAGTTTAACAATTACTACTTAGTTAACCCATTTACATATGCCTGGTATGTCTGAGTGTATTACATTAAATTTACCATTGAATGGTTTATGATAAACCATGTTAAACCACAAGTGTTATTTCTAAACTGAGATATTCACAATACATGTAGTATCATTAAAATCATAATAAAGATTATAAATGAATAAACAATTACTAGTTAGTAAATCTATTTACAAATGGAAGGTATGTCTGAGTGTATTAGATTTAATTTACTATTGAATGGTTTATGATAAACCATGTTAAACCATGTGTTATTTCTAAACTGAGATATTCACAATACATGTACTATCATAAAATCATAATAACAACTATTAATAATTAAACCATTACTACATAGTAAATCTAATGACATATAATTGGTATATCTGAGTGTATTAGATTTAATTTACCATTGAATGGTTTATGATAAACCATGTTAAACCATAAGTGTTATTTCGAAACTGAGATATTCACAATACATGAATTCTCATTAAAATCATAATAACGACAATTAATAATTAAACCATTACTACTTAGTAAATCTATTGACATATAGGTGGTATGTCTGAGTGTATTAGATTTAATTTACTACTGAATGGTTTATGATAAACCATGTTAAACCATAAGTGTTATTTCTAAACTGAGATATTCACAATACATGTAGTATCATTAAAATCATAATAAAGATTATAAATGAATAAACAATTACTAGTTAGTAAATCTATATACATATGGAAGGTATGTCTGAGTGTATTAGATTTAATTTACTATTGAATGGTTTATGATAAATAATGTTAAACCATAAGTGTTATTTCTAAACTGAGATATTCACAATACAAGAGGTATCATTAAAATCATAATAACGACTATTAATAATTAAACCATTACTACTTAGTAAATCTATTGACATATAGGTGGTATGTCTGAGTGTATTAGAATTAATTTACTATTGAATGGTTTATGATAAACCATGTTAAACCATAAGTGTTATTTCTAAACTGAGATATTCACAATACAAGAGGTATCATTAAAATCACAATAACGACTATTAATAATTAAAACATTACTACTTAGTAAATCTAGTGACACAGAGGTGGTATGTCTGAGTGTATTAGAATTAATTTACTATTGAATGGTTTATGATAAACCATGTTAAACCATAAGTGTTATTTCTAAATTGAGATATTCACAATACATGTACTGTATTTAAAATCATAATAACGACTATTAATAATAAACCATTACTACTTAGTAAATCTATTGACATATAGGTGGTATGTCTGAGTGTATTAGATTTAATTTACTATTGAATTGTTTATGATAAACCATGTTAAACCATAAGTGTTATTTCTAAACTGAGATATTCACAATAAATGAAGAATCATTAAAATCATAATAACGACTATTAATATTTAAACCATTACTAATTAGTAAATCTATTGACATATAGGTGGTATGTCTGAGTGCATTAGATTTTATTTACCATTGAATGGTTTATGATAAACCGTGTTTAACCATAAGTGTTACTTCTAAACTGAGATATTCACAATACATGAAGTATCATTAAAATCATAATAACGACTATTAATAATTAAACCATTACTACTTAGTAAAGCCATTTACATATGCCTAGTTTGTATGAGTGTATTTGATTTAATTTCCTATTGAATGGTTTATGATAAACCATGTTAAATCATAAGTGTTATTTCTAAACTGAGATATTTACAATACATGTACTATCATTAAAATCATAATAACGACTATTAAAAATTAAACCATTACTAATTAGTAAATCTATTGACATATAGTTGGTATGTCTGAGTTCATTAGATTTAAATTACCATTGAATGGTTTATGATAAACCATGTTAAACCATAAGTGTTATTTCTAAACTGACAATACATGTACTATCATTAAAAACATAATAACGACAAATAATAGTTTAACAATTACTACTTAGTTAACCCATTTACATATGCCTGGTATGTCTGAGTGTATTACATTTAATTTACCATTGAATGGTTTATGATAAACCATGTTAAACCATAAGTGTTATTTCTAAACTGAGATATTCACAATACATGTAGTATCATTAAAATCATAATAAAGATTATAAATGAATAAACAATTACTAGTTAGTAAATCTATTTACATATGGAAGGTATGTCTGAGTGTATTAGATTCAATTTACTATTGAATGGTTTATGATAAACCATGTTAAACCATAAGTGTTATTTCTAAACTGAGATATTCACAATACATGTACTATCATAAAATCATAATAACAACTATTAATAATTAAACCATTACTACATAGTAAATCTAATGACATATAATTGGTATATCTGAGTGTATTAGATTTAATTTACCATTGAATGGTTTATGATAAACCATGTTAAACCATAAGTGTTATTTCGAAACTGAGATATTCACAATACATGAATTCTCATTAAAATCATAATAACGACAATTAATAATTAAACCATTACTACTTAGTAAATCTATTGACATATAGGTGGTATGTCTGAGTGTATTAGATTTAATTTACTACTGAATGGTTTATGATAAACCATGTTAAACCATAAGTGTTATTTCTAAACTGAGATATTCACAATACATGTAGTATCATTAAAATCATAATAAAGATTATAAATGAATAAACAATTACTAGTTAGGAAATCTATTTACATATGGAAGGTATGTCTGAGTGTATTAGATTTAATTTACTATTGAATGGTTTATGATAAACCATGTTAAACCATAAGTGTTATTTCTAAACTGAGATATTCACAATACAAGAGGTATCATTAAAATCATAATAACGACTATTAATAATTAAACCGTTACTACTTAGTAAATCCATTTACATAGGCCTGGTATGTCTGAGTGTATTAGATTTAATTTACTTTTGAATGGTTTATGATAAACCATGTTAAACCGTAAGTGTTATTCCTAAACTAAGATATTCACAATACAAGTACTATCATTAAAATCATAATAACGACTATTAATAATTTAACCATTACTACTTAGTAAATCCATTTACATATGCCTGGTATGTCTGAGTGTATTAGATTTAATTTACCATTGAATGGTTTATGATAAACCATGTTAAACCATAAGTGTTCTTTCTAAACTGAGATATTCACAATACATGAAGTATCATTAAAATCATAATAACGACTATTAATAATTAAACCATTACTACTTAGTAAATCCATTTACATATGCCTGGTATGTCTGAGTGTAATAGATTTAATTTACTTTTGAATGGTTTATGATAAATCATGTTAAACCATAAGTGTTATTTCTAAACTGAGATATTCACAATACATGTACTATCATTAAAATCATAATAACGACTATTTATAATTAAACCATTACTACTTAGTAAATCTATTGACATATAGGTGGTATGTCTGAGTGTATTAGATTTAATTTACTTTTGAATGGTTTATGATAAACCATGTTAAACCATAAGTGTTATTTCTAAACTGAGATATAAACAATACATGTAGTATCATTAAAATCATAATAAAGATTATAAATGAATAAACAATTACTAGTTAGGAAATCTATTTACATATGGAAGGTATGTATGAGTGTATTTGATTTAATTTACTATTGAATGGTTTATGATAAACCATGTTAAATCATAAGTGTTATTTCTAAACTGAGATATTCACAATACATGTACTATCATTAAAATCATAATAACGACTATTAATAATTAAACCATTACTAATTAGTAAATCTAATGACAAATAGTTCGTATGTCTGAGTGCATTAGATTTAAATTACCATTGAATGGTTTATGATAAACCATGTTAAACCATAAGTGTTATTTCTAAACTGAGATATTTACAATACATGAACTATCATTAAAATCATAATAACGACAAATAATAGTTTAACAATTACTACTTAATTAACCCATTTACATATGCCTGGTATGTCTGAGTGTATTAGATTTAATTTACTTTTGAATGGTTTATGATAAACCATGTTAAACCATAAGTGTTATTTCTAAACTGAGATATTCACAATACATGTACTATCATTAAAATCATAATAACGACTATTAATAATTAAACCATTACTACTTAGCAAATCTAATGACATATAGATGGTGTATCTGAGTGTATTAGATTTAATTTACCTAAACTGAGGTATCATTAATATCATAATAACGACTATTAATAAATAAATCATTACTACTTAGTAAATCTAATGACATATAGGTGGTGTATCTGAGTGTATTAGATTTAATTTACCATTGAATGGTATATGATAAAACATGTTAAACCATAAGTGCTATTTCTAAACTGAGGTATCATTAAAATCATAATAACGACTATTAATAATTAAACCAATACTACTTAGTAAATCCATTTACATATGCCTGGTATGTCTGAGTGTATTAGATTTAATTTACCATTGAATGGTTTATGATAAACCATGTTAAACCATAAGTGTTCTTTCTAAACTGAGATATTCACAATACATGAAGTATCATTAAAATCATAATAACGACTATTAATAATTAAACCATTACTACTTAGTAAATCCATTTACATATGCCTGGTATGTCTGAGTGTAATAGATTTAATTTACGTTTGAATGGTTTATGATAAATCATGTTAAACCATAAGTGTTATTTCTAAACTGAGATATTCACAATACATGTACTATCATTAAAATCATAATAACGACTATTTATAATTAAACCATTACTACTTAGTAAAGCCATTTACATATGCCTAGTTTGTATGAGTGTATTTGATTTAATTTCCTATTGAATGGTTTATGATAAACCATGTTAAATCATAAGTGTTATTTCTAAACTGAGATATTTACAATACATGTACTATCATTAAAATCATAATAACGACTATTAAAAATTAAACCATTACTAATTAGTAAATCTATTGACATATAGTTGGTATGTCTGAGTTCATTAGATTTAAATTACCATTGAATGGTTTATGATAAACCATGTTAAACCATAAGTGTTATTTCTAAACTGACAATACATGTACTATCATTAAAAACATAATAACGACAAATAATAGTTTAACAATTACTACTTAGTTAACCCATTTACATATGCCTGGTATGTCTGAGTGTATTACATTTAATTTACCATTGAATGGTTTATGATAAACCATGTTAAACCATAAGTGTTATTTCTAAACTGAGATATTCACAATACATGTACTATCATAAAATCATAATAACAACTATTAATAATTAAACCATTACTACATAGTAAATCTAATGACATATAGTTGGTATGTCTGAGTTCATTAGATTTAAATTACCATTGAATGGTTTATGATAAACCATGTTAAACCATAAGTGTTATTTCTAAACTGACAATACATGTACTATCATTAAAAACATAATAACGACAAATAATAGTTTAACAATTACTACTTAGTTAACCCATTTACTTATGCCTGGTATGTCTGAGTGTATTAGATTTAATTTACTTTTGAATGGTTTATGATAAACCATGTTAAACCATAAGTGTTATTTCTAAACTGAGATATTCACAATACATGTAGTATCATTAAAATCATAATAAAGATTATAAATGAATAAACAATTACTAGTTAGTAAATCTATTTACATATGGAAGGTATGTCTGAGTGTATTAGATTTAATTTACTATTGAATGGTTTATGATAAACCATGTTAAACCATGTGTTATTTCTAAACTGAGATATTCACAATACATGTACTATCATAAAATCATAATAACAACTATTAATAATTAAACCATTACTACATAGTAAATCTAATGACATATAATTGGTATATCTGAGTGTATTAGATTTAATTTACCATTGAATGGTTTTGATAAACCATGTTAAACCATAAGTGTTATTTCGAAACTGAGATATTCACAATACATGAATTCTCATTAAAATCATAATAACGACAATTAATAATTAAACCATTACTACTTAGTAAATCTATTGACATATAGGTGGTATGTCTGAGTGTATTAGATTTAATTTACTACTGAATGGTTTATGATAAACCATGTTAAACCATAAGTGTTATTTCTAAACTGAGATATTCACAATACATGTAGTATCATTAAAATCATAATAAAGATTATAAATGAATAAACAATTACTAGTTAGTAAATCTATATACATATGGAAGGTATGTCTGAGTGTATTAGATTTAATTTACTATTGAATGGTTTATGATAAATAATGTTAAACCATAAGTGTTATTTCTAAACTGAGATATTCACAATACAAGAGGTATCATTAAAATCATAATAACGACTATTAATAATTAAACCATTACTACTTAGTAAATCTATTGACATATAGGTGGTATGTCTGAGTGTATTAGAATTAATTTACTATTGAATGGTTTATGATAAACCATGTTAAACCATAAGTGTTATTTCTAAACTGAGATATTCACAATACAAGAGGTATCATTAAAATCACAATAACGACTATTAATAATTAAAACATTACTACTTAGTAAATCTAGTGACACAGAGGTGGTATGTCTGAGTGTATTAGAATTAATTTACTATTGAATGGTTTATGATAAACCATGTTAAACCATAAGTGTTATTTCTAAATTGAGATATTCACAATACATGTACTGTATTTAAAATCATAATAACGACTATTAATAATAAACCATTACTACTTAGTAAATCTATTGACATATAGGTGGTATGTCTGAGTGTATTAGATTTAATTTACTATTGAATTGTTTTTGATAAACCATGTTAAACCATAAGTGTTATTTCTAAACTGAGATATTCACAATAAATGAAGAATCATTAAAATCATAATAACGACTATTAATAATTAAACCATTACTACTTAGCAAATCTAATGACATATAGGTGGTGTATCTGAGTGTATTAGATTTAATTTACCTAAACTGAGGTATCATTAATATCATAATAACGACTATTAATAAATAAATCATTACTACTTAGTAAATCTAATGACATACAGGTGGTGTATCTGAGTGTATTAGATTTAATTTACCATTGAATGGTATATGATAAAACATGTTAAACCATAAGTGCTATTTCTAAACTGAGGTATCATTAAAATCATAATAACGACTATTAATAATTGAACCAATACTACTTAGTAAAGCTATTTACATATGCCTGGTATGTCTGAGTGTATTAGATTCAATTTACTATTGAATGGTTTATGATAAACCATGTTAAATCATAAGTGTTATTTCTAAACTGAGATATTCACAATACATGTACTATCATTAAAATCATAATAACGACTATTAATAATTAAACCATTACTAATTAGTAAATCTAATGACATATAGTTGGTATGTCTGAGTGCATTAGATTTAAATTACCATTGAATGGTTTATGATAAACCATGTTAAACCATAAGTGTTATTTCTAAACTGAGATATTTACAATACATGTACTATCATTAAAATCATAATAACGGCAAATAATAGTTTAACAATTACTACTTAATTAACCCATTTACATATGCCTGGTATGTCTGAGTGTATTAGATTTAATTTACTTTTGAATGGTTTATGATAAACCATGTTAAACCATAAGTGTTATTTCTAAACTGAGATATTCACAATACATGTACTATCATTAAAATCATAATAACGACTATTAATAATTAAACCATTACTACTTAGCAAATCTAATGACATATAGGTGGTGTATCTGAGTGTATTAGATTTAATTTACCTAAACTGAGGTATCATTAATATCATAATAACGACTATTAATAAATAAATCATTACTACTTAGTAAATCTAATGACATATAGTTGGTATGTCTGAGTGCATTAGATTTAAATTACCATTGAATGGTTTATGATAAACCATGTTAAACCATAAGTGTTATTTCTAAACTGAGATATTTACAATACATGTACTATCATTAAAATCATAATAACGGCAAATAATAGTTTAACAATTACTACTTAATTAACCCATTTACATATGCCTGGTATGTCTGAGTGTATTAGATTTAATTTACTTTTGAATGGTTTATGATAAACCATGTTAAACCATAAGTGTTATTTCTAAACTGAGATATTCACAATACATGTACTATCATTAAAATCATAATAACGACTATTAATAATTAAACCATTACTACTTAGCAAATCTAATGACATATAGGTGGTGTATCTGAGTGTATTAGATTTAATTTACCTAAACTGAGGTATCATTAATATCATAATAACGACTATTAATAAATAAATCATTACTACTTAGTAAATCTAATGACATATAGGTGGTGTATCTGAGTGTATTAGATTTAATTTACCATTGAATGGTATATGATAAAACATGTTAAACCATAAGTGCTATTTCTAAACTGAGGTATCATTAAAATCATAATAACGACTATTAATAATTAAACCAATACTACTTAGTAAATCCATTTACATATGCCTGGTATGTCTGAGTGTATTAGATTTAATTTACCATTGAATGGTTTATGATAAACCATGTTAAACCATAAGTGTTCTTTCTAAACTGAGATATTCACAATACATGAAGTATCATTAAAATCATAATAACGACTATTAATAATTAAACCATTACTACTTAGTAAATCCATTTACATATGCCTGGTATGTCTGAGTGTAATAGATTTAATTTACGTTTGAATGGTTTATGATAAATCATGTTAAACCATAAGTGTTATTTCTAAACTGAGATATTCACAATACATGTACTATCATTAAAATCATAATAACGACTATTTATAATTAAACCATTACTACTTAGTAAATCTATTGACATATAGGTGGTATGTCTGAGTGTATTAGATTTAATTTACTTTTGAATGGTTTATGATAAACCATGTTAAACCATAAGTGTTTTTTCTAAACTGAGATATTCACAATACATGTAATATCATTAAAATCATAATAAAGATTATAAATGAATAAACAATTACTAGTTAGGAAATCTATTTACATATGGAAGGTATGTATGAGTGTATTTGATTTAATTTACTATTGAATGGTTTATGATAAACCATGTTAAATCATAAGTGTTATTTCTAAACTGAGATATTCACAATACATGTACTATCATTAAAATCATAATAACGACTATTAATAATTAAACCATTACTAATTAGTAAATCTAATGACATATAGTTGGTATGTCTGAGTGCATTAGATTTAAATTACCATTGAATGGTTTATGATAAACCATGTTAAACCATAAGTGTTATTTCTAAACTGAGATATTTACAATACATGTACTATCATTAAAATCATAATAACGACAAATAATAGTTTAACAATTACTACTTAATTAATCCATTTACATATGCCTGGTATGTCTGAGTGTATTAGATTTAATTTACTTTTGAATGGTTTATGATAAACCATGTTAAACCATAAGTGTTATTTCTAAACTGAGATATTCACAATACATGTACTATCATTAAAATCATAATAACGACTATTAATAATTAAACCATTACTACTTAGCAAATCTAATGACATATAGGTGGTGTATCTGAGTGTATTAGATTTAATTTACCTAAACTGAGGTATCATTAATATCATAATAACGACTATTAATAAATAAATCATTACTACTTAGTAAATCTAATGACATACAGGTGGTGTATCTGAGTGTATTAGATTTAATTTACCATTGAATGGTATATGATAAAACATGTTAAACCATAAGTGCTATTTCTAAACTGAGGTATCATTAAAATCATAATAACGACTATTAATAATTAAACCAATACTACTTAGTAAAGCTATTTACATATGCCTGGTATGTCTGAGTGTATTAGATTCAATTTACTATTGAATGGTTTATGATAAACCATGTTAAACCATAAGTGTTATTTCTAAACTGAGATATTCACAATACATGAAGTATCATTAAAATCATAATAACGACTATTAATAATTAAACCATTACTACTTATTAAATCCATTTACATATGCCTGGTATGTCTGAGTGTATTAGATATAGTTTACTATTGAATGGTTTATGATAAACCATGTTAAACCATAAGTGTTATTTCTAAACTGAGATATTCACAATACATGTACTTTCATTGAAATCATAAAAACGACTATTAATAATTAAACCATCACTACTTAGTAAATCTAATGACATATAGGTGGTATGTCTGAGTGTATTAGATTTAATTTACCACTGAATGCTTTATGATAAACCATGTTAAACCATAAGTGTTATTTCTAAACTGAGATATTCACAATACATGTACTTTCATTGAAATCATAAAAATGACTATTAATAATTAAACCATTACTACTTAGTAAATCTAATGACATATAGGTGGTATGTCTGAGTGTATTAGATTTAATTTAAAATTGAATGGTTTATGATAAACCATGTTAAACCATAAGTGTTATTTCTAAACTGAGATATTCACAATACATGTAGTATCATTAAAATCATAATAAAGATTGTAAATGAATAAACAATTACTAGTTAGGAAATCTATTTACATATGGAAGGTATGTCTGAGTGTATTAGATTTAATTAACTATTGAATGGTTTATGATAAACCATGTTAAACCATAAGTGTTATTTCTAAACTGAGATATTCACAATACATGTACTATCATTAAAATCATAATAACGACTATTAATAATTAAACCAATAGTACTTAGTAAAGCTATTTACATATGCCTGGTATGTCTGAGTGTATTTGATTCAATTTACTATTGAATGGTTTATGATAAACCATGTTAAACCATAAGTGTTATTTCTAAACTGAGATATTCACAATACATGAAGTATCATTAAAATCATAATAACGACTATTAATAATTAAACCATTACTACTTATTAAATCCATTTACATATGCCTGGTATGTCTGAGTGTATTTGATATAGTTTACTATTGAATGGTTTATGATAAACCATGTTAAACCATAAGTGTTATTTCTAAACTGAGATATTCACAATACATGTACTTTCATTGAAATCATAAAAACGACTATTAATAATTAAACCATTACTACTTAGTAAATCTAATGACATATAGGTGGTATGTCTGAGTGTATTAGATTTAATTTACCACTGAATGCTTTATGATAAACCATGTTAAACCATAAGTCTAAACTGAGATATTCACAATACATGTACTTTCATTGAAATCATAAAAATGACTATTAATAATTAAACCATTACTACTTAGTAAATCTAATGACATATAGGTGGTATGTCTGAGTGTATTAGATTTAATTTACTATTGAATTGTTTATGATAAACCATGTTAAACCATAAGTGTTATTTCTAAACTGAGATATTCACAATACATGTCACAATATATGAATTCTCATTAAAATCATAATAACGACAATTAATAATTAAACCATTACTACTTAGTAAATCTATTGACATATAGTTGGTATGTCTGAGTGTATTAGATTTAATTTACTACTGAATGGTTTATGATAAACCATGTTAAACCATAAGTGTTATTTCTAAACTGACAATACATGTAGTATCATTAAAATCATAATAAAGATTATAAATGAATAAACAATTACTAGTTAGGAAATCTATTTACATATGGAAGGTATGTCTGAGTGTATTAGATTTAATTTACTATTGAATGGTTTATGATAAACCATGTTAAATCATAAGTGTTCTTTCTAAACTGAGATATTCACAATACATGAAGTATCATTAAAATCATAATAACGACTATTAATATATAAACCATTACTACTTAGTAAATCCATTTACATATGCCTGGTATGTCTGAGTGTATTAGATTTAATTTACCATTGAATGGTTTATGATAAACCATGTTAAACCATAAGTGTTCTTTCTAAACTGAGATATTCACAATACATGAAGTATCATTAAAATCATAATAACGACTATTAATAATTAAAACATTACTACTAAGTAAATCCATTTACATATGCCTGGTATGTCTGAGTGTAATAGATTTAATTTACTTTTGAATGGTTTATGATAAATCATGTTAAACCATAAGTGTTATTTCTAAACTGAGATATTCACAATACATGTACTATCATTAAAATAATAATAACGACTATTAATAATTAAACCATTACTACTTAGTAAATCTAATGACATATAGGTGGTATATCTGAGTGTATTAGATTTAATTTACCATTGAATGGTTTATGATAAACCATGTTAAACCATAAGTGTTATTTCTAAACTGAGATATTCACAATACATGAGGTATCATTAAAATCATAATAACGACTTTTAAAAATTAAACCATTACTAATTAGTAAATCTACTGACATATAGTTGGTATGTCTGAGTTCATTAGATTTAAATTACCATTGAATGGTTTATGATAAACCATGTTAAACCATAAGTGTTATTTCTAAACTGACAATACATGTACTATCATTAAAAACATAATAACGACAAATAATAGTTTAACAATTACTACTTAGTTAACCCATTTACATATGCCTGGTATGTCTGAGTGTATTACATTTAATTTACCATTGAATGGTTTATGATAAACCATGTTAAACCATAAGTGTTATTTCTAAACTGAGATATTCACAATACATGTAGTATCATTAAAATCATAATAACAACTATTAATAATTAAACCATTACTACTTAGTAAATCTATTGACATATAGGTGGTATGTCTGAGTTGATTAGAATTAATTTACTATTGAATGGTTTATGATAAACCATGTTAAACCATAAGTGTTATTTCTAAACTAAGATATTCACAATACAAGAGGTATCATTAAAATCATAATAACGACTATTAATAATTAAACCATTACTACTTAGTAAATCTATTGACATATAGGTGGTATGTCTGAGTTTATTAGAATTAATTTACTATTGAATGGTTTATGATAAACCATTTTAAACCATAAGTGTTATTTCTAAACTGAGATATTCACAATACAAGAGGTATCATTAAAATCACAATAACGACTATTAATAATTAAACCATTACTACTTAGTAAATCTAGTGACATATAGGTGGTATGTCTGAGTGTATTAGAATTAATTTACTAATGAATGGTTTATGATAAACCATGTTAAACCATAAGTGTTATTTCTAAATTGAGATATTCACAATACATGTACTGTATTTAAAATCATAATAACGACTATTAATAATAAACCATTACTACTTAGTAAATCTATTGACATATAGGTGGTATGTCTGAGTGTATTAGATTTAATTTACTATTGAATGGTTTATGATAAACCATGTTAAACCATAAGTGTTATTTCTAAACTGAGATATTCACAATAAATGAAGAATCATTAAAATCATAATAACGACTATTAATAATTAAACCATTACTACTTAGTAAAGCCATTTAAATATGCCTGGTTTGTATGAGTGTATTTGGTTTAGTTTACTATTGAATGGTTTATGATAAACCATGTTAAATCATAAGTGTTATTTCTAAACTGAGATATTCACAATACATGTACTATCATTAAAATCATAATAACGACTATTAATATTCAAACCATTACTAATCAGTAAATCTATTGACATATAGGTGGTATGTCTGAGTGCATTAGATTTAATTTACCATTGAATGGTTTATGATAAACCATGTTTAACCATAAGTGTTACTTCTAAACTGAGATATTCACAATACATGAAGTATCATTAAAATCATAATAACGACTATTAATAATTAAACCATTACTACTTAGTAAAGCCATTTACATATGCCTGGTTTGTATGAGTGTATTTGATTTAATTTACTATTGAATGGTTTATGATAAACCATGTTAAATCATAAGTGTTATTTCTAAACTGAGATATTCACAATACATGTCACAATACATGAATTCTCATTAAAATCATAATAACGACAATTAATAATTAAACCATTACTACTTAGTAAATCTACTGACATATAGGTGGTATGTCTGAGTGTATAAGATTTAATTTACTACTGAATGGTTTATGATAAACCATGTTAAACCATAAGTGTTATTTCTAAACTGACAATACATGTACTATCATTAAAATCATAATAACTACTATTAATAATTAAACCATTACTACTAAGTAAAATCCATTTACATATGCCTGGTATGTCTGAGTGTAATAGATTTAATTTACTTTTGAATGGTTTATGATAAATCATGTTAAACCATAAGTGTTATTTCTAAACTGAGATATTCACAATACATGTACTATCATTAAAATAATAATAACGACTATTAATAATTAAACCATTACTACTTAGTAAATCTAATGACATATAGGTGGTATATCTGAGTGTATTAGATTTAATTTACCATTGAATGGTTTATGATAAACCATGTTAAACCATAAGTGTTATTTCTAAACTGAGATATTCACAATACATGAGGTATCATTAAGATCATAATAACGACTATTAAAAATTAAACCATTACTAATTAGTAAATCTACTGACATATAGTTGGTATGTCTGAGTTCATTAGATTTAAATTACCATTGAATGGTTTATGATAAACCATGTTAAACCATAAGTGTTATTTCTAAACTGACAATACATGTACTATCATTAAAAACATAATAACGACAAATAATAGTTTAACAATTACTACTTAGTTAACCCATTTACATATGCCTGGTATGTCTGAGTGTATTACATTTAATTTACCATTGAATGGTTTATGATAAACCATGTTAAACCATGTGTTATTTCTAAACTGAGATATTCACAATACATGTAGTATCATTAAAATCATAATAAAGATTATAAATGAATAAACAATTACTAGTTAGTAAATCTATTTACATATGGAAGGTATGTCTGAGTGTATTAGATTTAATTTACTATTGAATGGTTTATGATAAACCATGTTAAACCATAAGTGTTATTTCTAAACTGAGATATTCACAATACATGTACTATCATAAAATCATAATAACAACTATTAATAATTAAACCATTACTACATAGTAAATCTAATGACATATAATTGGTATATCTGAGCGTATTAGATTTAATTTACCATTGAATGGTTTATGATAAACCATGTTAAACCATAAGTGTTATTTCGAAACTGAGATATTCACAATACAAGAATTCTCATTAAAATCATAATAACGACAATTAATAATTAAACCATTACTACTTAGTAAATCTATTGACATATAGGTGGTATGTCTGAGTGTATTAGATTTAATTTACTACTGAATGGTTTATGATAAACCATGTTAAACCATAAGTGTTATTTCTAAACTGAGATATTCACAATACATGTAGTATCATTAAAATCATAATAAAGATTATAAATGAATAAACAATTACTAGTTAGTAAATCTATATACATATGGAAGGTATGTCTGAGTGTATTAGATTTAATTTACTATTGAATGGTTCATGATAAACCATGTTAAACCATAAGTGTTATTTCTAAACTGAGATATTCACAATACAAGAGGTATCATTAAAATCATAATAACGACTATTAATAATTAAACCATTACTACTCAGTAAATCTAATGACATATAGGTGGTATGTCTGAGTGTATTAGAATTAATTTACTATTGAATGGTTTATGATAAACCATGTTTAACCATAAGTGTTTCTTCTAAACTGAGATATTCACAATACATGAAGTATCATTAAAATCATAATAACTACTATTAATAATTAAACCATTACTACTAAGTAAATCCATTTACATATGCCTGGTATGTCTGAGTGTAATAGATTTAATTTACTTTTGAATGGTTTATGATAAATCATGTTAAACCATAAGTGTTATTTCTAAACTGAGATATTCACAATACATGTACTATCATTAAAATCATAATAACGACTATTAATATTTAAACCATTACTAATTAGTAAATCTATTGACATATAGGTGGTATGTCTGAGTGCATTAGATTTAATTTACCATTGAATGGTTTATGATAAACCATGTTTAACCATAAGTGTTACTTCTAAACTGAGATATTCACAATACATGAAGTATCATTAAAATCATAATAACGACTATTAATAATTAAACCATTACTACTTAGTAAAGCCATTTACATATGCCTGGTTTGTATGAGAGTATTTGATTTAATTTACTATTGAATGGTTTATGATAAACCATGTTAAATCATAAGTGTTATTTCTAAACTGAGATATTTACAATACATGTACTATCATTAAAATCATAATAACGACTATTAAAAATTAAACCATTGCTAATTAGCAAATCTATTGACATATAGTTGGTATGTCTGAGTTCATTAGATTTAAATTACCATTGAATGGTTTATGATAAACCATGTTAAACCATAAGTGTTATTTCTAAACTGACAATACATGTACTATCATTAAAAACATAATAACGACAAATAATAGTTTAACAATTACTACTTAGTTAACCCATTTACATATGCCTGGTATGTCTGAGTGTATTACATTTAATTTACCATTGAATGGTTTATGATAAACCATGTTAAACCATAAGTGTTATTTCTAAACTGAGATATTCACAATACATGTCACAATACATGAATTCTCATTAAAATCATAATAACGACAATTAATAATTAAACCATTACTACTTAGTAAATCTACTGACATATAGGTGGTATGTCTGAGTGTAAAAGATTTAATTTACTACTGAATGGTTTATGATAAACCATGTTAAACCATAAGTGTTATTTCTAAACTGAGATATTCACAATACATGTACTATCTTTAAAATCACAATAACTACTATTAATAATTAAACCATTACTACTAAGTAAATCCATTTACATATGCCTGGTATGTCTGAGTGTAATAGATTTAATTTACTTTTGAATGGTTTATGATAAATCATGTTAAACCATAAGTGTTATTTCTAAACTGAGATATTCACAATACATGTACTATCATTAAAATCATAATAACGACTATTAATAATTAAACCATTACTACTCAGTAAATCTAATGACATATAGGTGGTATGTCTGAGTGTATTAGAATTAATTTACTATTGAATGGTTTATGATAAACCATGTTAAACCGTAAGTGTTATTTCGAAACTGAGATATTCACAATACATGAATTCTCATTAAAATCATAATAACGACAATTAATAATTAAACCATTACTACTTAGTAAATCTATTGACATATAGGTGGTATGTCTGAGTGTATTAGATTTAATTTACTACTGAATGGTTTATGATAAACCATGTTAAACCATAAGTGTTATTTCTAAACTGAGATATTCACAATACATGTAGTATCATTAAAATCATAATAAAGATTATAAATGAATAAACAATTACTAGTTAGTAAATCTATTTACATATGGAAGGTATGTCTGAGTGTATTAGATTTAATTTACTATTGAATGGTTTATGATAAACCATGTTAAACCATAAGTGTTATTTCTAAACTGAGATATTCACAATACATGAGGTATCATTAAAATCATAATAACGACTATTAAAAATTAAACCATTACTAATTAGTAAATCTACTGACATATAGTTGGTATGTCTGAGTTCATTAGATTTAAATTACCATTGAATGGTTTATGATAAACCATGTTAAACCATAAGTGTTATTTCTAAACTGACAATACATGTACTATCATTAAAAACATAATAACGACAAATAATAGTTTAACAATTACTACTTAGTTAACCCATTTACATATGCCTGGTATGTCTGAGTGTATTACATTTAATTTACCATTGAATGGTTTATGATAAACCATGTTAAACCAAGTGTTATTTCTAAACTGAGATATTCACAATACATGTAGTATCATTAAAATCATAATAAAGATTATAAATGAATAAACAATTACTAGTTAGTAAATCTATTTACATATGGAAGGTATGTCTGAGTGTATTAGATTTAATTTACTATTGAATGGTTTATGATAAACCATGTTAAACCATAAGTGTTATTTCTAAACTGAGATATTTACAATACATGTACTATCATTAAAATCATAATAACGACTATTAAAAATTAAACCATTACTAATTAGTAAATCTATTGACATATAGTTGGTATGTCTAAGTTCATTAGATTTAAATTACCATTGTATGGTTTATGATAAACCATGTTAAACCATAAGTGTTATTTCTAAACTGAGATATTCACAATACATGTCACAATACATGAATTCTCATTAAAATCATAATAACGACAATTAATAATTAAACCATTACTTATTAGTAAATCTACTGACATATAGGTGGTATGTCTGAGTGTATAAGATTTAATTTACTACTGAATGGTTTATGATAAACCATGTTAAACCATAAGTGTTATTTCTAAACTGAGATATTCACAATACATGTACTATCATTAAAATCATAATAACTACTATTAATAATTAAACCATTACTACTTATTAAATCCATATACATTTGCGTGGTATGTCTGAGTGTATTAGATTTAATTTAAAATTGAATGGTTTATGATAAACCATGTTAAACCGTAAGTGTTAT
This sequence comes from Spongilla lacustris, assembly GCA_949361645.1. Classification (NCBI taxonomy): domain Eukaryota; kingdom Metazoa; phylum Porifera; class Demospongiae; order Spongillida; family Spongillidae; genus Spongilla; species Spongilla lacustris. Next base: position 4,696,623 of record OX442424.1, read on the forward strand.
TTCTAAACTGAGATATTCACAATACATGTACTATCACTAAAATCATAATAACGACTATTAATAATTAAACCATTACTACTTAGTAAATCTATTGACATATAGGTGGTATGTCTGAGTGTATTAGATTTAATTTACTATTGAATGGTTTATGATAAATATGTTAAACCATAAGTGTTATATCTAAACTGAGATATTCACAATACATGAAGTATCATTAAAATCATAATAACGACTATTAATAATTAAACCATTACTACTAAATAAATCCATTTACATATGCCTGGTATGTCTGAGTGTATTAGATTTAATTTACAATTGAATGGTTTATGATAAACCATGTTAAACCGTAAGTGTTATTTCTAAACTGAGATATTCACAATACATGAGGTATCATTAAAATCATAATAACGACTGTTAAAAATTAAATCATTACTAATTAGTAAATCTACTGACATATAGGTGGTATGTCTGAGTTCATTAGATTTAAATTACCATTGAATGGTTTATGATAAACCATGTTAAACCATAAGTGTTATTTCTAAACTGACAATACATGTACTATCATTAAAAACATAATAACGACAAATAATAGTTTAACAATTACTACTTAGTTAACCCATTTACATATGCCTGGTATGTCTGAGTGTATTAGATTTAATTTACAATTGAATGGTTTATGATAAACCATGTTAAACCATAAGTGTTATTTCTAAACTGAGATATTCACAATACATGTACTATCACTAAAATCATAATAACGACTATTAATAATTAAACCATTACTACATAGTAAATCTAATGACATATATTTGGTATATCTGAGTGTATTAGATTTAATTTACCATTGAATGGTTTATGATAAACCATGTTAAACCATAAGTGTTATTTCGAAACTGAGATATTCACAATACATGAATTCTCATTAAAATCATAATAACGACAATTAATAATTAAACCATTACTACTTAGTAAATCCATTTACATATGCCTGGTATGTCTGAGTGTATTAGATTTAATTTACTATTGAATGGTTTATGATAAACCATGTTAAACCATAAGTGTTATTTCTAAACTGAGATATTCACAATACATGTAGTATCATTAAAATCATAATAAAGATTATAAATGAATAAACAATTACTAGTTAGTAAATCTATTTACATATGGAAGGTATGTCTGAGTGTATTAGATTTAATTTACTATTGAATGGTTTATGATAAAACATGTTAAACCATAAGTGTTATTTCTAAACTGAGATATTCACAATACAAGAGGTATCATTAAAATCATAATAACGACTATTAATAATTAAACCATTACTACTTAGTAAATCTATTGACATATAGGTGTTATGTCTGAGTGTATTAGAATTAATTTACTATTGAATGGTTTATGATAAACCATTTTAAACCATAATTGTTATTTCTAAACTGAGATATTCACAATACAAGAGGTATCATTAAAATCACAATAACGACTATTAATAATTAAACCATTACTACTTAGTAAATCTAGTGACATATAGGTGGTATGTTTGAGTGTATTAGAATTAATTTACTATTGAATGGTTTATGATAAACCATGTTAAACCATAAGTGTTATTTGTAAACTGAGATATTCACAATACATGTACTGTATTTAAAATCATAATAACGACTATTAATAATAAACCATTACTACTTAGTAAATCTATTGACATATAGGTGGTATGTCTGAGTGTATTAGATTTAATTTACTATTGAATGGTTTATGATAAACCATGTTAAACCATAAGTGTTATATCTAAACTGAGATATTCACAATACATGAAGTATCATTAAAATCATAATAACGACTATTAATAATTAAACCATTACTACTTAGTAAAGCCATTTACATATGCCTGGTTTGTATGAGTGTATTTGATTTAGTTTACTATTGAATGGTTTATGATAAACCATGTTAAATCATAAGTGTTATTTCGAAACTGAGATATTCACAATACATGAATTCTCATTAAGATCATAATAACGACAATTAATAATTAAACCATTACTACTTAGTAAATCTATTGACATATAGGTGGTATGTCTGAGTGTATTAGATTTAATTTACTACTGAATGGTTTATGATAAACCATGTTAAACCATAAGTGTTATTTCTAAACTGAGATATTCACAATACATGTAGTATCATTAAAATCATAATAAAGATTATAAATGAATAAACAATTACTAGTTAGGAAATCTATTTACATATGGATGGTATGTCTGAGTGTATTAGATTTAATTTACTTTTGAATGATTCATATATGATAAACCATGTTAAACCATAAGTGTTATTTCTAAACTAAGATATTCACAATACATGTACTATCATTAAAATCATAATAACGACTATCAATAATTAAACCATTACTACTTAGTAAAGCCATTTACATATGCCTGGTATGTCTGAGTGTATTAGATTTAATTTACTTTTGAATGGTTTATGATAAACCATGTTAAACCATAAGTGTTATTTCTAAACTGAGATATTCACAATACATGTAGTATCATTAAAATCATAATAAAGATTATAAATGAATAAACAATTACTAGTTAGGAAATCTATTTACATATGGAAGGTATGTCTGAGTGTATTAGATTTAATTTACTATTGAATGGTTTATGATAAACCATGTTAAACCATAAGTGTTATTTCTAAACTGAGATATTCACAATACAAGAGGTATCATTAAAATCATAATAACGACAAATAATAATATAACCATTATTTTTTAGAAAATCCATTTACATATGCCTGGTATGTCTGAGTGTATTAGATTTAATTTTCTTTTGAATGGTTTATGATAAACCATGTTAAACCATAAGTGTTATTTCTAAACTGAGATATTCACAATACATGTACTATCATTAAAATCATAATAACGACTATTAATAATTAAACCATTACTACTTAGTATATCCATTTACATATGCCTGGTATGTCTGACTGTATTAGATTTAATTTACTATTGAATGGTTTATGATAAACCATGTTAAACCATAAGTGTTATTTCTCAATACATGTACTATCATTAAAATCATAATAACGACTATTAATAATTAAACCATTACTACATAGTAAATCTAATGACATATAATTGGTATATCCGAGTGTATTAGATTTAATTTACCATTGAATGGTTTATGATAAACCATGTTAAACCATAAGTGTTCTTTCTAAACTGAGATATTCACAATACATGTACTATCATTAAAATCATAATAACGACTATTAATAATTAAACCATTACTACTTAGTAAATCTATTAACATATAGCTGGTATGTCTGAGTGTATTAGATTAATTTACCATTGAATGGTTTATGATAAACCATGTTAAACCATAAGTGTTATTTCTAAACTGAGATATTCACAATACATGAAGTATCATTAGAATCATAATAACTACTATTAATAATTAAACCATTACTACTTATTAAAGCCATTTACATGTATTAGATTTAATTTACAATTGAATGGTTTATGATAAACCATGTTAAACCATAAGTGTTATTTCTAAACTGAGATATTCACAATACATGTACTATCACTAAAATCATAATAACGACTATTAATAATTAAACCATTACTACTTAGTAAATCTATTGACATTTGCGTGGTATGTCTGAGTGTATTAGATTTAATTTACAATTGAATGGTTTATGATAAACCATGTTAAACCGTAAGTGTTATTTCTAAACTGAGATATTCACAATACATGTACTATCACTAAAATCATAATAACGACTATTAATAATTAAACCATTACTACTTAGTAAATCTATTGACATATAGGTGGTATGTCTGAGTGTATTAGATTTAATTTACTATTGAATGGTTTATGATAAATATGTTAAACCATAAGTGTTATATCTAAACTGAGATATTCACAATACATGAAGTATCATTAAAATCATAATAACGACTATTAATAATTAAACCATTACTACTAAATAAATCCATTTACATATGCCTGGTATGTCTGAGTGTATTAGATTTAATTTACAATTGAATGGTTTATGATAAACCATGTTAAACCGTAAGTGTTATTTCTAAACTGAGATATTCACAATACATGAGGTATCATTAAAATCATAATAACGACTGTTAAAAATTAAATCATTACTAATTAGTAAATCTACTGACATATAGGTGGTATGTCTGAGTTCATTAGATTTAAATTACCATTGAATGGTTTATGATAAACCATGTTAAACCATAAGTGTTATTTCTAAACTGACAATACATGTACTATCATTAAAAACATAATAACGACAAATAATAGTTTAACAATTACTACTTAGTTAACCCATTTACATATGCCTGGTATGTCTGAGTGTATTAGATTTAATTTACAATTGAATGGTTTATGATAAACCATGTTAAACCATAAGTGTTATTTCTAAACTGAGATATTCACAATACATGTACTATCACTAAAATCATAATAACGACTATTAATAATTAAACCATTACTACATAGTAAATCTAATGACATATATTTGGTATATCTGAGTGTATTAGATTTAATTTACCATTGAATGGTTTATGATAAACCATGTTAAACCATAAGTGTTATTTCGAAACTGAGATATTCACAATACATGAATTCTCATTAAAATCATAATAACGACAATTAATAATTAAACCATTACTACTTAGTAAATCCATTTACATATGCCTGGTATGTCTGAGTGTATTAGATTTAATTTACTATTGAATGGTTTATGATAAACCATGTTAAACCATAAGTGTTATTTCTAAACTGAGATATTCACAATACATGTAGTATCATTAAAATCATAATAAAGATTATAAATGAATAAACAATTACTAGTTAGTAAATCTATTTACATATGGAAGGTATGTCTGAGTGTATTAGATTTAATTTACTATTGAATGGTTTATGATAAAACATGTTAAACCATAAGTGTTATTTCTAAACTGAGATATTCACAATACAAGAGGTATCATTAAAATCATAATAACGACTATTAATAATTAAACCATTACTACTTAGTAAATCTATTGACATATAGGTGTTATGTCTGAGTGTATTAGAATTAATTTACTATTGAATGGTTTATGATAAACCATTTTAAACCATAATTGTTATTTCTAAACTGAGATATTCACAATACAAGAGGTATCATTAAAATCACAATAACGACTATTAATAATTAAACCATTACTACTTAGTAAATCTAGTGACATATAGGTGGTATGTTTGAGTGTATTAGAATTAATTTACTATTGAATGGTTTATGATAAACCATGTTAAACCATAAGTGTTATTTGTAAACTGAGATATTCACAATACATGTACTGTATTTAAAATCATAATAACGACTATTAATAATAAACCATTACTACTTAGTAAATCTATTGACATATAGGTGGTATGTCTGAGTGTATTAGATTTAATTTACTATTGAATGGTTTATGATAAACCATGTTAAACCATAAGTGTTATATCTAAACTGAGATATTCACAATACATGAAGTATCATTAAAATCATAATAACGACTATTAATAATTAAACCATTACTACTTAGTAAAGCCATTTACATATGCCTGGTTTGTATGAGTGTATTTGATTTAGTTTACTATTGAATGGTTTATGATAAACCATGTTAAATCATAAGTGTTATTTCGAAACTGAGATATTCACAATACATGAATTCTCATTAAGATCATAATAACGACAATTAATAATTAAACCATTACTACTTAGTAAATCTATTGACATATAGGTGGTATGTCTGAGTGTATTAGATTTAATTTACTACTGAATGGTTTATGATAAACCATGTTAAACCATAAGTGTTATTTCTAAACTGAGATATTCACAATACATGTAGTATCATTAAAATCATAATAAAGATTATAAATGAATAAACAATTACTAGTTAGGAAATCTATTTACATATGGATGGTATGTCTGAGTGTATTAGATTTAATTTACTTTTGAATGATTCATATATGATAAACCATGTTAAACCATAAGTGTTATTTCTAAACTAAGATATTCACAATACATGTACTATCATTAAAATCATAATAACGACTATCAATAATTAAACCATTACTACTTAGTAAAGCCATTTACATATGCCTGGTATGTCTGAGTGTATTAGATTTAATTTACTTTTGAATGGTTTATGATAAACCATGTTAAACCATAAGTGTTATTTCTAAACTGAGATATTCACAATACATGTAGTATCATTAAAATCATAATAAAGATTATAAATGAATAAACAATTACTAGTTAGGAAATCTATTTACATATGGAAGGTATGTCTGAGTGTATTAGATTTAATTTACTATTGAATGGTTTATGATAAACCATGTTAAACCATAAGTGTTATTTCTAAACTGAGATATTCACAATACAAGAGGTATCATTAAAATCATAATAACGACAAATAATAATATAACCATTATTTTTTAGAAAATCCATTTACATATGCCTGGTATGTCTGAGTGTATTAGATTTAATTTTCTTTTGAATGGTTTATGATAAACCATGTTAAACCATAAGTGTTATTTCTAAACTGAGATATTCACAATACATGTACTATCATTAAAATCATAATAACGACTATTAATAATTAAACCATTACTACTTAGTATATCCATTTACATATGCCTGGTATGTCTGACTGTATTAGATTTAATTTACTATTGAATGGTTTATGATAAACCATGTTAAACCATAAGTGTTATTTCTCAATACATGTACTATCATTAAAATCATAATAACGACTATTAATAATTAAACCATTACTACATAGTAAATCTAATGACATATAATTGGTATATCCGAGTGTATTAGATTTAATTTACCATTGAATGGTTTATGATAAACCATGTTAAACCATAAGTGTTCTTTCTAAACTGAGATATTCACAATACATGTACTATCATTAAAATCATAATAACGACTATTAATAATTAAACCATTACTACTTAGTAAATCTATTAACATATAGCTGGTATGTCTGAGTGTATTAGATTAATTTACCATTGAATGGTTTATGATAAACCATGTTAAACCATAAGTGTTATTTCTAAACTGAGATATTCACAATACATGAAGTATCATTAGAATCATAATAACTACTATTAATAATTAAACCATTACTACTTATTAAAGCCATTTACATGTATTAGATTTAATTTACAATTGAATGGTTTATGATAAACCATGTTAAACCATAAGTGTTATTTCTAAACTGAGATATTCACAATACATGTACTATCACTAAAATCATAATAACGACTATTAATAATTAAACCATTACTACTTAGTAAATCTATTGACATATAGGTGGTATGTCTGAGTGTATTAGATTTAATTTACTTTTGAATGGTTTATGATAAACCATGTTAAACCATAAGTGTTATTTCTAAACTGAGATATTCACAATACATGTAGTATCGTTAAAATCATAATAAAGATTATAAATGAATAAACAATTACTAGTTAGGAAATCTATTTACATATGGAAGGTATGTCTGAGTGTATTAGATTTAATTTACTTTTGAATGATTTATGATAAACCATAATAAACCATAAGTGTTATTTCTAAACTAAGATATTCACAATACATGTACTATCATTAAAATCATAATAACGACTATCAATAATTAAACCATTACTACTTAGTAAAGCCATTTACATATGCCTGGTATGTCTGAGTGTATTAGATTTAATTTACTTTTGAATGGTTTATGATAAACCATGTTAAACCATAAGTGTTATTTCTAAACTGAGATATTCACAATACATGTAGTATCATTAAAATCATAATAAAGATTATAAATGAATAAACAATTACTAGTTAGGAAATCTATTTACATATGGAAGGTATGTCTGAGTGTATTAGATTTAATTTACTATTGAATGGTTTATGATAAACCATGTTAAACCATAAGTGTTATTTCTAAACTGAGATATTCACAATACAAGAGGTATCATTAAAATCATAATAACGACAAATAATAATATAACCATTATTTTTTTAAAAACCCATTTACATATGCCTGGTATGTCTGAGTGTATTAGATTTAATTTACTTTTGAATGGTTTATGATAAACCATGTTAAACCATAAGTGTTATTTCTAAACTGAGATATTCACAATACATGTACTATCATTAAAATCATAATAACGACTATTAATAATTAAACCATTACTACTTAGTATATCCATTTACATATGCCTGGTATGTCTGACTGTATTAGATTTAATTTACTATTGAATGGTTTATGATAAACCATGTTAAACCATAAGTGTTATTTCTCAATACATGTACTATCATTAAAATCATAATAACGACTATTAATAATTAAACCATTACTACATAGTAAATCTAATGACATATAATTGGTATATCCGAGTGTATTAGATTTAATTTACCATTGAATGGTTTATGATAAACCATGTTAAACCATAAGTGTTCTTTCTAAACTGAGATATTCACAATACATGTACTCTCATTAAAATCATAATAACGACTGTTAATAATTAAACCATTACTACTTAGTAAATCTATTGACATATAGCTGGTATGTCTGAGTGTATTAGATTAATTTACCATTGAATGGTTTATGATAAACCATGTTAAACCATAAGTGTTATTTCTAAACTGAGATATTCACAATACAAGAAGTATCATTAAAATCATAATAACGACTATTAATAATTAAACCATTACTACTTATTAAATCCATATACATATGCCTGGTGTGTCTGAGTGTATTAGATTTAATTTAGTTTTGAATGGTTTATGATAAACCATGTTAAACCATAAGTGTTATTTCTAAACTGAGATATTCACAATACATGTCACAATACATGAATTCTCATTAAAATCATAATAACGACAATTAATAATTAAACCATTACTACTTAGTAAATCTATTGACATATAGTTGGTATGTCTGAGTGTATTAGATTTAATTTACTACTGAATGGTTTATGATAAACCATGTTAAACCATAAGTGTTATTTCTAAACTGAGATATTCACAATACAAGAGGTATCATTAAAATCACAATAACGACTATTAATAATTAAACCATTACTAATTAGTAAATCTAGTGACATATAGCTTGTATGTCTGAGTGTATTAGAATTAATTTAACATTGAATGGTTTATGATAAACCATGTTAAACCATAAGTGTTATTTCTAAACTGAGATATTCACAATACATGAAGTATCATTAAAATCATAATAACGACTATTAATAATTAAACCATTACTACTTATTAAATCCATTTACATATGCCTGGTATGTCTGAGTGTATTAGATATAATTTACTATTGAATGGATTATGATAAACCATGTTAAACCATAAGTGTTATTTCTAAACTGAGATATTCACAATACATGTACTATCATTAAAATCATAATAACGACTATTAATATTTAAACCATTACTGATTAGTAAATCTATTGACATATAGGTGGTATGTCTGAGTGCATTAGATTTAATTTACCATTGAATGGTTTATGATAAACCATGTTTAACCATAAGTGTTACTTCTAAACTGAGATATTCACAATACATGAAGTATCATTAAAATCATAATAACGATTATTAATAGTTAAACCATTACTACTTAGTAAATCCATTGACATATGCCTGGTATGTCTGAGTGTATTAGATTTAATTTACTTTTGAATGGTTTATGATAAACCATGTTAAACCATAAGTGTTATTTCTAAACTGAGATATTCACAATACATGTCACAATACATGAATTCTCATTAAAATCATAATAACGACAATTAATAATCAAACCATTACTACTTAGTAAATCTATTGACATATAGGTGGTATGTCTGAGTTTATTAGATTTAATTTACTACTGAATGGTTTATGATAAACCATGTTAAACCATAAGTGTTATTTCTAAACTGAGATATTTACAATACATGTAGTATCATTAAAATCATAATAAAAATTATAAATGAATAAATAATTACTAGTTAGTAAATTTATTTACATATGGAAGGTATGTCTGAGTGTATTAGATTTAATTTACTATTGAATGGTTTATGGTTTACCCCAAACAATACAAGACAAACATGGACGTAGAGGGAAATCATGATGGACCAATGCAAGTTGGCCCCTCCCACGTAAATTATCATAAACCATTCAAAAGTAAATTAAATCTAATACACTCAGACATACCTGGCATATGTCAATGGATTTACTAAGTAGTAATGGTTTATTTTTTAATAGTCGTTATTATGATTTTAATGATAGTACATGTATTGTGAATATCTCAGTTTAGAAATAACACTTATGGTTTAACATGGTTTATCATAAACCATTCAATGGTAAATTAAATCTAATACACTCAGACATACCAGCTATATGTCAATAGATTTACTAAGTAGTAATGGTTTATTCATTTATAATCTTTATTATGATTTTAATGATACTTCATGTATTGTGAATAGGGCAGTTTAGAAATAACACTTATGGTTTAACATGGTTTATCATAAAACATTCAAAACTAAATTAAATCTAATACACTCAGACATACCAGGCATATGTAAATGGATTTACTAATTAGTAATGGTTTAATTATTAATAGTCGTTATTATGATTTTAATGAAAGTACATGTATTGTGAATATCTCAGTTTAGAAATAACACTTATGGTTTAACATGGTTTATCATAAACCATTCAAAAGTAAATTAAATTCTACTACACTCAGACATACTAGGCATATGTAAATGGATTTACTAAGTAGTAATGGTTTAATTATTAATTGTCGTTATTATGATTTTAATGATACTTCATGTATTGTGAATATCTCAGTTTAGAAGTAACACTTATGGTTAAACATGGTTTATCATAAACCATTCAATGGTAAATTAAATCTAATGCACTCAGACATACCACCTATATGTCAATACATTTACTAATTAGTAATGGTTTAATTCTTAATAGTCGTTATTATGATTTTAATGATAGTACATGTATTGTGAATATCTCAGTTTAGAAATAACACTTATGATTCAACATGGTTTATCATAAACCATTCAATAGTAAACTAAATCAAATACACTCATACAAACCAGGCATATGTAAATGGATTTACTAAGTAGTAATGGTTTAATTATTAATAGTCGTTATTATGATTTTAATGATACTTCATGTATTGTGAATATCTCAGTTTAGAAATAACACTTATGGTTTAACATGGTTTATCATAAACCATTCAATAGTAAATTATATCTAATACACTCAGACATACCAGGCATATGTAGATGGATTTAATAAGTAGTAATGGTTTAATTATTAATAGTCGTTATTATGATTTTAATGATACCTCATGTATTGTGAATATCTCAGTTTAGAAATAACACTTATGGTTTAACATGGTTTATCATAAACCATTCAGTAGTAAATTAAATCTAATACACTCAGACATACCCCCTATATGTCAATAGATTTACTAAGTAGTAATGGTTTAATTATTAATTGTCGTTATTATGATTTTAAAGAGATATCATGTATTGTGAATATCTCAGTTTCGAAATAACACTTATGGTTTAACATGGTTTATCATAAACCATTCAATGGTAAATTAAATATAATACACTCAGATATACCAATTATATGTCATTACATTTACTATGTAGTAATGGTTTAATTATTAATAGTTCTTATTATGATTTTAATGATAGTACATGTATTGTGAATATCTCAGTTTAGAAATAACACTTATGGTTTAACATGGTTTATCATAAACCATTCAATGGTAAATTAAATCTAATACACTCAGACATACCAGGCATATGTAAATGGATTTAATAAGTAGTAATGGTTTCATTATTAATAGTCGTTATTATGATTTTAATGATACTTCATGTATTGTGAATATCTCAGTTTAGAAATAACACTTATGGTTTAACATGGTTTATGATAAACCATTCAAAAGTAAATTAAATCTAATACACTCAGACATACCTGGCATATGTAAATGGATTTACTAAGTAGTAATGGTTTAATTATTAATTGTCGTTATTATGATTTTAATGATACTACATGTATTGTGAATATCTCAGTTTAGAAAGAACACTTATGGTTTAACATGGTTTATCATAAACCATTCAATGGTAAATTAAATCTAATACGTCGAGAACTGTCGAGAACTATTTATGCACTGCACGAACACCTGTTATTCATTTCGTGTCAATCTTTGCTGTATACTGCACTGAAGAAGGCCAGCATGGCCGAAATGCATTTGTAGTGACATTAAAGTTTGGCACGAGAGAGAATACAGTGAACGCGTCCCCTTTTACGTAAGTCTACACTAATCATTCCCTCCCCCCGTTAGTGCATGTAGTTGCGGGCACGTAATGCCAACTAACAAACCGGATCGCTACCAAACAAAACGGGCTCAACACCCCTTCACCCTCTCCCCCACCATCTGCTAGAACGTTCTCCCAACCAACACCTCGTTCCCCAGCTATACCTCGTTCCTCACAACCGACCCTGACCCATGACCATCTGCCACCTAGCGCAAGCTCATCCCCTCAACCATCATCAATTGCAGCTCAAACCACTGTTCAACCCATCCATATCACCCCCTCATCACCTCCATCATCAGCTTCTGATGCCCTACCTTCAACATCAAATGTCAATGACCATTTGCCACCCATTCGAACGAACTTATCCCCACCACCATCACCAGTAACAGCTCAAACTACTGATCAGCCTACCCATACCGCCCCATGTCACTCACTCCCATCAGCACCTAATACCTTAACCCCATCATCAATCAACGACCAATTGCCACCAGTCAGAACTAGTCCACCACCCCCACCATCATCTGCAGTAACCCAAACCATGGATCAACTCACCATCACCATCCCCTCCCCCCCACCACAGTCATCAGCCTCTGATGCCCCATCTTCACCATCAAATAGCAATGATCAATCACCACTCATCAGAACATGTTCTCCCACACCACCAGCAACAGCTCAGACCATCGATCAGCCTACCCACATCACTCCCTTCCCCACACCACCACCATCAGATGCCAATACCATCTCACTACCACAATCACCAGCAGTTCACATGTGTCCCATGCCAACTGTCCAGCCCAACAAAACATCGAAAATAGAAAAGGCTCTCCTTGACAAAGAATACCAGTCTGTTATGGACAGGTACCCGGGTATGAGGAAATTTTATGAATTGGCTCGGCACCATTTGGCTTTCAACGAAGAGTGCCTGCAGAAAAGCGTATTCCCCCTGGGAATCAGGGCCTTTGCCACATGTGCCACACTTGGAGCTGATGATACACTGAAGACCAAGTACGTTGAAATCCTTACAAGGACCAGCACGGAACTCACCATAGCAAACGTGCAACATCTCCACAAGGTAGCCACACAAACAAACTCAATGCTAGACAAAATTGAAAAAGAGCTCGACTCAGTGAAAGACGAAGTTATCCTGAGCCAGTGGCGCAACACCCAAACAACCTCACTAGAGCACATGACAAAGCTACATGATGCACTACAGGAGAAGAGGAAAAAGAAGATTCAGAAAACGGTACAAGCACACAAAGCAAACCGAATATACACAGAAGAGTGCCTCAGGACCCGCACCCTACCCTCCAAACTCACACCCCCAGACTCCCAAAGAGAGGTGACAACCCCCCAGGTCCCCCCTCAGCCCCTGCTTCCCGAGTCCACCCGCCCACCAAGGCCTACTGCAACAAACACCAAGACCACCCACCTTCAACAAGTCCCCCCTCAGCCCCTGCTTCCCGAGTCCACCTGCCCACAAAGGCCTACTGCAACAAACACCAAGACCACCCACCCTCAACATCCCCCACACCCAAAAGTACAAGTCCCAGTGAAACAAAAGAACCAACAGAAACAACACCCTAACCCCACCCCACCACTGAACAGTTATCAGCCCAGTCGACAACAGAAGCAACAATACAACCCCACCCCAATCATCCCACCATTGATGTCACTCCTGCCCCAACCAACCTACAAGCCCAACATCCATCAACCCAACCATGATGCGCCATCCTGCAACCCCCTCAGACGAAACACACCTCTCCTACCCCTCCCACCCCCTCCACTCATGACACTAATGTTTGACAACAGGTGGCCACTAATCCCACCCTGGATGACACCTGTACCACAATCCCTCACAAGCTGGCCATACCCCACTCCGCACCCCTACTACCCACCCATGTACCAATCCCAACCACCATACCTCCACCCTTTTTAGAACCCCTCTACTCCACATTCACATATAAAGACTCCAGTGGCGTAGAGGGCATTCAAGGAGGACCAATGCAAATTGGCCCCTCCCCTTTAAATTATCATAAAGCATTCAGTGGTAAATTAAATCTAATACACTCAGACATACCACCTATATGTCATTAGATTTACTAAGTAGTAATGGTTTAATTATTAATAGTCGTTTTTATGATTTCAATGAAAGTACATGTATTGTGAATATCTCAGTTTAGAAATAACACTTATGGTTTAACATGGTTTATCATAAACCATTCAATAGTAAACTATATCTAATACACTCAGACATACCAGGCATATGTAAATGGATTTAATAAGTAGTAATGGATTAATTATTAATAGTCGTTATTATGATTTTAATGATACTTCATGTATTGTGAATATCTCAGTTTAGAAATAACACTTATGGTTTAACATGGTTTATGATAAACCATTCAAAAGTAAATTAAATCTAATACACTCAGACATACCAGGCATATGTCAATGGATTTACTAAGTAGTAATGGTTTATTTTTTAATAGTCGTTATTATGATTTTAATGATAGTACATGTATTGTGAATATCTCAGTTTAGAAATAACACTTATGGTTTAACATGGTTTATCATAAACCATTCAATGGTAAATTAAATCTAATACACTCAGACATACCAGCTATTTGTCAATAGATTTACTAAGTAGTAATGGTTTATTCATTTATAATCTTTATTATGATTTTAATGATACTTCATGTATTGTGAATAGGGCAGTTTAGAAATAACACTTATGGTTTAACATGGTTTATCATAAACCATTCAAAACTAAATTAAATCTAATACACTCAGACATACCAGGCATATGTAAATGGATTTACTAATTAATAATGGTTTAATTATTAATAGTCGTTATTATGATTTTAATGAAAGTACATGTATTGTGAATATCTCAGTTTAGAAATAACACTTATGGTTTAACATGGTTTATCATAAACCATTCAAAAGTAAATTAAAATCTACTACACTCAGACATACCAGGCATATGTAAATGAATTTACTAAGTAGTAATGGTTTTATTATTAATTGTCGTTATTATGATTTTAATGATACTTCATGTATTGTGAATATCTCAGTTTAGAAGTAACACTTATGGTTAAACATGGTTTATCATAAACCATTCAATGGTAAATTAAATCTAATGCACTCAGACATACCACCTATATGTCAATAGATTTACTAATTAGTAATGGTTTAATTCTTAATAGTCGTTATTATGATTTTAATGATAGTACATGTATTGTGAATATCTCAGTTTAGAAATAACACTTATGATTCAACATGGTTTATCATAAACCATTCAATAGTAAACTAAATCAAATACACTCATACAAACCAGGCATATGTAAATGGATTTATTAAGTAGTAATGGTTTAATTATTAATAGTCGTTATTATGATTTTAATGATACTTCATGTATTGTGAATATCTCAGTTTAGAAATAACACTTATGGTTTAACATGGTTTATCATAAACCATTCAATAGTAAATTATATCTAATACACTCAGACATACCAGGCATATGTAGATGGATTTAATAAGTAGTAATGGTTTAATTATTAATAGTCGTTATTATGATTTTAATGATACCTCATGTATTGTGAATATCTCAGTTTAGAAATAACACTTATGGTTTAACATGGTTTATCATAAACCATTCAATAGTAAATTAATTCTAATACACTCAGACATACCACCTATATGTCAATAGATTTACTAAGTAGTAATGGTTTAATTATTAATAGTCGTTATTATGATTTTAATGATACCTCTTGTATTGTGAATATCTCAGTTTAGAAATAACACTTATGGTTTAACATGGCTTATCATAAACCATTCAATAGTAAATTAAATCTAATACACTCAGACATACCTTCCATATGTAAATAGATTTACTAACTAGTAATTGTTTATTCATTTATAATCTTTATTATGATTTTAATGATACTACATGTATTGTGAATATCTCAGTTTAGAAATAACACTTATGGTTTAACATGGTTTATCATAAACCATTCAGTAGTAAATTAAATCTAATACACTCAGACATACCACCTATATGTCAATAGATTTACTAAGTAGTAATGGTTTAATTATTAATTGTCGTTATTATGATTTTAATGAGAATTCATGTATTGTGAATATCTCAGTTTCGAAATAACACTTATGGTTTAACATGGTTTATCATAAACCATTCAATGGTAAATTAAATCTAATACACTCAGATATACCAATTATATGTCATTAGATTTACTATGTAGTAATGGTTTAATTATTAATAGTTGTTATTATGATTTTAATGATAGTACATGTATTGTGAATATCTCAGTTTAGAAATAACACTTATGGTTTAACATGGTTTATCATAAACCATTCAATGGTAAATTAAATCTAATACACTCAGACATACCAGGCATATGTAAATGGATTTAATAAGTAGTAATGGTTTCATTATTAATAGTCGTTATTATGATTTTAATGATACTTCATGTATTGTGAATATCTCAGTTTAGAAATAACATTTATGGTTCAACATGGTTTATCATAAACCATTCAATAGTAAATTAAATCTAATACACTCAGACATACCAGGCATATGTAAATGGATTTACTAAGTAGTAATGGTTTAATTTTTAATCGTCGTTATTATGATTTTAATGATACCTCATGTATTGTTAATATCTCACAACACTTATGGTTTAACATGGTTTATCATAAACCATTCAATGGTAAATTAAATCTAATACACTCAGACATACCAGGCATATGTAAATGGGTTAACTAAATAGTAATTGTTGAACTATTATTTGTCGTTATTATGATTTTAATGATAGTACATGTATTGTAAATATCTCAGTTTAGAAATAACACTTATGGTTTAACATGGTTTATCATAAACCATTCAATTGTAATTTAAATCTAATGCACTCAGACATACCAACTATATGTCAATAGATTTACTAATTAGTAATGGTTTAATTATTAATAGTCGTTATTATGATTTTAATGATAGTACATGTATTGTGAATATCTCAGTTTAGAAATAACACTTATGGTTTAACATGGTTTATCATAAACCATTCAAAAGTAAATTAAATCTAATACACTCAGACATACCATGCATATGTAAATGGGTTAACTAAGTAGTAATTGTTAAACTATTATTTGTCGTTATTATGATTTTAATGATAGTACATGTATTGTAAATATCTCAGTTTAAAAATAACACTTATGGTTTAACATGGTTTATCATAAACCATTCAATAGTAAATTAAATCTAATACACTCAGACATACCTTCCATATGTAAATAGATTTACTAACTAGTAATTGTTTATTCATTTATAATCTTTATTATGATTTTAATGATACTACATGTATTGTGAATATCTCAGTTTAGAAATAACACTTATGGTTTAACATGGTTTATCATAAACCATTCAGTAGTAAATTAAATCTAATACACTCAGACATACCACCTATATGTCAATAGATTTACTAAGTAGTAATGGTTTAATTATGAATTGTCGTTATTATGATTTTAATGATACCTCATGCATTGTGAATATCTCAGTTTAGGAATAACACTTATGGTTTAACATGGTTTATCATAAACCATTCAATGGTAAATTAAATCTAATACACTCAGATATACCAGGCATATGTAAATGGATTTACTAAGTAGTAATGGTTTAATTATTAATAGTCGTTATTATGATTTTAATGATACCTCTTGTATTGTGAATATCTCAGTTTAGAAATAACACTTATGGTTTAACATGGTTTATCATAAACCATTCAATGGTAAATTAAATCTAATGCACTCAGACATACCACCTATATGTCAATAGATTTACTAATTAGTAATGGTTTAATTCTTAATAGTCGTTATTATGATTTTAATGATAGTACATGTATTGTGAATATCTCAGTTTAGAAATAACACTTATGATTCAACATGGTTTATCATAAACCATTCAATAGTAAACTAAATCAAATACACTCATACAAACCAGGCATATGTAAATGGATTTACTAAGTAGTAATGGTTTAATTATTAATAGTCGTTATTATGATTTTAATGATACTTCATGTATTGTGAATATCTCAGTTTAGAAATAACACTTATGGTTTAACATGGTTTATCATAAACCATTCAATAGTAAATTATATCTAATACACTCAGACATACCAGGCATATGTAGATGGATTTAATAAGTAGTAATGGTTTAATTATTAATAGTCGTTATTATGATTTTAATGATACCTCATGTATTGTGAATATCTCAGTTTAGAAATAACACTTATGATTTAACATGGTTTATCATAAACCATTCAATAGTAAATTAATTCTAATACACTCAGACATACCACCTATATGTCAATAGATTTACTAAGTAGTAATGGTTTAATTATTAATAGTCGTTATTATTATTTTAATGATACCTCTTGTATTGTGAATATCTCAGTTTAGAAATAACACTTATGGTTTAACATGGTTTATCATAAACCATTCAATAGTAAATTAAATCTAATACACTCAGACATACCACCTATATGTCAATAGATTTACTAAGTAGTAATGGTTTAATTATTAATTGTCGTTATTATGATTTTAATGAGAATTCATGTATTGTGAATATCTCAGTTTCGAAATAACACTTATGGTTTAACATGGTTTATCATAAACCATTCAATGGTAAATTAAATCTAATACACTCAGATATACCAATTATATGTCATTAGATTTACTATGTAGTAATGGTTTAATTATTAATAGTTGTTATTATGATTTTAATGATAGTACATGTATTGTGAATATCTCAGTTTAGAAATAACACTTATGGTTTAACATGGTTTATCATAAACCATTCAATGGTAAATTAAATCTAATACACTCAGACATACCAGGCATATGTAAATGGATTTAATAAGTAGTAATGGTTTCATTATTAATAGTCGTTATTATGATTTTAATGATACTTCATGTATTGTGAATATCTCAGTTTAGAAATAACATTTATGGTTCAACATGGTTTATCATAAACCATTCAATAGTAAATTAAATCTAATACACTCAGACATACCAGGCATATGTAAATGGATTTACTAAGTAGTAATGGTTTAATTTTTAATCGTCGTTATTATGATTTTAATGATACCTCATGTATTGTTAATATCTCAGTTTAGAAACAACACTTATGGTTTAACATGGTTTATCATAAACCATTCAATGGTAAATTAAATCTAATACACTCAGATATACCACCTATATGTCATTAGATTTACTAAGTAGTAATGGTTTAATTATTAATAGTCGTTATTATGATTTTAATGATAGTACATGTATTGTGAATATCTCAGTTTAGAAATAACACTTATGGTTTAACATGGTTTATCATAAACCATTCAAAAGTAAATTAAATCTAATACACTCAGACATACCAGGCATATGTAAATGGGTTAACTAAATAGTAATTGTTGAACCATTATTTGTCGTTATTATGATTTTAATGATAGTACATGTATTGTAAATATCTCAGTTTAGAAATAACACTTATGGTTTAACATGGTTTATCATAAACCATTCAATTGTAATTTAAATCTAATGCACTCAGACATACCAACTATATGTCAATAGA
Source organism: Spongilla lacustris (assembly GCA_949361645.1). Lineage (NCBI taxonomy): Eukaryota > Metazoa > Porifera > Demospongiae > Spongillida > Spongillidae > Spongilla > Spongilla lacustris. Next base: position 4,716,628 of record OX442424.1, read on the forward strand.
TTTACTAATTAGTAATGGTTTAATTATTAATAGTCGTTATTATGATTTTAATGATACTTCATGTATTGTGAATATCTCAGTTTAGAAATAACACTTATGGTTTAACATGGTTTATCATAAACCATTCAATAGTAAATTAAATCAAATACACTCATACAAACCAGGCATATGTAAATGGCTTTACTAAGTAGTAATGGTTTAATTATTAATAGTCGTTATTATGATTTTAATGATAGTACATGTATTGTGAATATCTCAGTTTAGAAATAACACTTATGGTTTAACATGGTTTATCATAAACCATTCAATAGTAAATTAAATCTAATACACTCAGACATACCTTCCATATGTAAATAGATTTACTAACTAGTAATTGTTTATTCATTTATAATCTTTATTATGATTTTAATGATACTACATGTATTGTGAATATCTCAGTTTAGAAATAACACTTATGGTTTAACATGGTTTATCATAAACCATTCAGTAGTAAATTAAATCTAATACACTCAGACATACCACCTATATGTCAATAGATTTACTAAGTAGTAATGGTTTAATTATTAATTGTCGTTATTATGATTTTAATGATACCTCATGCATTGTGAATATCTCAGTTTAGAAATAACACTTATGGTTTAACATGGTTTATCATAAACCATTCAATGGTAAATTAAATCTAATACACTCAGATATACCACCTATATGTCATTAGATTTACTAAGTAGTAATGGTTTAATTATTAATAGTCGTTATTATTATTTTAATGATAGTACATGTATTGTGAATATCTCAGTTTAGAAATAACACTTATGGTTTAACATGATTTATCATAAACCATTCAAAAGTAAATTAAATCTATTACACTCAGACATACCAGGCATATGTAAATGGATTTACTAAGTAGTAATGGTTTAATTATTAATAGTCGTTATTATGATTTTAATGATACTTCATGTATTGTGAATATCTCAGTTTAGAAAGAACACTTATGGTTTAACATGGTTTATCATAAACCATTCAATGGTAAATTAAATCTAATACACTCAGACATACCAGGCATATGTAAATGGATTTACTAAGTAGTAATGGTTAAATTATTAATAGTCGTTATTATGATTTTAATGATAGTACATGTATTGTGAATATCTTAGTTTAGGAATAACACTTATGGTTTAACATGGTTTATCATAAACCATTCAAAAGTAAATTAAATCTAATACACTCAGACATACCAGGCATATGTAAATGGATTTACTAAGTAGTAATGGTTTAATTATTAATAGTCGTTATTATGATTTTAATGATACCTCTTGTATTGTGAATATCTCAGTTTAGAAATAACACTTATGGTTTAACATGGTTTATCATAAACCATTCAATAGTAAATTAAATCTAATACACTCAGACATACCTTCCATATGTAAATAGATTTCCTAACTAGTAATTGTTTATTCATTTATAATCTTTATTATGATTTTAATGATACTACATGTATTGTGAATATCTCAGTTTAGAAATAACACTTATGGTTTAACATGGTTTATCATAAACCATTCAGTAGTAAATTAAATCTAATACACTCAGACATACCAACTATATGTCAATAGATTTACTAAGTAGTAATGGTTTAATTATTAATTGTCGTTATTATGATTTTAATGAGAATTCATGTATTGTGACATGTATTGTGAATATCTCAGTTTAGAAATAACACTTATGGTTTAACATGGTTTATCATAAACCATTCCAAAGTAAATTAAATCTAATACACTCAGACATACCACGCATATGGAAATGGATTTACTAAGTAGGAATGGTTTAATTATTAATAGTCGTTATTATGATTTTAATGATACTTCATGTATTGTGAATATCTCAGTTTAGAAATAACACTTATGGTTTAACATGGTTTATCATAAACCATTCAATAGTAAATTAAATCTAATACACTCAGACATACCAGGCATATGTAAATGGATTTACTAAGTAGTAATGGTTTAATTATTAATAGTCGTTATTATGATTTTAATGATACCTCAGTTTAGAAATAACACTTATGGTTTAACATGGTTTATCATAAACCATTCAATCGTAAATTAAATCTAATACACTCAGATACACCACCTATATGTCATTAGATTTACTAAGTAGTAATGATTTAATTATTAATAGTCGTTATTATGATTTTAATGATAGTACATGTACTGTGAATATCTCAGTTTAGAAATAACACTTATGGTTTAACATGGTTTATCATAAACCATTCAAAAGTAAACTAAATCTAATACACTCAGACATACCACGCATATGTAAATGGATTTACTAAGTAGTAATGGTTTAATTATTAATAGTCGTTATTATGATTTTAATGATACTTCATGTATTGTGAATATCTCAGTTTAGAAATAATACTTATGGTTTAACATGGTTTATCATAAACCATTCAATGGTAAATTAAATCTAATTTACTCAGACATACCACCTATATGTCAATAGATTTACTAAGTAGTAATGGTTTAATTATTAATAGTCGTTATTATGATTTTAATGATAGTAAATATCTCAGTTTAGAAATAACACTTATGAATTAAAATGGTTTATCATAAACAATTCAATAGTAAATTAAATCAAATACACTCAGACAAACCAGGCATATGTAAATGGATCCATATGTATATAGATTTACTAACTCATAATGGTTTAATTATTAAAAGTCGTTATTATGATTTTAATACTTATGGTTTAACGTGGTTTATCCTAAACCGTTCAATGGTAAATTAAATCTAATACACTCAGACATACTATCGTAATGTAGATAGTTTTATAAAGTAGTAATATTAAAAGTCGTTATTATGATTTCAATGATACATCTATTGTGAATATCTCAGTTTAGAAATAACACTTATGGTTTATCATAAACCATTCAATGGTAAATTAAATCTAATACACTCAGACATACAGATAGTCAGATTTTCCGATTGGGAATGTATGGGTGGGAACCTTCTTTTCAATAGAATCCTTAAAGCATACCCGCAGATGAGGAATCGATGATTATTCCTTGAATGGAATACATCAGTGCTGTGATTCGATATAACTGTGCCTTGTTCTGTTTTACGTCGATAACCTGCATCTTGATGGTCAAATAGTCAGATTTTCCCACAGAGAATGTATGGGTGGGAACTGTCTTTTCAATTGGATTCTGATGCCTCACCCGAATCTGAATGGAAGAATCGATGATTATTCCTAGAAGAGAATAGATCAGTGCTGTCATTCGGCATAACTACGCCTTGTTCTGTTTAAAGTTCTAATTTACACCTTGATGGTCAGATAGTCAGATTTACCCATAGACAATGTATGGGTGGAAACCTTCTTTTCAATTGAATCCTGAAGCCATACCCGCACTTGCATTGAGGATTCGATGATTATTCCTAAAAGTGTGATGTCATTCAACATAACTGTGCTTTGTTCAGCTTTACGTCGATAATCAACATCTTGCTGGTCAGATAGTCAGATTTTCCCATAGAGAGTGTATGGGTGGGAACCGTCTTTACAATTGAATCCTGATGCCACACCCGCACTTGTATGGAGGAATCGATGATTATTCCTAGAAGAGAATAGATCAGTGCTGTCATTCGGCATAACTATGCCTTGTTCTGTTTAAAGTTCTAATTTACACCTTGATGGACAGATAGTCAGATTTTCCCATAAAGAATGCATGGGTGGGAACAGTCTTTTTAATTGGATTATGATACCGCACCTGCACCTGTATGGAGGAATGGATGACTATTCCTAGAAGAGAATACATCAGTGCTGTCATTCGACATAACTGCGCCTTGTTCTGTTTTACATCGATAATCTACATCTTGATGGTTAGATAGACAGATTTTCCAATAGAGAATGTATTAGTGGGAACCTTCTTTTCAATTGAATCCTGAAACCATACCCGCATTCGCATGGAGGAATCGATGATTATTCCTAAAAGAGAATACATCATTGCTGTCATTCGACATAACTGTGCCTTGTTCTGTTTTACGTCGACAATCTACATCTTGATGGACAGATAGTCAGATTTTCCCATAGAGAATGTATGGGTGGGAACAGTCTTTTTAATTGGATTATGATGCCGGACCTGCACCTGTATGGAGGAATCGAAGATTATTCCTAGAATGGAATACATCAGTGCTGTCATTCGACATAACTGTGCCTTGTTCTGTTTTACGTCGATAATGTACATCTTGATGGTCAAATAGTCAGATTTTCCCATAGAGAATGTATGGGTGTGAACCTTCTTTTCAATTGAATCCTGAAGCCATACCCGCACTTGAATTGAGGAATCGATGACTATTCCTAGAATGGAATTCATCATTGCTGTCATGCGACATACCTGTGCCTTGTTCTGTTTTACGTCGATAATCTACATCTTGATGGTCAGATAGTCAGATTTTCCCACGGAGAACGTATGGGTGTGAACCTTCTTTTCAATTGGATCCTGAAGCCACACCCGCACCGGTATGGAGGAATCGATCATTATTCCTAGAAGAGAATACATCAGTGCTGTCATTCGACATAACTGTGCCTTGTTCTGTTTTACGTTGATAATCTACATCTTGATGGTCAAATAGTCAGATTTTCCCATAGAGAACGTATGGGTGTGAACCTTGTATTCAATTGAATCCTGAAGCCACACCCACACCTGTATGGAGGAATCGATGATTATTCCTAAAAGAGAATACATCAGTGCTGTCATTTCACATAACTGTGCCTTGTTCTGTTTTACGTCGAATATCTACATCTTGATGGTCATATAGTCAGATTTTCCCATAGAGAATGTATGGGTGGGAACCGTCTTTTCAATTGGATTCTGATGCCACACCCGCACCTTTATGGAGGAATCGATCATTATTCCTGGAAGAGAATACATCAGTGCTGTCATTCGGCATAACTGCGCCTTGTTCTGATTAAAGTTCTAATTTACACCCTGATAGTCAAATAGTCCTATTTTCCCATAGAGAATGTATTAGTGGGAACCTTCTTTTCAATTGAATCCTGAAGCCATACCCGCATTTGCATGGAGGAATCGATGATTATTCCTAGAAGAGAATACATCATTGCTGTCATTCGACATAACTGCACCTTGTTCTGTTTCACGTCGATAATCTACATCTTGATGGTCAGATAGTCAGATTTTCCCATAGAGAACGTATGGGTGTGAACCTTATTATCAATTGAATCCTGAAGCCACACCCGTACCTGCATGGAGGAATCGATGACTATTCCTAAAAGAGAATACATCAGCAATGCTGTCATTCGGCATAACTGAGCTTTGTTCGATAATCTACATCTTGATGGTCAGATAGTCAGATTTTCCCATAGAGAACGTATGGGTGTGAACCTTATTATCAATTGAATCCTGAAGCCACACCCGTACCTGCATGGAGGAATCGATGACTATTCCTAAAAGAGAATACATCAGCAATGCTGTCATTCGGCATAACTGAGCTTTGTTCTTTTTTACGTCGATAATCTACATCTTGATGGTCAGATAATCAGCATATAGATATAGATTTACTAACTAGTAATGGTTTAATTATTAAAAGTCTTTATTATGATTTAAATGATGCTACATGTATTGTGAATATCTCAGTGTAGAAATAACACTTATGGTTCAACATGGTTTATCATAAACCACTCAATGGTAAATTAAATCTAATACACTCAGACATTCTATCCATATGGATCTAGATTTTCTAACCAGTAACGATTTAGTTATTAAAAGTCGTTATTATGATTTTAATGATACTACATGGATTGTGAATATCTCATTGTAGAAATAACACTTATAGTTTAACATGGTTTATCATAAACCATTCAATGGTAAATTAAATCTAATACACTCAGACATACTATCCATATAGATATAGATTTACTAACTAGTAATGGTTAGTCGTTATAATGATTTTAATGATACTGCATGTATTGTGAATATCTCAGTTTAGAAATCTATCATTATCTAGATTTACTAACTAGTAATGGTTTAATTATTAAAAGTCGTTATTATGATATTAATGATACTACTTGTATTGTGAATATCTCAGCTTAGAAATAACACTTATGGTTTAACATGGTTTATCATAAACCATTCAATGGTAAATTAAATCTAATACACTCAGACATACAATCCATATGTATCTAGATTTACTAACTAGTAATGGTTTAATTATTAAAAGTCGTTATTATGATTTTAATGATACTACATGTATTGTGAATATCTCAGTTTAGAAATAACACTTATAGTTTAACATGGCTTATCATAAACCATTTAATGGTAAATTAAATCTACTTTGCCCTGACAGTGCCTTTGACCCTCTTGGACATTACGCCATCACTTGCAAGCGTGGGGTGATGTGGCTTGACACAATACCTTTTGCTATGTTCTGGCCGAAATGTAGCATCCAGGAGGAAGCTGGCAATGACATCACAGCCGACCATAGCCACACTTGCCCTGCTGACCTTCTGCTGAATTAATGGGCAACAGGTAAAACAGCTGCCTTCGATATTTCTGTAACCTCTCTGCTTAACACACATACCCTCATGGAAGCGGGACTGTCTGCAGGATCAGCTACCTTAACCACTGAAGACTGAAAGCACAGAGCCAATGATAAAAAATGTGGAGAACTCAGCCAGCTATGTATTCCCCTAGTAGTTGAGACCTATGGTGCATGCATGGGGAAATGAAGCTATTGAAGCCTTCTTACAACTAGCATCTCAGCTTGTCAACTACTCTTGGAGACATCTATGGCAGGCTCAACCTCCATCTACTGAGGGCCAATTCCACTGCCATCCTCATCAGATGTATCTTGCATTAAAAGTATAACTGCATGTTGGATATTGTGTATGTATGTGTATTGTTGATGTATCTAGTAATATTATATATTATTATGATATTAAAAACCATAAATATTAATATGAGGAACACAATGCAAAAAACTAAATACTAAGCTACATGTACACTTTACTATTATCTACTACACCTTTGGTTCTTCCCAGGTAAAGCCCTTGCATTCTGGCGCATCAGGGTAATGCTCAGTAGATCAAGGCTAACACCTCAGGCCAGAAACGACTTGTCCTGATGGCTAGTTTCTTGGCAACCCTTGAGAGAGCTTCATGCGCCTCGCTTCCCCAACCACCAAATACCTCCATGACCAACGGGACACAAAACAAAATTATACAACCTACATACATAACAATAACTAATTACACGTGTTATTTATTTTTGACTTAATAACCACTTTTAATTAATAAATACTACAGCTAGATGTATAAACACTTAGATTTAATTAAGCATGCAAATGCATGAGCTATATTTCACCATTATAATACATTGTGGTGGAATCCTTCCACAATGCACATCGGTCTTTCCAGTGGAAGCAGGTGTGAGGCTAGCCCAGTCTTGACCAGCAGATATTCTTGTACAGAACTGGGATTAAGGAAAGCAGCTGCCGTTAACATATCTGCTAAACTCAAATCCTTTGTTTGCGAGAAGCAATAATAGGTGCAGAGCTAAGAACACTGCCCATGTACAAAGTTGGGGGTGGGTGTCCATCTCTCTTGTCACTGCTGCTGGATTTGATGCAGCAGCTGAACTTTTTAGGTGGGAAAACACTGACTCATCTTTCAACTTGGGAGTTCTTATTACTCTTTTACCTTCTGTTCCCCTTGCAAAATTACAAAAGGTTATATCATACTTTTACGGCTTATGCTAAATGCAAATTTTAAATATCCGGTATTTGATTATACAATTACCAAGCCCAAATTATACATAGGTGGCCTAGGTCTTTGCTTAGAATTGCCAACAGCAAATTATTTCTCAAGTGTGTAAAACCCGCCTAAAACTTGTTGCTAATTGATCATGTGGATCACAGACAATTGAAAAACGTAAATGCTTATTAACTTAGATAACAGTTGACACTTTTATATACATGTATAAAACACTACATATTCCATAGAAATTGAGAATTGCCAAGTAGACTGACCAATTTTTTATTATATGGGTAGTAAAATTCTTTTAGTAGTTTTTCTGTTTCAGGTAACATATAGAAATCTTTGCTGTACTTCTTTGACTTTATCCAATGCATCTCATTTGATTTCACTTTTAATGCATCATAAAAATGTGTTTTTGGAACGTTTTCCAATTTCAAAAACTTCCATAGGCGTTCAAGAACAGAGAATGGATAGGTCAGTAGTTCTTCTGTTTGTAGAAACAAAAACTGATCATATGGGAAAACATTTAGCCACTTCACAATGTGATAGTAATACAAACCAAGTCCCAGACGTAAAGGTGAACATGCAAGTTGATTGTTCATATCTCCTACTGTTGATCGCTTTGTACATTCAAAGTGGGAATAACCATTTCTGATGCAGTTGTGAAAGGACTCAATAGCCATTACTGTGAGGTTGTGAAATATCAATGCAGCATTTTTCCATATAAATTCTGGTATTTGGACTGTGCCATTACTTAACCGCCAATGATTGTGAATGGAACAGAAATACCAGAAGTCTGAAAACAACCTGTTTACTGGATTTCTCATAATAACAATAAATTTTGCACCTGGAATTGCTTGGAACATTACCAGGGGATGAAAACAAGAATCACTGCCACCAGTCAATAGGGAGTTTTCAGATGCCCAGAGTGTATCCACACTACCATCAAGAGTATGCATGTGTGGGTGCTTATGGATGACATCAGATGGTTCGAAATAGTGTGACAAATACCAGAGCACGTGCAACTGTCGGTGAGAAGCTACAATATTACTGTCTCGAAGAAACGTACTCCAGAAATGACTCTCTTTTATCATTGGTGGAACAATGCTTGGATGATGAATCATAATGTTATATAAACTAGTAGTTCCACACTTTGGGAATCCTGCAAGGTAAATAGATGGCAGACATACCAAGCGTAGATGTCTATTAATGGGTCTGCTGCTTTTCTGGACGCTGTAGGATTGTGAAATTAAATTCACTATACTGGATGCAGTTTTGTCTGAAAAAAGTGGATTTCTCACAACCAATGTTTTATGAAATATCTTTTGAACATAATCTGGTACAGCTAACTTTGCATACCAACAAGGATTGCTATAATGTTCATTAAATTCCTCAGGATTTGGAATAAATGTCCTTATAAATGCAGTGTAAGAATGAAATGTTGAACTATTCAATGCAACTTTCAAAGAGCATTGAGCATAATAATGCTCAGTTGATATGAAGTGATTTGCTGAAACTGAAATAAAATACCAAAGAATATTAGAATAAGTTTATGTACATGTACATGTAATCAATGTCAAACCCGGGGCGGGGTCGGAAATGTCTTTACTAGTATACAAGTACGCATATATAAATTTGTCCAATCTCCTCTGTTATCTGCATCCATAAGGATAAAGCCTACATTAAAGCATGCTTTGGCACCATGCATTAGCTTACTGGGTATAAAGATTGGAATAAGTACTTAATTAGGACAGATCTATCCTATATAGACCAGTATCCCGTATAACGGTATTTATGTACACCAGTATCGATATCGCAGAAACTTGTTTGGCTTTCAATTTACCACATGAATGCTAGAGCTGTAGTGTACATAACATAATGATAAACTTAAACAAAAGAAAACGTAGCAAGCTGTTCCATCATAGATTGAAGACCTTACGTAAGGTCTTCAATCTACTGGTTCCATACAGCGCGCATGCCTTTTCAAAACATATAAACAAGAATTACATATACATACCTGCGACAGCAATGCCCTTCTGCCAACGGTAGAAAATGACCAATACCACAGCAATAGATGTCACACAAATAAGAGCTAGTACTCTTTTCAGGCGTATACGCATGGTTTATACGATCGATTTTGTACACCCACATATTTCTAAAGAAACAATTATATACTGCGCACGTGTAATAACCTACATATTCATATCTTTATCCATACGGTTATTATTAAATTTTTAATAATAATATCATATGTTTAAACATTAGCTTTACATGTTAAACACAAATTTCAATATTTAACTAGTAAACTATGTAACTATGTATGTTTAATAATTTTTACATACACCATACAGCACACCAATAAAATCAAAGTCACAGCAGTAACCACCCCACACCCACACACCTCACTTATTATTATTATTTTTAGTACTAGTATCAGTGACGCCATATGCATATCTTTTGATTTTGATTAAAAATAGAATGGTTAGAATTTAGAGGGGCGGCGGAGCAGGGGGGGCTGGGGGGCTATGCCCCTCAAATATCGAGGTGGGGGGGCTCAGCCCCCTACCATAAAGGTTATGAATAACTTTAATCTTATTGCGATTTCTGTACTGTCAGTGACTGGGTGTTTAAATAGGGTTAGCCTCGCAAGCTGTAATGTTAACAATCCTTGGCCAGACCTACTTTGTTATTGACGATCGATTACAATGGACTGGGGACCAGGATAAATAGTTCCAACTACTAGCTTACTGTGAATGACTTATTTATCGGTGTTTTGTTTGGGTGCGTGTGGATGAAATGAAGGCAGGTTCTATTGCATGAATCATGGTCTGCTCCGAAGAAATACATGTATACTGAAGGCAAACGTTACCGATACGAAGTGCGGTTTTGAATTGGGGCCGGGGGAACAAATTCGAAGAGAGTACATGTAATTCTGTGAGTTGTCGAGTCAGTACCCTTTAAAAAAAACTACAAGACAACAACGTCAAACGCAAGTATAGACATAATTTCGACGATGATACAACTGTTTACCTATTTGAGACAGAAGGAAGATTTAATAACTGCTTCAACTTGCATGTGCATAAAGAGCCAGCAGAATGCATAAATCTGGAGGATGCAGCCAAGGAATGAAATGATCATGCAGCGAATTCGGTACATTTCCCACCGAAAAAAATGGCCCGTGAGCGTATTGACGTAATCCGCATGAAATCATGAACGCAGCTGCGTGCAATTCTTCTTTAAAAATCTTGTTGGAGTACCAGTTCTTTTCTGAAATGTTGAAACAGGGTACGAGGAAGCATGAACGATTTACAAAGATACGCTTGTTTAAACACGGACCATTTTTTTTTTTTCAGTGGGGGCGGACGGAGGGGGTACTACTACGGTACGCGCATTGGTATGAAATAATTATCTTTTTTACCCCTGCCCCCCCAAATATGGACACCCTCCGCCGCGCCTGGGCAACACTTTGCAATTAGTGCTTTTGTGCATGATGTTACTCTAAGTAATCTACATGTAGGGTATGTGAAATCCTACCTTGAGAATAATTTACCTTATGGCTTTGTAGTGCAGTGCTTGTTTGAAAGTATTGTATAATCATAATTACTACTTACAATTTAATAGTATTGTCTAATTTACTGTATTAGATGTATATTTTTACTCAACTGCCAGATGATCTGGCAATGACTACATGTTACAGTGGCGGCGGAAAGGGGATAGGGGGTGGGAGATAGATTAAATAGACCAATTGTAACAACATATATATCTGATTGTAGAAGTGCAGAAGGGTATGTCTAGTAGCTACTTGGGGAATCCGAATCTGGTGTCAAATTGCAACCTAGATACTCTAGGGTCAGAAGATTGCATACCTTCATTTGCAGCCTGTATATATTGTCTCCTGTAAAGTACATGTACTTGACAAAACGAAGGGAAAGCAGGGTCTTCTGAATAATTGTGGTTCCTTGAAGTGGGATTAAATTTAGGCAATTGACACACAAGATACTGCAGACCCAGTTCACTATACATCAACATGTATTTTAATTGACTCATTTACTTTGCAATTCCTAAGTGCTATCTAAGAAACATAATTTACAAGCAAGTTTACAAGTACATATTACAGATTTTGAGTGAGCTTATTAAATTTAATGTGGTCGGGATTGAGGCTAGTGTTTTTCCTCATCAGTCCGTTGGAAGTGACTGAACATGATGTACCTGTTCTGTGAAATTGACCTTGACTGTTTGTACATTGCGATTGCAGACTCATATACCCAACCCTCCGTTGTGCAGGAAGCGAATCACTTGCCTTCACTTCCTGGCTATTAATAGTATACAATAAAAATGAATATTTCTGGGAGATCCAGGTCCGCAAAATCAGAGAACAAAATATCTATTGCACCAACACCAAGAAAATGTTTTAAATTAGTAGTAATTGAAATACCAGAGCCGGCATCATTAACAGTGGCTATGCTGCCGGTAGACATAATTTCTGCCGACATGTACTTATGTTTAATATTGCTGGCCTGTATTTTAGAATGCTTGTAACTACAATAAACCATGCCTTAAAATATTCCCCCTTAGAAAATTTTATTCATGACACTCCCCAAAGCAAAATCGCACATACATGTATTTGTATGCATAGCAATCAGCAAATGTGAACATATTATAATATGTAATGGATCACTTACAGGTATATTATGACTGATTTGTATAGTAAAAAGCACATTGCTACCAACCCCTCTAAGAACACTATCACTCTTCCGCACAATAATTATTAAGTGCTCCATGTTGGAGCTCTATAAGATGCTTGCAAAACCCAGGCTTTGAAATCGAACTACCATGTAGTTTGTTACCAGAATTAACCTTTCACATCCCCAACAACATATGCTGTACAATTGAGAAAGTGATTATCGACTAATTAGTAATTACAAATCCATTTCATACCACAATTCATTGATAATTTGATATTCAGTAGCGTTACCTGAGAGAAGAGATATATATATATATTATATATATATATATATACAAGCAGTGAGAATTTATGTTTATATGAACTCCGCGATCCGTGGAATTAATAATATTACAATAACAATGATTAAATTGAACTCATTATCTAGAACATTCTATTGCACGTGCTACCGTGACTAAAGCAAAAGATGTGCCAGGAGTATATTGAAGACTTGAATCATTTATTGTCCATCGCTAAGCACACGAAAAGTATTGAGCTGTTACAGTCTGCAATCACGCAAGAACGATCCCTAATACGTGAGCAGACAAAATGTGATACAGCTGATTCTAAACCAGTTGAAGGAGCAGGAGCAACCAAGCAAGAAGCAAGAACATACAGCACTAGGATCACTCAGTATGGTAATACTTGGCTATATGTTATACCATGAGATTAAAATCACACTATAGTAGTTCTGCAGTGTGTTAGTTGTACTTTTGAAAACTCGTACCCTCAATTGAGCGCTGACATCATTGCGTTACCTTGGACACATTCAACGCAATAAATTTGTTTCTGAGCTTATGAGAGGGGTGGAACTACAAAACCTTGCCTTTCTCATTGCTATACGAGCCATGTTAGTACTAGTACTGGTACAACTGCATTGCGTTCATGATGTCATGAGTGACTTGTCTGTCTATTTGGGATTGAAAGATATACTTGCATGTAGGATGGGATCAATCTGAGAAATTCGTCAAGATCTATATCAGTAATATCCCTGGATTGGATGAACTTAAACAAGAAAATGTGAAGCATTGTTTCAAAGAAAAGTAAGTGTCTTTGGACATGTATTGTACACTGCTTGACCAGTGGCTTTCATTTGTGTGAAGTGGAGGGGCTTAACTTTCGTATAAAGCTTACTATTTGTATATCTAAACAACTACAATGGATGTAAACGTTTCTGGACTCATTCATTCGGAGTGGTTGAAGTGTATTTCCCTTGACTCTAGGGTATATATATATAACCATTTTTGTTTAGGCGCATGATTGTTATACACACTGCATGCTTCGATACTCTTTTAAATTGCATACATTATTAGAACTCTGACAATAACTTTCTTGACTTGTTTTCCCGACAGGTCTGATCATTCTTTAGGATTAGGGTCCCTCTTCCCCTTGTATAATCAGGCCACGAGCTGCCTCTTGTTACATGATATAATCATTTAAGGGTCCCCAGACCCTTACAATAGGCTAGTCTGGTGTTTTAAATGCGAAGGCACCAGACTAGCCTTTTGAGGTTCAATTGGAATTTTACTGTGCACACCCTTTTTTATAGGTCATTTGAAATTGAGCTTGAAAATGTTTCAAAAAGAAACTATTGTCTTAATATCAGTGACCTTTTGGCATCAATTGTTCCTGAAGAGTGTACAGTCAAGGTTTGTGTAACAGTTATTTACATTAGCATATACGGAGTGTTTTAAAATAATATTGAACTTTAGATACATACAACATTTTGAAGTATGCATCAAGGAAGTATATTGCAATGTGGTGGTCAAATTTACTTGCAATATTGTGGTCCACACCTGTACAGAACTTCTTTTATCTGCGATCAATATTGAGGCATTCACTTTCCTGAAAAAAATTCAAGAAAGTGAAAATTCCTTTTTGGCGAAGCCCTCCCCAAAAATGCATATTCATGATGCTCTTCAAAGTGGAAGGATGGTGTGTCTTCCACTTTGTTTGACACCCCCTCCCTCCCCTCTGTTTAGGGCATCAATTTTTGAAGTTAAAAATGATGTGAATTTGGGGCTGAATTTGGTACCTTGTTGTCTGCTTCCTTGGATATGGAAAGACAAGTTATACAGTTTATTATGGCTTTCCTATACAATGGTAAATACCTTTTATGTATATATATATTTACTATCATCAGGTGAAGAGTGGTGTGGTCATTGTTAGCCTACGCAAAGCTAATAAGGGTGAATGGGCAGTCTTAACTGGAACTGAAAAGAAACTGAAAGATACTAAAGAGTACGTGTAAGGTTTCATATTTTTGCAGATGCTATGCTGTTTCACATAATTGATGCATGTGTTTTTTTGCTTCTAAAAGAAACATTTTATCAGTACAATTGCTATCTGCAATGATATTGATACTGAGTGACACGTGTGATCCTATACCTTACCTACTGAGTTCACATAATAAACAGAATTGGTGTATAATCAATGGCCTATGGTTTTTAAATAAAGATATTCTTTTTTAGAATGTCACATGCCTTGACATTTTAATTTTGTAGATCAAAAACACCTAAGATGGATAAGGATGAGGACCCAGGAGTTTCTATAATGAATCTTATGAAACAGATGTATGCTGATGGAGATGATGATATGAAAAGAACAATTGCAAAAGCTTGGCATGAGTCACAAACAAAGAGGGCTCATGGTGACATATGAAATGCTGCATTAACTATTCTTGTGCGATTGTAATTGTTTGATATCTGAAAGTTTTCAGTGAACAAAACATGGGAGTTGGTACATTTTGGCGAAATACTTTTTTTACTTGTAACGTTTGAACCATACAGGCTCTATGCAATAGAGCTGAATTTTCACATTCAGCCATCGTTTCTCTACAGATAATTCAGGTCAACAATGACTAGAGAGAATTAAACAAACTTAGATTCAAAACACTTTTTCTTTACGATTGCAGTTTCCATAAAGAGCATAATTCAAATTTATCTTCAAGGTTATAGCTATATGCATGGCATGCAAGTTTGACCTCAAGGCAAAGTGGTTGCAAATAATGAGTGCTAATTTATTGATTTTGTAACAGCGTATTATTTAGGTACCTTACTTTAGGATTGATGTCATGCAGATCCAAACTTAGATTCAAAACACTTCTTTACGATTGCAGTTTCCATAAAGAGCATAATATCTTCAAGGTATCCATCCTTGTTGAACATAGCTATATGCATGGCAAGTTGGACCTCAAGTCAAAGTGGCTGCAGTGCTAATTTATTGATTGTTGCAAAAGATCAGTGCTAATTTATTGATTGTAACAGCGTATTATTTAGATATCTTACTTTAGGATTGACGTCATGCAGATCCAGAATGTCACCTAATTACCTAATATGATCATTTCGCACAATAAATGATAGCCATCCTCAACGATTGAGCCCCTTTGAATTGTTCTTTGTTTAATGGATATCATTATTATAGCTTTTTTAGATTAAATATTCAGAAAAAGTTACAGCAGGAAAAATGAATACATTATTAGTTCTTAGCTACACAAAAACCAATACATTAGGATGGAGACGGTGAGGAGACTTAAAGCTAGTTGCCAACAAACGTGATAACAGAGCACTGGCAAAGTATACTCGAGCACATTCATCTAGGAATGCCTGGCTGGATACAGCATTCTATTAAGTCCACCTTCAGCACTGTAAAGTCCTCATCCACCAATGTTAATGAATTTCTCCGAACTGAGGGGGCAGGCTACTCCAGATTGGAGGGATCAAATAATTCAGATGCCCTATCCTTTACCACCAAACAAAGGCACTTCCCAGTGAGGCATCTTACAATTTCAGGTCAGCGATGGGGAGCACAATCTGGCTTGATTTTATTCAGGCCAGTTAATGTGCTCCTCCGGCTAGAAATTTGGTGACGTCAATAGGGACTTTGCCAGGGTTAATAATAATTGTAGTGGGCAATGTGGGTGCTTCGATTGCAAAAGATTCCATGTTTTGTCATTGTTGGGTGCTATGCCATCGGAAACTAGGACCCTATTTGCTTTACCAATCAGACAGACCATCTCTGGCAAGGGATATCGATAGATTTAGCTGATTCTACTGAGCTAGGTTCATCATGAATGGCAGATAAATTGGCTAGAGGGCACTTTAGCAAGATTCCATAATGTCACAAAATCCTTCTTAGCCCATAGGTCACAGAGAAAATATAGGGCGGTTTGGTCAACCACAACTATGAAGGCAGCACACACTTAAATAACATTAACAAGATTCAACTGAATTCGTGAGGATAACAAAACGAAGTACAGAAGTACCGGTAATAAGTTCTACATGTATGCATCTTGCCCAACTGATCCTGATATTGACAGAAGTGCCCGTGGATTGGCTCACATCAGGCTAAGCCTGCCATACAATTGACAGGTAGCATGTGACTTGGAGGAATTTCACCTGGTGGCTAGGCGAGTTGCATGGCATGATAAAGTCTGTATGGAATTAATTTATGTAGTTTTAAACTATTTACTTTCCACCAGATAGTAGCGTGTCAGAACACATTCATTGGGCAAAGAAAATTGCAACTATAGAACCATTGGTAACTACAATAATGGACTCTAACTGTATTCATGCATATTGTTGGCTACAATTTGTTGCTGGAAAGTCCTAATGGTTGTCATCAAGTGGTTGTACTTCTGCTACAGTTTCTTTCCAGAGTCAAACCAACTCTTACATTACGTGATTAAAAATATAATTATATCACAAATTGCACTAAAAAGTTGGCCTTTGAAGTACTATTTATACCTGAAAGTAAAGCACCACTGGATCTGTGTGTTATCATTTTAAGTTCAACTGATTTGAATTTGTCTGACTCAGGTATATTAACCCTTGGCACCACGAAAAAGGTATACAGCCACTTTGACCTTACCATGCATCTATAAAATGAATTACAGTGAGTAGCTCCTTACGAAATCTGAAATAAGCATTTTGAAACCATTTTTTCCCATTGTCGCCCCATTTTTTTCTTCCAAAGAGTCTTCAGTGTTATAATCAATTTAGCAACATTATACATGTACTAGCACCAATGTTCCTTCCACAGAAAGCTGTACTGTGCACAAACATTTGCACATACATGTAGGCACAAAAACTAAACCCTTCATGACGGTGCATAAGGGTTAGTTAACTGAGTGTATGCTTTCACCATTCACACTTAATGTAATGCAATAATAATATTTAACATTCACTTCCGAGGAAATGCACATTATACTTCTACATCTTGCTATGAGATCCCGAACTCCAGCACTATCACAGGGCTTCCAACCGAGCCCTATCCTTTGCCATTCTCTCATCTCGATCCCTCATTCCATGCAAGTAAGGAGCGGCATCAAAACCAAACATCTCATACCTCCTGCTCACACACCTCAGCGTCTCCTCAGTCCAGTAATTGTCTCCTGGATGAGGCATGCCAAGTAAGGCTCTCTGTTTGACACTAGCTCCTCCGATGAGTCTTTCTAGGCGCTGGTCAGAGTGATACATCTCCCGTGCCCAGGTATTCCAATTTTGAAACCACTGTGCATCTCCTCTGCGAAATGAAAAGTTTACGGTAAGGCGAGTGGCATTAGGCACAGTCAATGGTGTGCCACGATGCCAGAGATCATGGCGATACAGCAAAAGAGTGCCTTTGTGGAAACGGGCACGACATTCACGTGCATAGAGATGCTGTCGGAATGAGTGGATTTCTGGATAGTGTTCTTGGAAGTAGGCCTCTGCAAGGGTCTTGTCATTGATCCATGGAAACTCTGCTGCACCAGGAGTCTTGAGAAAAGAATCAGGTTGGTAGGCAACATCTTTCGCTCCCTCTCTTGCTACAAGGGCAGTCTCCCCTCCTGTATTACTGGATTCTGATAGGTAGAGGATCATAGCGACTGATGCAGGAGTATCCCATGCAGGAGGAGCCACAAGCATGTGATTCCATCCGTCAATATGCATTCTTTGGTCGCTGTAGAAGTATAGAGAAGGGCAGTGATAAATCCCCACAAGCATTTGATTGAATGTGTATTTAAATATCACAGTGCCATTGAACTAATTTAAACTAAAAATTAATAATAATAATATTATAATCATAATATAACAAGTGCCTAGTCCTACTAAAGAAAGTTGTGGACAATGTTTTAACTCATGTTTTTAATGAAAAGGCAGCACGGATGCATTTGGCAAGGTATTAATGACTTAAATTTTATTTACAGCCCCGCCCCCCCTCCATAATAAAAATAATAATAATGGCAATACTGTCAAGGTGCACACCACTTAAGGGTTAGGGTTAAGGTCTTATGCATTGAATTGTTTGTACTCTTTTGTGTGCAAAATAAATTCTGTATATGTATCGCATGTTGATTATACACAAAATAGGTGTGTTAATTATGCAAACGGTTATATTCTCACCATCATTACCGATTGTCGAACTTTGAGGATGTAGATTCGGTTTGAAATTTTGCCCAAGCGTCTGCTTGTGTCAATCGAATATCATCCGTCTTCAACAACTTGGATACCATGCGGATGAGGGTTTCATGGATGGTGATGGTGTTGAGAGCACTGCCGTGGGCAAATGGGAAAACAATCCCTCCAAAATCTTTTTTTGCTTTCAAGCTGGCATCGTCAGCAATCTCGTTCATCAATTCCCGACTCGCTGCATCAATGAGATCATCCGACAGAATGCCATCTACAAGAGAGAACCCTTTCTCGCTCCACTCTTGAACGATTTTCTCTTCCTCTGCAGCAGAAATTTTATTGTTCAAAACTCTGAATGGGTCTGCCCATCGAACGTTATCTTGGCTCATGGTGGACACTTGTTTATAAATGTGCTATATATTTATCTGATGAAGTAGGCGTATTAAGTGAATTTATTACTACATTAACATTATTATATTGCAGCATTTTTTTTTTAAAACACCGCGCCAATAAGACTGATAGGTATATTAAGAAATGAATCAGCATTAAAAAATAAAATAAAAAGGAAGTTAAAATAGCAAAAATGTTGCACTTTAGTATGGATTCATACTTATAAATTCTGCCTCCTTTCACTTCTCCTTGACTCAATAATGCTAGGCTACAAACATATGCAACAATTTGAAGACCAAATATAGAATGTTGATGATGTATTAAATGACACATTACATACATTTTTGCACACAACAAAACAAAGAGTTCTCTTATACTAGTAGCAAAATTAGAAAGTTCAATTTCATGTTGCTTTATTTGGACGCTTGCCCTGCAAAATAGAAGAGTGAGTCAATTACTCCTTAATAATAGGCAGAAACTATAAATTTCTTCTATAGGGTATTTCTCCAGTACTTGTGTATTGAAGGCAAAGCCGACTTTAGTATTAGAGGAATATTGTAAATCCCATTTAAAATCTGTGTTGTTTTGTGCAAAAGGTCTATAGGCACATGCATGTATGTATATACATGCAGGTGCCTATGTACGTATGTATGTGTGTGTGTGTGTGCGTGTATGTATGTATGTGTGTGTGTGTGTGTGTGTGCGTGTATGTATGTATGTATGTATGTATGTATGTATGTATGTATGCATGCATGCATGCATGCATGCATGCATGTATGTATGTATTGGAATCGTAGTAGCATTTCTGTACCTTGGACTTCTTAAAAACTTCTAGTTCTTCAGACTGTTTAATAAGCTTGTCATTTAGCTCACACAGATGGTCGGACATAGTACTCAATTGTTTGTCATAATTCTCCGTTGTGATACTTAACTCATCCTGTAACAAACAAAAATATATAAAAAGCACACAAAGATGATGATGAAAGAAAGAGGGAAGGTCGAAAGTGTAATTACCTTTAGCTGGTTGTTGGTTGCAGTCACTGTTTGCAATGTTTCCATTATTTTATTCTTGGCATTACTTATATGTAGAAACTGTTTTTGCAGGGCTCGACACTGGAATTATGATGCAATGATATATTAAAATTAAGCAACGATATACAAGTCAACCATACCTCAGCATAATAGTGCACAGTTTTCCCCTCCGTTTCTTGTAGCTACATGTAGTTGGATAAATTTATTAGACATCAATTTCTGTGCCTCATTGTTTCTAATTATACATACATGAGCATTTAACTCCGTTATTCTTGCTGTAAAATGTCTGCGAATGAGCTCTTCTCTCAAGCGCTCGTCTGAAACATCCTGCATGTATAGTAACCAAAATGAAATTACATGTAACTTCACACAAGAACCCATTACCATATTTACAGCCTCTCTCAAAAGTAAACACCTTGTCAATGATAGGCCCATTAGGTTAATGCTCTTTCAATACTGAATACATGAGTACCAAAAACAATCGTAGGCTCTGCAAGATTTTAAGTAATAACAAACACGAATAAAGAAGTAATCCTTTTGTAATCAGTTCATATGGACACAAGGAGATGCAAAGGAATAAATGTGAATGCACATTTCATAATGGGGGTGTGTAATTTGCTTTTAAAACAACTTGTACACTGCAAAGGTTAACAGAAAGTGTGGGCTGCAAGAGCCAAGTCAAAACGACTGCTAGTGTCTACTTTGAATACACGAAGAAAAAAAATGCGCTCAGGTCTGTTCAATGGGATATGTAGTAGTTACATCTATATATATATATATATATATCTTGCATAAAATACCATACAGTGCCATTAAACGGGACAGTGTCCAGCAAAATCGGGCTTGTGGGGTTATAATTTTATCACTATAAAAATTGCACGTTGTACTAAACAACACATCTTCGCGATGGTATTACGTTTTCCTTTCAAATTTCGTACACTTGTTCCCACACCATTTCTCTGTGTGAAAATCGATTTTTGTGATCTACACATTTTCCGTGCCGTGGATACATCAATCGTTAACCCCGCGGGTTAGAATTCCTCATTTTTCCACGTACGAGTGTTGAAAACGCGTCAAATTCGGATTGCACATAGAGGAGTCCTGTAGCTATTGATTTGTTCTGTTCGTTAATTTCTATATCATCCGTTAAGGAGATACAGTCGAACAAACTACGGGCAATGATTTTGGCAAATCGCATCCCGCTCAGTGAATGGGAAGGCAGTGATTATATCATTGGCGCGAATCAAGCGGGAAAATGTGCCTGTAGTTTGCTCAACTGTATCTCCGTAACGGATGATTCAGAAACTAACGAACAGAACAAGTCAATAGCTACAGGACTCCTCTATGCACACTCCAAATTTGACGCGTTTTCAATGGATTTCTAACTCGCGGGGTTAACGATTGTTGTATCCACAGCACGGTAAAGGTGTAGATCACAAAAATCGATTTTCACACAGAGAAATGGTGTGGGAACAAGTGTATGAAATTGGAAAAGAAAAGGTAGTACCTTCGCGAAGATGTGTTGTTTAGTACAACGTGCAATTTTTATAGTGATAAAATCATAACCCCACAAGCCCGATTTTGCTGGACACTGTCCCAAATACTTTTTACTGCTGTTTGAAAGTACATGTATTTTAATAGTCAGGAATTATATAAGCTCCTGCTTAAATAGGGCAGTAATTATGGAGCCACTAGTATTATAGGACAAGCTGGCAAGTCAGGTAAGAGCAATAACTGGAGACTATGGGTCAGGGAAGCGTTCATGTTATTGTTTATTTTTTGGTGTTGTTTGCCTAATATCTTGGAAAGGGTGGCATGCACATTTCATGTCTCATCACAAGAGCAGGTTCCTTGACTGATACATGTATCAGGCAGACAAGCCCTGGTTGGACAGAGGTTAAATTGTTTATGTGCATGGCTGGGCAGTGCTAGTCTGAGTGTTTCCCCCAGCATGTACATGTTTCCTGCTAGAGATTTTTTTCCACATAAGGAGATGTGGGCTCATCACAAATGTGTAGGTTTATGTTTGAGTTCCCTGTCCAGCCATGTGTGTTGAGTGGTGTGTGGTGTGGTGATCCAGGGGGGGGGGGGGGGGGGGAGGAATATGTGGTAGGATTGGTTTGTGGTGGTCATCTTGGATGTGTGTTTGTACATATGTACATGTACATGTTATGGTTGTGGATATTTGTTTGAACATTGTAGTCGTGTTGATGTTGTATATGTGGTGATTATGGTACCAATGTTCTATTAATATGTTGCACAGTGTGATATGCATGTGACAGGAAAATTACATGACCTTGTTATTTTCCTAACATGGCATTGAATGTAAACCAAAGTGCAATAAGCTTAATCTATTTATGGTGGCACTGCTGCACGTATGTGGTCATAGATGCAATAAGACATAAACAAACAATAATAATCATACCTCATTTGACAATGAAGATAATGTTAATGACCCAACCTATATAACAGAAGCAGAGTACCTAATGACAGTGTTCCTTAATAAATTTCACTACTTACCAATTTTGAAGGTACAGCCGGTTGTTGATTTGCTTGAGAGTCCTTGTAAAAATGATAATCACATGTACATGACACAATACAATTGGACTTTAAAGCACTGTAATAAAATACTTTCCTACTTATATCCCTGCATTCTGTGAGAGGGTAGAGTTACACGTATATTCTACTAACTATACAAAAAAAAAAAACACTTGAAACTAACCAATTGAAAACAGAATTATCTGTGTTGATGATGGAATGAGGGGGGATAAGGTGCATTCAGTAGTAATTCCATGACCATGTCAAGATAATCTCATGCTATAAGGATGTTTAAGATGTTTTTTGTATTTAAGGTGACCTCATATAAGTTAAACCTGATTGAATACAGATTTTGATGTTGGAGTAAATAAATGCAAATCATCTTGAAAATCACTTCTTATCCACAGGATAAAGTCAGACAGTCAGATTTAGGGTTTGCAACAAGCAACAATATCAATTATGTTCACTCTTTACGGTGCGAGTATCTAAGGCAAATACAGTGCTTATCACAAAGAGAGTATTATTTAGTCATAACTCTGCAACCAAACAAGACGTGAAAAAAAAAAACAATTTTCATATTCAGCATGCATTTATGTATCATGCTGTGAATGTTTGGTGCATCATGTGATATGTTTACATTTTGCAAGTAACACACGGTTAAAATGATATTTGTTATGTCACACATGGATGCAATGGAGTTAAAGTTTCAAGTTTACAACACCATTATATTGTTGTAGTCTGCATATCCAGCTTTGTGTGCTACGCAGTTATGGAGATCGGTTCAAGATTCAAGATTATAAAAATTTAAGGTGGGTGGCAGCTAAGGCAAAAACTCCAGAAAATGTCAGAGGTAAGGTGACTTCTTTGTCTGTACATTGCAAAGTCCCCATAGTAGTTATATGAAAATTTGTACTTCTATCCCACAATTTCGATTCAAAGTTACAATGTGGCAAAGTAAAAAAAAATCCGAAATCGGACAGAAATTTTGATCAAAACATGTCATTACAGCGATGACACATTGCTTTGGCATATTATAAATATCAGGTATTCTATGTCATACGGGTGTGTATTACATTTTATCACTATTGGGTATTGAATGAAGGTTGCTTGCCATTCCTTTCTTGCATGGCCTCACGCTCTTAGCCGTACAGGCCACGAACGGCTTGTACCTCCCAATATCTGAGCTTTCTATTTCTAATTGTTGTAAACACCCAATATATGTCTGAAAAGAACAAGTACCAGAATGTGAGTCACCATCTTAAAAAGTTTTAAACTGCTTTATGTGCTAAAGCCATCGCATTATTACCCACTGTTTGTGACATCAAAGTGGACGTAAATACCTTAAAGTATACATACGGAAACCATTTAAAATATCTGTCCAATAACAAATAAAAAAGTTCACCTTACCTCTCATGTTTTCTGGAGTTTTTCCTTAACCGCTACCCACATTCTAATCTTGGCCATAACATGGACAAGCAGACTATAACAGTGTAATGGTATTATAAATCTGAAATCATAACTCCATTGCGTTCATGAGTTACAAAACAAATATGGAGTCCGGAAATGTAAACATATCACGTGATGCACCAATAATTTACAAAATGCATGCTGAATCCAAATGTAATTGTTTTTTTTCTCACACCATGTTTGGTTGCAGTTATGGCAAAAAACGGAGATTTATTTTTTTTACCCTCTATGTGATAAACACTGTACACATGTGTAATTACTGATAAGAAACAATGCAAGCCATTCAAAGGATATGCATTGAAAGGATATGTAACACTGTAATGAACTAACCCACGTGTCGCTAATGTCCTGATCCTTATTAGAATCATGATGTTGAGCCAACACTGACTCCAGGAATGCAACTTTCTGAATGAAGTGATATCAAAAAAGGGAGTTACATATGATACATGTATATGTACATGAACTTGTACATGAAGGTCAAATAATGCTCAAGTAAAGATACAATGTAGATCCTTATCATTATGAATGTGTATAGCAATTTAGATATACTCAAATAAACTGATAACTGAAGTACTCCAGATGGCTACAGAAAGACATCGTACTTGGTATTAACAATTTTTTTAATAAAGGATTTGTGTAAGTACATGTAGGGGCAATCCTTGCGTCAGTCAATAGCTACACATGTAACATTCAGTGCCAATTATGCAATGTGAATAAATTTAAAGTTTAACCATTTTAACATATTTGAAACAAAATTCAGTAGTTTATCTAGTTAACCTCTATCTTACAATTTTAAAAACAATAACTGCAATGCGATAATTTAGCAAAGGGTACATTTTACCTTTGTTTCTTTCTCATGCTTCACTTTTAGCAAGTGAAAATCAAGAATTAATTGTTCCTTTTCTTGCTCCAATTTTGAGAGTCTCTCCTGCCCAGAAATTACCTAATAGTCCGAAATTAGAAAAGTAAAGTATAATGAACTCAAACATGAAGTAAAGATTTCCAACAAACCATTTCACTAAGGTTATAGAAAAAGTAAACTAAGATACAAGTGGAACAAACTCTCTTATAAATACACCCGGGTATATTGTTTCGAAACAATCCAATATTTATTTACATACATCACAAACACACTAAGATAAATATTCAAATTGTGAGCATTGCATGATTTAAATACAGATTATTAGTAAACTATATTAATGAACCATCATAATATCATCATCGAGTTACAAAACTCGAATTATTGAAGGTTCTTTTGATATTCTTGCATTATAATTTACCCAGGATCAAATATCATCAGGGCCAAAATGCTGTTCTAGTGGGAAATTGAAGATGACACAATAAAGTAGAGTAGGCCTCATTTGTTTTACGTTTATTGTTAATTAGGATTGAACTGTAGTTTCTACTAGCAATAATTAATTCCTTCCAAAAAAGAAAGTAACAGATAAAACTAACTGGTACATATATGGCATACATCCCAATATTAAATATGCATCGCCCTTCTGGATGGCAATTGACAACAGCTAACAAATGTGTTGGGAAGTGGTCTTTATGATTCAGTATTACATATGTCTGTACAACTGTCAATCTGTCCGTCCGTCCATCACATATATGCACATCATTTCACCATTTTAGGTTGTATACAAAAAGGTTTGAGGGAGAGGCATGGTGAAACACAAATTACATAGTATGTAACTATGTATGTACATCTATGCAAGGATATTAGAATATGTTTATGTACTGTTACAATGTATAAAATAACAAATGTTCATTCCATTATCTATACTTATACTATCAGGTCATGCTAAAAATTCATACCTGTTTTGTTAAAGTCTCCTTGCTTTCTGAAGAGCTAGAAAGCGACTTTGAATTATACACTGCTAATGTATATGGTACTGTATCTGAGACGTTCTGGAAGTAGAGATAGTTATACAATATACATTAGATGTAGAGTGTAGGTGTCAAAAGTTAATTTACCCTCTGCAATCTTTGAACAAAGTGGGTAGCTCTCACTCTTAGTCTCTTTACCACAGATGGCATTGATACAGCCTATGATAGGTAACCAGTCAGATAAATACAATCGCAATTGCAGGAGATTCCATTAAGCACAGGCTTCCCAACAGCTGTGCTCAAAATGACCCAAAACAGCATTCAATTAATCATATTAAAATAGGTTGCAACAACCAATTTTATATCATGGAGTGCTATTTTTTAGTGTAGAATGGACATTACATCATTGCAGCAAGTAAATACAGAACATACACATCGTTAATACATCCATGGTATATAACAATTCCATCATACATTATATATTATTATTATTCATCATTGCATTAGAAGTACACAAATACCCTATAAGCTAAGAATATAAGCAGTTAAGAGGGTGGGAGCTCCCTGGCCAGGATGGCTCTGGCAATGGACCGGACCAGGGTCATATTCAATCTCCCATAAATCTCAGCCACCACTGATGACTTGGGTGAAGACAGGTGAATGGCCAAGTGAGATGCCAGCCTGGAGATGGTATCCTGGGCTTCTTTGCCCCGATTTCCATACGTCTCCACTGCCAATGGAATGCAGGACCAACCTAACTCCTGGCATTTGGGTCCATTTGAGTGTAGTTTCCGGGCCTCTGCTGCAAGGACTGCTGCACCAGCTTGTTGACATGATTCACCTAAGATGGCCGGGCAGAGGGGTGATGTAATGGTGATGTCAAGTGCAGCTGGTTTGCCTCTGTCCCATCCGGCTATGAGAATGTCAGCAGGTCTGGTGTGATCAAGGTCTCTAGTGAGGCCATTGCCTTTCTCCAATCTGACACTCAGGTGAGCATGACGGCAGAGGTCAAAGATCTCATCCCGCAAGCGATTGTGGCGTATCACAACATCTCCTCCATGTCTGCAAGTCACAGCATGATGACCAAGAGGATCGAGGGCCGTATCAGGGCAGAATGGACACATAGATCGACCTGAAGTGTCCAGTCCCAGCCACCACTTTATGGCCATCTGGTACTCATTGGATTCGAGGTGCAAGCCCAAACCAGGTGAAGGGACCACTGATAGCCAAGAGGAAGAATGAGGGGCTGCCACTGACAGGAGACAAGCTCTGTTGGCATGAGAGGAAGACTCCAACAAGGTGGAGAAAAGTTGGTTCTCGATCATTCCAGACAAAACCTTCTGGGTAGGAGTGGGAGAGGCCAGAACAGATAGAACTGAGATGGCATTGGGAACTGAGACCTGGGAGTTAAATGCCACTACTGCCTGTTGAAGATGGATATAGTCAGCACTTCCATAGCCGGAGGATGCTAGGGATGCAATGAAGGCAGCAGCAGCATGAAGTGAGACAGAGCGAAGGCCTAGACCACCAAATTTCAGTCCGAGCTGTGCCTGACACCATGCCCCATTGGGAACTTCAATGACTGTGCATAGTGCAAAGCACCATTGGACCTCCTCATCAAAGGACCTCAGAGCATCTGAGGCTAGGCTGGGTGGTGTGACCCTTGCTATGTGGACCATCCTGCAAAAGCTACCACACATGTGCAACAAGGTAACTGCTACCTGGAGATCGACTGCAGCCACATCCACCAGCCCAGACAGCAACTTCCTAGATTCTGCACACTTACCAGCAATATAAACTTAGAACAGTGCAAGTAATCACCGATTGGTGCCCCGAGGATATCCAAGTTGGGCAAGAATGAACATCTCACATCAGGTGGAAAAAAGGTGTTGCCCTTTCTACTAAATAACTCGCACTTGGCCAAGTTTACATGGAGGCCCAGGGCTGGGCCCATCTCCTCAATCAAATGCAGAGCCCGCAGCACAGCCGGGCGACTACCAGCCAGGGCTCCATCATCTAGGTACCAGGCTTGAAGGAGGAGGTCAAAACATTCATCATCAGCTTCCACTATTAAGTGCTAGTGCTATTAATTTGGTAAATTGTAAGTAGGCATCTCCAATGATTTTGTAATCATGTCTGCAAGTTTAGTAAAATACTGCTAAAATCATACATGTATATAGTACACATTATGACGCAATGCTTAGTTAATGATGTGCACTCTGTATTCAATAGACACTCAACCGGGACAGTTTTTTGTTTTTTGCATCCCATTCATTCGTATACATTACCGATAGTTTTTATCTTGATCTTTAAAATTTCGTGGTACTTGCACAATCAGTGTGCAAGTACATGTAAGGTATCATTGGAACGCAGAAATTTTGCTCTTTCCAATGGTATACAACGTATGGCTAACATCTTAATTTGAAAAAAAAAATTGTCAATAACATTTCACTGTTCCCCCATCATTTCCCTCTGCAAAAACCGATATACATATTTTTGGGGAAATGGTGTTGTATGAAGTTTTGAAAATAGGAAGTCAACAGCGCAAACCGTTGGAAAGATATAGCGATTTGAATAGGATGCTACATGTATATAAATTCAATCAACGTTCCATATGAGGAGTCCTGATTTGCTCACCCACCACTATCAGTAACAAAGATACACTTCAGCAAAATTCTAAAGTGATCAAACATTTTCAGCTCAATTAGTGTCAATGACTTGGGAAAACTGCTACCTGGGAGGCGGGCCCAGGTCATTGCTGTGAATTATGATGGAATATGTACATGTACACACACACACACACACACACACACACACACACTTTGCTAAACCCTTATACATGTATGTTATTATGTGTTACAGACAATGTACATGTATGTTACATACAAATCACTGATATGAACAAATCAAGCAACAGGTATATGTATAAGCATTTTGAATTTGAAGCTGACAAGCTGTATCTGAAACAGAAAAAGTTCCAATTTGGAGGCGCAAAAATCAATTTACGCAGAGAGAAATGATGGTGGAACAAGTTGAGAACATTTGAAAAGAAACATTTGTATGGTTGTACCTATCTACTATCTAGCGAAACCACAGCCAAGGGAACAGGCTTGGCAAAATCAGCGGGGAAAGAAGACCTTGTTGGGCTTGACTCTAGTCTGACTTTGTGAAAAGACATGAGAGGTGGGATGTACATTATTTTGTATAAGGTAAAATGCTTTTTGAAGATTTTATTTATTACACAAATGTGTCTGCTTACCTGATGCTCAGTCCCAAGGCTCTGCACAAGAGCAGCACGAAACAACTCTGCATGTCGTTCCAGATAATCAAAGATCTGAATAGTGATAAACAGTAACAAGCAGTGCATTACACAATTCCAAATTATTAGACTAATAATAAATTTTGCATTAACGTATGTACATGTACATGTACATTGTATACATGGGACTAACTATTGTTATAATATTACTTAAAATCACATTACACAATCTGAAAAACAGTCTGCAGAATAGTAAATTCCATTACTTCTATAAACATCTATAAATAGCAAAGCAAACTCCATCCCATCCAAAACAACAATGAATATTTACTCTATCCGATACAAGAATATCATTATTCCACCAGCAACTACATGTACATACATATGAGTACATTGAATTGTTCAATTCAGCATATTTGAGCATTATCTTTGTTTGTGATGTCTGCTCTCCAATGCAATTTTACCTGTTCTGCAGTAGCACATATTCCAGTGAGCGCAGACACGATGCACTCATTTGTTGTGTTCAGCTCCTATGATAATAAGGACTGTAGTACACTCAAACTATTGAAAAGCATAGGCTATAACCCTGCACAACTGTTGAGCTGAGCATTTTAAAGGCTTATATGTTACATGTATGTCACCCAAGCTGCAATAAAAATATAAATGTATTACTTTTATGAACTTGTACTAGAACAATTACTTATAAATAAAAATTAATCTTTACTGTCTATGAATGCTGCATTTACAAGAAATTAATGATGGCTGTTGGTACAATATAATATATGAAGTGGCAGCAGGTGCATGAAGATTTGGATTGGTATTAAAATGTGTATTTTGATTATGTGTTTCTGAGTGAATGTATATTTTTTGTAATATAAGAACATACATGCATTCTTACCATAAATGTATATTAGCAATTGCAATTTCAAATAGGGTTCTAGGATTTCATACAGTGTACAATTGTGCACCCCAGCCACATTTACAAAAGTGCACGGCATACTTGGTTAGAGGTCGGTAGTTGATATTCTTGTGCCACTTTAGATGAGTAATTTGTGCAGAGTTCTAAATAAGAGTTCATTGCACAACATCATATCAAATACATAGTCACTAATAAAATGTGCAGTAAATAGTGTAATACATTACAGGTACACAGTCAAGGGAGATGAAAATGACCTACACAATGGTGATACTGCCAGTAATGCATTGAACATACACTATAACAAGCACTAGCAATTTTCTGCAGGTTACCTTAAAAGTAGCATTCCTGACATTTAGTGCAGCTACAATTATGCCCAAGTTACAGCTGGATTGTTTTTAAAACATCCACAGACAGATGTACATAAAAGTTGTTGTAAAATCTTCCTATGAAGATTATACATGTAGGTGACCAATTTGATTTCTGCCATTATCCAAACCATAAAAACTGCTACACACCCTTTGTTTATAATGTACGGAATGGCGCATTTCAAGCTTTTAATGAGTAGCTACATGTAACCTTTCCAATTGTTAGATAAGCCTAGCAGTGATATAGCAATATTTTAATCTAGTGTCCAGCACTTATTCATCAAAAGGTAGAACATCATTAGTGACCTTGAGTTGTGAGTGTTCCAGTAAAATGGAAACTACATACAAGCCAAACTAATAACTACATGTAAAACTAATAAGGTGTTCATTATGTAAAATTCACAAAACCATGCATAAGAAAATTTTGAAATACCTTTCATTGATGCAAGAACACCACCAAATCCACCTTGCAGTCTCTCAAAGCACATTACAATATTATTTGTAGGAATATTGCCAGGTAAACCTACATGTAAGTAAATGCATCCATGGTTTATACACATGCACATTTACATGTACTTAAATGTATTTCATCACCAACCTTTTGTAATTAAACACAGATAACTGCATACAGTGGACAGCATCCTTGCCAGTTGTAAATGATCATTGCACAGCAGCATATTCACGTTAGTGAGTTGAGGGCCACAGACAGATTCTTTACACTCCATTTGTAGACTAGTACCGGTACAAAAAAAAAGAGAAGATAAATGGAAGTTGATGTAATAATACATAGGACATGTATGAATAAATGTAACGATTAGATTATACTTTACAATGCAGTAGAGTGTTCTAGCCAGTACATACATGTACCTGTGGCCATATAAACTTACATGGCAAGTTAGTTTCACAGTGGACTTGAATAACCCCTTCATGCTATGATTTTATTGTATTGAAAATCATAAAATTTTACCAATTGAATTCAGTATCGCACAAGTGAAAGAAACATGCCTGCTTTTTTAAATCAATTACATGCGTACATTTGAGAGGATGAAATAGCACCCTCCTTTCACACCATTGTTTTTCATAATCTTTAAATAGCAATCATTTTATTTGTAGTACTGAATTCAATTGGTCATTTCCTATCATAAATGTATAATTATGCTACTTCACACTTACAAGTAGGTATTATTATGTACTTCTTTATTAACTAATTAACATAAATGAAAAACAGGTACATGTATGCAATATGAAACTCTACTTACCACACACTAAAGTGAAAGGATGCGTGTAGAAACATGCACACCAAGAGAGACCAACCTTAATTGCATGTAAGGAGCCAGTGTTTCCATGAAAATTGCAAAGGTGCGGTATGCTGTCACAAAACCTTCCAAGTCAGCAGATGTAGTCTATTGCACAAAACATTAAGTGCCAGATCATCAGAAAGGCATTAATTAATGATACCAATATGTATGGGTTCTTTTCCAGTTGCTCACAGTAGGCAGAAAGGGTACTGATTAGTGGTTTTGTGAAGTTTGAAGAAGAATGCAGTAGTTCACAGAGCTGGAAGTGTTCAAGCTTAAATCACTTTGCATCAACCTCAGTATTACTTACTTTCTGGTTTTCAATGGACATACAGAGGCCAGAGGATGTGTCCAATGGATATACTCTACATCTCTTGTGAAGAAAGGGGAGGGTTTACATTCCAACTTTCTAAACATTCCATACGTGCACACGTACTTGCTCCAAATAAGAGTGAAAAGTAGACATTTGTGTTGCAATCGTAGTTACCAGTTCTAATCCGTTGGTGAGTGCCATGTAAACCTGATTCTGTTTAATATTAATGTGCAGTTGCTCATTTGGTAATCAGACAGTAAAACACACCTAGACCTTCATGGTACATGTAGAATAATACAATTACAGGTTGCCTTTTATACAAGAGCTGATAAATATTGATTTTATATCTCCCGCACCATGGATTCATATCACTTCAAATGTTGCCTGTATTAGGGGGGGGGGGGGGGGGGCCAAGTATTTATATTTGTGTAGTCTAGTGTGAAGTGAGTGAACATTCAGTACATTTACTTGTAGCTCATAGAATATGCTTCGGTTTTATACCATACACTGATATTTGTCACAGTTATGCAATGCCTGAGTGTAGTGTGACACTTAGGCCCATCAGTATGTTTCTAAATTACCTACAATTTGTCTAAGCAACAAAAATAAGCTGTAATGCAGGAGAATAGCTACATTGAAGTACAAAATAAATTATTTCAACTCAATGAAGACATTTTCAGCAAGGAAATGAAAATCATTAATAATCCCATCCTACAATAATCTACAAATTTTGATGCATAGTTCAAGTTGGTCGATAGATAGTAACTATTCCTCATAAAAAGCATGGACCTGTATTTCCTTACATAAAATATTAAAGCTACATGTATAGGGTTATTTCATACCTGAATCCTTGTGTCAATAGTGGGCAGATTAAGAGCAGAGAATTCACCTAGGATTGACCAAATTAAGTAAGAATAAAACCAATACTTAGCCAATCCTTACCAGATGATGCAAAAAGAGCCATGGATGAAGAGAGTTGACCTGTAAGAGATGTGTACACATAAGAAACGGCATATATGAGAACTGGTGAGTGTGTGCATGTGAACATATTTCCCTATTAACCATACCTGCCATTTATATACTAGAATGGTACCACTGGATATGACAGTGGAATACATCTTGTTGAAAACAGGAAGCTGATACATGTAGCCTTAACTGTTTGGAAAATATGACTCAAAATGCAAGAAAATTTAATAACATTCGTGGAACAACATTTTAAACTGTCCCATATATATGTCCATGATAGCCAGTTCACACTACACCATTTCACTACATTTGGGGGTCTTGCACTAGCTCTGTGTCAGAAGTGTGAGAACAAGCAAGCAGTATCTCTGTTATCCAAGCTTTCTAGGCGTCAACAGGTTTTAGGTAATTCCCGCTCAATTATAATACATTCACTAAAGTCCAATTGAGTCTGGAGACATGGTACATCGGCAATAATGAGAACAGGTATTTTGCTAATTGTGTTCACAACAGGAATTCTAACGTACTCCCTAATACATGAGTATGTATAAAGCATACTCAATTTGCTAAATCTACAATGGATAAGTACTACAATATCACATACCCTGCACTTCCTGCTCTTTAAAAGCTTGTGCTTTGGCAATCATCTGTTGGCTACATGTACAAATAGTAATACATGTACATTGAATAACCATTTAATGATAATCATAATCACAGGACTAAGATCCCCAAATAAATTCACAAAAAATAAATGCTATGTTACAAACACTAAACTTAAAACAGCTGGCAAATGATAAGCACCATGCATTCAAAGAAGTATAGCTCTTTTTTTTAAATTTGTTTCACGTAAAACTGATTGTTCCATTCTGCAATAATGTGTCTACATGGTTCTAGATCTTCGTATCATCATACAGCATACTCCCCACTTTGATCTGACCTGCTCATCCAGTTGACAACATTAATGTGATGTCTTTTACTGCATTTACCATAATATATATTAATTACTGTCTACATGTAATTCACACCCTAATTGTGGAATTGTTACCTTTCTTCCAATGCCTTTGTTAGCTTGAGTACTTTGGCCTGAACAAAGTAGAAAATACATTGTGCATAAAAATCTAAGGGTTTAAATACATTTATAATGATTATAAAATAATGAGTTACTGACTTCCTGTAGCACCTTGTACTCAATAGATATTATATTGATCATTGTTCTAGTACTTGGTGACACTCATGAAATATAAGTATCTGCTAAGAAGAAATCTCTGTGTCAGATAAAGCACATTGCTTTTTGATGTTCTACAGCTGAAGTCCCTTTACATAAACTAAATTTAGGCAGGAGCTCGAACAATTAAAACAACTATTTACACGTACATAAAGTAATCATCACATCCCAAACAACACACCTCAAGAATTGCTTTCTCAGTCCTTAAACTCTCTACAGAATTTCTGTGTTCCTTGCTTAACTCATCGATGACTGAATTATGACTTGAAACCTCTCTGAGATAAAAGGCACATGTAATGGCATTTATTTCAATTATTTTTTTGCTTTTATGATTCAAAGCCAAAAACAACTTTAGAACTAACAAAGCTACATGCATATGTGTACATGTATTTATGCATACTGCACATGTAAAGAATATAGTCAGTACAAGCTGTGCATTAATAGCTAGTGAGCATTAACACATTACATACATGTATTTTTGATCACATGGTTACATGGTCTACAATGTGACAGATATTCAAGTTGAGGTACATACAGTGTGTGTACATACCTTTTTAAAATATAGAATGTAAATGTCAAATGAAGCATGCTTATTAAAATGTATGCTGTAGTACATGTGTACTTGCGCACATGAAAGCACTTATCCACTATATGTAAATTGCACAAGAAATAAACATGTATGTGGTCAGTACGCACTGTTCAAGGGTTCTGACTCTTCCCGTCAGGTCACTGACAGTTTTTTCATACTTTTGTGTCAGATCCAGTATCTACATGTAAGTGTGTAAATACAAAATCATTGTTGGGATTATGATTTATACATGCAACTCCATAGAAACCTTCGAGTGCAGGTTCTCATTTTCTGTAATCTTTGCAGCAAGTTCTTCAGCCTGAATGTCATACGCATCACTGCTCATAGACAAAGAGTCGTCAGCTGTAGTGGCAGTCTGCTAACAAAAGGAAAATAAATAAATCTCCTTAACTATGCCATTACTCGAGTGAACCTAAATAAATATAACTATATCAATTTACAATGAGGCTCCACCACACTGACAGACATGTCTAGAAGCACGCATGTGTGTAGTTACATGTACATACTCAACAAATTCAGGTATTCTATTTCAGGCATGCATAGCATAGAAAGATTTAAGCATACTAATAGCAGGATGTTAATGTGTAGTATTTCTTTGCCACATAAATTTGGATTATCCTGAAGTCCCTGTCTTAAGTTACAACTACACCACATTTTTTCAATAATAATAATGTAATGCTATGTACATTAAATTTGCATCGTAAAGATATTTCACATGAATTTTTGACATTACCTTCTTCCGCTTGCTCCCTTTCCTTATGGCATCTAATTCATCCTGGAGTACAGTTACTCTCTTACTTAGCTGTAAATTTACAAAAAGTACAATCAATACACAGCAATTGCTTTCATCACAGAAATAAAGCCACATTAAAATTAAAATTGCTTAAACAAACCTAGACCCAGTTGCAGCAATGTATCATTATGAAACCAAATGCAATATAATTTCCATGCTGGTTTCATATATAATGAAACCTGATTGTTCAACAAGTGCAGTACAATTTGTTATGTCACCTACACGTGTTGAACATTGTATGCGGTATATCCGTAAACACTAGCATATTGCAAACAGCAGGTTTCAATATTTAGACACACTATTTTAATTGTGATGGCTCCCTCATGGCCAGCATACACCGGTCAAGTTGTCACATGCAACTCAAATGAATGTGGGTAAAAGTTCCATAAACCATTAGTGAACGAAAGAATTACAGAACTTAATCATATTCATTTGAGTTGCATGTGACAAGTTGACCTGTGTATGCTGCCCTTATGTCTCATGAGCATGTACATTGTACCTGCTGGTTTCTGAATTCCAAGGATTCGTTTTCCTGGACATGCTTCCGTAGTGTCAAAGATTTTTCTCTGAAGTCTTCCTACAGTTACAGAAAGACAGCAAACAACATCAGTACCAATCCATGCAGATCTCACACTTGTCAGAACCTACATCAGTACACTGTAGGTTGTGTAGGATTTGAAATGTCATGAATACAATTTTTTAAAAACAACCCAATTCCACTATTGCCAATGGCCTTTAGCGAGTGTATTTGGATAGAGCAGTCAAATACCTACAATGCAGTAAAATTACCGACGCTTAAAAAGCACAAACACCAGAGACAGCGCTCACACATTCTGAACCTTATAAAAGTTACTCCTCCATTTCCTTCTGGACTGATAAGATTTGCTCAGATAAGAGGTTTATGTAATAATAGCAGTTATGAAAAGGATCTACAGAAAACAAGTTAGAAACTTACTGCCGAATTTGTTTGATACTATGACTTTCCAAGTTAGAGTTATGCCCAACACAAATTTAAAACTTATAGTTTTCTTAGTAATAGCCCACAAGCTTGTCTTAGCTTATGGTTGATTTATTAAACAGTTGTCAAAGTGCTCTTCAGAGAGTAAACAGCGCCCCTCCCGCCTCTGTAATGACACCCCTGTAAACGAGGGGCTAGTTCCACCCGACCCCATCTCTTATGTTATTACATACATCGGCCTCGCGAGACACTGAGGTTAGACAAAAATGAGTGAAACTAAGATATAAAAATAACATTGGTGATGTAGGA
The DNA here is from genome assembly GCA_949361645.1 of Spongilla lacustris. NCBI lineage: Eukaryota > Metazoa > Porifera > Demospongiae > Spongillida > Spongillidae > Spongilla > Spongilla lacustris. The sequence continues at coordinate 4,753,752 of OX442424.1, forward strand.
TTTGTAGACAGCAATGGAGTAAGAAGAGGATTACGGAAATTATACATATTACTAACCAACATAATTTAGCAAAGTATTCCTAGTACCTGCCTGAAATTGCGAAAAAAGTAGGTATTTCAATAATTCCTTGTTTCCATACTTTTTACTCAATTGCTCTATACAAATCCTACATAGCCAATTAAATTTTTATATTTTGTCATGCCACTGGTTTATTGCAACCCAGCTACAATCAGTTGTAAAACCCACACACCTAATGTAGTGCTTTCTTCATGGCTCTAGCATTCTGCCTCATTAACGTGACACCCAGCAGGCAGTACATTTGGCTCAGTGCTTCATTGTCAGATAGTCCCATTTGCATGGCAAGTCTCTTGCTTAATCTTGAGAAGCATTCTTGGGCTTCACATCCCCAAATTTTTAAATAGTCACATGATCCAAGATCATAATGTAAATTAGTACACAAAAAGTACATTTCTCCACAAATGTTTGACAGATGACTAATGAAATTTCACAATTACATGTAGTAATCAAATTATCAATTCTATCATTAACCAATTTTCAAAATGAATTTTTATGGCTATGTGGGGTTGTTTTCGAGGTTTTGGCTGGGCCTTTTGTAATAAAAGGGCTTGTTCAATCACCCCCTTCAATGAACATGCGTAAGTAACTTGATTTTTCTATTCCTTTAAAAATCGTGGTTATATATTTTTATTTTCTTAATGTATAATATAAAATGAATATGAGTGAGTAACATTTAAATTATAAATACTGTGGTTATTATTCATTTGAGCCGCATTTTAGTGTTCTTCTTCAAGTACTCTGCATGCATGCATCTATTGTAAATCAGCCATATTGATGTTCATCTGCATTTCTGGCTGGGCTATATGCACAAAAGCAAGCAAATTCAATTCCTCTCTCAGGTAATGGCATTACACTTTTTTATGAAATATAAACGCTACATGACTGGGCAGATCAAACAAGAAAAGTACTGCTTTCTAGTTTTCTTTTTACACAGTTCGGTATTTTTTGCTGTCAGTTGAAATATAATACAGTACATGTTACACCTGCAATCGTCTCAAATTACCAATATTAAATCTTTGAGTGCCAGATGATAATTACATGTATGTACATGTGCATGTACAATTTTGCATGTCACTAAAGTACTGTACATGAATATGATTTACTCCACAAACTGTCAATGCTGATTACTACTTGTGTTCACATCTAAAATGTGTACACAGTTGATATAGTGTTGGGAAAACTTCCTAAAATTAGCTTATGTGTCATACTCCTCCTCCTTAACTCATTGTGCCATCTTTAAGAACAGAATTGAGGTATCCATTTATATATGTGCGTCGACAGTGATACATCCCAGTCACCCAAAGGGTTAAACATGGAAATAAATGATGTGCGACGTTCCACTGTAATAATATAAGCGGGCCGCCACATATAATTAGCCGTACCTGATGATTACATGTAGTTATAAAAGGAAACGTACCTCCAACTTTGCTTTTTCAGCTTGCTCGTCTCGGATACCTTTCTTAAGAACATCTATTTGCATCCTAAGCTGAAATTGCAAACAGTCTTGTAAAATACATACGTCAGTTACAATGACGAAGGAGCTTGAACCGAACACGCAATATTAACGATGATTACCAACAAATCAATACCTTAGCGTACTCCTGTGCAAGTTTTTGGTACTTGCCCTGCAGTTCTGAGCCCATGTTTAAGTTGATCGTCGGGCCTTAACTGCCCCGCCCAGTATTGATTCTAGATAATGCTCTCTTATATAATTTGCATTAACAGTTTACCTGTAACCAGTATTGCTTTTCACCGTTAGCGCTGGTTTCAACGCGCATGTATGTTACTACTTGTGAAACTTCTTTGGCAACGCACCCATCAGGTTTAGTACTCTGCAATCATTTACAGTTTTGTACACGCATACCGGTACATCGCCATCGGCCTTTCGTCGTGGTGTACAGCAAAAATACTCAAGCAGTTTCTAAAAAGCTTTATGCAGTTATAAATTGTACATGTTTTGCAGTTTTATCTGCCTAATGGTGGTATGGTTATATCATTATGGACTTATTAGAAAAGAATCTGTTCCTCGACGTACAAGTTACAGTGCAATAATTTATCACAGTGCACAATAAGGTAAAAAGAAATTCCAAACCATTAACAAGATAGGCTTGGAACTTTATAAAATTTTATTCAGAGAAGGATTTTTTATTATCAATGTATGTTTTTCAAAAATAAAGGTTATGATGGTGAACAATTCTATAGAGTTTTGTGTCCTTACATGCTTCTGTTAGGGTATGGCTTTCAAAATGCATGTCTGTGGAAAAAATTTCTAGTTCGAAATGCAGTATAGTTAAGAAACAAATATGCACACTCAAGTCACATAGAAAGTTTAGCATTTTTGCACTAAATAGCCTGCTAATAAGATTATATACACAACTTAAAAATATAGTACAAAAAATAATCTCGCCACTATTAATTACACATATCACTGCTATTCATGCCTTTGTCACTTTAGTAATGGGGGAGGGAGTGTGCAGTTATAATTATTATCATCTGTAGGGGTGTATTTAAATAATGAAATAGCCCAATCGCAATCCTCGCTTGCTGCTTTTGCTGCTTTTCCTGCATGGTTATCAGATCACCATATTGTGTACTGCATGTGTGTGTGTATATGTAATGTGCATACATCCTTCATATATTTTGTCTCTCAGGTAGAACAGAAGCATCATCATTGCATGCTTAGAAAGGTATGTTCCCTTAGTGATTAAACTGTATGGTGGCTGGGGCAGAAGTTAAGAATGCAGTTGAGTTAGTACAGCAATAAATAGGATGTTTATCACATAAGCAGTTCCAAAATTGGATTCACACTGATTTTATCTCGATTGTCTTAAGTGTCTCATTACCTCCTCATAAATTAGAAAACTAAGAGCAGTTGACAATCCTGACTGTAAGGAAGAAAACTTAAATACATGCGTACAAAGATAGACTGAAACAGTTCAATAATGCATACCTTTAGTAGTGCTGGGTACAACCCTTTATAAAATCCCAGGAATCCTTCTTCACGAAGAATGTAATGGAAACATTTTATTACACCACTATATTGCTGCACTCTTCCAAATACCCTCCGTGCACTTTCAAACCCTTGTACCTAGAAAAAAAAGCCTTTTTATAATGTTCTACTATACTATTTAACAACCAACTTCAAGTCGTTTTTTTGTTATGTCCAACGGCAACAGTAGCATCTTGGTTGTTATCCCTGCAAGAGCTCCACATATGGTGGCTCTTGTCTTTGTGAGTTCCTGAAAGTAAGGGATGATAGTACTGAATTATACATAACTCAATACCAGTCACAGTGTATGAATACAAAGTAATGCAAGACTACCCAGGTTATATACATACTGAAATAGATAGAGTGGACTTCCAAGCAGTGGAGAAGAAGTTATAGAGTGCAAAGTGCAGCCCTGCCTGTGGTACTACACTTATCAGTGTAGGTGTGAGCCCTTGAGAATACCAAATTAACATACAAGAGATGAAAAGTGTACACGGGATTGCTCTAAATAAATTGCTAACCTCTGTAAAATGTTCTGATACCCTTCTCCTTATACATCATGCTGACACTCATGAAGATGCTAGTATATTGCTACAGTTTCAGTAAGCAGGCATACCATGAACAAATATTTCACTACTTATAGCATCGTAATAATAGTTCTTACATATCAATAACTACAAGTGCAATAAATGAGAATATGTACATCATGAAGATGTACGCATTAAATGTACTGTATCTTATTATATAAACAAGGTTATAATATAAACAAGGTTTTTACTTGTGAGCACTTGATTTGATTTCCAGCAATATTAGACAAAAAATTTGCACAAAAACATACTAAAGGTAAGCATGCACTGACATAAATATATGCACTTAGAAACTGCCTATGAAGGGGATACAATTTGCACAAGGATTTAAGGTCAACAGTCTAACAGTCTAAGTAAAGAGCAAAACACTGTCATGTTTGGATCAAAAACCATGAGATTTAGATCTCAGAACACTGTTTGACAAAATAACTTCAATGGTCCCAAAAGATACTAAAAAATATCTGGAAAGCACTTTAAAGGTACATGTAATTAGTGACCCTTGCATTGTGGGGGAATTTTTAAAACAAAGCTAAATCAGGATTGTGTTTCATTGTTTGTCAGCAGAACCGAGCATTATTCACAACCCGTGACTATGACCTTGGGCTCTCCTTGCGCTATAAACCGTGTTCTTAAGACATCCAGGGGCTGACAAATAATCATAGCTGTAGCTCCTGCTGCACAGCCGCTTGCAAAATTGACTCCTAAAAAAAATTTTAAAAACGGAATTGTAATTTATGAACCAAAACAAAGACTACTTACTTGCCTTTAGGCCATTCTGCATAATAAGGCTGCAGTAAAGCTTTGCATTGTTCATACACTGTAAACTGAATACCAAACGTGTGTATCACTGATTCAGTACCACAAATTGATAATGATTAATTTGTAGCAGTGCATGTATATTATAATTATAATAATTATAATTATAGTTACATTATACATATATACTGTACGACAATTGTTACTGTAATAAACTAATTTTCTCGAATGGTTGTAGTGTTGACTCGTGTTTAGCCTGCAGCTTGCAAGCAGTAATTTGAACAATGTACACTTAAAACACAATATTAAGGTGCTACTGTACCACCACCCTCAGGGAATGAAGTGGTGTGCAAACAAGCAGAACCCCATAGGCCACTTTTGCTAATTATAAAAGGAGATTTTGTGCTTCCTTTTAATGCTCATCTAGATACTCCTGTCAGTGCTACATATACATGTATATACATGTACTTGCTAGTAGTAACAGTAGAAATAATGCATTGCACATGTACATGTACTTCCAATGAGAGCATTGTTACTAATAGCATTAAATTGTTGTTTTTTTTCTTCCCCAGTCATATACATATACATCTACATGTATAGCTGATTACTCGCAAATGTATGCTTACACAAATATTATTACATAATTGCAAATGGGCTGACCTGAGAGGATCCATATACACCATACAATAGAATTCCTGTGTATTGCCCTTTCCTGTGTAAATTAAGGAGTATCTGTACTGAATTAAAGTAAACAAATATTACAATCTACTTATGTTATGTACATGTAGTACGATGTTATGTATAATACTCACCAAAATGCAGCAAGGCCTTCCTCTTTGAGGATAGTGCTGACAGCTTGCCTAAGGCCTTTATACTTTGATGTTTGGCTGGACTAAATACAATATAATTTGAAGGGGAAAAAAGATAAAGGTTCCCAAATTGGATGTCAGAAGCATTGTCCCAATACAGAGTTCAGCAGTTATTGGGTCAAGCTATGTAAATTGTTTACATGTAGTTCTAACAAGTGCATATCTTGTATACAAACATGAACAATGAACAAGGAGGTCCACTGGACACAACTATGCTGCCAACTACACAGTTAGGCCTTCATCCAACACACTGAACACTGTTCTTGCATGATGGTCCAATGCGTTAAGGAGATCCTGACATTGTAAATATTTATGTGTATTATGTATTATAGGCATTGAATACTTAATTACAGTGCGTAATAAGTGTATTGCATACAAACATTGCAATAGCTATCTTTACAGCAAAACACATCAATATCATCTAATCTACCTGATTGCAGCTATGGGGACAAAACAAGTAATTTGTACCACAAGCAGAGTACTTATTGTGCATCAGAGCCTATGCTGCCTCTCTTTCAGCTGTACATACAATACAAGGTCTCCAGAGAACTAATGCCATCTGCTGGCCTCTTTCCATCTGACCTGATCATGCATGCCAGAATGGGGCATGGAGTTAAGCAGCTGTCAGGCTATGAGTGATGTAAAAAAAAAAATTCAACCCCTTCAGTCTACATAATGCTTCTAGAAATAGTGAGTGAAAGTCTGAGGCCAACAGCATTTCTAATAGTGTCATTTTCCATTCTGACAAGCACAAGGGTATGCGCACATTCCATACATACATTGTAACTGGGTTGCAATCATATGACTACTTCATTGTTTGCATTATTTCACATGAAAAGCAACCATAACTCCTACATATGTACTCCATCAATGTCATTCTTTTCTTTTTGCGGTGCCAGGTAGGTACATCTTTAAGCTGCCGTACAATGTATTAGGGACACCGCTGAGCTGCAAACTTGCATTTTGAGAAGATCCCAAACTCAATTAAACAGCATGCATAATTTTTCTCCCTATCACTTTGCCAGCAAATATCTGTGGTGAAGTTTTTATTTATTTTGTATTCTTTATAACATTTAATGTGTCAAATTGATTGTAAGTAATAGTCATACAACTTTTGCCCATCGGTTGAAAGTTTTAGTAGACGTTTCTACAATACGAAGGAATATATATATTTTAAGTGGCTTGTTTGTAAGTAAAAAATTTGCTCCTTAAAATAAGAAAGTCCTTGCCTTCGTGAGACAATCACACCGAACTGTTCGCTAGTGTCGCGCATACACGAATATCCTAGATCTGGCGCAGGCTGGTTGAGCAAAACACTAAGATTCAGAATAAACCTCATGCACTCACTTAAAGTGGGGCGTAGCCCGTGCGGAAGGTACAAGCCCAAAATAAAGATTTGTACGATAGCGGGTGTGGGCTATTATCACATACATGTATGTAACATATAATAGCCCACATGGGTTGATTAAAACGATAAGGTAGTACACACACGCACACACACACACGCACACACACACAACGTTGCATCTGGCATTATTTGACGAACTAGTCTTGCCTGGTTAATAGGTTCAACTTGCAGTTGAAATCGTATTTTCAGCACATCCAATGGTTCGATACATGTTCTTGTTAATACACCTGACACGATGCCGGCTAGAAGGCTATGCCTGAAATCAGTAGAAGCGGTCATCATATTTGCCTTGGAGTCCACCAAGTTACTGCACTGGTTCGCAACGTAAATGTGTAACTGCCGAAGTGGATATTAATTTCTGATAGGAGCCTATACTATTACAGGTATACCATAGCTATATATGTATCTATACACGTATGAAGGAACGTACGTAACATTGCGTGTACCTGCATGTATAAACAAAAAAAAATACTATTAGAAATAAATAATATTAGTAGATAAATACTACCGGCCAGTGAACTATCTGTTATTAAACTTCGACTTGTGACTGCTGCTTTGGAATCAGTGGGCAGTTAAAAAGCTTTAGCCAGCTATCTTCCCTCGAAGATTGAGCTTATTCACCGGCCTGCATTCGATTATTGTATTAGTTTGGCCACGCATGATACCAACTGCTTTTTTATCGGTTTGCTCAGTTTATTATCTCAGATCCATCCAAGCTCCCTGCCCTTTCAAAGATGTGGCTTCAGTGTCTAATAAAAGTGTCAGGTATTTACCGTAATTGGCAATACATGTAAACATAGGTGCTTTAACCGCTGATGGGCAAGGCAAATAAAATAGCATTAATTCCTAAGTGCATAAGGTCAAAGAATGCAGTCCAAACCCTGGCTTATTTTTTAAGAAGTTGAATTGTTGAATCACGCACTCAAGCAAGCTACTACATACATGAATACAATTCACACACATGTAAAACAGTTTTATGCCAATGAAGATACAATGCACAAGTGTATATACAATACAGTGCACATAAATTGCAATCATTGAGCTTGACAAGAAACACCCTGCCTTGGTCCATCAGGCTGCTCTTCTTGACCCTGGAGAAAATTTAATGTCAATGTATCTGTACAGGGTAGGTGTCTTAAATTTTTTATAGGCCAAACTCAAGAGCTATGTTGAGTAGAAGTGCATTGTAGATTTATATGTGTGGTGTAGTTACAAAATGTAATTGTGTATTTTACGTATGTGTGTATAATATCTGTAATGTTTAAAGTTAGTTTAATATTCAAATATTATCCAGAATATAATTCTCAAATTCTCAAGACTTTAATGCATGTATGAACAATTGCAATCAACAAAGGGGTGGATTGCAGTCGTGCAAAAGTGATTTAAAAGCTTACAGGTACACAATGTATCTTTGCTCCATATCTCCAATTAGGGCTAAATGTACGTACGATGCAAATGAGGACACCACCCTAAATCTTGGGACTATAAAGCTCCTGGGCTGTGAGTGCAATTGCTTGACAAGATACTGAGTACAAGGCTACTAACCAAGATGTTCTATAACCTGCAAAAACAGACAATACACATGTTGCTTTTGTAACATAATGTACTTAGATGTAAAAATAAATAAATTGTTTGAGGACAGAGTATAACAATTAATATATACGTCACACACCAACTGCTGATGCTTGCCCAGCTCAGCTCATTGCTTAGATGGGCAAAGCTATATATGTTCAGGTCATATAGTAGCATGCATTATTTACTACTCTGTATGTACAATAATAATAATAATTCATATAATATAGCGTATACATAAGAAAATATAGCAAGCAAGTAACAGAGAACAGTTCAAAGGGGCTCAATCCTACTAAAGGATAAAATAAAATAATAATGTTATCATAATAACACCCACGTTGAGTGAAAGAACCCATCTACTGACATAACAAAATGGGCCCTACAATTTTCAACCATTTAATGACCTCCACTGTTATTAGATGCTGCCCTTTCAAGAACAACCTCGGTGATGTATGATATGACATGGCATCAATATCATACATCACATGCATGTCATTTTGTAAATTGACCCAAATATAAAGGAAACCTTGTTTATAAATACAACTTACTGAATATCTTCTTCTTGCCTTTTCAGCTTCTAAATCAATGTCTTCCAAGGATACCTACATGTACATGTACATGTATATATGTGCAGATAAGTAACTATTCCAGGATGCCAAGCAAGATCAGAGACAAATTCAAATGCACATCCAGTGGGGCAGTTCACACAACTATACTAGTAAATAATAATCCATCTGACAGACCAGGGGCATGTAAAAACTGATTGTAAATGAGTCTTTGTATAAATATAATCTGATGCACGCCACCCACAAGTGATACTTTGGTCATTTGCCATTACCATTGCATGCTGCAACTGAACTTTGCATACAGTGTTATAAAATTTATTATCAATTACCAGATGCTTATTCTTATTGAAGTACACTCACAATTATAATTGTACTTTGGCAGAAAATCTTAATTGGTATACAAGTATATGTAAATAGTGTAACCTCCACAAAAGGGTGTTTGTGGGTGGTGGGTGAATTAGGAAGGGGCTTAATTGTAGGAAGGACATATCTCGAGGTGTACATCAATCGCTCAAGCTGACAGTATGACTCCGAGATGTGCTGCTGCTGCACGTGAGTATAGTGCATTAGTTACATGTACACGTACGGTTACTACAGTACAGTATACCACTCATGAACAAAGCTGATAATTGTTGCAAGTCACAAGCAAGCCTTCACTGCATACAAGCAAGTGAACTGTTCCAAAAAGTCCATATTTCTTTCAATGCAGTGCACTAACATGCACAAAGTGTGCTGTAATTTGTGCAAATATTGACTGATAACAAACTAGCAACTGCATATGAGTGCAACTTTAAAATAATCTTTGCCAATACATTAGCTGCTCTTTACAAGTATTTTAGACACCAGTATCATCATCAACTACAGTGGAAGCTGTTTAAAGCAGTCAGCTTCAGGCCAAGAATAGGTGGCCTTTATAGACAGGTTGGCTGCCCAACTCAGAACGCTGCACAAAACTGCCGTGTTCATGTAGATTGTAATACCTTTATATAAGGGTTCTGAATACCATTATGCATGCAAATTGTTGTATTGAATTGCATCAACTATACAGCAGCGGTCAAATTACAGTAATGTTGCCATACCGTACCATGCAACAGCATGGCAGGTTCAACTCCAGAGCAGGCAAAAAGGCATCATTATTAAAGGGTAGCCAGCCACAGCAAGATCACAGCACTAACCGTTTCACAATCAGAGACATCCATTGGTTCATCCTCAGGTTTTGAAAGCAACTTGCCAAGTTGCCTTAACTTGTCCTTTGATAGGAAGTTTTTGGCTGGGAATTTTACCTACATGTGTGTAGATATACACACACAAGGTACATCTCCAAGCTAGCTGCTACAAAGTTCAGCTTACATCAAACTTAATGATAAGCCTGCCTTTCTCAAATGGATTCTTAAATTGAGGCATCCCCTCATTCAATATAACCTTTAATGCACCTGCAGTGATAAATAAACATATTGAAATGCGACTACAGTCAATACAAGCAAAATGTGGCATCAATTTATATACATCATGTATGCATGCAGAGGCGTAGAAAGGAGTTTATGAACAGCTATACATTGATCATTTATGCAAAGAATATTTACAATTATGTGATCAAAGTACTAAATTTCGATCGGTGAGGATTAGCGACTGGTACAAGTAAGCTCTCTGGTGCTGTAATTGTAGTAGCTGAGCCTGAATAGAATTCACTCATCGCAGCCAATTAACATGGCAGCTGCAAACTGGAGATGTCATCCTGTCCAAGCTAGCACGTCGATTTGCTAGCGCATGTGCAATACCAATTCAATATCAACCAAAGTTAGTTCCTGTTCGATCGCAAAAATGTATGCAAATACATGAATATAGATTATATAGATATACCCGAGCGGTAATTGTATTTACATGTACACATATAGTAACTTAATGATAGATTGACCGCACGCCTACATTTAGGCGAAAAATGTGGTTTTAACCTACATGTAAGCGTTATACTATGAGCTCTGGTCCTCGCATTGAATGGCGCATAAAACTTTCAGCTCTAATAATGTACCACTAAACCATCGGCTCTGTAGATATTCGATCGAGATGGAGGAGCGGCCTACGATCCTGATGGCGGATGGCATAAAAGTTGGAAATCGTGTGTGTTCGGCGACAGGAGGTCAAAAAATAGCTGTCTAAACAACAATAAAGCTTGTCGCAAGGTTTTGAGAAAATTGGAACAACTTGAGTAAGGGAGGGGCGTGTCCAAACCAGAGCATACGTAGTAGCTGGCGTTGTTTTCTGCCGCCACCTTGTAAGTAGCCCTCTTTGCTGTACTGAATATGCATTTCAAGCATTGGCTGTTTGTTTGTTGTTTGGAATAAAGCAATTTGCAACGTCTACATGTAGTGGTCGACCTATCATTAAGCTGTTACGACATGGCAATTGTTATTTTAAACATCCATAGAAAAGTGTAGCAGTAATAGCCGCTACAGTTCCTACGCCACAGGCATGTAATAGATCAACCACTTTGTTTCTCACATTATTGCATACGAAGTGTGTGCAGGTGGCTACACCGTGTACTCAGAATCCAAGAGAAGTGCTTACAGTAAACAAATATGTGCACTCCATGAAAACTTAACAGCTGCATATTGCATCATTGGCTTACCATGTTGTATGACATCACCAGGATGTGAAGTGATCAGTAAACTCCTTTTGTCCAAAGTCGGTATCACTCTCTTAAATCCACAAAGAGCTTCGCTCAATAGAATTTCCTAAAATAATCATACATGTATACATTAATAGTATGCACATTTCACTTAATGAATTACTCAATTCCCCCCCCCCCCCCCCCCCCCCCCACTTCAAAAAAAAAAAAGGGTGTTGAATGAAAATGATCATTGGTACAGTGTTGCCTATTTCTACACATACATGTACATGTATACAAGTCATTGGTGAATATATTACGTACACGTACATGTACATGCACATAAGTTACTGTTGCTCTGACACCCTTGTGGTGATGCAGACCATAATATTCATACCATTGTCATGAATAGGTCAGAGCCTTGACGTTTGAAGGTCTCATGCTGTTGCTCATCCAGTACAATGATGATGTCTCCAGGTTCATAACCAGGTTCCTACCAATAGGAGAACAAATATTTGATCTGTCATAGGTTCTCAACAAGATACACTGAGCAAATTGTAATAGTCTTGAATGAACCATAGTAATAATGATGTCACACGTAGACATACAAGTACATGTACACATGGACATGCACAAAGAAATGCAACACTACAACTAGTGCAAGCAGTATTTAATTCATCCACATGATAACATGTAATATGTACATAACTTATCAACAAATAGAAATGTTATGGTGTTAAATACCTGGTTGCTTTCACCTCTGAATGGTATTTTGGTACCATCCTTCATACCCTTTTCGATGTGAACCTATATTTCAGTGTATGCAAAGACAATGTTTGTATGTACATACAATTATTATGCACATCCTACACTGTAACATACATCCCTTAATGATCTCTTTTTTTAAAACAACAAATAAACATCAGTACTTAGCATTTATAATCAATCTGAGTGTGTACTAATGTAATAAACCTAGTCACAAAGGTTAGTGCTCAGCGCCCCCATAAAACTCAGGACGCTACAGCCCAGAGCCCAAGGATGCTAAATCACTTAGATCCCTCAGTCTCAGTGTCTAACTAAAACACAGGAATGCAATGCATAAAATCACACCAATTTTAGTTGTACATGTACATACATGTATGTAAAAAGTGTTGAGTGATTCAGAAGCACACATAATTTCAACATACCTCTAATACTTTCCTTTCTCGAACAACCTTTTCTCCTTGGCATGTTTTACAGCGATCTTTTTCTGCAATGGAAAAGAATCATAGTGTACACATACAGTACATACATGTAACTATTTTATGTATAAGCATAACATTTAGTATAGATGTGTGCCTAATATGAAATGTTATGTTCTTAACCAAAACCATTTACTTGCAACTCCTACATTAACGTACATTTACAGTGGAACCCCTCTAATGCGGAGACCCAACTCAAGTGTCCTGATCATCAAGGTGTCCTTTTTGCTGGGGTTGGAACTTTTTTTCATTATAAAATGATGTCAAGTGTAGGATATAAGTGTTTGTACATGCATATGTAAAATTAATCTTACTGCCAAACCCTTCTGCTAGCTTATGTATACCAAACACCTGTGCTCTTCTGTGCTTCTTCATATTCCTAGCATAAGGCAAATCATTTCTCTTGGACTTAATAGCCATGCTTCTACAAACTTAGTTTCAAGATCTGTGAGGCAATGATGCACTTTTAATAGAATTAACAGTAATGCTGTTTCAAGTGTTTCTGTCAATTGACTTATAATTCTTGCTCAAGGCTTGAGCCATTGAGCGCATTCTGTATATGTACATAATTTTATACACATATCAGAGTCTACTACATCTGTACATGTGTGTGAACTCGAATTAAGATACCATTGCATGTTCGCTTTTCAGGGTGTTTTTGTGTTGTGTTACGATAGGTGTCTATCTCAGGAAAGTCCACATTTTGAAGTTCCACTGTAGGTTTAACAACAAAAAAATCCTAGCTTCTGCTAGGGTGCTCTCAGGTGGGGTACTATGATCAGATTTTATATCACATCTCTTAAGTACGCATTTAATGGCTAAATTAATACATTTATATTTGTTTCCAATATGTGGGAAAAAAGTGGCCTCGATTGGACCTTCTGTTGTTGTGATGTTTCTACATGTGTATATGTTGCACCCACATTCAGAAACTACACATCTTAAATGTAGGGCTGCTATTTGGGCTGATGTCAATTCTGATCATGTTGGAGCTTGCAGTACTCAAAAGTATGATCAATTTTGAGGTTTTATGCTAACAAAATTTATGTAAAAGCTTCATGAAGCATGAAGCTCAGGAGAGTGGATTGTCTTTAAATTGTTATGTGAGCATGGATGTACAAGTAGTCAAGTTGCTGTATACTAAAAGTATGACCCTATTAGAGGCACACATCATTACAGTATTCAATATGAATCTCAAATCGGCAACGAGACAACATGCATCTGTTCATCAAAACAGATGGACTCAAATCCTGCCTGGCAATTCCTTTATAGCTTTTCAGCAGAAACAAATTTATTATTCAAAGTAACTAGCATGACACTAAATGGTATTCAATTTGTAGATATGTAAAAATGTTTTAAAAACTAGCTATAAATATTTTTATGGACAAAGGTAAAAATCATCTTCATTAGCACTAGCAATCTACCACTGGTTCCGAACAGAACGAACATTACCAAGACAAGTTTGTTGAAAATGGTATTATTATTTTAAACAACAAAAGAGAAATACTTGTTTGAGTGCATAAATGCCAAGATACATATACATAGGCTTCACTGCAAAATCTGCCTACCAAATAAACTGTAATGACAGTAGTAACAGTACATAACATTGTTTTCTTTCATATATATTTATGGGATTTTTGATTTTTATTAGAAGTGTGCTTAAATTGCAACAGGATATAAATTTTAGCAATGCATTATTGTGCAGATGTAAGTCTGGCCTCTTGCCCTGATTTATCCATCATCAGACTAGACCGTTCAGCACAATAAACCATGTGTTTAACCCACGCAGTGTAGATATTAGTTTTCCCTTAACCCAGTCAGCATCTGAGTTATTCCTTGATCCTAGGTTTTATTTTAAATTGAAGATTTTCCAGTCTTGCGTTCAGCACAGTATGTACATGCACACATATGTGCGCACTGGCAAATATGTGTATGCATATGTACAGACTGGTTCTTTACCAGCAACACAATAATTATACTACATATAATGTTTAACTACTTGACAATTATTAACCATCACTACAAACCTTGATACATGTACTAAGATAAGCCTTTATTAAAATCTGATCTAAGTAATATTTCAATAACTATCTTACCATCAATTATTTCGCCACGTGCAGAACAATTTCGACACTGAGACTGGAACTGCTGAACAATTCCAGGACCAATCCTTTGAACTGTGACCTAAAAAGGGAACATATAAATAAAAAACTATTGTAATCATAAGTGCACAGATAACTAACCTGAACACCAGATCCATTGCACACTGCACATTTCCTCACAGAACCCTGAATTACAGGACAATCAACAGATTACTACTAATACATGCATGCAGATGTTGCAGATATTACCTCTTTTCCTCCGACACCTTTACAGTCACTACAGATAACATTTTTCTGAATAGCTAGTTTCGCTGTTTTTCCATTGTACAGGTCATCCAGTGTTACCTAAATATTACCAATGCCTCAAAATAAATCCTTATATATAAATGAACATATACCCTAAGTGGATGAACCATATCTTTGCTTCTGTTGTCCCTTGGGCCATGGCGTCCACCACCAAAAAACATGTCAAAAATGTCCATCGCCGAATGACCGTGCATATCAGTGCCTCCAGACTTCAAGCCCTCTTCTCCATGCTTGTCATAGATCTCTCTCTTCTTTTCATCAGACAGTATCTCATATGCTTGCGCTATCTCCTTGAACTAAAGAAACAAACAGGTTAAACAAATGATCATTGATGTTGTGCAGGTAATGCAAACTGTAAATAACCAGAAGGAACGAGCTGGAACTGCCTAATATTAATATGCGTGCACAGCACTACCGTTACATAAACGTGAATTCCAACGTGCTATAAATAGAAGTAAGGTTACATGAATTAAAGTACTAGTATAAAGTAAGGTTGGGCGCTGTTAAACAGATTGTATTTTACTTTTTCAACGGTTAACGCAAAAACAAAACGTTGTGTACCTTTTCTTCTGCTTCTGGTCCAGGATTCTTGTCTGGATGATACTTGAGGGCAAGCTTTCGATAAGCTTTCTTAATATCGGCTTGAGTAGCAGTGGGCTCAACTTCAAGCATATCTTAAGCAAACAAATATAAGTTCGGCTACTAAAATCAAACTGAAATCCTACCGTATAATTTCGTTTCCTTCACCATCTTGTGACTGTACTATTCGGAATACAATATACGTTGTGGCTTTAAATAAATATATACCAAATTAATAATTCTGGAGTGTTCGCGAAGAACTAGTAGCGTGCCCAGATCACGTGAGATAATTAACTTGAAAGGGTCTGGGTGTGTGGTGATTATAAAACTCCTTGATTAAAGAGATTTGTCATGCGATGGCTCTTAGCTAGCTAGAAATCTTATCGGTTTTGTCCTATTTATGATGTTTGTGCTCACACTATTAACCTTTAATCTCCCGAGTCCTATCGTCCTAAGACCCGTTGAAAAGTGGTAAAGCCATTGCAGGTCCCAGTTCTGGGGCAGAGACAAACACTATTTCCTCCAATCTGCATTTTTGACTCCGGAGGAGCTACCGGTACTATTATTGTAGCACCGAAATTTTCCCTATAACTTTTAAAGTTTTTATTTTTATTTTTTAAAAAGTATCGATATACTATTATAAAAAAATTGCAAGCGAATCACATGGGAGAAGTCTTAAACAAGTTGCGGGTATTCGGTGAGTATAATGATGTACTATTTTCATGTGTCATTTGCAGCCATTTCTGGAGGTAGACCTCGGGTGAAAAGTGGTTAGGCCATGGCCCAAATGCCTGACTGGCTCCTACGGTCCTGTCCTACACGTAGCTAGGCAATTTTTAGGAAACCCACATGAGTAGATAGGAATGATGCATAGACATCATTCATGGGTATGAAAATAAATTCTCGCTTGGTAACATAACATTTCAAACATGAGTCTACTTCAGTATTTAATATGTCGTGTTTAAGTGTTCCTTATTGTACTGTAATGTTGCCTTTTTAGGATTTTCTTTTACATCTAGAAATGATTCAAATTAAAAACATGCCTCATGTATGGTGATTAAGTTGATTGTAGTCCAATATATTGATTGTGTCACTGTATAAGACTTACCTGTCTGATGGCCGTGAACCATGCATGTTATGAATTATCAGACTAGCATCACATGATAAAGTATTTACCATGCTACTCATATTACATCTTATCATGTACAACTACTTGCCAATTACTTGTACTAGTAATATACCGGTATACTGCAATTAGACATTTCTCCTCACTCTTTCTCAACCCCTGGATGATTAATGAGCTGGCTTTCCTACAGTGCACCATAATGTGGACGCTCGTTGACTTCAAACGTTTATTATCACCCTTCAATCAACAAAAACAAAAAAAAGACCATTTCTGCACAAAAGTTCTAGTGATGTTGAAAAAAACTGCAGCTATTATCTTGCATCACAAAAAATGCTCTACAACCCACATGCAGCCTGCATGTAGCAGCACGAAGGAGGGAGAATACATTAACACGCACAAAAACTGCTACTTCTACTATGTTCTCAACTTGTTACCTGTTTTACACTGTACTAGGCACAACCCAGCCCAAATTTGGTGGGAGGGAGAGGCAAGAAATTAAGGTTAGGATTTTCATACCCAGTAGTCCAGCCATCACCAGGACCGATGTTACCATGGTCATTTAGTGACACACACAATTATCTATGTAAAACAACAAGGAAATTAATATAATGCTCCTAACCCCTTCCCCAGCTGTAATTGATCTATCCCCACATCTGGGCACTTCAATGGCACATACATGTACAGCCCATGAAAAGCTTGATCTGCCCCATTTCCTACACTTTAAAAACCTAGACCCTTATCTTGCCATGATACGTTCTATTCAAACTCACAGCCTAAACAGTATTTCTATATAGTTTTTAGCTCTACCTGCATTAGAATATAGAACATGTACATAGCTGCAAAGTTTACTATTAATAATAGTCTAATAACAATGCAGTTCACTTTTAAATGACTCACAACAATGTCATTCACAATTTTTTGTGAGTCATTTTTAACTATATCCTTGTTGCACTGGTAAATTTTTCATTTCCCATTCTTGGGTAGATCAAATGGATATTTGATATTCCTATGTCTGGTATGGCAAACGTTTTCCTGCGTTGTGCAAATTGGTCAAATGCAGACAGAATTTTTAATTCCAATAGCACGTGCTCCATTTTAGAGTTGAATGTGATAAAAACATTACAGCAATGGAGCACATTAACTGTAACGCTAGTGTGCCAGAGCACATCATTTAAAATACTTCAGAATCACAGCAACTGTTTCAATTGCAACATTCTGTAGATGAGGCTAGAATTTTAATTGTAGCTCCGGATCCTCCCAAACTTGTTGTAAGTCCAAAAATAGCCACCAGTAGCTATAAAGTAGTATACATATAGGTTTCAATTGCCATACCAAAGAAATTGAGGCTTACTCTTATTTATATTTTCTCAATTTAACCCCTCATCCCTTCCAAGAGTAACTTACAAGCCACGTTTTAGAACGTTCTCAAGAATCTCTACACTTCTGGCAGAGTTGCCAACCTGCCAACCTTGAGATTATATTAGAAATCTAATCTGGACACTTAATACACACGCACGGCACTTGCTGCACGATACCGTCTAAGCATCTTAATAAACTACCTCTCATGCCTACATGTAACTATATATTGATACATAAATTAAAACAATTTCATGCCTGTATATTCATATGAGCACATACGACCGGGCGGCTGCTAGTATTTCCCTTCAACTACAGCAGAGATATCTCTGACTACAGGCACACCCGGTTAATTATTACGTATTATTTCATGGTAGGTGTATTTACATGTATTGATCACGTGACGTATTGTTAATCATTATGAGTGAAGATACTGAGAAGGCCAATCTATTGGCTGTAGGGATTTTCGACATTCTGTCTCCAGCTATTAAAGAAGTCGACACGAAGGTCAATGAAGTAAGGTACGGCACTACGGCTTACTCTACAATGCATACTAGTAGTGTCGTATCGCGTGACAGGAGGGACGGGTTTGCACTTGTACGCAACCTTACATGTGCTAAGACCAGATCAGTCGCACGTGGAGATGGGATGGTTAACATTGCACAAATGGGATGTTACCCCTGATCATTGCAGACATCCTATACCATAGATATTAGGAGTTGCACGAGATTGTGCATGAACTTCAATTGCTATATAACAGGCTTTTTTGTGCACTCCTTTAAAGTATTTCTGTTTTCAGGAGGAGTCAAGCTGTTCTCAGTGATCAGATTGACCATCTGGCAACGGGTAGGTTGTGCTGTATTGAAAGATGTACGTATTACATACAAAGAATTAGTATCTTGTGATATGTAAGTAGAGCCACATATTCAATTAAGTTTACAAGGACGAGTGAAGGGTGCTAGTGGGCCAAGTGGGGTTATATGCTTGTCTTGATGGAGGAGGTATGTGGTAGAGTTCACTGTTTGCTAGAGGACAGTCTTGGATTGTAGTCGGGGGGAGATTTTCTTGATCTTAATACGCAACTGAGGACTGCAACCACGTGGCCCTGTACATACATTGTAATTTAAAATGTCAATGGTTAAATATTTGAAATGATGAGCAGGATCTTTCAGTTCATTAATTGATCATTATCTTTGCAATGCCATCACTGACTTTGATTCTGTCGTATGTTACTATTGTCAGCTATATAGTTTGCCTTATAAATATTTGTGAACATGGATGCCAGTCACAGTATTTGAACCATGTGGGTCACACTGTTGTCAAAAACAAAAAAATGGTGCTAGAAACAGTACATTACATGTAAGTATTAAATTCAGTGTGTTCTTTAGTTGTTCTAATATAATATTGTTGCTATTCATCTAACTGAAAATTGTTGTCATGTTTCAGAACTTCGAGGCCTGTCTGATAAGCAGAGAGTGCCTGTTGACTTGGACATGTATATAGAGAAATTGACCAACTCTCGTAAAAGGATTGTTGTTGTCAATGATATCCTGCAGAATGTGCAGGTAAGGTACATATGTACATGTATTTATTTTAGTTACTAATGCTGTGCGTGCCCCAAATGCAAATGTGCATAGAAGTGGACTTTAAAAAAAAAAAAGTATCATAATCATGTGATCAATTGTATAATTTCTAAGCAGCCAAATGATATCTCCTTAATTTTTGCCTGTTTTTGTGTGGCTAGGAGAGGCTTAAAAATGCAAATTGCCCCTCATATATAAATAAAAAAATGCCCTTGCGCTTGAATCACTATAACTTCCCAACAGTTAAGGCTATTGACTTCCTATTTTCAACACTTCATACTACACCATTTCTCTGTGGTAAATACAATTTGGGGTCTTGCACTTGCTCTGTGCCAATATTGCAACGTTCGATTTCCCACCAGGTTCAAACCCACCATAACTTTCGGCATGAGCAATCAAATCGCTTCAAATTTGGTTTGTAGGTAGAGAGGTTCCTTAGCTAATAGGTTGTTCTGTTAGTTAATTTTTATGCCATCCATTACAGAGATACAGTTGAACAAACTTTGTGCACATTTTCCCACTTGATTCACTACAATGTTATAATCCCTGCCTCCCCATACATTGAGCAGGACGCAATTTGCCCAAATCATTGGCGTGAATCGAGTGCGAAAATGTGCACGTAGTTGATTCAACTGTATCTCCGTAACGGATGGCATAACAATCAACGAACAGAACAGTACAATAGCTAAGGGACCTCTATCTACAAAACGATTTGATTTCTCCTACAGAAAGTTATGGTGGGTGGGGTATCGGATGTTGCAATACTGGCATGGAGCAAATGCAAGACCCCAAAATGTACTTCACTATATAATATGAAGTTTTGAAAATAAGAAGTTGATAACCTTAACCGTTTGGAAGTTATAGTGATTCAAATACGAGGGGCAATTTTCTCGTCAACTGTCCCATATATATATATAATTATATTTATATATATGCGGTACACTTCAGTGCCGTATACATGTGCATGTCTGTCATAGTGTTGTTTATTTATGGATGATGTTCAGTTTGTCATCTGTATTTTTTCAAGCAGAGATTTTGCATGAATATCCCATTTCACTGTGTGGAGAACTGTGACATCGTTATTGAAAAATACATGTAGGCAGTGGTTTTGAATCTCCTGTCCCTGTTATTCACAGAAAGCAAAGTGTTTAGTTAGCCATTAGTGTACATGTACATAAAACTACTTGCACCCTGTATTTGTTCAAGACGCTCAATCAACTCATGATGATACTGCATTGTTTTAGGATCGGTTGGAGAAACTCCATGAAAAGGTTTCCAGAGAAACAGCAAAGCAAAAGGCATTACTACAGCCTGATTGATCTCAGTAGTGATTTGTGTTTCAATATTTTGACTTGTGTGATTGTGATGCAACTTATTTTCCTGATTATGTCATGCATGTTCAATAATAAGTATGATTTATTAAAAACTACCACATATAAAGTGTCACTGTGTGGATGGCATTTTACCAGACTGCTTCTATAGGTCTATCTGTAGCACCCCCATGAATTCTTCTTGCCATTTACTCAACAAAAGATCCTGTTACATGTACATCAACATCAATTAGTGGGGGTAGATTGATCATCACAGAGTAGGAAAGCCTGTACACCAGTATGTGATGGTTCTGAGTGTTTTTCTTGCTGGACATCAAGAACATATTTCGGGCCATCATCCACAAGCTAAAGAAGAAGAAAGACGTTCTGTTAATCATCTAACAGCAGATTTGATCTCTCTAAGCATCAAATGTGAGAAGAGTTTTTTAAAACTTGATCCTTATTGTTCGCGCTTAGTGAGTACCACTTGGACCAGATGCTGGGAGCAATGATTTCTCATTGGTTCTCTCAACAGTGAGCACCTACCTGGAGGAGGTGCTAGCTGTGCCTTGACTAGAGCAGGCCATGTCACCTGATGCTGTTTCAATTGTTGTTAGGAGGTGTTGAGTTGGTCCAGAAGGTTGGACTACATGTGGAAGTGGCTAGGGAGCCCCTCAAGGAGGAAGGGGAGGGAGGGGAGGAGGTCATCAAGTTCCCATGGTACCATGCCAATCTCTCGGGCTATCAGGTATCACATGAAGAGGAGATGGAGTGACAGGCATAGCTGGACATGTCGTCTCACTCCTCCCCTCCCTTTAGGAAATGGGAGGATCTCTTCAGGGCCTCCATCATGAGGTCCTGAAGCCAAAATTCATTACCTGAATACATGTACCTGCACACCGTTGCTCATGCAGGGCTGGCAAAAGGCAGGATGGGGACTGGAAACACCTGTGATGGTTGGATCTGGGTACGAGACGTTTTTAATTCACAGCAAGAAATATAACCAGGGATTCAAGTATAATTCAAAGCAAGAGTGCGCGATCTCAATTCATGTGACTGCTTATAAATATCCAAATTAAGACCTTCGACGCAACGATACACATATGCCCGTAGTATTATCTGGCTGTCACTTCCAATACGTGCTTCACCAATGAACTGATACAGGACCCGCTGCCTAAATGGAAATGGTTCTATCAAACTGGAGTCTATAACAAGAACGGAATCTGAGTTTGTATCCTTTATAACAAGTTGTCCCTTCTGGATATTGTGCTCTTGCAGCTCTCCAATTGTACGGTACACCTTTCCCACTATACTGGTAGTTCCTCCGGTGTGAAGTAACGTTGCAATTGGTATGAATGTTGCTGTTACTCCAGGTACACACATGTCTACACAACCAATCTGTTTTCCTGAATCAAGTACCGTAATGTTTATTTATGCACTTCGGGGCTTTTTTTTTAACGCTTGTATATCAATTTCCTACGCTTCGTGAATCAGATCCGCTACCCAAAGGTCGCGATGCGGGTCACGCACGTACAACGACGCGATTCGAGCGGGAAATTTGTACCAACTTTGCGCGCTGTATCTCCATAACGGATGACATACAAATTAACAAACAGAACAAATCGTTAGGTATAGGACCACTCTACCTAAAAACCGAATTTGAAGCGATTTGATTACTCCTACAGAAAGGTATGGCGGGTTTGAACCCACAGGGGTATCGGATGTTGCAATACTGGCACGGAGCAAGTGCAAGACCCCAAAAAGTATTTTACCATAGAGAAATGGTGTAGTATCGGTGTTGAAAATAGGACGTTGATAGCGTTAACCGTTCGGAAGATATAGCGATTCAAACGAGAAGCATTTTTATAACATTTTATTTTGCGTCGTGAATATATTTCGTTGGGCGAAGGGGAAAAATAAAGGGGGGGGGGGGGGGGGGGGTGCATTAAGCATAAAGCAAAACAATGTGACAACTGACAATTGTTATAACAGTCACACATTCACAGGAAAAAATATCGGACGCCCAACCTAGGTTTTTGTTCCATGATTCCAGGTTGATAGGTTTCTAACAAAATTCAGATATTTTCTCCCTGCTATTGTCAACTTGCTGATGCAAACAAAGGATGTGGTTCTGCTGATGTGTGGACATCCAATTAGATAGATAGAATGATACTGTCCGTATGAGTGTAAATACT
This sequence comes from Spongilla lacustris, assembly GCA_949361645.1. Classification (NCBI taxonomy): domain Eukaryota; kingdom Metazoa; phylum Porifera; class Demospongiae; order Spongillida; family Spongillidae; genus Spongilla; species Spongilla lacustris. The sequence continues at coordinate 4,776,980 of OX442424.1, forward strand.
CGTGAGTTTTCTGTCATATATATGTATATATAGAACATGTAATTTGACTGCATGTTCATACACCCATACTACCCACTGTGAAATCATGTAACAGACACAGTTACAATGCATATAACTGGTAATTGAGCACTGTAGTGTATCCCTTATCGGTTTTTTCATGATGCTCAATGACTACAAGTTGGCAGTGGAGTACAAATTATCATAGCAACCTTGGCCTTGTACATTCAACGTAATGATTAGTTCATTTAATAGCGATGTGTTAGTTTCAGTTCATAATTAATCTATAACAATTACAATACAAGCATTTTAAAAGCACTGTTATGATTAATTAACACTAACCACAAAGGATATTTCAAATGTGTATGCACAGCTTAAACAATCTGCTTCATGGAATATAAATGTATGGCCCTATGGCATCTAGTTTTACCAATGATCTCCTAACACCCTTACAAGAAGGATGTATTATTGTTGATACCATATACTTTGATAATAGATATTCACAATACATAAATACACCCTATTATTACTACTGGTCTGGTACAAAACATCTGGAGAGGATGGCTACAGCGTTGGCTCTAACTAAGCAGAGGTTCAGCCTGCCATATAGCTCAGCTAGGACCACAGCCTTAGCCCTGTTGGAGCTGGTCGCAAGGCGAGAGGCCAGAAGTGCCAAAGACTCCATTGCTTCTGTCCCCCAAGCACCATATGCCTCAACCACCATGGGGACACAAACCCACCCTAGCTCCTTGCATTTGGCATCATTTTCTTCATGCTTTCTCAGCTCAGTAGCTCTGGCAGCCTGACCTGCTGCTAGTCCCGCTTCAAGTTGATACCAAGTATTAATAAATCAATTTTTTAAATTTCACAGATGAAATACTTTAACACTGAGATTTAGAAACAAGGGGAGTATGGGAAATTTCCAATCAAATTATTTAAAAAAAAACAAACTAATTTTCATTGTAAAACTTACTAGAAGTTAGAGGTATACTATTCTTTACCTATCCTTTTGATCATAATTTATTTGAACTATCAATAAAATCACTATCTTCCAGACAAAAGGCATGGGACCTCCCTCATGTGGAAGAGACATATGATCAGCTCCTGCAAGGTGCCTCTGACTGCAGGTCTCGTGCCAGGTTACTGGCAGCAGCCACTAAAGAGTCTGGGGCCTGGTTGCATGCCCTCCCTGTCTCTTCCCTAGGCCTGCGAATGGATGATCACACAACCAGGATAGCTGTTGGTCTCCGTCTGGGTACGCCACTTTGTCAACCCCACATCTGCCACCACTGTGGAGGTCATGTTGATGCCCTCGCTACTCATGGGCTCAGCTGCATTAAAAGCCAGGGTCGTTTTTCAAGGCATGTTGCTATCAATGCCATTATACATAGGTCACTGGCAGCAATAAACGTACCATCAACACTTGAGCCATTGGCCTATGCAGATCAGATGGCAAGCGACCTGATGGTTGTTCCATTGCCCCATGGAAGTCTGGCCAGTGTCTTGTTTGGGACTTTACTTGTGTGGACACCTTTGCAGCCTCATACATGTCTGATGCCACAAGGGAAGCTAGAGCTGTAGCCACAGCTGCTGAAGCCAGGAAGAGGGAGAAGTATGCTCTGCTGTCAAAATCCCACCATTTTGTCCCAGTAGCAATAGAGACCTCGGGTGCCCTTGGCCCTGATGCTCTCAGTTTGCTCACGGATATCAGCAGGCGTCAGCAGAGCATCACTCATGACCACCAGTCTCTCCCTTTCCTACTGCAAAGAGTGTCCATTGCACTCCAGCAGGGCAATGCTGCCTCTGTAATGGGCACCACAAGTAGTGTGTAATTTATATAGTGTGTGTAATTTATATAGTGCATTCATTTAACTTTGTACACATGAGTTTCTATTATTATTATTATAAGGTTATACATATTCAGTATAATTATATGTTTAAGAAATAAAATCATAATAACGACAAAAATAATAATTATAATATATTTATTGATCGTAGGATAAATGGACATGCACAAATACACCGATATATAAACATATACAACTAGACGACACACAACGTACACAAAATGCTAACTATATATCTACCCTACATCACTTTGACTGATGCTACGAGAAAGGATGGCAATAGCATTAGCTCGTACCAGGTGAAGGTTCAGCCGCCCGTAGAGTTCGGTAAGAACCACTGACCCACAATACTCAAGATCCAAAATTAGTTATAATGTTAATAAACGTCATTATGATTAGGATAGGTTAAGCAAATGCCACTGCAATGCTGTCTAGATGCTTTGCCTCGGACATGTAGACTGTACAATTTTTTTTACATGAAAACATACATAGGATAACATGAAATCATTATAATAATTATATAAATGTAACTACCTAATCTAAACAGTCTACATGTCCGAGGCAAAGCATCTAGACAGCATTGCAGTGGCATTTGCTTAACCTATCCTAATCATAATGACGCTTATTAACATTATAACTAATTTTGGATCTTGAATATTGTGGGTGTTGATTTTCAAATAAGCTAAATGTGCTAACGTGTGAAAGTTGCATTAGAACAACTTAAAAATATGCACACTATGCTAATTGCAAAAGCATGGACTATGACTGTAAGATATTATTATAATTACTAACAATGTTGCGTGATATTTCTGACTCTGTAAATGCAAATAAGTAACCACAAATAATAAATTGTAACACACATCAGTTCGATTGACACATGTCTGGCACAAAACAGCAACCTACAACTTATCTTTTATTACCAATTTCTGGTAACCTATAATTTTGTATCTACTAGTGGAATATAAATACATTTATTCAAAAAGTTCCCACACAATGTTTGCTTGTAAATGTATTACGATGTTATATTAATTATTGTTCGTTCATTAATCATTTGCAATGTCTAAAAAGCCTACAACTTGTCACAGCACTTTAGAAAAAAGTAGCAGAAATGACACAATAACAAAATACTCCGCATGTCAAAGTTCACTAGCAATATTTGCTTGCTTATGAAACTACTGTTGTATTACCAATTCTACCTGACAATCTTTAATGGATATCAATAACACACATTCTTCTTACATACAAGAACAACATGATTCAATCATATAACAGCATCTGTTATGTTGTGTACGACAACAGTTCACTTAGGCACCATTGAGCATACGTATAAACATTCTGTGCAACAAGAAAAAAATCTAACTACATTAAACATAAAAAACCCCAACAATTCAACAACATCCAGAGGACTTTGTTTCTTTGGTTGCTTTTCGCTCTGGTGGTGCAGGAGTGGGTTTCAATTGTACACCAGTGTCTGCGGCATTTAAGTCCACACTTGAGTGAAAGATATAAATACATGTACATGTATTCCGTACAGTTTACAGCATTAAGCATACTTTCCGTCCTGAATGTTTTGATAGATCTTTTTTGCTGTTTCGATGAAGACATCTTCTACATTATCACCCCTGTTGTGTGAACAAAAAGACGTACGGTAACCATGTAGAAATATTAATGTTAGACCACCGGAATATTAACCACAATCATACCACTTCACAAAAAAGTGCTGGCATAGTACCTGATCAGTCTCCAAACAGTGCATTAATGGAAAAAGTGCTAAATGTAAAGTACATATAGAATTCTTCTTCCCAGGTCACATACATGTACATACCCTTGTACCCTATATGTACATCTGTTTGTTTATCCATTACATTGTAGAGGATAAACATGAAGGGACGAGGCAGAGCTGTTACCCCCTTCTTTGATACTGCAGTTATATTTATATACACCTATGTAGTAGTACACTATCATACACATGTATACATACAGTTATATTGTAGACAGAAGTATACAAGGCCTACTGAACAGATATGCTGTATGTATAGGATGGTATGGTTACCAAGTCTGTATGCTCTGTTGCTAGACGTCAGTACGAAATATGGATTCAATAATGATAATCATACCTGGTTTATAAGAAGTAAATCCTTAATGCCAAGGGCCTTGGAGAAATAATCACCAAGCTTATTTAGCAATTACATTGTCATTAGTGTGCATGCACAAATGTACATGTATGCATACTAATTACAATGTGAGACCCCTGATCTTGCAAGATTAAAAGTGCACATTACATGTATCTCATTACAGGTGCACTTGTACGCATGATGGCTCGTCACTGTACATATACATGTACATGTACAGTACAATAACACCTACATGTACATGTGTACATGCATGTAATTATGTAAATGTGTTTTTATTATTATTCAAATCGAGGTTCTCCTGCAATATCAATATGAGCTACACATATGTGGGTTGATCGTCATCTTCAGTAAAAACATGTTTTTCATTATTAATTTTTTTTTGTTTGCAAACCATGAAAAATAAAGTTTTTATGTAGTATGTTGGTAATTTTTCCCACTAGGTCTATGGAAAATGCATGAACACAAATTAGGGGGAGAGGGATACATGTACATATAGAAGTATACACATGTACAAGAAAGTCAGATAGGCTGCCCCACAAAAACGAATAATTATGAGTACAATAGTATGCTACAGGAACACATTACAGCAAATGGATGCTGCATTCCTTATTAACGTGTACCACCAAACTCAAACTCACGTTTTTGCACTAGCCTCCATGAATAGCAATCCTACATGTATGTGTATAACGAACCACACACAACACACATCATTAATACCCCTCAAAATCAACTCTGTACAGAGTACACGTTTAAGTATCTTACCATTTTCATCCGCCAGTTGTTTTGCTTCTTCATATGTGACATCCCTCTGCAGGTAGAAAATGGTGAGTTCTTCTTGTGAGTGCAACTCTTATATCAAAAAACACAGCTAAAAAATTCACCCACGAGCCAGCTTTACCTGCCCCTCCAAATCAGATTTGTTCCCTATGAGGAAAATGACCTGTAGAAATAAAATAGCATAAATACACATGTACAGGATAAGGACTTGAATTATGCACACTTTAGTACTCCCATTAACTCTGAAAATGACCTTGTCACGATGTACATGCTATTAAAATGTAAGAGCAGCTCAGTTTTCTGAAAATATTATTTAAGGCATGCCTGGCACAGTGCCAATCCAACGAACACATACAGAGTGAGCAACTTGCTGTACATGTAAGCTTGTATCTGAAATTCTGCACCTTAATATTTAACAGACAGATCCTTTTTTCGCTTGATGCTGCATTTAATAATTATAAGTGGGGGATACTTCAAATATCAATCACAGCACTATCTCTTTGAAGAATGTTGCATGGCTAGACAAAATTAACATTTGTGCCTGTCCACTAGTCTCACATCATATCTTCTGTCATGATAAGGTAAACCCCACCCAAAATCTTAACTGCAGCCACACTGTGGGGCCACGAACTCTGTGTTCCACTTGCACAAAGTGGAAAGCACTGCTACTGCATCTTCTAATCTTTAAGCCTTGGCCAATATGAATTATTCATACTTCGTCATTTGAAATTCCATTTGCAAGCATTTGTTACATCACTAAGACAGAACTAAAAGTACAATCATTTTCAATAAGCAAATGTTGTACAGTGTAGATTATGAATTACACAAATGTTGTACAGTGTACATTATGAATTACACAGAAAACCTCTCAAAATGTTGGTCAGTCATGTTTGCGTTACCATTATATTTGTTTACCTGAAGCACTTGCCAAAAAATTCACTATTTTGCGTTAAACAGAAACCCTTCATTGTTACAGCAAGTTATTGAAATTGGTTAGAAGCCATACTGTAGCTTCTTATTAACAACAGCAAAAATAACATGATGGGTTGCTTGCTTGGTTTTGAAGCCTTTCCATTTGCTCACAAGAATATACTATCTAAATGTGGCACACTATTGGTCACTATTAAAGATGTAGCCAGCACCCATGCTGCAGTTCAATTTTAAACAGGAAACCATATGCAGACAATATCAAACTTCCATTTAATCACTTCCTTTGCATGTGTGTCGGACACACATGATTGACTGCAAACACAACAATTGATACCTTTGCAGATCATGTTTCAGCCTGGCTAAGTCTGAGGTGAATGCAGTGCTGTTACAAAGTGTTGTACACATCTTCTCGTATAAGAATAAACTGGAATCCATGGGAAATTTCACACCACCATTCCATTGAAGGTATGAGTAATGTTCAGATCTATCACTCTCAGAAATCTATACTTAATACATAAGCATAATTCCCATTCTTTACGTCACTATCCAACTAACTCACTGAGTGCATTTTGCTCATTGAATAGCCCTGCCAATTATTGACATTGATAGGAAATTCTCCAGTGACTAGATGTTAGTTTGGGCACTGACAGTTGCCTACAAATTTTAATGAGTGGATACACGTACATGTATCTTAAAAAAAAAAAAAAAGGTACAATGTAAAACTATGTTGATTATCTGAACAAAGCTAAATTATAAGTGACAAAATCTGCAGCTTTACAAAACTACACTAAATGAATGATTGTAATGTGCTTATTCAATACATCATTGTGAATTGTGGTATTATAGTCTTGTCAGTATAAATTTGTACCTTATAAAGATCAATGTACATGTACATGTATCGTCGAAAACATACAATCTTTTGTATTAAAATTTCCAACACTTGTTTTCCCTAATCACTTATGCCTGTAAAATTGATTTTGGTGCTATAAATGTACATGTACATGTATGTCTATTTGCCACCTTATGTACATAGCCTGATAACTCATCGAGTTAGGATTCCAATATGAGTGCCAAAAGCACTTCATTTGTTATGGGGATATAAAGTAATTGCACACTTTCCCGCTTGATTAATTATTTAGGCAAACTGCATGCCACTTAAGTAGACCTTCAGTTGTATCTTCAGTGTTTCAACACTTGTACTGGGAGATATGCAGATTTTTAGTTCGGGGATTAGTGAACTTTGTACTTGCAGCACGGGAAATAAGTAGTGCACCAAAACGAATTTGCACAGAGAGAAATAAGTGGGAACAGGTATATGAAAGTTGTTTTGAAGATGTCGTTTTGTGCACAATTTCTATAGTACCCTACAAGGGTGATTTACTGTCCCATTAATTAAGCTAATGTAACATACATGTATACTCTGCTAATTAGTTAAACAAAATAACTGCATGATTTAGTTGTGAGCTTACTGTGTTTGGGTTGGTCAAGTTTCTTGCATCAGTGAGCCAACTACTGATATGATTGTATGTACTTCTCCGTGTGATGTCATATACCATCAGTGCTCCTGCTGCACCTCTATAGTAGCTCCTAGTGACAGCTCTGTTCAATGAAAAATATTCTGATAACACCAGAGCATATACACATGTATTTGTACAAGCAAGTGCATGTAATGGAAACAGAAAAGCAATAATGATCAGGTCCCCACTTGTTTTGTTTGTTAATCATAATAGGTTATATGTTTGATATGATCGGTTTGATAGTAAGTTATGTTGTGTATGTTCATTTGTCCTGTACTTACATGTACTTATTATTGAAATAATAAGGTATGAATAATTATGACTATACATATTAGGCAACAAAGGGTTTATTGCACAGGGCAGATTCAGTCCCTACTTGCACCGATAACATAAAACAAGAGTAAATTACTGATTGAGAAAGCATTAAAAAAAAATTGTACTTTGGAATAAGAGAGAGCTTGGTTTATGGGAAGTACATGCAGAATTAGTGAATTCTCTGAAGGATGTGGCATACTGTCTCCTGAACTAATAGCAGCAAGCCACAGTTAACATGCCCTTAAATGCAATACAGAACGTGTTTGTCAGAGCAAAATGTATCAGTGTACATGTAACTAGTGTATGAATATTGAGATAGTAAGCCAATGACAAAACACCTATGGGAAAAAATTCACACGGAGACATTACTTATGTTGATTTTGGTGCAGCAAGCCACAAAGCTGCAATTTTTTGGCTTCAATTTCCAGTTTAGCTTGCCCATTGCAAATAAAGTCCAAGTTTTCTGCAGCATTATGGCATAGCAGTTCTGATGAGTACCCCAATACAATCATAACAGATTGTTTATTTACAATGTGTGTGCAGCTCACAGCTTTATCTGAGAAATAACATTATGTTGCCAGTCCCATTCACTGCATACAAGCACATATGTAGAAACACATGGACCAGCTGGTCAATTGTGAGGGTTCATCACAATAACCCGTGATCATCCCAGACATGTTGGTATCAGTGTCTAGTGACTATAACATTTCCTACGTTTGTCATATAATTGAAAAAAGTGGTTCAACTCCAGCATTTCACGAAGTCTAAGAGACAAACACTAAGAAGTCTCATCAAACAAGCTTAAATCAGGGTTTAACCCAGTGATGCACTTCGAAGGAAAGACTGGATAGTTACATGACTTGTATCCCAACCCCTGATACCCTACATATCACCTTCAGCTGTAGGCTGGAGGTGCCAAATAACATGAATAATAATGCAGTAGCGTTACATCAATAGATTATTCACACGGCCAATAGACTATTTACACAACAGTGGCTACTGTAGTAACATCCACATGTGTGCAAGGAGGATAATATCATGTAAGTGCCAAATATTCACCTACGTGTACGGTAGCAAATCCACCCACTTGGATGCATTTACTACAGTAAGCCACTGTTGTGTGAATAGCCTAATTAAAAGTACAGGCACTGAGAGACATACCGAACAATGTAAGTACAGTTTGTACATGTACCTTCCCAAGTTTGCACACCAATTGCAGACTTACCTGAACCGTTCCTGGCCTGCTGTATCCCATATCTGTAGTTTGATCTTCTGCCCTGATACTTCAACTATCCTTGTACCAAATTCGACTCCAATTGTGTGTGGGCAGTCTGCCATAACTGTATGTATGCATTTCAGAAATGGCAGCACAGAAGCCTGATATAGTTAGCATAGTGACAACTGCACTATTATTAGAAGGCTGACTTGCCATCCTGCATCACTAAACATACATAATCCCCTCCCACCCAATCCAAACTATCATCACATAATTATATAAGAAAACGATAGATATCAAGATAATGCAACAACTTACACTTCTTCTCTGTGAATTGGTGTAGTAGGCATGACTTGCCCACTCCCATATCACCTGAAAACACAGCAGTTCATACCAGTAAGTGCTATGGAGAACATAGGCCTCCACTATAAACGAGGTCAATGCATTGTGTGACTTAAGAGTGCACTTAGTTCAGTCCCGGGGTGAAATATTTACCAACTGTGGCACCGATCAATACAAGTACAAAGGTACAGTGCGGGGCATCACGGATACCTAATGTTTTAGGCTATTTACATGTGCATTATTTAAAGCTCTAGCGCACAGTGATGAGGCCAACATAGGTATATCCAGTATCAGATCAGGCAAGCGTTAGAACATGCCGCTGGAAATATCAAGGTCTCGATACGACCATCTAGCGTAAGAGTATGTCGTCAATCGTGACCACACCAAACTCGCTTATATCTACCTTCCTTCACTGTCTGGCACTTAAGACGCATACTCAATATCACCCAGTACAGCTCACCTATGATAATGTACTTGAATATGTACGAATAGTTGTATGGCCCAGCGGTCATTTCTCTGCTTCCTGAGAAACGCTGCCAAGTGCTAGTACAATATTTCTTCCCTCAGTGTGGGTTCTGGTAAACGCCTTGCTTACCTGCACCAAAAGCAATAGTTACAATATTATGATCTTCAACCTGAAATGTGTACCACGTGATAATCACGAGATAGTACTAATTATGTATAACGTCATTGTTAATTATTAAAATTCACTGAGATGGCAGCTATTAGGATGATGAAGAGGGTGGGGAAAAAGGCCACCAAGTTTCAATTCACCGCTACGTACCAGTCAATAGTTCTGGAGTGTCAGAATAGTACGTGGTAAGTTAAGCATAGTGCTAATACATAATCCATATCGTGTACCTTGTATCGATGTTAGGATGCGATGTGAACCTGACGCGTCATAGACGTCACCGAGTGTTGAGTGTGTGATAATAGTACCCTAGATCTCGCACTCATCAGCACAGTTATGCGTCATTTTAACACAGAACTGGTGCCCCTGACATTTATACCCTAGTTTATACCCACTCAAGCACATGTACATGCACACAGATTTGGCAATGCTGGTAGTAATGAGCTGCTTTCATTATTCAGGTTGATGACATAATAAACCATTAAGTTAACTGTTTAGCAGTTTTATTATCATATTTGCATCAGTACTACATGTATTGTTACATAACCTCTAATTGCTTGCATGATTAGATGTGCAAAATGTAAGGGCACACATGTTCTCAGTACAAATCCACATACTGTATATGTTACATGTAGCATGGCCTTCAATATGGACCTGCCGGTGAAATTACCCTTCCCATCTCCTCCCCACACCTTAGTCCCCTAATGTTTATCCATCTATTGATGTGCTATTTATCCCTATATAGGAATGTGCAAAATTGCTATACATGTACATGTGTATACTCTATAGTGTACAATTTAACTACAGTGTAGATATTGATCATGATCAATCTTATAAATATACATTGTGTTTCACAATCATAGAAAATCATTTGTACATGTACATGTTATGGTTGCTAAACATGTACATGTATGTTGCAAAGCAAATGGAGCCGAATGATGTATTCATATATTTTTATTAGTATTGGGTGGGGAAAAGGATTCACTTGTCTGCCTAGTGACACCATTTATGTACATGTAGGACCAAGAAGGATTAAATACTTGTGTACATGTATAACTACTGACCGGGATCTACATGCCGTCTTATTGCCTTATCTCTAGAGGTTCATGCTTAGTGATATATGTACAGTGTATATGTACATCTACATGTACATGTGCCCTAAGATGTGTGTGTGGCTTGTACTGAGGCCGGACCCTTAGTACTGTTACATACTTGACTTCTCTTTCCTCTCTGTAAATTCTAGGGTTCCACACAGTATTGCCATAGCTTGGTCACGCAGAGGAAGAAGATTTATTACAACAGTAAGTACTGCCAGAATGGACCGATGGGTTCGATGTATTTAGTATGACTTCATAATTCATGAGTTTGTACATGTATTTTTTAGGTAGTTTGGGATACTTAATTTATCACTTGTCACAATTTAAATTGTTTACTATTACTAGGTGCATTGTTTTTATATACCTATTAAACTGTCGTTGCACTTGTAAAAAAGTTAATAATATCCAGATAGCTGTAACACTTATTAGGGTAATTAATTACTCCAATTTCTTCCATTAACAATCGCAATTAAAAAAGAACACTTTTTAGTATAAGTCTAATCAGAAGTAGAACAATTAATGGCTTAATGATTGTTTGGCTGTATGCCTACTTGCAGTGCCGTAAAATGATATTTATGTCTACATGAGGCATTCCTTTGCAACCCTTGGTCCTTGCACCCTAGCTATATTTCACTGACTCAAGGTTTTGTTTTTAACTGGTTTAGGTGTTTATTCAATCATCCATAATGTAGATGTACTCAAGCTTGATGGCAATAGGATTAGAAGTGATTTTGAAAGTGTGTTCACTGGAGCTTAGTTAATGATTGAAACTAAAATTACTATGTAAATTTTAACAACGTTAATTACTGATTGAGCTACTCGGTTATTAATTATTTAAGCCATGGTTTTTACTTTTCTGGGGGTATTGTTGAGTGAAGTTAAATTTAGGCTGTACTTGTCCACTTGTGCATGTACATGTAATATTTATACTGGCTGTTCCCTTAAATTTGTATAGAAATTCAGTATTATCTAATTTGTTGTGCACATGTTACAGTAATAAAAATATATCAAAGAAATAGCAATCTGTTGGAGGGCCCAGGTGTTAGAAAATAGACTTGACATACATGAACAGTAATATGTACATCATTAATCCATAATGGGAAATTATTGTGTAGATTCTGGTATATTAAGGTTCAAAATTGCAGGTTTTTTAATGTGCACATGTACATACACACTGTACAAGTACATGTACATGAGTAAGTATGTGTAATGCAGGATTTCAGTCACCTGATTTGTAGAAAAACAATGAATTAGTAAGTGTAAAATTTGAAGTGGCACTGTGTAAAGGAGCAGTGTATCATTTTTGATGTGTTTACATGACAGTGAATGACATTTTATTAGAGTACATACATACCATGTAGTTAATGTTTGCTAATTTGAAATAATATTTTCAGGTTCGCTCATGGGAGCCTTCCCCTGACAATAAGCTGCGTGCTGTGTTAGTATGGCCGGAAGAAGAAACCATGGAAACTGTGATAACACTTTACAAGGTTTGTCACATTTTTGTTCTTCTAGGATTGCATTTACGCATGTACATGTGTATGTGCACACATTGTAATTGGGGTGTTGCATAAGAGTTAAAATGGTAAAGATCACAAATGAGCTTTATAATTTGTGAGTGTACTATAATAAATCCATGAAATAAATAATAGAGAATAAAATAAAAGTGAAATTATTCTGCTTTTGGCTATTGAAGTGTTGCACAGTACCATTCAATTGATAAATCATTCAGCTTTATTTTCTAGCTGTTCAATCAATGCATAACTGTTCATTGTCAGTAATGAATGCACATGTATGTATTGGGGCTGCAATTACTATTATTGCGTCTGGAATAAAAGTTTGATGATTAAAATTGCTTACCTTAGGCTATTATATTCAGCTGAATTCAGTGCTTAGGTAGTATAAATAAAAAAATGCTGTGGTGGCAATTTAACTATATCGGTGCTTAAAGCTGGGATCCCTGTTTAGAAAATGCTGCTGTACTCACTGATCAAAGCAGTTCTTTTTTATTAATAGAGGATGCAATTGTACATGTACATTTACCTGTGTACAGGACTTGTTGTACAAACTGTCATGTACATGTACGTGTATGTACATTGCCGTAATATGGAGGTGGGAGATTAATTTGAAATATAGTAGAGTTACATTGGCAGCTGTGTGTGAACAAATTTAAAGAGGAAAGCAGTATCAATCATTGTTTATGAGCTACTGGATTGAATGGTTTATGTTCACCTTTATGCAGTGTAACAATATAATTGAAGTAAGCATGTTATTATGATTAGGCACCTAGCTGGAACTTCTTTTGGCGGGTTGTGTAGGGTATGCATTATTATTGTTTGTCTGGATGAAGTACATGTACATGTACCCCACAACTTTGACAATGTATGTGCTGTGATCTACATGTACATACATGTACATGTACGTGTGATGAGCATGTGTCCTTGCTTCCACGCTGATGCATATTGCAATGTGTGGTCCTTTAGGGTCCAAAGGACAAGAACTATGAAACAAAGGAGTGGGAATTTGCAGTTTTAGATGTAAGATACTTTGTTTTTACATGTGATGTACTTTGTGTCATTTTACACTGGACATGTGCATGTATGCCTACAGTTACATTGTACATACAGGTATTATCATCCGTTATATTTTGTCTAGAAATGTGCGTTAAAAAAAAAAAGAGCTCATATACGTATGTGAAATTAGTATGTTTATTGTGTTAGTACATAAGGGAACAGTACAAGCATGGAAGAATAGAACCACCCTTTTAGAAATCAAACTTAGCGGCTAGTTGATCCCAATTGTGGAATTAAAAAAAAAAATAGAAAGCAAGTTTTCCTTGTATATTTGTTCTTGTGTTTAAATACTATACTGTATCCATGGGATTTTACCTGGCCAACTAGCTGTACGGATGTGCACTCCATTTTGGGAAGGGGGGGGGGGGGGGGGGGGGGGGGGAATTATATGTACAGTATCATTGATTGCTATTGGTATTGCTTTCCTGAAGTTATTGTTCATTAATTGCATATACTAGAGCTTAGCAATTTAAGAAAATAAAAAAGTAAAAGTGCTTTGAGTTATAATGTACTTGCACTTACATGTATGCATAATAAAATTTCATAACACATGTCTTGACCACATGATTAAACTATTGAAATGTGTATCATCATTTTACTCACCATCCTCTACATAGTGATAATGGTAGCCATTATACCAGTTGTATATGCACACCTCCTTTGGTCAGATTTCTTGAATTGCTGTTGAAACAACTTTTCACTTGCTTTGAGTTGACCACTGATCTCATTGATGAATCTACATGTATCCTAGTAGAGGAACTTTCAGATCGCATTTTTCAAATATATCATGAAGTACAATATGAATATGCACATCTTTAGATTAGTATAGTACATATACAATATATAGGAATGTTCAAAGGATGTCCATGAGGCCAAGGGAGGGTGCAAACCTTGCCAGTAAGGCCCTAGCCACCGCCCTGACCTGGGTGAAGTTCAGCCTGCACAACATTCAAAGTAAATTGTACAAACTTGTGTGCATACAACATGTACATGTAGATGAGAAAATTGTGATGAGTTTTGGGTGAATTTATTTTTCGCCAATCAGGGCCTTGGTGGCTATACTTTATTTTGAAGTGTGCTCCATCCCCTAATGTACATGTACACCATACTGTACACTCAGATATGGCAAGATTTGACTAGATCACCGCACACTGTAGTTCTTGTTCAGTACATTGTACATGTCCATGTCAGTATATTTGCATGTTACATGTTTGATACAGTGTGATTTATCTGCAGATTGATGAAGCTGGTAAAAGAAAGGTGCTTGCCACTCATTCAGTGAATATGGTGCGGTATGCTTCGTCCTTACCTATTGAACACGAACTGCATCTCATGATGAAGCCAGTGTCAAGAAAAATAAAGAAGGCCATCCTTGAAGTTTCTCTTTGTTCAGTGTTTCTCAAAGAGGGAAAAGCCACGTGAGTGTTGTTTTGGTTGCATGTACTTGTTACTTTAGTTGTGCATAAAGATTGGTACAACAAGTATTGCCCTTTTTCTTTGCAGAGATGATGATATGATAAGTTTGGCTAGTAATCTGAGTGTGTCAAATCTTTCCACAATTGGATTTCTGGAAGATGATGATGAAGGACCTGTACGGTGAGTTTCAGGCTAGTTATAATGTTTGTCATGCATCCACAAACTACTATTGTGACAATTAGCATGTGTATGAACCTTGTTAAAGGTGTTCCAACGTTAGCATTTGTACATAAGTCTTACTCCCTAATGTGTGTGGTGTGCATGTACTAACATTGTTATAAAGTGGTATAGCAATTGTATATAATTTCTACATGTGGAGGTGGGGCAATGCGAGGCAATGTGAGGCCTTAATTACATGTACATGTATCAACACAAAAAGTAAAAGTTGAGACGAACCCTTTACTTTGATCGTTGTCAAACTCCCCTTCATTTGGGGGCAGTTACTAGGCAGCTCAAACACAACAGATCCACCTGCACTACAGTTTGTACATGTACATCTGTAGATATAAGTTATGAAAACAAATGCGGCCAATAAAAACATACCCATACATGTACAGATGTACAAATGTACGTGTACATTGTATAATAGTTTCCTGTTAATCTAACATGTGTACATGTATGCGTGAGACCTGGACAAGGCAATGCAACCGGTTTAAGGTTCAGAGCTCATGTAAATGGTACATGTACATGTGCGTTTGCAGTGTGTTCATGCATGTGTATCTTTTCTTTTCATAGTGGACATAGTTCTATACATGTGTGTTGCCAGAGTATTGCTGTACTACACCTCCACAACCCAAAGAATGGCTTAATTTCATATACAGTTATGCTTAAATGGGATTGTGGTACTTTTAATTAATCTATACATGTACTAAAAATAGTTCAGATGGAATAGTCAATACCCATCTCACTACGCGTACATGTGCATATGTTCATGCATACTGATGCTCTCTCTGTCTCTGTCTCTGTCTCTGTAGTGATGAAGACCGTCCTGCTTCACCTGTGGTATGTTGTCAGTACTTTTGTTTAAAAATAATAAAATCTAACAGCTTTTAATTTGCATGTACAGGTGTACTTTGTAAATCAAAAAAAATTTACATTGTGAGTGTTTGAGAAGCTGAATACATGTACATGTAGCTAATTGTGGTATTATTTTATATGTACACTGATGTGTACATGTATACATTTGTGTAATTATGTGTACATGTACATGGTGTATTTGTCTTTTCACAGGATCCATCATCTGTGATCTCCATTGATGCTCTTCTCAGTAAGTTGTCGTTTATAATACAAGGAACAGTCTTTTATGAAATACATGTAGGCATCACATTTTCCTCAAGTTTTACATTTTAGGACTTTATGAGTGTCTGAAATACAATGTATTCTCTGGAATACTATGGTTCATCAAAGTGTCACATTGTATAATGCACCGAATGTTTATTTAGTTACATGTATTCCAATCTTTTGATGGGCCTGGAAAGTTCCATTTCAAGTAAACAACACTTGCATAGAGATGTACATACATGTACGGCTAATTACTAATATGCATGTACATGTAACTCTGGATATGGAAGTCCTGTTTCCAATGCATAAGAATCATTTTGTTGAGGATATTGCAGCCTCAAGAAATCCAATAGTTTGAAAGCATGGGAAATTTTTTTTTTTTTTCACATTGAAACATATTTGTATTTCATTCAAACATAGATATGTACATGTACATGTACTGTAATTAGTAACATATGCTGCATGAATGCATGTGTGTGCCTGGACATCAGTCACAGCTACTATGATATATGTACCCCAGTGAGTATTTGTTATTACGTATCACCAAAAATTAGAACCGATTATGTTGTATTGTTTTCTCACAAAGCCACACACAGTTGTGCATATGCAATAAAATAGAGTATAGTTGTATTCCTCAAACATGTACTTGTTTATATTTCATATTATTGAGAACTACATACATACATAATCTTATGTTACTATTTTTATTTTTCTTTCAATGAGGTTGGGCTCAAGAAATTACACAAGGTTACCATGGTGTGTCGATAGCGAACATGACCACCTCGTGGAGAAATGGGTTGGCATTTCTAGCTATCATTCACTATTACAAACCCCAGCTGTTGTAAGTAGTGTATGTGGTGCTCAACTTTTAGCTTGTCTGATGGATGTACATGTTATTCTCTAAATCACATCATTATAGTGATTATGATCAACTGCTACCTAACAGCATAAAGGAAAACAACAAATTGGTAAGGATACTGGGTGTAGGCCAGTGCATGTACATGGAGGCTGTATGAATGAACACAAGCTTCTGAAAATCGTGGTATACAGTTTGGTCTGTCCAATCAAGCACTGAGTGCAGTGCATGAATGTGTTGAACCTTTTACGTATGTGATATTTACATGTACAGTCATGTATGTACGTGTACATGTGTTATAATTGACGTGGTGATATGTACATGTACAAATACATATATAATATGCAAAGCTGTTATAAAATGTACATGTACATTGTAACTACATGTACTTTAAAACTCATGCATTTAAAATTGGGGTGTCAGATACATGTACATGTATGTAATAAAACTCTTTGGTGCAGAATTGTAACTTGCAAGATGGTGGAATTGTACATGTATGTGGCTGCTTATAGCTCACATGCATAAGCTGCAACTTTTCACTATTTGCTGCTTACACTGCCCACAAAAATGGACCACTACTGCATGACATCATACATGTACATAAATGGGCTATGTTTTGCAGGATATTGAAGAGTCGCAAAGGGACACTGCAAAGTTCCGGTGGTAGAGTTTTTTGGTTAACACACACAAACACATACACACACACACACACACAAACACACACACACACACACACACACACACACAAACACACACACACACACACACACACACACACACACACACACACACACACACACACACACAACACACAAACACCAACCACATGGCACAATAATCCAATTGAATGTAATGGGCTGAATATACAATATTGTAACTTTACTGTAGATTGCCATACTGCACATTGCACATCATATTACAACATTTGTTGTCATTATTTCTGTACCTTTCCAGGCATTTGAGCTGGCAAGAAGCTTGGGCATCTCCTGTCCTCTTACAGTCAACATGATGCTTACCAATAACACTCCAGACAAGTTGGCTGTTACATCCTTCGTTTACCAGATGTATAGCTATTTCACCAAAGCAACTCCTTCTGCAATTGCCAAAGATTCCTTCGATATAGGGGTTATTCAGCAGCTCATTCCTACCTCACCTGTATCACTTACTGGAACACCAAACCATAAGAAGCATGACATGTACTCTCGTCACAGCAAGTCTTCTTTGAATGAAGGCACTGAGGTGAAAGTAGGTGAAGAAGCTATTGTTAATGCTGTGAGCGTTGCAGAAAAAGTGGAGTTGAAACCAACTGACAATATGCAGCCTCAGTCAATGCCAGTGGAAGATAATAGCAATGGTGGAACAGTGCCAACATCTTCACTATTAGGAAGCACCTATAGTAGTCATTTGAAACCAAATGTACTTGCAGATACATCATTGCAAGAGAGTAGTGACTGTAAAATGCATCCAAAGTCTAGTACTCCTTCAAAACCAAGCACAGATCCCTCACTCTTAGAGGCTGCCTGTAGTTGTGTAGTGCAATCAAAGTCCAATACAAGTTCATCTTTGCTCTTTGATGGTAGCACAACACCAAGCACCTCTTTTGCGATTGAATGTGGAAATTCTCAAATGAGTTCTGATTTAAGTGCTTCATCTTTGATGGAGGATGCAGCCAGCTCTGCTCCACCCACTGGTGTAAATGCACCTGGTATAAGTATCGCAAAGGCAGGTGCACCTGGAGATCTACCAGCTGGTAGTAGTATTGAAACCAAAAGTGTAGTGCCACCCACTGATGATGAGGTTAGTCTATACATATATGGGACGTTACCAACTAGTGACCCCTTGGATACATTATACAAATGTTTTATCCTTGATAGACTGTTGTCTGAAAAATAAACTATCCCATGACGTCTTCCATTAGCTTCTTGCCAAGTATACGGCCCATTTTAATACCATCATATCCTTCTGCTAAAGAGTCCAATTCGCCTCAAATTCTGAAAGTGCATGTACATTGATATGTTCAGGTCGTTGATTTTTAGTTACGGGGGATACAGTTCAACAAAGTACATGTACATGCTACTAAATATTGCTGCTTTTATATACTGCTATGCACTGCCTCCCGTACATTTAATAGGATCCAATCATTGGCACATATGAAAGACGCACATACATGTACACATGTACATGTACATGTGACCGTCAGAATTTGAAGTGAATTGGATTCTCATGCAAATGGGTCAGTGGGTATCAGTCTTCTTATCATTAGCAAGAAGCCTATGCAAGACACCTGAATATGGCCGTACACATTTGGTGTTATGATTTGGCGAAAATAAAATAGTACGTTTTTTTAATTGTTTGGACAATACAGTCTATTAAAGACACTGCTAATGTCCAGTATGTATTATACTGTTGATGATGAATGTTTTTCTTAATATTACTGAACTTGTATGCGAATTTGAGATGGTTGTTGTGTTATACAAGTATAGAATTTGCACGTAAGCAAGATTTTAGAAATGAGGAGGTCAGATTGCCACATTTCCATTAATGACTTTGTATGTGTACATGTATGTTGTCACTTGTATTTGTTCTTATGATTAGGCTAAGAGGTTACTTCGGAAGAAAGAAGTCCAAAAATTGCTGAAGCAAGTGCGAAATCGTGATGGATTGTTTAATACTTCCAAGAGCTCCTGTGTATGTTAAGTTATGTGTGGCTTGCTAGTTTTGGCTTGTTTTACATTTGCATAATGTATATAATTGTACACTAATGCATTTATATAGGATTCGGATTCTTTTGAAAATCAGTACACCAAAGCTGCACGTGATTTGATTGCAGCCACCTTTGACTCAAGTGCAGAAACAGTTATTGGAAATGAAGCCAGAGAATCAGACAAGCGTACAAAGGCCAGAAGTGAACCCCCAGCCAACATTGAGAACCAGTCGTCATTATTGAATACAAATGCGACTCTTGATCAACACTCTCCCACAGTGGTTAGCATACAGTTGTCCAGTACATGTAGTGAAACCGCAACTGCACGTGACATGAATAGTGAAGATTTCGTTTCTCCATTGCATAGAAGTCCTGAACTATTAGGTACCAGTACTGCTGCCGACAATGACGACAATGCTCCATGTGTATATAACACAGAGTCTAGGAGTCTACCTGAAATGCAACCTATTCCCACAGGGCCTTCGAAGAGTTTGGAGAGATTAATAAAAGAAGCAGAGAGATTGGAGGCTGAAAGGAAGGAAGCAGAGAGATTGGAGGCTGAAAGGAAGGAAGCAGAGAGATTGGAGGCTGTAAAGAAGGAAGCAGAGAGATTGGAGGCTGAAAGAAAGGAAGCAGAGCAATTCGAGGCCTTAAGAAAGGAAGCTTGTGTTGATGGGAATAATGGAGCTTCAGCTGAGGTTAGAACATGTACATGTACATGTACACATGTGTGTCTAATACATATGCACCTAAATTGTTGGATGCATGTACATTGTACATGTATATCAATAGATTTTTAAAAATGAAGCACATCAGGCTTGGGGATATCTTTTAAACCACTTGTGTCACATTTTGTAGTTCATACATGTACATGTACATGTACATGTATTTAGAAACGGTTGCTGAAATAAGAAACCATGCTGCTGGGTTGAATTGGCATGGGATGCAGCAATAGGCTGGGGCATCATCATTAATTCCTGTGTCTTCATTGTCTTGCTCAACATTGCAGCGGTTTATACATGTTCATGTAGTTGTCAGGGTAACAATTTTAAAGTTTTTGTTGCGCAGTACATTTTCTTGTGTACACTGTATGTGTATGTGAATCACTTTTTGTATACATGTAGGACTGGAATCAACACACTGAAGCTCTATTACAGGTACATGTACATGTATTGTATGTGTACACTTTATGTTCATGTACATGTACATGCACTTGCAATATGAAATACATGTAAGCCATTTTGTGATCTGTATATTACTGGCATTATAACATGGTATTACATACAACTGCAACAAGCTACACATTTTATGGTTTTCTTGGGCATACATGTACACAAGATATAGCTGTGTCCACAAATAGAACAAAGGGTTCGGTATCCCGTTATTAACTACATAATTATTGGGCAGCACTACTAGGAAACTGCTAATGGTGTTGTAAACATGTAATAGCCTGTATGTACAGTATCTGTCAGTGCTAGCAGGGTGACCATGTCTTGTGGCCCATGCATTATGTGTGAGCGAAATTAGAACATACATGTACATTTAGTGTGGAAAATAAGTTGTGTAACAAAACGTATGGTACAAGACTAAGTTTCGTTATAAGTTTATCGATCAAAGTGTTAACCTACATGTACATGTACATGTAATACATATACATGTACGTTTAGTTGCTAGCATGCAAAGTATTTACGTGTATGTCTGTACCATTTACTTGTTTCTTCCTTTAATCTCACGGTAAAACCCAACCATTTTTAAACACAATTGAGCATATAATAAGTGGCTAGGCTCTTGGATGACCAATTAAATTACTGCATGAACCATTGTCAGGCAGAAGTTGACTCCTTCACAATAAATTTACGTATCTGCATGTACATGTGTGGTCAGTATAATGTTCGTGTCAGTCTCTATGGAGTACTGTTTGAAGTGATGCTGCTTTAAATAGATGAACATTACTTTCGATAACATGTCTACTTTGGAAAGTGTTAAATCAAATAAATTTGGGAACTGGCTTCAACTGCATATAAGTTAATTGATTTAGTATCATTAGGAATTAGTACTTTTACTTACATGTAAGCACTATGACATGGGAGGGTTACATACATGTACATATACACGGAGATTTAAAATGCCTTGGTAGTACTCAGCTGCCTATGTATACCTTGCTCCCGTGAGCTGTATGATACCGATTCTGCTTTAAGCATACATGTAGTCAGTGTGCATGTATCCTCACATGGAGTCCTGTCTATTGTTGACCTTCCATATTCAAGCTGGAGGATGCAAAGTATTTTTCAATAGCATTCATGTTTCAAATAGAGCAAGGCTGCTTCATCGTGGCTTTTAGTAGTCCCATCCTTGGGCTTGTGGGCTTCACAACGTTCTTGACTTCTTAGGCCACCATTCTCTAAGCTTTGCAATTTAATTTTGTATCGTAATTAGTGAGAGAGTCATGTCAAATTGCTGGTTAAGGGATCCATGATCATTTAAATACTCACTAAATCTACCTGTTGTTGAAGCAGGTACTGCAGCTGGTTCAGCTACCATATCAGCAGAATTCAGGAATTATTCTAATGATGATTATAAATGGCGATGTCGAAACTGTCTTCTCTCATTGGGCCATGTGATCAAATGCACATACATGTAAAGTGTATGATAAAATCCCTAGCACTTTCCTGGGTTTATACTCCATCACACTAATCTTGTCAAATGCAAAAGCCATACTCTCAAGGATTATCACTGATCTGCTATCTTGGATTAGTTTTATTCAAAGCCTTTTTTGAGGCAGAATTTTACTTTGCAGTAGCAAGTACATGTAGCATATAGGATTTGTGCTTCTGGATACATGTAGTTTAGGTCTTCATTGCTTTTTTACTAAAAAGCTGTTTTATTCTAGTCACCAATCAAGTTTGCTTTAAGCGAACAAGAAAGCCCATACTGTCAGTCTCTTTCTTTCCTGCTGCAGTGTACATGTAATTACGCCAAATTGCAAATGTTGCTATGCAGTGACTTGGTGTTGCCAGTATCTGTAACAGCTAAAGCTTTGTTCCCACTCCTAAACTACGTGTATGCATGTTTATGTAAGTACTGTAGAATGTATGAGAATAATTCCATCGCATTGAAACAAGTAAAAAGAAAGCATTCTATCTTTTGAAAGTTAGTGGTACATGTACATGTATACTAGATTTGTGGTGTAAAAAGGAAGGAAACAAGGGTTTTAACGTAAAATGTAAAACATGATTTCATACTCTTTTTACAGCACCATTATCTTCAAACCTAGCATTCCACTAACTTTCTCGGAGAGAACATTTTATATTACTGGGGTACCTTTTGTAATCTACATGTAGTATCATACGATGTAGCTGATTACCAAATAGTATATGTACATGTACATGTAATTTGTTATGTTTTTGCTATTACATGTGTTTCATTAACATGACACTGGTCTGTTCATGTTCATTACATCCATTAAATCATAGGTGTGCATTCCAAAACATTTCAATACCAACAAAGTGACATACATGTACATGTACATGTACATGTATATGTACATGTATGCCAAAATAGTGAGAGAATCTCCCCAATTTACATATGTCTTGTGCCATCCTTAGGATGTGCTGCTCTCACAGAGTGACTATGTGAAAGGCGAGTTAACCAAACTGAAGAAGAAGCTTCTGGAGCTGGAAAGTAGGGCTACAAGCATTGAAGTGGACATCAGAGATGCTATGTCACAAGGTATACATAGAATTATAAATGTACAACAGTAATCAATGAAATGGTTTAATTGACATACATAGCTGGCGGAGAAACTTGGGGAATATTATATAATGTAAACAAAAGTGTAATTGTACAAATGCTGGGAAGAGATACATGTACATGTAGTGCAAGAGTGCTGTTTATTCTATTTGCATGATTGTTTAAGGTGAAATGCTGATTGGATTTGAGCAGGGGTTAGTGTATACATGTGTTCAAGTAGCCATAGGCAGCATTATAATTTTCCTAACGATAAACATAGGTACTGATGCCACATATATGTATGTACATGTATAATGCAATTATTTATATTACAGTAACATGTACTTCTAGAATTTTGTTTCTGCATCTCTACATGTAGATTTGGGTTGATGTTAATAATCACTTGAATACCAGCATACATTTACAGGTGTGCTGACCACTGTGGGGTACTCTGCCATAGGGTTCACTGAGTTAGCTGTGCAATACTCTATATTTTATTGCAGTAGGGTCCACTTCATAGTCGTTTGCTGTTGGGTACTCTGTGAATGCCCCAACCATAACTGGATGCCCTGAAGTTATTTTCTCACTGTAGTGTTACTGTGTAATTTTAGATGAAGTGAAAACTTACCACAGTGTTTATTGCAATATAAAACCTTTACGTTACTGTCTCAGGTGTGCTTACATATTTACGTACATGTACATGTATTTCCCCCTAGGTGATAAAAGACGAGAAGAATTGTTGATGCAAGAATGGTTTGGAATTTTGAACCGTAAGAATAAACTGATCAAACAGCAAATCAACCTCAACATACTGTATGTTAGAAATGCACACATGTTTTCATGATCTTGATGAATTTTTCTAAAGTGACAAGGAAGAAGATCTAGATCGCAGGCAATTTTTCTTAAGAAAAGAATTGCGATCTCTAGGGGACCTACAAGGTACAAACCACAATTTGTTATTACTGATTCAAGGTGTAAAAATCGTGTTTTCTTTTTGGTTACGTTAAAATTTACATGTACATGTAACATGGGTAATTTAAAAAAACAGGGTGTGAGTAGTTATTTAAGTTGGCATTTTACTTAAGCTAGGGAGCTCAGGCATGGTACATCATGTACATGTACCTTTATGTATTACACTGTAGCATCTAGTTGCTTGCAAATTATTAGTACATGTCCTTGAACAGATATATGTGTGCATAGAATGTCACGTGATCTCACATATTGGCCTTTTGTTTTGCTTTGCAAATGCATCATGCATGATCTTAACTAGTATTGGGATAGTAAACTAGATTTTTAACTTAACTTGGGTTAGTTAAGTCAATTATTGCATTTATTAACTTAACTTACACTAACATATTGTAGCCAGGTTAACTGAATATAATGTAAGTTTCTCAAACCAAGGTACAATGGTATTCAAACTTCTAGCTTACTTTGCCTCAATTGGACGTACTAATTATGATAACAATGCAAGTCTCTGCCAGGCTGGTCTGTTTTGAAAACCTCTCACACCCAGAGCGAATCTTTTGTTCCTTTGTCTTTAAAAAGAGCAGTTTCCTACATGTAGATATTTCAGTTATTCCAGCCAGTTCTGCACCAACTGAGCGTGTGTTTTCTAGGGCAGGCTATGCAATAGAATTGAAGACCACCAGCTTGAGCATGAAGTGATGATAAAAACAAACTACTGCTTCATGTGACCATTTTACCAAATATTTAACTGGGTTATGGCAAATCCAGTTAGGTAACTATAACTTAACTGAAACAATATGGATAAGGTAATGAATTAAATGTATTTAACTTCACTGCACAAGAAACAGAACATTTTCAGTTAACTAGATTATACAATTACATGTAAAAACCCTTAACTATCCCATCACTAATCTTAACAGATGTAGCTTTTTTTTGCAATAAGTTGATTAGTTTTTTACCTGCATGCATTACAGTACGATATTACATTGTGGTCTTGTGTTCTGCAGATAAGACGCCTGAACAGAAAACTCGAGAGGCACAACTATTACAGCAGTTGGTAGATCTTGTTGATGAACTAGACAGGCTTGAGAGAAAAAAGATGGCTACGCAGGGGAGGTGAGATATACTCACTAGATATACATGTGACACGCATTGGAAATTTAAATCACTAATGTATCCATGGTAACCTGAGGTGCTGCCTCAGTGCCTCTGAACATAAAGCTAACTATTGCATATGATACAATTTGAAATGCTTCAAATTACCATATTTACTTACAAATTCTTCCCCCCCCTCCCCATCCTCATCATCACTGAAGAGGTCCAGATGATGCTGAACCTGTTGTACCACAGACGTCTGATAGCCACCCAAAGCCTGCTACCAAAGAGTGCATTCTATCATAATTTGTTATTTGTGATGTGATTTGATTTGTCAAATTTTTTTTAAATCTACACTAACAGAGCACATTGGCTGTTGTTTGTTTGAAGTCGTTACTATACTACGTTCAGGTGATAGGTCTTTCATCTACATGTATGATCTGGTCAACAATTTTAATTACACGTTTGAACTGAGAAAATACCCTTTCAGAGGAAGCACAGCATGGACGCCTGAATGAGGCTAGCACAGCAATTTAGGGAATAAGCAACAATTATTATTTATCATCCATGCAGATTTGAACACCGTTTTTGTTGTAACATATCCTTAAGGCGTGTTATGGCACAACCATATTATTATTATATATTGCAGTGAAAACATCTTGTGGATCTTTATAATTGGCCAAGATGTTGGGAATCCTTGTGTATCTCTGCCAAGATTCAAGATCTTACCCAACTTATTTTTCAGCACTTAAAGATTTCATTACAATCACTCTGGCCTGTGCAAATAGCAAGGTACTTTGAAGGTTAGGTACCGGGGGTATAGCAAGGTACTTTGCAGGTTAGGTACCGGGGGTATAGCAAGGTACTTTGCAGGTTAGGTACCGGGGGTATAGCAAGGTACTTTGCAGGTTAGGTACCGGGGGTATAGCAAGGTACTTTGCAGGTTAGGTACCGGGGGTAACGGACGCGGTACGGTGTCTCCATTAGCTCTAATGGTAACGGCGTATCACTAGTATTTATACTACAGCCTACATGACCCTATGCCCACGTGCACCGCATCATAAAATTATGCACGAGTTTCTACGCAAATGAGTTTATTAAATACAGCAGCAGAAGGAAAGAAGCGACCTTTGTATGGACAACCTTTTGTTCTTAGAACGGTGGACTATCTTCTGATCAGTTTGGCCATGGCCGCGATCGATTCATGCATGCATCGCCATGTTCGAGAGTGCAATGGTGCACGTGGGACGCTAATCTCAACGTCCCTTCTTTTCAGTGTTTGAGGTGCGTTTTAAACATATGTAGAGTACAGTTTTTAGTGTACAAAGACGCTTTTCTTTGGGGCTATTTTTGTTTGTTCAAATTATATTAATTAGCTCTCCTAGTAAATAAATTTATAAATGCGGCATATTACTATAGTAATACAAGTAGCTTAGATACCTATTTTAGCTATAAACTTACGTTTAAACGTTATTTTGCTTAGATGACAGCCAGATTTCAGTGGTGACAGAGCCCATGTAGGACATAACCCTACACTCCTTGCAACGAGTTGTTACTAGCTGATGATACTTTAGCAATTTACAGGCGATCGATTGGGGCACCCCCCAAATATATATATTTTCCAATGGTAAAAATACTTATCGTTGTTTGTCCAGGGGGGTTACGTATCAATATGCAATGCTGTTCACTTTGTTTAGAAGAGCAACCAAAGAAGAACTTATCATTGAAGATAAGTGATGAAGATGGTGATACCAGGAATGATGGCAAAGGCGACAGAGGCAAGTTTACATGTGTATTCATAGGTTGTGCGTACACCTTCCTAACCTGTGTACAAATGGATACAATTTAAATAATCAGCATGAATTGCAAAACGTATTGTACTATAGTAGTATATGATACATGCACCTTACAACCATTTGGCAAGCTATATTCTGTTGAAAACATGTCTAAGTCATCACGATCTAAACATTTTGGTTAGCTGTAAATTTGGTATCCAGTATTACTTTATATTCCTTTAGTACCCTTGTGCGCAAGAACAAGTTAATATATTGTTGTGCTGTTCAAAAGAACGTGTATTTGGTTTGTTTCTTTTGAAAGCTCACTTAATAATGTAATGTACTACATGAACATTTGTGTATTCCTAAATCACCATTAATGATTTCATGCTGAAATATGCTTATACGCATAAAATAGAATATACGTGGGTTTTGCTGGTACGCACCTATAGGTGTACAGCTGCTATACTAATGTTCATATTTATGATCTGCAGTTTTGTTGGA
The DNA here is from genome assembly GCA_949361645.1 of Spongilla lacustris. Classification (NCBI taxonomy): domain Eukaryota; kingdom Metazoa; phylum Porifera; class Demospongiae; order Spongillida; family Spongillidae; genus Spongilla; species Spongilla lacustris. The sequence continues at coordinate 4,804,743 of OX442424.1, forward strand.
CAAAGTTCACAACTAGATTCTTCAGTTGTTCGGCTTTTTCTATCAACCAAGTTTGACCCCAGGTACTATCCGATAATTTCATGAGCTTATGTTTGTTGTAAACGTGTATAAGACAATATTATGACAAAACAGCAGCGCGCTGAAACGTGGTTCTCACTTGACGAGGTTTGGAGCAGATGGATGATGTCAGCACACTGGACTGTTTCTCAGAGGAGGAGGAGGTCCAGAAGGAGGCAGAGGCCCTGTTGAAGGAACTTGACACGGAAGTACTTGATGGGCCCTTCATGCCAGGTAGTGATGATGAATTTAGTGACTTTGAGGGACCTATAGCAGAGGAGATTGATGTTGAAATGGAAGATAGATGCAGTACACCAACATGCAAACTTGCATTTATTACTAGCACACAGATTGTTGCCCTATAATGAGATGCTATCAGCACATATAGTTCTGCTGAACAGATAGATGACAGAGGGGATGATGCAGTGGAATGGTAGGAACCATCTCCAAGTGCTTTTCTTCAGGGAACTACATGTATCAGTCAATACCCAACTTGTACACGTACATGGTCTTCAGAATTGTTGCCAGTAGTGGTCCCACTGGCATTGTTGGATCAACGGTTGAGACCCCCAACTCACCCTAGGGTATTCTTCAACTGTTCTTCATCGATGACCTAATAGAAGACATAATTGCAGAATGGACCTTTCTTTTTGGTCCTGGAATATGCATGTCAAAGTGACATCATAATTAGATGTAACGATACTTCCGGAGTAGATCCGAGCCGAATGCATTCCTAGTAACAGCGGCAGCTTGTCACGAATACACTATCGTAATTTTTTATGTGAGAAGAAGAGCACTATTGCTTCCTGGAATCTATCATCCTACATGTATCCATCTGCCTGCGTAGGTTTGGAAGTGTGCACTTTTAGAACGCCATCCACGTACATTGTATGCATGAAGATTGGAGGAAATGGTGTTGCTATGTTCGGAAACTTTGAACGAGAATGCGAAGCATGGGAAAGAATGGAATATTAAATACAATCATCATCACAGCATAATGTACCTGGAGGGGTCCTCCATACTGCATTCATCATCACCTCAAATCTTAAAGAGTTTGAAGCTAACTAAACCAATACATGCGAGAATACACGCACACTATAGCCAAATGCACGAAGAATGTACTCCGAATATTGACATCACGTGTAATCAACACTGATTGCATTCCTTGCGCCCTTAAACAAAAAAGCAAAAAGGTCCATGTAGATGGGAGTGGAGGCATACATGAAGTGAACTAGGGTCACTGCAGACGAATTCAAGCCATATCTCAGCTTTACCATACTGATAGGCATAGTTCATCTCCCTGAAAAAAAGAACTATTGGAGGATGAATCCATATCTCCGATATGCACCAATAGGGACAATCTGGCCCAAGCGTACCCACGTTTAGGCACTACCATATCAAACTTCTTCCTAACTTTATATACTGCTAGCAGCCCCCAAATTCAAATAGTCACCCTTTTGTTGGGACAATATGTTTTGACCGTTTGCATGTTTTTGTACTGTTTTTGTACTGTGCCTCCTCTCTTGTACAAATTACAGTTGTTGCATCCATGTGACCTAGTAAGCAATTTTAGTGTTTATCGAAAGCTCTCTCATAGGGGTATTAGAATAGCAAAAATGTTAATACCATTTATTAAGTTGCTGAGTTTGCTGTCCCACCCACTTGTATTTGTTTGGTTCCTGAGTGCATTGCCAATCCAAATCCCACCAAAATTACACCACATCAACTTCATTGGGGACTTGAAGAAATGGTCTCTTTTAGGAGCATAACCTGAGCATATCTATGGAAGTAATCCTGGTGTATAAAGTATGGCTTGTGGTTTGTTATGTGGTTATGTGTTAACGTGTAATTTTTGGCAATGCACTCAGGAACCAAACAATCACAAGTAGATGGGACAGCAAACTCAGCTACTTAATAACTGATATTAACTTGTCTGCTATTATTACACTCCTATGAGAAAGCTTTCAATTGATACTAAAATTATTCACTAGTTCACATAGATGTAATAATTGTAGTTGTACAAGAGATTCCACAGTACAAAAAACATGCAAAAGGTCTCTACTTTGGGAGATATATTGTACTATCATTCCAACAGTGCGTGATTATTTGAATTTGGTAACCTGTTTGGGGCTGCTAGCAGTATGTAAAGTTAGGAAGAAGTTTGACATGGTAGTGCGGAAACATGGGTACGCTTGGCCAAATTGTCCCAATAGCAGACAGAAGAAGTCACAACAGATTTGTGGAGATAACACTCTACACACACTTTGTAAACAACACCAACCTGCCAAGTCAAGGTGAAGCAGGTTTTGATCGTCTTGGAAAGGTGGGGCTGGTGATGAAGTACATTCAATCTGTCCCTCCATTACCTTCCTGTCTTATCCTTTGTCCACCTCACCTCCCCTGAATACCCCTATGCATTGAAATGGCCACCCCTCAGTCACAGTCACCAATTCCACATACACCAGTCAAGTCCACTCCCTACAACCCCACACCCATCCCTACCACCCCGGCCTTATACCCTGCTTCTCCCCGCTCCCCCAACCTATACACCTATCTCCACTACATGTAGCACCCTCTCTAACACCCTCCTACATGTACCTCCTGCATACTCCCCATTATTAGAGCTCTGCTAAGAAGATATCAATGCCTCCATATGGGCCCCGTTGTACAAGATGTCCATGATGCCTTTTATGGCCATAATCTTGAGACCACTGAATGGGATATGTTCTGTCATAGGCTTATGTTCAGATAAATTGCGATCTATGCAGGCCTCTGGTTCAACCATCCTTCCAGGCTCCCCCATCTCCACCTACAGCTATGCCTGGGGTTTGTGCCACCACCAACTAGGGATTGGAAACCATTGCATCAAGTCCCTAGCATATGCTGATGACCTGTGTGTTGTGGCCCAGTCACCAGCGGTTATGCAACAGATGCTGGATGTTCTCCAGACAGCAAGCACCTGGGCAGGGTTCACCTTCAACCCAAAGAAGTGTGGAAGCTTGACACTGTCCAGGTCAGCTCGCCAGTTTGCAGAGGTCTTCTCCCCAAGGCTTGGTGGTGAGGCTGTACGTACCTTTATTAAAGTAGGAAGACCACTACAAGTACCTGGGATGCAAGGCAGGAGCGGACCACAGGACGGAGGCCACCAAACAGGGGGAAGAGTATGCCAGATGCTGCCAGCAATCATGGAATCTGGACTAACAGACTGGCAAAAGTTAGATGCATCCACCAGTTTACTAAACCAGGACTCACCTACATCATCCAAAACACCCTACCCAACAGATCCTGGGCACAATGCCTATACAAGATATGGTCAAAAATGCCTTCAAACTGCCCAGACATATTATTGCCGCCTTCATCCACTCACCACCCCACAGTGGAGGTCTGGGCATCTCTTGCATTGTGGATGAGATTGATGTTTAGCTACTACTGCCTTCAAACTCCTAACCACACCCGTCCCGTGTGTAAAAGGCGTTGCCTACCACCACCTGGGTGCAGTTGCAGCAAAGCGTACAAGGACCAGTGACCCCACCTAGAGAATGTGGAGACATTATTCCTCAATGCCACCCCCATCCCTGGTGAGGGCAAGACATGGGATATCCGGTCCCTCTGGAGCACAGTAAGGCCATCACTTGCCCGATGCGATGCACTGATTAACTTGAAGGACAACACGATTCTTTGTAGTGAGAACATAATCACCTGGTCATGAAAGAAGAAGCTGGAGAAAGCACTAAGGAACAAGCTACTGCGGGCCCATCTCCACTGCCTGCAAGAGGCCTCTGACCAGAGCAGAACCTTCAAGTGTGTTGCCCTCCACCCCTCCAGCAACCATTGGATAAGGAGTGGGAGATACATCTCCTTTGGGGAGTACCGGTTTGCCACCAAAGGTAGATCAAATCTCCTTCTCACTAGAACGGTGCTCCGACGGTCTGGAAAACAACATACCAGCTGCCCAGGTTGCAACGAGGAACTAGAGATCCTTGCCCATGTGCTTAATCACTGCCCTAGAAATGTAGGCCTCATCAGACATAGGCGTAATGAAATCCTCCACAGACTAGCTAGGGCCATCCCGGCACCATGTACCTTGAACCGGTTGTACCAGGTGACCCTCAGGGACTTGAACCCGATTTGGTCCTTCTAAATGAGAGCACAAGGCAGGTGGTGGATGTCTCAGTGCCATTTGAAGGGGAATGAACCTTTGACGAGGCCAGGAGGGGAAAGGTTGAAAAGTACAACCATTTGCAGGAGATTCTGGCAGCCAAGGGATACCATGATATCACCATTAATGCTTTCATCATCAGTAGCCTTGGTACATGTAGCTGGGACCCTAACAATGAACCCCTAACGCGCAAACTTGGACTTTCCCGCTGCTACATGACCCTCTTCCGCAAACTATGCAGCTGGCAGGCCATATCAGGCAGCTATGGAATATGGCACGCCAAGTGCAACAGATAAACCTGACTCCCTATGCACACACACACCACCCCCCTCATGTTTTAGTGCGCACTCACTTAGTATGTACTTGTATTTTGGCCTTAGGGCTGAGAGGCCATTCCGTGAGGGATCACCTTTGGTGCAGGCCTTGTATTTTACAAGTGTAATATCCTGTATGGGAACAATGTTCTCACTCTATTACATCAGTTTTTGAAACCTGGGACTCGGAGTGAAGCTTGCTTCGCTGGTCCCATGGGTTGCTCCAGTATTGCACTACATCTGTGTGTGGCCCATCACCCTTGGGGGAACACAAACAAATTAAAGATGAGAATCACACCCTCCGGATCAGCTCATTTGCAGTGGGCATATGTTAGCATAGGAACCTGGTGCTGATTTCTTTGCCCTGCGTAGCTGGTGCTGTGATCTCTGTCGGTGAAAATGGTGTGGCAAGCATGTCATCTGATGGTTAAGATATCAGACGCCATGATAGTGGTGTTTCTAGATATGAGGGCAGAGAGGTGTTCATGAGGTCTGCTTCGAGGATGGCACAATAATCATGATGGTGGAGAGTCATTGAGTATTTTCCTCATGTGCACAGACACTGGGGTTTGATTGATCCAGTAGCAGTAGTTGGCGTGCTTTAGCAGTACTTGTCCTACCTATGAATTGTTATGGATTCTGCTGCTCTGATGAGTGGTTCCATCATGAAGTTAAACAGGATGGGCTCAGCGGGCAGTGGATGGGGTCAGATAGATCATGTGCCATACGGACACACATTGTGGATTATGTGTATATGTCACGGATGATGTTGCTGGTGTGAGGCCCCACTCCTGTGTGTGTTGGCATCTCCATCAGAGTGTTACAATGTATGTGGGACCAAAGGGAATGCATTAGAAAGATCTAGCCAAGTGATGCACACTGGCTTTGGATGCTGGTGAGGAGAACGTTGTGCTCCAAGCAGCCTTCGCATGGAAGGAATCCTTTTTTACTCCAACTGAGGATGCTGTTGTCTAGGGCCCAGGATGAGAGTCGTCTGGTTATTACTGCAGGTCGCCAGTTCCTAATTGCGTGGATCAGAATGGTGGTGGATGTCTTCCAAGCAGTTGTTCTTTCTGCAGGTCTCCAGAATTTTAGTCAGTGGAATAGGGAATATGGTCTGGGCCTGGTGCCGAGTTGGTAATCTTTTGAAGACGTTCCTCATCTCCTGCTGTGTGATTTCCACTTCCATAACATCACTGTTGTCTGAGGAGGGCCATGCCCAAATGGGGGTTGGACCAGGGCAGGCATTATCCGGAGTGGCAGCACACATCTGTTTAAAGTAGTTGTGGACCTCAGTGATCAGGATCGGGCAACACAGTGGTGGTGGATCCTTCTTAATTTGCTGCATGGCCTGCTTGGGACTTTTTCTATACAGCTTTTGGATGTCTGCCATTTTTTCAATCCTTCTGTCACGCCCCTGGTTTCCTGTGATTGTTCCTGTTAGGTTGGTTTCTGTTCCTGTTCCTCTCAATCCACCTCCTGTGGCCATTGCACATGTTACACCCTATTGTTGTTGTGGTTATGTTGGTAGTAATCAGATATGGACTGCTTCAGGTGCCCAAGGTGATTACTGAAGGTTTCCACTCTTTACATGTATATTATCTTAATTATCTTCAGCTTGGCATTCTTCAGTGCTTCAGGAAAGTCTTTCCGGTTTGTTTTGCATGGCTGTGCCACACCCATATTTTTTGTTGTTGATATAATAAAATAGCAAATGCAAGTGCGATACAATGCAAGTTACAATGTTAGTAATGAAGTGAAATGATATTGATCACCAACAAAAAACCAGTTGCTTTCTAGGCCAGTGTGAACCTAGATTCACTGTGCACTAGCTCTACATGGAGAGGAACACTGCAAGGTACATTTGTACATGCCCCTATGAAGAGCGAGCTCCTCTGATGCATAGGATGGATGAGCGGAGGTTAGAAAAGGACATACAGCATCGCAGCCATCCAATTGTTTGGCTATAAGGTGAATTCCATTTGGAAGATAGCTGGTTTGCCACATTCCACCAGTAGTGGCTCTTACTATGGGGGTGAAGGAGGCGTGCTCTATGTCCGTGATGTGTTGCTCGTTTTTTTTTTTTCATGTTTGCGGTAGCAAGCAATGGGTGTTGATGTGGTGTTAGATGGAGCAAGTGGGTTAAGAACTCTGACATGAAAAAGTTTTTTTCAAAGTGACCACCACAGAAACCATTAGCTGAAAGGTCTGATCTTGCTCCAATGTCAGTGATGGCGGAGGCAAGTTTGAATGTTTCTCTAGTAACTGGTTGAAGGGTTGGTTCGATAGTTACATTGTGACACACTTCAGATAGTAAATTTGCAGTGAAGTTCCGAATTTCATTATCGCATAGGGTCGGATAGCCTCCTAAATGACATGAGAATGCATGTTCTACAGTGAAAGACTTCCCACAGATGCAGTGTGAAGGTGTATCCTTTTCCAGCAAGTGAAGAAGCAAACATTTGCTTGTGAAGAAGTTATCAAAATAGATATTATAGTGGTTGAGGTCATTCAGATTTTCATTTAGCTGAAGCACAACAGTTGTGATTAGACCTGTTTCTGTACCTTAAATACTGGAGGGGAAAAAGGTGGGGGGGGGGGGGGGGGGGTGGGAACCTGGATGCAGGGTAGCCTACTTGTATGTGGGGCAGCATATACATGTAGGAAGGAGCCTGTGGCCCGTTTGGGAAGCTGAAAAACCTGCTTCACAGTATTCCTGACTGCCTTGTCCACCTATTGGGCTTAGGTCTTTTTAAGGAGAATGTTTTGGAGGATTTAGGTGTGGGCAGGTTTGGCAATGTGATGGGTGGCATCCAGCTTCTGCCAGTCAGCTAGCCCAGAGCCAAAGATGACTAGACGTGGCAGTCATTGATGTATCATTGTCTGTGGACCCCCATGCAGTTCTGCTTTTGGGTCTGCCCCTACCTTACAACCCAGATACTTGTAGTGGTCTCCCCACTTTAGGGCCTACAGCGTCTCCAGCCCCAGGTTTTTTGGCTGGAAACATTCAGCAAATTGCCGACCTGATCTAAACAGAGTTAATGTGGCACATTTTTTGGCAAACTCTGCCCATACTGCCTTTGTGTGGAGCCTGTCCAGTCATTGCTGCATCTGCTCCCACTACACATAGGGTATCTGCATATGTTAGGGAATCAATGTTCACCTCATGCATCATGTAACTGCCTGGTCACTCTGCTGACCTGATGAGTGCCTCCATGTAGAGGTTGAAAAGGATGGGGTTCATTGGGCATCCTTACTTCACCCCTCTGTTGCTGGGTACCCGACCTGTCAATCTTGTTGTCATTTTAACCTGGTAGATGGAGCCAGTTTATATATCCCTGATGATGTTAATGGTGTTGGGGTGGGCTCCAGCTAGATGGTGTTACGTGGGAGTGATGGGAAGGCATCACATATGTCCAACCAGGTGATGGACACTGGCAGTCTAGAATCCTGGAGTATGCTGGACAGCACAAAGTTGTGCTCCAGGCAACCTACATATGACATGGACTGATGGCTGCAACCTCCTTCATGCTCACTCAGATATACGGTGAACAATCAGTGAGGTACATGGTGTTTTGCAGGTTGATGGCCTCCAGTTCCTGACTGATGCTGGGTTCACTCCCTTGTTGATGAGGATGGTAGTACTTCTTTTCCAATGAAGGAGAATTCTTCCATTGATTCTGCATGTCTCCTTTCCTTGGGAGAGATGAACTTGGGCATTCTTGTCATGTTTCTGCACAGCAGCTTTGAATAGATCACAGACAGAACATACCCATGTGGTTGTTGTAGGAGCATTTTCGTGTCTTCTGACATGTGCCTCCAGGGACTTTGCATTCTAGTAGCATGAGCTACAACATGGGCACTTCAATGTTCCCTTGACTGGGTAGGGTCTCAGCCAGGCTGCCATTACAAAACAAAAAGTGGAAACACTGCTGGACCGGTTAGTTCTACTGCCAGGTGGTAGAAAAAGTTTTTAGTGGGTGGGTCCACACCTTTGCCCTTGGAAAAAACCTGCACTGACGTGGGGAAAACTTAAAACTCAACATCTACCACAGTGTTACTTAAGGCTAGATCAAAGATCATGGAGTTAAATGAGAATACATAAGGCCTGCACCAATGAAGGTGACCTGTTTGCTGGGTGACCCCTCAGCCTGATGGCTGGTAGTACAACACTTATGCACACATATGTATAGGAATTATACATGTGTGCTTCGTACATGCTTATTGTTCAGGTATTGCGCCTTTTGTTCTCCCAATCACAGAGATATTTAACAACATTTAGAAGGCTGTACTGCTGGCAAGCGATTCGGGATAGTTTCTCCATCTGCCCCCAGCCGACGACACATCAGGGGCTCATTCTCAAGGTCCTAGCTGCCAAGGCTTCTGATGATAAAGGCATCAATTGTGATGTCAGTGAAACCCTTGGCATCCATGGAGAACCCCATTGAGGTGGCCATATTTTTCTAGCTTGGTTCTTCTAGCCTCCTCGAATGAGGCCTCCTCCTTAAAAGGCACAGGTCACCACGAAAGAATGGGATTGCCTTGGCTAGATGGTGGAGGATAGCATTGCGACGGGCCCTCATTGGGAGGGCAGTGATTTAATATATGACCAGGGTCTCCTGCTCCAGGTTGAAGCATGGGCAGCTGGTGTTTAGCATTGCTTTTCCAGATCGGCGCAGCACAGTCCTTGTGGGGAGAAGGTTCAGTCTGCCCTTCATGGCAAACCGATACTCCCCAAAGGAAATGTACGCGCCGCTCCGGATCCAATGGTTGCTAGATGGATCAGCTGCAACAGAGGAGAAGACTTGACCCTGGTCACTGGCCATCTGTAGAGTTCTGAGGTAATCCTGCTGCCTACTTGCCCATAACAGCCTGCTGAGCTGCTTCCTCCAGTGCCAGGTTAATGTCTTCCCCACACATGCGAGGGACTTCTCCTCGAGGTTTATGGTAGCTGAGAAGCGCTGGAGGGACTTTCTGACAAGACTCCAGAGCGATTGAATGTCACCCTCCTTTCCTTCTCCACTTACTGGAGGTGAGTTTAGGAAGTCCTTCTTATTGACATTCCCCCTAGTCCTCTTCATGGCCACTTCCTCCAGGAGGCCATGTGCGATCTTTTCCACAGCTAGGTCAGTCTCCTCACCTAGTACTTTGAATGCTGTTGTTATTCGAGCAATGTCCACTTCATTCTCGATGCAAGGGATGCCCAGCCTACTCAAAATATATGAGATATTGCACTCGTAAGAACAGTTTAAATCTTTCATAATGGGAAATTGACAGTTACATGGGATACATGCACACAACAATACACCATTATTCAGTCCCATCGCTGGGAAGCCATTAAGGCAGGATGTGACTCATTACACTTAAAAAAAAACACACACACAACACGATGGTAAGAGCAAAAAAAAATGGGTTGAGTAATAAAATAGTGGAGGTAACGTGTAGGATGTGTTTCATCCAGAGTGCAGCGACCATATTCTCAAATGACAGGCTAGGCTCCATGTCAATGAAAGTTGTTGTTGCAGAGGTGAAGTAGGAATGAGGCTACAATTTCATGTGTCGCCTTATTGTTGCAGAGGTGAGGGTTCAGGAGGTATCTCCTGGATGGCTGGAGCAGTTGGTCTTCTCTTGCTTGTGTACCATATATTCTGTGATCCAGCAACGACGGAGACCACACACAGTCTGCACATCAATGATGCATACTTGTGACCAATGCGCAATGATGAGAGGACCCTATCATTGGTAGGATACCAGGACCCTAGGCTTACCACGAGGAATGGGTAGATGGTAACGCTTGAGTAGGATTGTAGAAGGGTTTGTTTGAGAGGCTCATACTTCTCAAGCATTGCCTGTAGCGGCCTCCTCAAGCGCCAGGGGAGAACCTTCAAATGGGCAACTGACCTCCACGATGGTAATGGTGGAATTGTCAGGGGATATTATTGTGAGGTCAGGCCTGTTGTTTCCTGTAGTGCCAGGTATTGTCTGCTCCTTGAGTTTTGTTCCCAAGCTGAGAGGAACAGCTCGCACAATCCTATCAAGGATAGCATTCTGCCTCTCCCATACCAGCCCCAGGTTATTGTGGCAGTGGTGCAGCACGTGTGCGAGGGTTTCCGGCATCCTTCCACACAAACGACACTGGGTGGAGGGGACTTGCTGGCAATATCGGGCTTGGACTGTTCTCACAGGCAGCAGATTGAGTCTAGCCTTGTGTATAAGTCTATACTGGGGGAAAGTTAAGAATGCCCCAGTATATGTAAAGAATGTGGAGTCCAGATGCAGAGCCACAGAGTCAAATGCTCTCCCCTGGTCTGTTGATCTTCTGATTCCTGTCAGGTGGCGTGGATGGATCTGCTGCAACACAGGAGAAGACTCGACCCTGGTCACTGGCAGTGGCGGTGGATACAGGGGGGGGGGGCAAACCCAGCCTATGCCCCCCCCCCCCCCCCTAACTGATAAGGATACGCCTCCTGTCCATTGTAATGAATTTAATTACATGTCATCAGCGCCGCACTGTTTTAGCTCTTGCAGGCGCTAGACCTGTTGTATGTGCTAAGTATCACCCCTGACACGTGGCACTTTTTCTATTGTGCTTTTGAGCGTTCAGTTCGTACACATTCGTTCAGCGTTCAGTTCGTACATTCGTACGTTCAGCGTTCAGTTCGTACATTCGTTCAGCGTTTAGTTTGTACATTCAGTTCGTACATTCGTTCAGCGTTTAGTTTGTACATTCAGTTTGTACATTCGTTCAGCGTTCATTCGTACATTGCGAATTTCATTTTCAATTGAAATTCGCAATGTACGAAAAAGTGGAAAGAGCTAATTCCTCTTTGAAATGTCTATCGCAGCACTATGGGAGAAGACAGATTTAATGCGTTAATGTTATTGTATGTGCACAAAGATATTGAGCTTAATATTGATGCTATCATTGACAGCTACATGTATAGTCGAAGATACCCTCGGATGATGCTTCTAATTGACCCTATTTGTGAAGTGTGACTGTTATAGGTATCTTTAATCATTTGTATCTGTGAATACCTGTTTTATAACTTCCAAAAGTGCAAAAAAAAAAAAAAACACCAGTGGCTAGGGTTTTGGGGCAGAGATGATGGTGCTTACTGCACTTTCCCAGACACCCTGGCAAGTTCGGAGGGGCACGCCCCCATTCCCATCCCTATATGCCCCCCCTAACACAAAATCCTGTATCCGCCCCTGACTGGCCATCTGTAGAGTTCTGAGGTAATCCTGCTGCCTACTTGCCCGTAACAGCCTGCTGAGCTGCTTCCTCCGGTGCCAGGTCACTGTCTTCCCCCCACACACGAGCGACTTCTCCTCGAGGTTTATGGTAGCTGAGAAGTGCTGGAGGGACTTTCTGACAATACTCCAGAGCGATTAAGTGTCACCCTTCTTTCCTTCTCTACTTACTGGAGGTGAGTTTAGGAAGTCTTTCTTATTGACATTCCCCCTAGTCCTCTTCATGGCCACTTCCTCCAGGAGGCCATGTGCGATCTTTTCCACAGCTAGGTCAGTCTCCTCACCTAGTACTTTGAATGCTGTTGTTATTCAAGCAATGTCCACTTCATCCTCGATGCAAGGGATGTCCAGCCCACCCACATGTGAGGCCACGTGCAGGAAGGAGCTCACTGTCTGTTTGGGCAGCCGAAAGGCTTGCTTGACTTTCTCCTGACCTCCTTATCAAGCCGCTGAGCCCATGTCTACTTGGGGAGGGTGTTCTGTAGGATTTAGGTGAGGCCAGGCTTGGCAAAGCAATGTCTTGCATCAAGCTTCTGCCAGTCAGTTCAACCCAGAATTAAATATAAGTTGGCAATCAGTGGTGTATTTTTGACTCTGGACCCCCAGTTCTGCCTTTGGGTCTGCCCCTGCCTTACAACCAGATACTTGTAGTGGTCTCCCACTTTAGGGCCTGCAGCATCTCCAGCCCCAGTTTTTTGGCTGGAAACATTCAGCAAATTGCCGACCTGATCTGAACAGGGTTAATGTGGCACATTCATTATTGCTGCTGTGTGGAGCCTGTCCAGTCATTGCTGCATCTGCTCCCACTACACATAGGTCATCTGCATATGTTAGGGAATCAATGTTCACCCCATGCATTGTGTAACTCACTGGTCCCTCTACTGCCCTGATGAGTGCCTCCATGTAGAGGTTGAAAAGGATGGAGTTCATTGGGCATCCTTGCTTCACTCCTCTGTTGCCGGGTACCCAACCTGTCAATCCTGTTTTTATTTTGACCTGGTAGATGGAGCCAATGTTAATGGTGTTGGGGTAGGCTCCAGCTAAAGGGTGTCATGTGGGAGTGATGGGAAGGCATCACTTATGTCTAACCAGGTGATGGACACTGGCAGTCTAGAATCCTGGAGTATGCTGGACAGCACAAAGTTGTGCTCCAGGCAACCTACATATGACATGGACTGATGGTTGAAACTTCCTTCATGCCTACTCAGATATATGGCGAGCAATCAGTGAGGCATACACTTTGTACATGGTGTTTGCCCTTGTTGATGAAGATGGTATAGTACTTCTTTTCCAACTAAGGAGAATTCTCATTGATTCTGCTTGTCTCCTTTACTTGGGAGAGAGAAACTTGGGCATTTTTTTCCACCCTGTGCCACATCACATATGTAATGTGGTTACATCCTGGGGCAGACTGTGTTTTTGCCACTTCCTCTTGCTGGATTTCTTGCCCCATCACATTCACAGTGTCCTTCTGACACTCCAAATGGTGGGTCTCCTACCACTGTGAGGTTTGAGGTTTAGTGCATGTATGTTCTTTGGAAATGTTGTTTCACTTACGGTACTGGGATCTTGCCATGTGGTATTGGACTGATACATCTTTTGGATGTCGGCCAACGTCTTTGCCTCACCGGTGATCTACTCTGGCAGTGCAGCCAGGGGCACCTTTGCTGCCATGCAGTGGTGGTTCTGTTGGTGTTGTTTGTATGGGGTATATCCTCGGCATGTCTGGATAGGGTCTGATTTGTATTTTCAAATTTTTGGCTACAAATTCATTACCCTATTCTACAACATTCCAAGTAGTTATTGAAAATAATTTTATGTTGACCCCTATCTACTAAGCAGTTTATATGCATTACATTTCTAGTGCTTTAAGTGCTACTTCTAGATCAAATCCATTTAACCCCTGGGATGCCCTGCTCCTTGCAATATTGTTGTAGAATCTTCTTAACACTTGGCTTTGAGGATTCCGATTGAAACCCATTGACTTTGCATAATTGTTACATCTGGTTTATGTTGAGTTCTAGAGATGGTAGAATTAAGTGATAAATATAATTTCTCTTTAACATCATCCAGATGATAGAGAAAGATTTTATTCTCAAGAATTGTGCCATGTTTTTGGTCATGAGAATGTTTCAGGACTCAGGATACGCTCAACCGAGTTGACCAAAATGGAAATTTTATTACAGTGCCGGCTTGCAAGAGTGAAAAGTCACACCTCCCAAGTGTGAAATATAACAGACATTCATAGCTTACTTAGTGCCCACTAATTGCATTTGCATGCTAGCCCAATACCTCGACTCCTGGACTGAGTAAACTGTCATGATGATTCTGGTTTTGGATTAACAACAATGCGCTAACTAATGCGTAAACAGTGTGTATTTAATATATGTTGTTTAATGACAGATTGACCGCACGCCTACATGTAGGCGAAAAATGTGGTTTTAACCAACATGTAGGCGTTATATTGCGACCTCTGGTCCTTGCATTGAATGGCGCATAAAACTTTCAGCTCTAATAATGTACCACTAAACCATTGGGCTTCATTTTTAATTTGCTTCGGAGACTCTTAAACCATCGGCTCTGTAGATATTCGATCGAGATGGAGCAGCGTATAAAAATTGCATAAGATCTTGATGGCGGATGGCATAAAAGTAGGAAATTGCGTGTGTTTGGCGACAGGAGGTCAAAAAATAGCTGTCTAAACAACGAAAAAGCTTGTAGCAAGGTTTTAAGAAAATTGGAACAACTTGAGTAAAAGAGGGGCGTGTCCGAACCAGAGCGTACGTAGTAGCTGGCGTTATTTTCTGATGCCACCTTGCAAGTAGCCCTCTTTACTGTACTGATTATGCTTATTTCAAGCGTTGGCTATTTGTTCATTGTTTGGAACAATGCGATTTGCAACGCCTACATGTAGGTTAACGCACCTACATGTAGTGGTCGACCTATCGTTAACCCTGTCACGATCTTATTGTTTACAGGTACTGGTCTTATAGTTCATGCATAGGTATCAGATCTCGAGGTTCACGTTTGCTGGCCATACTGAATTTGCATATAGGCAAAGTATATGAGCACACATGCGATAATACATATACATGTTGCACGTACCTTAGTGCCTGGGTGGGCACACAAGGAACGTATACCGGTATATCGTTGCCAATGTCTATTTGAAAACCATTATCAACGCAACAGGGAGGTACTGCATGCAAATAACGCACCGATAATCATATAGGTCTAAGTGCATGAGTTCATTCAATTCATATTGGAAGCAGCCAACATGGTCTGTGCACATCTGAAGGTGTGAACCCAAAGAACTACAGCTGTGATACAAATACCATGGCCTATAGCCAAATCAGCACGTACCTTTAGATAGAGGAGGCAGATTTGTTCAAACACATCGGGTGAATAAGAGAGCTACACATTGTTACCAGAATACGCACTGGAAAATGATTACAGTTGACGCGGGTTATGGTTGGTTTTCATCACATATGTAGTTCCATTGCCACATGAAGGATGGGAGACATGCTCCATGCAGGATAGATGGTTTGCTTTCTTTTCAATTCATTTATGTAAGTTGTATCGTTTTAATTGCCTGGGAATTTCCTTACATACATTGTACATCTGCACTTAACTTCTGCACTCCACGCTTATGTGTGTCAAAATTGGAACATGTTATATTAAATTGAACCACACTATTTATTTGCAGCATTTTTTTTTCTGTTTGTAAAGAGCATTGTGCATATGATTTTCACATATATGATATAAGAATTTTCAGCCGTGTATAAATGATAAAGAGTTTGTATGTATATTACTAGAAGCTTGTCTCATGCATACATGAGTCTTTCAGTTGAGGAACTTTTGGGTCTCTCTAGACAGGAAGATTGGATGACATGCTGACACATCTGCCTGGCCAAATTAGTGATGTAAGGATCACATATCTTCACCCCAATTGCATGTAAATTGTGTAACATTGGCAGCATTTTATGTAACATTGACACCTCTGATGGATGTAGTGGATCGTATGTAGCATCATCTTGTAAGATCGCCATTTTGTTCAATCTCTGCTGTGTCCTGTAAGTGAAGCCATTCCAACAAAATATTTGTTCCTTGGACTTCATTTGTCAGCACATCTAGACCATTTGAACTGAGCATGTGGGCTACACAAGCATCTGACAGTGGCAGGGATGAATGGGTGGTGTTCATTTGTACCACAAAACTCCTGGTCTATTTGCTCTACATTATTTGCAGTGTTGCTACATGTACTTTCATTTCTATCTAGACACCGGGCATGCTTCCAGCATGCATCTGACGTACATGTAATTTTGCCCCAGGCATCATTCATCAGTTGTGCTGCATCACTAACATGTGGCAGGTTGCCATACTCTAGACCCACCCAACCAGCTGGGAGCTGTTTAGCCATCACCTGCAAAGTATCAGATGAAGGAGCATTACTAACAAGTTTTTCAAGGAGCATACATTTAACATTTATAACTAGTGAGCTTTAAATGCTGCTATGATCCCTGGATCCAATGGCTGGATTAGGCATGAACTTAAAAATCGTAACTTGATCAAGTGGATCAGTACAGTTGTTGTCATGACCGGAAAATCCATCAATTAACAATGCTATAGACTCAGTTGTCCATGTACGGATCTCCTTTAAAAAAATGTTATTCCACCATTTACTGTACTATCACTCCATGCGTTTGGCAGGGAAAAATAGGGAACACACACAGGATTTCTTCTAAAACAGCGTGGTTTTTTGCTACTACCTACTATCTTGCATGTACCTGTGGAATTTGTACATAAAATTGCACTTAATCGATCTTTAGCCTTCGTAGCTTTGCTACCTCTTCCTGCTTACCTACTGTCTCCTTCCGTTAAACATATGTATGATTAGGTATAGCCCTATAGGACAATGCTGTCTCATCAATATTCCTGTTCATATCGTCCTGCAGCAATAGCTTGTCTTAAGTACTTGTACATGTATTTCTTGCTCAGCTTCTTCAATGTTTACATCAGCAGCCTCCCCATGTAAACAAACTGACTTACCTACATTATATCGCCATCTCCAACTACCAAACCACCCATCTGAGGCTTTGAACTCTGTGATGTGATTCCACGCTGCTTAGCCTCGTATAAAGCATGGGCCTGAATAAGAGACCTTAAAACTGGGCGTGGCTTGTGGGGTTCTCATGAATAAAACCAATCAAAAACTGCAGCATCAATAACAGGATGTTTTTCCTTCATTTTATGAATTTTTTAGTCTTGTGGTACAGACTCAATAGACTTCAGCAATTCATCTTTCGCTTTATATACACTTAAGTTATTCCAATTCCAAATTGCTGTGCAACATCAGGCACGGACTTACTAACCTTACGCTCATTTATTATCTGTACTTTCTCTTTCATTTGGAGATATTTTTCTGGAACGTTTTGTTGCACTACTGAGTTTAGAAGGGGGTGTAAATGTTGGATCCAGATGGTTGGGCAGTTTGTGGAGGTGATGAAGATGGTTGGGCATTTTGTGGAGGTGATGAAGATGGTTGGGCAGTTTGTGGAGGTGACGAAGATTGTTGGGCATTTTGTGCAGGTGATGAAGATGGTTGGAGGTGATGAAGATGGTTGTACACTGTGTGCAGGTGATGAAGATGGTTGGGCACTGTACAGGTGATGAAGATGGTTGGACACTGCAGGTGATGAAGATGGTTGGGCACTGTACAGGTGATGAAGATGGTTGGACACTGTACAGGTGATGAAGATGGTTGGACACTGCAGGTGAAGAAGATGGTTGGACACTGCAGGTGATGAAGATGGTTGGACACTGCAGGTGATGAAGATGGTTGGACACTGCAGGTGATGAAATGGTTGGACACTGCAGGTGATGAAGATGGTTGGACACTGCAGGTGATGAAGATGGTTGGACACTGCAGGTGATGAAGATGGTTGGACACTGCAGGTGATGAAGATGGTTGGACACTGGAGGTGATGAATACATGCACAGTTCATGTTGAGCCACTTGCGTAGGTGATACGTGCAGCTGAGCCACTCGTTTGTCAGCTTGTTGGGCATTTAACAGTAGTGTGATGGGGTATTGTGGCGAAGTTGCCATGTGGGATGGTGTAAGAAGATGAGTGCACTTGCCTGTGGTTGAAATTGATATGAAAGTGGTGAGTGGGCACACCAAGTGGAAAATGATTCAATACCACGCGACAATCGTAAAAATATTGTATCTGCAATACATGTACGTGTAAAGCACTGCCGACAGTTGCTGATCTGTCTGCCTCCTCTATCGTGTGGATTTGGATATAGGCTAGGGTATTCATATCAGTTCTTTGGGTTCACACCTTCAGATGTGCGCAGATCATGTTGGCTGCTTCCAATATGAATAGCAGAATTGAATGAACTCATGCACTTAGACCTATATGATTATCTGTGCGTTATTTGACACTTCTTTCATGCAATGCCTCAACCCTGTTGCGTTGATAATGGTTTTCAAATAGTCATTGGCAATGATATACCGGTATACGTTCCTTGTGTGCCCACCCAGGCACTATGTATTATTGCATGCATGCTCATATATTTTGCCTATATGCAGATTCAGTAAGGCCAGCAAATGTGAACCTCCAGATCTGATATCTATGCATGAACTATAAGATAAGTATCTGTAAAGAATAAAATCTTGTAGGTTTTAAAGGACTTAAATACGATTATTAAATACACACCATTTACACATCAGTTAGCGCATTGTTGTTAATCCAAAACCAAAATCATCCATGACAGTTTACTCAGTCGAGGTATTGGGCTAGCATGCAAATGCAATTAGTGGGTGCAAAGTATGCTATGAATGAAATTTTTCGCTCTTGCGAGGTGTGACTTTCCGTTCTTGCAAGCCGGCACTGTAGTTGTATATTAAAAACAGACTATAGGGTATACAAATGTACAGCAATTTTGCATACTCCTATGGAGAGCAACACATGAGGAAAGTAGCATGTCCAATCTAGACAATGGTGCTAAAATGGTGGCAAATATATATATATGGAATTACTCAATCAGCCCCTCCCCCTGATAATGGAAGGGCACCTAGGATGCATGTAGCACTCATACCATGTAAAGGACTGGTATGGAATCAGCGCACAAACAAGGGAGAAGAGATGGTCCACATAAAATTGGAAATATCGATTAGACCAAGCACACGGAGCCACGTTTCTTTGCCCACTCTGCAAACTGAATGAGAGATACCTCAGGAGACCCTCAAGGATGATATAGAAAAGTATGGGGCTGAGGAGGCATCTTTGCGTCACTTGGGGAATATGAGGTGTGTGGGAGTCCCTCCTTTTGCGGACTGAAACTGTTGCATGGGAGTAAATGTCCTTTACTGTTTGCAGTAAGCTTACGGATCGATAAAGGCCTAGCCGTTTCTCTGGAGGCAAAACCTTGTTAGTAGTAGATTTTATTTATGGTGCCAGGAATCCTTTCTGATGCAATGTCTATGTGTGGCTGCAGTTATTACTGGATCCTAGAACGTCTGGTTTCACCCTACTTATTTTTGTCCCGAAGTGCAGGCATTCCAGCTGCTGACCCAGCAGTTCAACCAAGAACTCCAAATGGCCTTCGTAACACCTAATTAGATTTGTTACTTCCCCTCTGAATGTTGAAATTGGTGAACTGTAACAATTTAATTCCTTATGTAGCACTCACACCTCTGTGCTTCTCTAATCTCATCTACTTCCCAAAAGGAACCCAATTCTACCTCATAATTTCTGAGGCCCTTCTGGATGGACATTGTTTTAATACACAGTCCATCATTGTGCTACATAGGCATACATGTGTATGTATGCAGTGCACAATAAACATAATTCAATCTTTCTTACACTATAGTTAACTGTGTTCTAGGTTGCTGTCTTCTCTCCACCAACCTTGCTGAGGAGCCCCCTCTGCGAAGGGCACTGGATTTTCCTTGTACTTATACTTGTGCATTTATGTATGTAGATGTACATGTATGTATTTTGCAAATGCGAATGATAGTTTGAACTGTTCTTACCAACAGAGCCACCACTGCATGGCAGCAAAGGAGAGCCACAGGGAACCAGAGTAGGTCACCGGTGAGGCTGAGACATATCAGGGTATTGGCTGACATCAAGAGGAAGTGGCAGACTTTGATGGGATGCCTTATGTACCAGTCTGCCCCAGTCTCTAACCACATTACATATGCGATGTGGCACAGGGTGGACAAAAATGCCCATCCCAACCACTGGAGGAGACATGCAGAATCAAAGTGAGGGACAGGCAGGCTTTATTCATCCACAATGGAGGAGACCCATGCAGCATCACTCAGGAACTGGAGGCTAATCAGCCTGCGGAGCACCATATACAAAGTGTGTGCCTCACTGATTGTATATATCTGAGTGGGCAGTGGGAATTCAGCCCAATATGCAGCCTTGCTCATATCAGTTAACTTGATGTCTGTATACATGTGGTATTGGTGTTTTGTGTTGTATGTTCAGGTTGAGTGGCTCCGCAGCGATGGGGTTAAATATGGCCGTTATTGGCGTGTATGTATGTATACATTGTGTATGCTTTTAAAAACTGTTCTTTAGGCCTTTTTTATTTTAATTTTTTTAGAGGCATTATGTTTGTGGATAGGCATGCCTCGCTTGTTTGGCATGTGGGTGTTTCGCACAACTGTCAAGCGCATGACACTCCACATATAAGCTTCAATGCACTATGTGTGAATGCACCCTTACAAGCAAGCGGTCTACCTCCCTCCATTTCAGACATGCTCACGGTGTGGATGGATCAAATGAAACATTCGTGTTCTACGTACCCACCCACATTCAAGACATACATGTATGGAGAAAACGTGTGCTCAACAGGCCAGGGAGGCAGCTGGAAAGAGGTGGAATCAGAGGAGTCCACAGCCGGGGCGAGATTGAATCATTCAAGGTGGCACTATATAGCGAGATACCGGCCCAGCAGCAATATCAAGCTGGCTGCGAACGTCTTCAAATGCAGGTTCCTGAAAGCATACTCGTTCTGGGTGAAAGACAACTTTCATCCTGTCTTGCCTGCGACCCGCGCCACCAGCTTTTGCCGCTCCTCGCCCTTCCACGTAGACACCTGAAGCAAGGAAATCCAGCAATGCCCAACCCCCACCCCCGCCTCAGTGTGACCCAGCCAAGCACATGGGAAAACACCTGTGACAGATAGACCTCCTGCCCCTCCATCTCAAACTACTCCAGACAGGCCTAGGTGTGGCACTCCAGCGAAAGTGACCCTGCACCAGTGCCCAGAAGACAGTCCTCCAGTAAACTGCAAGATTGCAGAACCTTCTTAATTGGGTCCTCCACCTACGTGACTGTTCCCTCCTCAGTGTCCGGGCAGCACCCATGGAGATACAGGAGTTAGTGCAGTGGGAGATGTCCTTCATGGTCCATTCTCCCCTGAGGAGGTTGTTCCCCAATTCAGGAGCACCAAGAGAACTGCCCCTGGGGCTGATGGCATCATGTATTAGCTGCAGATGGGTGGACCCTAGGGGATTGAAATTGGCCACTATATGGGTCCCCTCTTGTTGGAAACTCTCTACTGTTACCCTGATTCACAAGAGGGGTGACACTGCTACCATCTGGCCAATCAGTCTCCAGCCCACGATCTACAAACTATACGTGTGTAGTTCATCCATCCAGGTGGATTGCTTCTGGGGGCATAGTATCATCAGCCTTCTCCCCAGTCCAATAGGGCTTCTTGGCATTTGAGGGATGTGTGGAGCACAACTTTCTCTCGCCGCCGCAAATGTAACCTTGTCCTGACAAGGCTCGATTTGTGTCTCACCAGCTGATGCTTCTCATGATGGAGCGGAACCTTGGATCTGGCAGGATCTGTGCTGTGGTCCAGGACATCTACCATCTCTACACCTACACAGCAGCCATCCACCAGCAGCGTGGTATGAAGCAGGGTTGTCCCCGCAGCCCCATTCTTTACAACATTGTGCTGGAGGGACTCCTTTGCCATCTGACCACCAGTGAAGCTGGATACACTATGGCTGGGAAGAGGATTAACTCCTTAGCCTATGTGGATGATGTGTGGCAGCTTCCACTAAGTCTGACACAAGATATTTTGGACAAGTGTGTGGCATTTGCACAGTGGGTGGGGTTAAACTTTAACACCAAGAAGTGTGCAGCCCTGTGCTCAGTCAACCAGCCATCCTGTATATATGTGGACAATCTGTTCTACCCCTGTCTTGGTTCGGGCACCATTCCTGCCCTGGGTTACAAGTACCTGGGGTGCCCATCAGGAGCCTTTAGAACCGAGGAGCAGTACTTGGGTGCTGAGAGGGAAGCCCTCTTGAGGGACGCTGATATCATCTTCGAGTCTCCTATGGCTGAGTGGCAGAAACTAGATGCCTTTTGTCGCTTCCTGTTCCCCAGACCATCATTTATGTCACCTTCCCAGGCACCACAGTGCAGGAAGCTACATGTAGACACCTCGCTACGTGGCATCATCAAGCAGGGCCTGGGGAGGTCAGTGTGGTGGTTGGGGAGGTCAGCCTGGTGGAGGGTAGGTCAGCCTGGTGGTAGAGGTAGGGGAGGTCAGCCCGGGGGTAGGGGAGGTCAGCCTGGGGGTAGGGGAGGTCAGCCCGGGGGTAGGGGAGGTCAGCCTGGTGGTAGGGGAGGTCAGCCTGGTGGTAGGGGAGGTCAGCCTGGTGGTAGGGAAGGTCAGCCTGGTGGTAGGGGAGGCCAGTCTGGGTTAGAGGGGGTTTGCCTGGTGGCGGTAGAAGTCAGCCTGTGGGCCAAGCTGAAAGAAGAGAGCAGACATACCACCACGGAAGAGACATCACAAGCAACAGGGAACCCAGACCTTCAAATGGTCTGAATCTATATGCTGTCCCATTTACTCCACGCAACCTCCAAATGTCACAAAGTCCCTCCACACAATCCCAAGCACACGAAGACTGCCAACAGATCCAAGAATTCTTCAAATCAAATCTGCTCCACTTAACTGACAACATCCTAAATGAGGAGAAATGGCAATCCTGCAATCACCTTGGGAACCTGATACAGTCCATATCTGACATAACCACAATAACAGGCGTAATAGGCACAATGGCCAGAGGGGTGGATCAAGAGGAACAGGAACAGAAGAGAAGGTATATGGTTACTACATTTCCACACAGCACAACTTATATCCCCTGCAAGCCCAGGCTTCGCCCATCAATACAGCATTGATGCTAGCCGTCCAGACTATCCAGTCCAGGTTTGCCTTCCAGACTAATTGGTCCAGGCATATATAGTGCTAGCCCTCGAGACCACAAGAATCTGTAAGGCAAACACAGCCGTATTAGGAAAGTTACTCTCAAATAGCACTGATTCTGACTTTCCAGGTTTGAATAGTCCTGGGATCACAGGCAGGTGCAAGATTGCTACCATCAGGGCACAACAATGGCCAATATGGGGCTGACTCCCAGCAAGGGACCACAAGAGTACCAAATGCTCTGCATAACTTGGCATGCCTTTACATTCTAGGTACCAGTATAGGCGGGGGGCACCACCAATTGTTCTCCCCGCCCCAGTGGACTGTAAAGGCATCTGTTGCTTCCATTCCTGGGCTTGCAAAACATGAATTAAAATGATATACTTGTGCATTGTAATGGCTAGAAAATCTATCCACAGTGTGTGGGCCCCACAGGCCATCCAATGCTGCAAATACTGCTGGATCCAGAAACCAATCATCATGATCAATTCACAGTGAGGTACACCATGGTGGCAACCATAAACATACCCTCTCCTTTGTATCTCTCACTATGTTCAGGTAAGGCATGCCTGGCTTCACCATTAGGATGCCTTCTCCTTTCTTCACATCCCGTTCCTTGGGTGTGTGGTCATATGCTTAGGGGGGTGGGGGACGAGGGGAAGGGGAAATGGTACTTTCAACAGCTATTAGATCCAGCCCCCTGGCTCATGGAGGGAGTTGGTAGCACTTATGATCTCCAAAGCTTGAAGCAGATTTTGCAGCATCTCTGGTGAGAGGAAGGTGTAGCATAAATAAGGGGTAGGCTGGTATGTTATACATGCAGTATAGGGAACTGGGGAGTTGTGTAGCTTAGACACACCTGAAGGATGCACTGTAGCTCATGATAGCAACCTGAGGAACACAAGCCATTCATTTCACGAAGCTTACAAGGGGGTGGATAAAATGGCAGATGTGATGATGAGTGATAGTGGGGGAGTGATGGGGAAGCAGTTCCAACCTGCTCTCCGTAGCCATGCTGGTCCAGGCTGCCATGAGTGCCCCAACTCTGTTGTCCATCATGTCAGAGTGAGCTATCAGCTGACAAGTTTCGTGGAGGATTGTGGAGAGATGGACTTCAGCTTGGCAATGTGAGGTCGTTGGGGTGGATATGGGTATGTTCTTTGTGTCCACCCCAGCTAAGAGCACTTGACATTGTTAGCTGAGTACTTTCTAAGCTCAGCAGCCACTACTGTGACACCTAGGGGTTAAGCAAAGTCATAGTAAGGTCAAATTGCAGTTAGGATGTCAGCAGGATGTGTGCGCTGGAGCTTACGTCCATGTCCACTGCCAGTTTCTGCTTTAGTGCTGATGCAGACATCCCAGAGCTTGTTGTGTACATGCGTGTGTGTGCATGTGTGTGTGCATGCATGCATGTGTGTACGTGTATGTGTGTTCATTTTATTCAGTAAAATCTACTAAACATTGATTGGTTACGTCTAAAGGGCAGTGCTTTGTATCCATGTTAGGATTCAAGAGGATCCATAGACACTGGGCTATGGATCCTATTGAATCCTAACATGGATGGTAATCACAGCCCTATAGACGTAACCAATGAACAATGTAGATTGTTGTTACACACACTAACACGCACACAACCACATATGCATACACACACCAACATGTGAATACACACTTGCACGTGCACACACAATCACATGCACGCACAAACACACACACCCACACACGCACACATGCACACACACAACAAGCTCAGGGATGTCTGCCATGATAGTACCATCATGCCTACATCTGCACTAAGGTAGAAGCTGGTAGTGGACATGAATGTGCTCCAGCACACACATCCTGCTGACATTTGACCTTACTGTGACTTTGCCTCAGCCAACAATGTCAAGTGCTCTGAGCTGGGGTAGAACCAATGGGCCAAGTCCATAGGGTGGTCTCCACTTCTACTATATGTTTCAGCTGCTCACTCCAGTCAGGGGATAGCTTCTCTTCATATCCTTTAATTTGTAACCTTTAGCTATTGTGTTTTAGTGCAAATGTTCAGATATTATACTACTAACTGAAATCAATAAGAACTGATTAGTATGGTTTTAATTATGAAGCAATAAAAGAGCAATCATGTAGCTCCAATGCTAAAGGAGTCTTATTCATGCCCCCACATACACCCTGAAGACCTCACATTGCCAAGCTCAAGTCCATCTCTCCACCATCTACTGTAGACATCACCCCCTAGCCTTACTACTAGCTGTCAAAATATTCATAGACTACATGCAAAACAGTCTGGTTACCAAAATGGACTGCATGCCATAGCTTTCGTTTACTCCAATGCTAAAAAAAATTCCATGTCATTATACAATTTACAATCATAATTTCAATGTGTTATATCATCAGCAATAGTTACATGTGACATGACTTAAAATGATAATCCAAACCCTTCTTGTAAAGGTAAGATTTGGTACATGCACCTAAACCTCTCTCCAGTATGAATCCTGCAGTGGGCCTTCAAGGCACGTGTTTGTGTAAATGATCTTTTGCAGAAGCATTTGTAAATCTTCTCTCCAGTATGAGTGAGCATGTGTGTTTTCAGAGTTGACTGTTGTGAAAATTGATTTCCACAATGTTCACACTGATGTGGCTTCTCTCTGGTATGAGTGAGCATGTGTTTTCAGATTTGACTGTTGTGAAAATGCCTTTCCACAATATTCACACTGATGCGGCTTCTCTCCAGTATGAGTGAGCATGTGTTTCTTAAGAGTTGACCTATCAGAAAATTGATTTCCACAATGTTCACACGATGTGGCTTCTCTCCAGTATGAGTGAGCATGTGTGTTTTCAGAGTTGACTGTCGTGCAAATGCCTTTCCACAATGTTCACACTGATGTGGCTTCTCTCCAGTATGAGTTAGCATGTGCTTTTTCAGATCTGACTGTCGTGCAAATGCATTTCCACAATGTTCACACTGATGTGGCTTCTCTCCAGTATGAGTGAGCATGTGTGCTTTAAGAGTTGACTGTCGTGAAAGTTCCTTCCCAAAATGTTCACACTGATGTAATTGCCTTCCTGGAGCCATTTTCCCCTGCAGACTGAGTGGTATAGTGGCTACCATGATAATAAATACAACTTCAGCAGATATGTGCTAATCTCCAAACTGCATGCACTAATCTTGCTAGGGACAGTACTTAACATGCATGTGACATGAGCTCCACAGGCCTAAGGTGCAAGTTGTGAAGTGTTTCATCAAACAATCACAGTATACTTTTGTTTGGCAACTAGAAGCTTAATTCCTCCTCCTGTAGGCAACAGATCCTAGCCAAAATTGCAATATATCTAAAGAACAAGCATTTGGCCATGTTCATTTCGAAGTCTGTTAATTAGTTACCGTTTTGTCGAGCTAGATGTGTGTAAAAGCTTAGGGAAGCCATTTCGTAGAATGAGCTCGCTGAACGGATATATTGTGTCCTTGAAACATCACTTGTTGTATCCATCGCAAAAGCATTCTTCGAAGCCTATAGACCCTCACTTGCCATTTTAAAAGTGCTATTACAGACAAATACTTGACAACTTCTGCCATTTTTGGCAATTTTCCTATGAACTTGATTTGAAACATCATCCCTGCATGATTTTAATTTATGAATATATTTTGAATGTGATATAATAAGTTGAACCAATCCAATGATACCGCAACTGGCAGCTACTCACCACCAATGGCTAGTAAATCAGCAGCATCAATTTGGCCAGGCGTCAAGAAATGGCAAATTGCAAGAGGCAACTCCAATGCTAGAAATAAAAAGTGGTGAAGTACGCGGCCTGGTGCAGGACCCCTTATTTCATCGCTTTATTTTCCAGTGCTTATTGGAGTTGCCTCTTGCTCTTTGCTGTTTCAAGCTTGAGGCCTGCCCAATTTGATGCTGCTGATTTACTACAGTCATATAACACATCAAATGCAAATCATGGGAAAATTGCCAGAAATGGTGGACTTATTCAGGTATTCATCTTTGATAGCACTTTTTAATGGCAAAGAAAGATCTATCGCCTCAGAAGTATGCTTTTGCAATAGACCTAACATGTGACCGTAATATATTTGTTCACTGAGAGCGTTTTCAAAATGGCATCCCTAAGCTATTACGAGCTAAAAACACGTGTCTAGTATTTACTGGACCTAAAAACTTACACAGCCAAATATTTATTGCTGCAAATTTGGCTAAGTGTATTGCCTATAGGAGGTGGAATTCAGCTTACAATTTTTTTTGAGTCACAACGAGTGTTGATAACAATAATCACGTGATGCTTGTCAACTTGCAGTACATGCTATTTACACTATATACATGTACATTGTGAGATTTGCATTTGACCTCATTGTTATTGAAATGAATTGAAATGTTGTCAATAAAGCACAAAAAAGTATTGGTCCAGGTGTGATGGTTTCCACTGTAGAGATCTGTTTCCTGCATCAGTAACACTAATAATGCTGACTGATGATTCCTGGGTATTATATAGTCAGTACTAATATAATAGCAAGACATTTCAGCCTGTAGTGAGGAATACTGCCTTGACACATGTGAGCACTGTCAACTACTGCCTAATGCAAAGGCCGTAATTGAATATATATTTGCAAGCAGCAAGTAAGAACGAGACAAAAAATAAGCAGATGACAGCAAATAACGGTACATATTTATTACATATAAAGCGTACATGACAAGCACATAAACCAGATGATGTATAAACAACATTCTGTAATCAGATTTTGGATATCCCAAACCAGGTTTTAAAAAAGTCCACCCAAATGTAAAAGTGATTTTACCATCAACTAGTATGTTATGCACTGTACAAATCCAGGTATACATGTAGGCTTGATACCCGACCTTCCGCCAAAATGCGAAGGTCGGGCTACGCCCAACTAAGATAAGATGTAAGGCCTACATGTAAGTAGATTGGAACGCGACCCCGAACCAGAACCGACGAACGGCAGTAAAGCTGGCCGCTTCCCCTCTGTATCATTTCATTCTTACAGGCAGTTTTGTTATTTTGCCTTTGATATTTCAAGGCCGTAGACAATGGGGTACTAAGGGGTGCTGAAGCACCCCCAAATTTTTAGGAAACTTAAAAAAAAAAAAAGCAGTTTTCTTATATTCACGGTATAATTTGACGTGAAGGATACACCAACTCATATCATCCGCAATCATATGCCACTGTGAGCTCTAAGCTGTTGCATAGCTGTGCACTGGTACTTGCTCAATAGCCTACCATATATGCATGCATCTACCTGTTATTGGAGATTGTGAGAGTGCTACGAATTAAAGTCCGCGATAGCAACGAGGAAGTAAATGTTTTTAAACACATTTTTGGTGTATTTGGGGTCCGAATAAAGGGCGCGATACATTATTTTCAGTTCCCCAATTCGTTTAACCAAAAATTCAGTGAGTTGAATAATAATGATGACATAATTATTCACGATCATTAACGCTAAGCGTGTGTGGCTACTGATTAAATTCATGAATGAAGGTACAAAGGAACGGCACGCAGATGCGGAGGATGTACAATGAAACGCTGAGCAAACTATGGTTCACAGTTACTTTAGCGCGTTGTTTTTGTTTACACAAGGTAAGAGGTCTAAAGATGGCGCCAGTAATGAGGCAAAAACTGTTCTTGAAAACCAAACTGACAGTATGTAAGTAGTATATGAGAATTTTTGCATTTAGTGGTACAATTACACGTACAATCAAATTATGATATTTGTCTTTGGATGCGGTACTAAATAATAGTGAATTGGAAACTAAAGTATAAAGTACCCCCAATACACTCGAAAATATTTACATAGTTTTGAGCCGCATAAGGGGCTCATTTTTACAGCACTTGTTGCTGACATGTTTTACAACATAGTGGTATGATTGGCATCAATTTAATGATATTCATTATGAAGCCATAAACGTTTACTTCCTCGATGCTGTCGCGGACTTTAATGTACATGTACTTCTACGTATAGATGGCCGTAATATATACATACATGCACTGACAGAGGGACACCGATTGCGAATCAGCCCAAATTTGATCTTCCTAAGCGTACTTCTGGGTCAAAACATTCTACATGCAACACACATAGTACTGTCCCTATACACTGCAAATAAGGGTTTGCCAAATGCGATTTGAAACTACAGTCGTACATGCTTTCCCCCCCCCCCCCCCCCCCCCCCCCCGTATCCGTGATCCATGCATCTCAACATGTCAAATAAATGTAGGTGTTAACAGCTAACAAAGTATTTTTGGGACGTGACCATGTAGCTTTGAAACATTACACCAATTACATGAACTTAGCTTCAGTGTATGTTTAGTTACATTCCACAAATGAACAAAAATTCATTATGACCGACGATACGGTCAACAAATCTCTACTTAGCATACAAGAATTACAAACCACAAACCAATATGTTACGTTTAGAATTGGAAATACTGGTTTGAAATCTTGGTTTGGTCTTCAAGCCTTCCACACTTTAAACCAATGGATTGAAAACGTTTGGTTTGACAAATTCATGTGCGTACGCAACCTTTGGGAAAGGGGGGCTCGAAATTTTATAAAAGGTGACCTTTCGTCACCCAAATTATGCATTACGTAATCTGTACCTATGTATATATGTGTACATGTACACTTTTGTA
Organism: Spongilla lacustris; assembly: GCA_949361645.1. Taxonomy (NCBI): domain Eukaryota; kingdom Metazoa; phylum Porifera; class Demospongiae; order Spongillida; family Spongillidae; genus Spongilla; species Spongilla lacustris. The sequence goes on from OX442424.1 coordinate 4,834,421, forward strand.
CGTATATGCATGCGTATGTAGTAAATACAAGTGGAGTAATCAACAAATAGTAAAAAAATGTGGCAACCTCGTTTTAGGGAGTGGGGGGGGGGGGGGGGGTCGTTCGAACCCATCGACCCCCCCTAGCGTACACCCATGAAATTAATCATGGTCCAAAAAGATGATAGTGTCCTCTGCTTTTATTGTGCTACAGCTGTTCAAAACCGAATGCTATAGTAACAGGGCAGCCTGTTTTCCTCAACTGGGGTCAACAATTGCAAAATGCAATAAACATGCATATGGACTGTCGATCTGTATGCCACCACCATGCAGTTCATATGGCAGCAATATGAAATCAACGGATATCAGTGAAAAATGTGTACTGCTTTGCCTGAGAGGGCTAAAATTAGAAATGCTCTATATCCCCATCCATTCATGGCTGAGAAGTACAATGAACCTAAACAGACTGAACTGTTGAATCGTTCTACATGTCCATGAGGCCGCTTAGACCTGAAGTGATTGGAAACGAATTTATTCAAGGAGGCAGTAAATTTACATGCAGTTTGTGTAATATTTGGCGCTTAGGTAGTTTCCCCCCCCCCAACTTTAATTATTGCATTTACATAATGTTTTAGTGCGTGTGGGACTTGACTCTTTATGTAAGAGGGAGGGGTACCCCCTCCCTCCTTTAAAGAACACTGTTACATGGTGGTAAACGTTGCATTGTATGTATGGTTAACGGTAAGATGCTGGTATCGTTGTATTCTTAGCTTGTTGTATGCTGCCCAAAGGTCCGACCGATATTATAGTAGTTCCCGGTGCAATATGTTCGGCAGAAAGCGAAGCGGCATCACGACGGTCTACTGGCTAACTGGACATAAAAGCAACTTTCAGGAAAAACTAACCACACAACTAACAACCTCAGTAGGAAGAAGCGGAGGAATAGAAACAGTACATGTAGCAACATCCATCACAATAAAGCAGGTGGTTATCATTATACATAAATAAACATACAAACATTACGTAAACGCAATAATTAAAGTGGGGGGGGGGGGAGGGGGGGGAGGGGGGAGAAACTGCATAAGATACAAGTTCCTGTCGGTTGAGCAAGGCGAATTAGACAGAAACTTAGCTCCCTCCCAAATGCTATTGGCTGCGCAGCATGTGATTTGGCCACGTGCTGGATGGGGTTTAAATGGGGATGTGCACGTTGGAATTGTCATTCTAAGTGTTGTGCACGTGCAGCAAACATTGAGATGGGAACAGAAGGTGAAGCGCTAGTAAACGACATCAGTCAGAACAGAGAAGAGGCGACAACTTCTACCACTGCTGCTACCACCGCTGTTAACCTTATCCTTGATGGCATGCACAAGATGCAGGATGAGCTACTTAGCGTTAGACGGGGGCAAGAGGAGGCTGTGGAGCGCAGTGAAAGGTTCGGCCGAAAGGAGAACTACTTGTTCAAGAGGAAGGGAAACGAGTTGAAACACAAGTTTAATGACCGGGGGCGGACAAGGTCGCAGCGGTTGTGGCAGCGATATCAAAGGTGGAAACAACCTCGTCGCGCTACTCGATCGTGCTGTGAAGGAGCTGGAAGAAGGTAAAGCGCTAATTGCACACAGGCAAAAAGTGATTAAGCTGGCGGATCGGTCCGAGGCCGGTTGGGCGGTAGTCGAGGAGTACGAGGGGGACGACCTAGCTGATAACTTGGAAGATGAGCGGAGGATGGAGAGGGCCGAGGGAAAGGCGGAAAAGAAGCTGGCTAAGAAGCGGAAGCTCAAAGAGGCCAAGGCCAAAGATGATTTAGGAACTAAGCCAGCCGTGGCCTTTGGAACGTCGCGGCAGTTTCCAGCTAAGAGCATGGAAGTGGCAAGAGGTGCCGGTGCTCCGCCAAAGCCTGCTTCAAGGTTCCTATCTGGAACCTGTTTCGAATGTGGGGATCCTGGACACTGGAGGCGAGAGTGTCCAAAGGTGATCGGAGGTAGTGCGTATCCTTTGGGTAATTGTGAGCATGTGGGGTTGCTGGGGAAGGTGTTGTGATAAGGAATGTTGCAACTCCTATGTCCAACGTAAGTGACAATGGGATGTTTGAGTGTGCACTAGTAGGTGCTGGAAGGTGCAGGAATGTGAGGTGCATGAAAACTCTGTACGTGGGCGTTTAAAGGGTTGTCTTGACTTTTGGAAAGAGGAGCTAGATGCAACTCCTTGGACATTGAATGTACATTTACATTTGTATGTACTACCTTTTTATAACGAGCCTGCACCCTATTCCTGCCCCAATCAAAAATCAGGTTTGGTGGAAAGGGATTTTGTTAATGGGGCTGTGGCAGACTTGCTTGCAGGAGGGTACATTGAAGTAGCACCTGAGGTACCCCAGGTGTGCAGTCCCCTGTCAGTGATAACCAATCAATCTGGGAAGAAGAGGCTGGTTGTGAATCTAAGGCACATGAACAGGTCGCTCTGGAAGCAGAAGTTCCAGTACAATGACTTGCGTGTGGTGATGATGCTATTTGAACCTGGTGAGTGGATGTTTTCATTTGATCTGAAGTCAGGCTATCACCATATTGATGTGGCTCAAAAGCATCGTAAGTACTTGGGGTTCTCGTGGGAGGGTATAGTATGTTGTACAGATTTGTGGTATTGCCTTTTGGACTGTCATCAGCACCTTACGTTTTCACAAACATGATGTGTCCTTTAGTTAGGCTATGGCGTAGTAAGGGCCTTAAGGCAGTGGTTTATTTGGATGATGGAGTTTGTGCCCTAAAAAATGGAAAAGAAGCCACTGTGGCTAGTAATTGGGTAAAGGAGACACTGACAAAAGCAGGGTAGGTATACAACAAAGTCAAATCAGTTTGGCAACCCCCCACACATAAGCTAGAGTGGCTGGGCTTTGACCTAGATCTGGGGCAAGGATGCATTTCCGTTCCTACAAGATCAGTGCTCTTAAGGCTAACCTGGTAATGGCAGTTAAGCAAACTACCCTCAAAGCAAAGTTCATAGCAAGCCTGGTGGGTAAGATAATATCCATGAGCCTTGCATTAGGTCCAGTTGCCAGATTCATGACACGAGCGTTGTATGCCAGGAATGCATGGTGCGAATTTCTAGCAGTAACCAATGAGGCAAGGGACGAATTGCTATTTTGGGTAGATTGCCTACAGGAGTATAACCCACAGCCTATATGGCACAGTCCATCTGCAGTCAGATGTGTGTACTCAGATGCAAGTGATACAGGTTACGGAGGATATACTGTGGAGCATGGTATGCATATTGCTCAGGTTAACTGGTTACCTGATGAAGCTAAACAGAGCTCAACTTGGAGGGAGCTGGTAGCAGTGGGAAGGGTGTTGATGTCAGTGGCCAAAAAATTGCATAATATGAGAGTGCATTGGTTTACGGATAACCAAAATGTTGTTCGCATTCTGCAAGTAGGCAGTTGCAAGCCCCATTTGTAAGTAGAAGCCTTGAAGGTGTTCAAAGCATGTGTAGCCAATAATATCAGGTTGGAGCCAGAGTGGGTTCCAAGAGAGAAAAATCAGCTTGCAGACTACTTTAGTCGTATTATTGATTATGATGATTGGTATATTGACCAGAAAGTCAGGGGTGGCGGAAGCAATTCAGCATTGGTCCGGCTTGGGTGTGGCCATAATTTTTTTCTATATCGATAGCTGCCATACTTCGTAGTGTAATTATGACACATAAAACAAAGTTACAAATTGTGGTTATACATTGTACATAAACAGCGACCTCCTTAGGATTTAAGAAACTAATATATATATATATGGGACAGTTTCCGCGAAAATGTCACCCTTTTATGTTATAAAAATGCTTCTTGTTTGAATCGCTATATCTTCCGAACGCTGAAGGCTATCGATTTCTTATTTTCAACAGTTTATACCACACCATTTCTCTATGACAATTTACATTTTGGAGTCTTGCACTTCCTCCACGCCAGTATTGCAATGTTCGATACCCGACCGGGTTGAAACCCGCCATAACTTTAGGTAGGAGTAATCAAATCGCTTCAAATTCGGTTTGTAGGTACAGAGGTCCTATACCTATCGATTTGTACTGTTCGTTAATTTTTATGCCATCCATTACGGAGATACAGTTGAACAAACTACGTGTACTTTTTCCTGCTCGATTCGCGCCAAAGATACAACAACCGCCTCCCCATACATTGAGCGGGACGCGATTCGCCAAAATCATTGGCGCGAATCAAGCGGGAAAAGTGGACATACTTTGTTCAACTCTATCTCCGTAACGAATGGCATAAAAATTAACGAACAGAACAAATCGATAGGTATAGGACCTCTGTACCTATAAACCGAATTTTTAACGATTTGATTACTCCTACCTAGAGTTATGGCGGGTTTCAACCCGGTCGGGTATTGAACGTTGCAATACTGGCGTGGAGCAAGTGCAAGACTCCAAAATGTACTTCACCATAGAGAAATGGTGTGGTATGAAATGCTGAAAATAGGAAGTCGATAGTATTTAGCGTTCGGAAGATATAGCGATTCAAACAAGAAGCATTTTTATAACATTATAATGTTATAAAAGGGTGACATTTTCGCGGAAACTGTCCCATATATTTTAAGCTCAGTATTAAGATTGGTCTGGCCAAAGCCGGACCTGCCCCCCTGGTTGCGCCACCCCTGAAAGTGTACAAATGGTTGGATACAAAGTGGGGCCCACACACGGTGGATAGGTTTGCTACTTGTTATAAGGCTCAGGTTGAGTGATTCAATTCCCGATATGCTTGCCCGGGTTCAGAAGCAGTGGATGCTTTCACAGTAGACTGGTCTAAAGAGAACAACTGGTGGTGTCCACCACTGATGTTAGTGCCACGAGTACTCAGGCATACTGAGCGATGTAATGCACAGGGGACACTTGTTGTGCCTATGTGGGAGTCAGCCCCCTTTTGGCCTTTGCTGTACACATGTGCTAATGGATGGGTACCATTTGTGTTGGATTGGCTAGCACTACCGTTATCAGAACAGCTTATTCAGCAAGGTAGATCTGGTTCAGCCTTGTTTAAAGGGAAGTTCCCTAACACAGAGGTGATTGCTGTGAGAATTGACTTCAAGCATGTCTAAATTAGCCTCAGTGGCTATGTCCTCGGCAGCTGATGGGCGGTGTGTATGTATTGGCCTCGGTGGCTGATGGGCGGTGTGTGTGTGTATTGGCCTCGGCGACTATGTTGTGCCTATAGCCTTGGCGGCTGAGGGGCTGTGTGTGGCTATTAGCCTTGGCGGCTATTGTGTTGTACCCATACTTCGACGGTGGCGGGACTTGGTGTTGTAGCCCATGTCAGGCCTCAGCGGCTGTGGCATGGCTTCAGTGCAGTGTCAGAAAAGGATAATGCAGTTTACGCTGTTCATTTTCGCTGCAGGTGTCTTCAAATCAGGAGCTTGGCCTCTGCTGAGTAATCTGGAGGATATCCGGAGCTGAGAAGGTTGGCCAAAGCACTACCAGCAACGGTGCTGAGGAGCAAGGCAGACAGCACCACAAAGAAGTACCTTGGTGCCTATCAGCGTTGGAAGACCTGGGCAGATGCAAGACAAGGAGTGCCAAGCTTCCCAGTACAGGAGCTCCACCTGGTGCTGTACATGCAGCACCTCAGTGAGTCCACAGAATCCAAGGCTGCAGTAGAGGCAGTGCATGCACTCTCATGGTTGCATGGGTTTGCGGGGCTCCAGCCATTGGGTGGGTTACTCTTAGTTAAAGCTACCTTAGAAGGTTTGTGGCGCATTTTGGCAAAGCTTAAGGTTCGGAAGGAACCAGTTACAGTCGAGATGTTGAGGGCCATGGTGGAGGCTGCTGGAGCAGCTCCATCCCTGACGGAGGTCAGGTTGTTGGCCGTGTGTCTTGTGCCTTTTGCCGGGTTTATGCGGTTCATCATTGGTTATAGCTCGCACCGGTGAGCAAACATGCCCTGTTGGTATGATGGAGAAGTATTTCCGTATGGGGGAGCTAGAAAATACCCCTAAGGAATGTGTGTTTCGGGGGAATATCAGTTACCAAAAACGGAGAACGGTTAAGAAAAACAGGAGGTCTTAGTTATTCCAGATTGAGGGAATTACTGTTGAGTAAAATTTCACAGTTGGGTTATGACCCTAAGCCTTTTGGGTTGCATAGCCTTCGGGCAGGTGGGGCCACAGCGGCTGCAAATGCAGATGTACCTGACAGATTGTTCAAGCGACACGGTCACTGGAAATCTGAGTCAGCCAAAGATGGCTACATCAAAGATTCACTTGGAAAACGACTAAAAGTGTCAGCAGCGTGCACAATGGACTTGAACCAGATTGGTGGTTGGCAGGGAGGTGGGGACGTCACGTGTGGCAGCGGCATGGGAAGGGAGATACACGTTTCTGTCGGTTGAGCAAGGCGAATTAGACAGAAACTTAGCTCCCTCCCAAATGCTATTGGCTGTGCAGCACATGATTAGGCCACGTGCTGGATGGGGTTTAAATGGGGATGTGCATGTTGGAATTGTCATTCTAAGTGTTGTGCACGTGCTGCAAACTTTTCGGTGTTGGTGCATTGTGTGGGAAGACCCAGGTGTTCAATGTTCCATTCCTTGACAGCAAGATAGGCCGGGACGATAGAAAGCTGGAAGGTCTTCAAGAGTCAAGACCAGGATGGAACTATTTGTGTCAGAAACTGTCCAATTAGAGTAGGGAGCGTTTTCCTGGGTGCAGGTTTTGTCCCAAAGGGTTTTCCTGCACCTAAGGTTTTTCCCCGCTCCGTGGGTTGTGGGTCTTGTGATGTTGCTGTAGATGCTGTTCTATGTGGTTGTGTGTGTATGTGTGTGGCGCAGCGTGCACAATGGACTTGAACCCCCGTTCTATGTGGTTCCGTTGTGTGTGTATGTGTGTGGCGCAGCGTGCACAATGGACTTGAACCAGATCGGTGGTTGGCAGGGAGGTGGGGACGTCACGTGTGGCAGCGGCATGGGGAGGGAGTGCCTAATGTTTTGCCTTCGATATTTTCTGCTATAATTTGTAGTTATTGCAGAAGACAAAAATACAACTGATTAATTAATATTATATCTCCCCCGCCTTTCCATTTTTCAGCACTCCCAAAGAAAAAAAGTACGGCGCTGTATTTTTTGCTATAATTACTTATTGCAGAAGACCGTACCACTATTATGTACTCAATTTTTCAGCAGTCTATGGCCGTGCTTATGCTGGAAGTACAGTGGATTGAGATTCACCAATATATACACATTGAAGCCAACCTGTTCCGACGGGCTTGTGTTTGAAGGCCTTCCCAGTTCTGGCAGCAAATTATATTATTTCATTTTTAAAAAACCGTACGTCACGAATTATTTTTAAAAAGGCTAGTTAGGTCAAACAACATTATTGCTAATTATTTTTAGAGGCTATAGTCTAGTTAGGTTAAAAAACATTATTGCTCCTTCCATCCAAATTGGGTCTGGGCCGAGACTATTGTTACTGAGTCTTCCATGGCTGAGTATCGGCTTTCGTGTGAAGTGTTAGGGCACTCTGCAGACGTCCGTGCGGTGCAGGCATTTGCGGTACCTGGAGAGCTCCGAGATCGTTTGGTCACGGCTTCAAGAGATGGGACAGCATGCGTATGGGCCGAAGAAGCGTCAAGTACCAACTACATATTAAAAAATATAATACAGAAGCATACCGGCTATGTTGCTTCTCTTTGTGTCATCCCAAGGGATCCCTCATGCGGAAGAGAAAAAAGTTCGTTTTACAATCTAAATAGCGCACCCCTGTAGTGCATCCTGTATGTTGCATGGTAGGAAATTTCGTAGCAGACATTCTACACACAGTAGGTACGTGCAGGTGCACGCCCTGGCTTACATGTACTTGCACGTCGTTAAAAACTGAACATGCAGCAGCTGGTACTGCATTGATTACCAGTTTGAATTATTAATTGAAGTTAAGGTGTGAGTGATTTCAAATAGCATACTAAGTACTTTTTGCCTTACTTTCAGAGCATAAGTCGAGCGGTTTTTCACTTTGGGTTGATATATATGTGTGCATGGGATACACATGGATTGGCTATGACTAGCTCAGCGTAATACTAGCAATATATTACATGTACATGTACAGCTGTATGTCTTGATAATCGGGTATGCATACAGTAAGCTAATTGCTAATGGTCTTTAATTGATATGATTACCATCAAGGAAACAAGTTATCATATGTCTTGTGTACGTGTAATTCAACCTTGACAGATCCACCGTATAGGCTCTTTGCATTGCGTGATTTAATGACATTCATTGAAATAAAAATTCAATGTTGTCCGTCATCTTGGTGCTCAAGTTACTATAGGACGGTATGGGCAATGCAAAGCCTTTGGTTATTACTGTACGTTCACAGTTAGCGATTATGAGACTGGTTTTTTTAAATTTTACCGTGGGCACTGACATCATTCCGTAATAAGAAGATGAAAGTATTACAAGACTCAAAATGCACATAAATAATAAAAAACTGTAAATTGCCCATACCATTCTACATGTACATGTTGTATACATGTACATGTAGTACCAAGATGGAGGACAACATTGAGTATGAATTGAATTAACTTCAAATCATTGTCATGAAATTAATTTTCATGTGATCTTTGATGTCACATGCAAGGGGTCAATACCATAATAGCAATAGTACACCTTGAATTGCTTCACACAGTATTATGTGTGTGTAATCAACATGTGCACAATATGATTGTGAATAACCTGCATAACTTGCAGGGATGCATGCAGCATGAACTACTGGTAGTGAACCTACTCCTACTTCTATAGTATGTGTGTGCATTGGTACAATGATTTGATACATGTCATCGGATGTTCTAAATAGTATTAATTGCTACTGGTGGTCAAGACAAGACTATACTTGTTCATTCACTGGATGAGGATGTGAAAGGTATGTTTGTATTCACCAATGCATGTACATGTATATCCACTACATTATGAACACAACAGTATATTTGCATATGCATAGTTGGAATACTTGTACACGTGTATGGTTTTTGAAATCTTTGGGGATTGCATCTAAGTACATGTACAGGTATGTGTTCTATTTAGTGCATCACTTCTGCTCTCTCAGCCTGTTAATGAACATGTACACATGTACACATGTATAATGCAGAAAGGGAGAAGGGGGCAAGATGACATTATTTAAAATTTTTGCACATCCAGCTACATGCAAGATACAGTTAAGTGTACATACATGTATACAACATGTACATGCATATGCATGTTTACTTATATATATATATGTGCGACAGTTTCAGCGAAAGCTTCCTATGTTTTATGACATTATAAATAGTCGTGTTACATGTATAAAAATGCTTCTTGTTTGAATTGCTATATCTTCCAAACGCTAAACGCTAATGACTTTGTATTTTCAATAGTTCATACAACACCATTTACAGTTGAACTGTATCTATGGTAAAATACATTTTGGGGTCTTGCACTAGCTCCATGCCAGTATTGCAACATTTGATAACCAACCAGGTTCAAACTCGCCATAACTTTCGATAGGAAAGGTCAAATCGCTTCAAATTCGGTTTATGAGTAGATACATTGTAGGTCCTGCAGCTATCAATTTATTCTGTCGTTAATTTTTACATGTACAATGTATGTCATCCATTACAAAGATACAGTTGAACAAACTACGTGCACATTTTCACGCCTTATTCGCGCCAATGATTTGGGTAAATTGTGTCCCACTTGATTGTATGGGGAGGCGGGGATTCTAACATTGGTTTCGAATCAAGCAGGAAAATATGCACGTTGTTTATTCAACTGTACCTCCATAGTGGATGGTATAAATATTAACGAACAGAACAAATCGATAGGTATAGGACCTTGTAATGCATGCACAAATTTGAAGTGATTTGATTACTCCTACCTAAAGTTATGGCAGGTTTGAACCAGGTGGGGTATCGAACGTTGCAATATTTGCAAGGAACAGGTGCAAGACTCCAAGATGTAATTTGTAAACCATAGAAAAATGGTGTTGTACATTGTACATGTATGTAGTGTTGAAAAAAGGAAGTCCATAGCTTTAACCATTCAGGAGATACATTGTATAGCAATTTAAACAAGAAGCATTGATTATTTTATAATGTTATAAAACATAGGAAGTTTTCGTGGAAACTGTCCCATATACATGTACAGTGTACATGTTAGAATTATATATACATGTACATGTATCTTTACATGGTCGCAGAGCCATTGGAACGCTACACAGGACATGGCGATCTAGTAACTTGCATTGTATTTCAGCACAATCAATTGATATCCTCTTCTTGGGATGGGTAAGTAAATGTATACATGTCCATGCACCTGCATTATGTACATGTACCTGTTTGCACTGAAGCATATGGGGGTGTTAAAGATTGGTTATATACATGTACAGTGTACAATGTAGCTTACATGTGTACACACTGTACATGTATTTGAATTGGTGATTTTAGCTGTACTTTAGTTTTTCCACTAATGTCTTGAGGATTTTGATGCTTAATTTAGTATAACCGGTAGAATAAACGATTTTTATGCTAATACGTGTGGCATACATGTTGTAGCAGTTAATATACAATGTACACTGTATCCAGTGCTAGTACATTAGTAGTAGTATAATGTTTGGTATCATACATGTACATGTAATACATTTTCTCTCCATGTCTATGTAGCACAATTAGGGTCTGGACCAGTTGTACCAGCAGTGAAACAATACCTGCACATAAACCTGCAGTTTGGGCATTGGATGGTCTTTTCATTCATGATGGTTCAAGACGGGTGCTGTCATGTAAGCAAATTTGTGGCGTGATTTTACAATACCACCTAGCCGTTGAGTTCCTACATGGTACATGTACATGTACATGTACATGTGTATGTGTACATGTTTGTACACAATGTATGTGCAATTCTATTGGGATATTGCATTCATATATCTGTAATGTACATGTACATGTACAAGTATGCAATGTGCAATTGATCACACAACTGTACATAGAGTTCTGTTTATTGCTGGCTGGCTGTACATCCTACAGAGTTCATAAGTACATGTGGATGCAGTTAACTTAATGAATCCTATAGTGGGTTCTGATTCACCCCCCTGTACATGTACAATGTACATGTGTACATGTTTGTTTGTTTATGCCTACTTTTGGTTACCCAATGGGATCATAAACATATAACTGGCATACTCATAATGTCTGATGGTTCATCTACATGTACATCTACATGTACATGTACATGTACATGTACATGTACATGTAGGGTGTTACAAAATTTCCTTTTGTTATCACTACGTACATGTAGGTACATTGTGTACATGTACATATACATGTACATGTACATGTATGATTTGTACATGTAGGCTGTACTTGAAAACAACCCAGTAATAGAACATTATTGGAAGCAGCCTTAATAAAATAAATTGCATTAAAAAATAATATCATTCTTTAGCATCAAGTAACACTCACCTGCACAGTTGCTCAACCATTGACATTACAAGATCAATTTGATCGGGTGAGAATGTCATGGACATTCTCACCATCTGGTGAGAATGGCCTGGACATTTCTTTTCATTAGGGAGGCTGAGTGCATGGTTAGCTTCCTGTGTTTAAGGTCAAATGAGCCAATTCTCCCCTCGACCACCATTGTTCTCTACAGCCAGGGGAATGCACGGCCACCCTAGTTCCTTGCACTATGGACCATTCTTCACCATTTTTTTGAGCTGATGTAAAATCCACAGTTATGCTTGCTCCTAAGAATAAACAAATTGATATGCACAACACTATACAGTGTACATGTATTTGGACTAGGGTGTTAGCACGGCAAGTTTGGGGTATGCATGGCCCATACAAGTTCTATTCGTAAGCTTTGAAGAAAAGAGAGCAAAAAACATCCTGAAATGTGTTGTGGCATCGGCAGACGTGATCTGCATTACTTGTCTAGAGGCTACTTGGGTCCACACAAAGGATAAGTCGCTCCATCCTCAAAGAGCTTACCTACCCTTTGATTAATACAATGTACTTGGCTATCATCTGGGGACAACCGTAAGCACAAACCTGACATGTTCATGTACTAGCAGCAGCAAACATGTGGTCTGCATTTGCATGTGGTGTTCCAACACTGCTGGGGGCCACACAAAGAATAAGCACTGTACATGTCCTCAAAGAGATGGAACCCCTGCAACTAGTAATTGGGGTTTCATCTGAGGACAGCCTACAGTATGGACCTGGTGACTTTTTACCAATGGGGATATACATGTACATGTAGCAGGTGGGGACTTTTCCCAAAGAACTGCTTTACCTGTCTTGTTCATCAAGTATTGCAGAGAGCAAAACCTTCTTTTTTGGCATTTTCATAAGGGCAGTGAATGGGTCAATTACATGTATATGTTTACAAAGGTAACTTGCTTGTGCGTGTATGTAGGAACATAGCGATTGAATTGCTCTTGTGCTCTCCGTGCACCATTAGTTTGTGCTGCACAAGGGCAAACAGCAGAGGTTCCCTTGTTGGACACCATCAACCAAGGGTAGCAGGCCTGATGTATGCCATAGGAATGGGTGTTGGCTGTACATGTATGTACATAAGGCACCAAGAGAGAGACCCAAGCCTGAAGCAGCTATGCGAAATGCTCCTTGCACTTATTCAAAACCCATTGCCTTGAGGACACCACATCTAAATGCTTTTACGTGTCTATCTTAGTCTCTCATTGCTCCAGCACCCCACAAGGCAAAGCATATGCAAAGTCGTCTTTGATCTGCTGCACCATACTTGATGGTGAAGCTTGACCTTGGTGACACGTTATGCAAAGTTTATCATGATGTGAAACCCAATATAAAATGCTCTGGCTTTTGACTATTTGTACATTGTACATGTACATGTAATAAATCGTGTTGTACATGTACATGTACTCAATGGGACTTTAAAGCGTAATGTAATTATTGATTATAGGCTGACAAATTGTGATGGTACATGTACATGTAGTTTCATCTACATCTATTTTAATCATGGATGCATGTGTATGTGGTCAAAGAAGTTGGGCTCAGGTTTTCAAGATGTTGTCAACACAAAGTACATGTCAAGGAATAATTTAACTGGATTTGCATCGCATTTTGCGATATACATGTAGTTTTTATAAGGTGCTAAACAACTTCAAAACATAGTCGCAGAAAAATGCGATGCAATCTATCTGCGTTTGCAGGCAAGTTGCTCAGTGTAAATGCTACGCGAAGAGAGTGTATTTATGGTACAAAGAATTCCAATCAGAAAGCTGGCGCACGTTGCATCAGCCACACTCCCGTGACTTCGATCGCCACAATTAATAACGATTGCGTACGCGTACGAATTACATGGGTGCGCAGTGTACACAGCCGGCTTCGGGAAGGGGAGTGTCGAATTTTGTATTAATAGGCAATGTATTTATCAAGTTACCAAATCATTACTAATTAAAATGTACGTTTACGCGCACATGTATGTGGTACGTACTGCACATGAATATGCCAGAATGCCTACGCGACGGTGCCAATACGGCTGGACAAAATCTACAAATATTAAATCTTTTAAATGTGATGGTGACCTCGTTTTGTATAGAGGAGGGGGGGGGGGGGGGAGAAGTGGTTGTTCGACTCGTTCGCCTGAAAGCGATCCAAATGCATGCGGGCGTGTCCGTCTGCTTTGTGTTCAAATGAAGAATCTCGGCTGGAACAAATACAAATTGCGAATTTGCAATGCAACTGAATCAAGTTGCTAATCAATTTTGATTTTGCGGAGCAAAATTGCTATGCAATTTTTAAAATTATTCCCTGCATGTGAATGTGTACAGTAGCATGTTAGCAGTATCCCCAGGACAGCTGATCTTACACTATGTATTTCACTTACACATAATAGTTTATACCTCAACAGGTGGTGCTGATCGGTCTGTGAAATTGTGGGAATTGGACACTAAACTGTGCTTGCATGAGTATCGAGGTCATTCGGATGTAGTAAGAGATGTCAAGGTAGCTTCAGGTGACATATTTCTTTCTGCTGCCAATGACTGGTAAGCTGTTATTCTATACATGCTGTATACGTGTGCATGTATGTGTTAACCCATAAACGATGTATGTTCAATACATACATGTACATGTGGACCGTAACTAATATTGTTTAATCGCAGCTTGTGGTAACAATTTACATGTACATGTAAAGATTTTTTTTTTTAAAGGTCACATTTACAGGAGTACACTGTTGTACTTCTACTTGTGGACCTGTCTCAGGCCAGAGCAATGGTATTGATTGCTGCATAAGGCTAATCCATGTCCAATTTTCGCCACTAAATACATTTCAAATGGGGTGTTTGTGGATAATTAATCAGCTACATGTATGAAGCACCTGTTGCACATACTCATGTACCTAGACCCAAATGTGCATGTACATGTATAGGGTTAGTAATGCAAATACGTTGTTTGTTCATTATATGACCACACCCATTTTTCATAGAAAGATGGAGCACCCTGTTTTTACTATGCAGCGGGTAATGAAATGCTGATCTTTGTACTAAGTGAACAGCTACATGTAAAATAAGTACATAAATTAGGGTGCATGTGCATGTACATGTAGATAATGTAATGCAACATACATGTATGATCAAACATGTGCAAACTTACTTGTATGTTTATACTTGTATGTTTACATCTGTAGTTCTAAGCCATTTACCAGTCTACACTGTACATGTACTGTGTATACATGTAGGTACCTTAATTTATCACTGCTTATTTCTCTTTTTCCAAGTACAATTCGTAGGTGGAACATTCACACAGGATTGTGCTTGAATGAGATGTATGGACATAATGCTTTTGTGTACAGGTACATGTGTATGTGCTTTTGGTTGCTTTTTATATACATGTACATGTACATGTACATGTACTTACTGTACATGTACAAGTACATGTACATGTGAATGGCAGATCATCTTACATTAGGCATCCAGATACTGCATGCTGCTGCTGCGTATTGATTTTTAAAATCATGTTTCCTTTACGTAGCATTGCTCTTCTTCCTGGTCTCCAAGGATCTGGTTTTGTCTCTGGAGGGGAGGATGGCACTCTTAGAGTTTGGAAAGGTGTTTACTAGGGGTGCATTTACATGTACATGTACATACATGTACATGTATATCTATGGTTTTTACTTTTTTGACATGACAATGGCTGCTGTAGGGGATACATGTGAACAAGTGCTGCAGTTACCAGCGAATTCTGTCTGGAGTGTTTGTTGCATGTCCAATGGTGACATTGCATGTGGATCAAGGTATGTTAGGAAATCATACGGGAATCATCTTTAGAAATAAACACTTTGAATGTTCTGTCCACGGCTGAAATTACTTAATTACGAAGTGTACATGTATGGTTAAGTATTGGGGTGTCCCATCTATATGCAGGGGTTTTATTGTTGCAGGCCTGCAGCATCTTGTGGGGTGCTATGGCCTGTGCACTGGGCAGACACTTTATATACAGTATGGCCGAACATACATGTATTGAGTGTATGGTGGTGTATACATGTATATGATAGTGTGCATCTACATGTATGTGTGGTGTGAAGTGCCATGTTCCGTACCCATGGCTGGATATGTATCTACATTGTATATCCCTGTGAGCATGCATGGCATCCTCAACAATTGCCAAGCAAGTATTATTTAACACCAGTTGGTTGTATATACATGTACATGTACATGTACATGTAAGATGTGGGGAGTGCAGGATTTGGAAAATTCCTTACATGTACACATGTACATAATGTACATGTATGTTCAGCATTTCTAATATGATTTACATGTACACGTATGTACATGTACCATGTATGGAAGCCCAATCTTTATTGTGTATTTTTCTGGGGGATAACACTTATATTACAATCCTAATACACGTCAAAGTTGTCAAGTGCATAATTTTGATAGCGGTAAAAAGCGTTCTGGTACACTTATCACATTTGATGTTAATGTTACTGTATTACATTGCATTTGTACAGTGTACAGCATTTCCAGTGCCTCAATTGTACAGGCACCAACATCATGATCATGTGCATGAGGTACATACATGTAGTACATGTACATGTACAGTACATGCACATGTACTCCTCGTGGCCAGATCTAGTATGCAGGGCAGTTACCATGGTCTCTTATCGAAATGACAAATAACCACGACTTGTTCTGCCAGTTGCATCCACGTACAGGTACAAAGTACATGTACATGTATAGCAGTGGCTAAGAAGATGGGTAGTATCTTTCAAATAGCTACCTGTAGTAGTGGTTGTGTTCTCATGTCCCACTCACACTCAGCTGTAGGTGCTGAAGTTGTCAAATTTCAAATTTGGCAGCCATAACGGGCAGCCAATCATCAATGACTGTACATGTACCTGCATGGGAATTAAATACCTACTTATATGTTGTTGCATAACTGTAAGTTTAGGCTTCATGTGTAAATTACGTGTAATTGTAATTTGCATATACATGTACATTTGTATTTGGGCTTGAATTTACACATGTACATGTTGTTTGTTATTTCACTATCTAGTGATTCTGTTGCGCGTGTTTTTACTACTGTGGATGAGCGTACTGCTTCTGCTGAAGTCCTGGCAGTGAGTAATGAGTGTTAACGTTTGCACTTACATGTAGAACTTACTGCAATGTAAATGTTATGCACTTTCAGAACTTCCTGACAGCGATGGAGAACCATAAGTATGAGCACAGGGTGTATTTAGGCATTGCTGATGTATGTGTGTTTTATTTTAAAATGTCTCAGGGCTGCTTCATCTAAGAGTGACATTGATGTGAGCACCCTACCAGGCATTGAGGCTCTTAGTAGACCAGGTTTGTGGTAAATCCTAGGCTGATTGACTTGTACTACTATTTACGGACACTGTACAACAAACAATATAGCACTTTGCATACATGTACACTAAGTTGCTTCAACTCGATTGAGAACATTTGGTTTGATGACCTGATCCTTGACCTAGAGTGGGGTTAACAACTTACAATATCAGAATGTCCATCAAGCCAGTGTCTTGGCTCTTAACCTGTTGTGCCACCAAAACACTACATCTAGAACTATTAATCACTAATGTTCTAAGTGTGTGATGAGGTGTTCCTCACAAAATGCATGTAATACCGTATTGACTCAAATACAAACCGTTGTCTGTAATAAAGACCAAAACCGTACCTGTGTGGTCATGTTGATATAGCTATAAAATATCAAAAACCTTTAACATTATAAATCAACCTACATGTACCATCCTTGGACATACCTAGCAAATTTTGTAATTATATGTTATTTTGCTCCTTAGCCACAAAGTCATTTATGCATGTATTTTTGGGTAATCGACGCCTAATTTTCCAGTTTAATCAGCGATTTGAAATGAAACGACTCTGGCAAGGATTGGATATACATTTTGTAAGATACCCCAATGGAGTGCAAAAGTTGTCGAATTTTTATCCAAAGCTGCATGTACATATATGATGCTAAAATATCTTTCACAAAACACATGGTATTTTGCACGTTTTGGTGCGAAAAGGAGAACGTTTTATTAATGTGAGTATTAGGTATCAATCCATGCATTTTATTTAGTTTATGTCAGTTTGGGACAAGGCTAGTTACGGCCCTAGGGACCACATGTTTTGCAATCTGTTGGGTTATCCAACCCTTGTAAGTGTAAAAGTAGGTATCCGTTGCCCGATAATACAGGGTGTTCCTCTATCAAGGAAAATTAACCACAAGCACTTAAGTAACCGGTAATTGTTGTAAAAAGTTCTAACAGCAAAAGAAGACATGCTGGTGAATTTTTTTTTTGAAATATAATCTTTTATGGTTAATTAATATTGGAGAAGTGGTGCAGCTATAGATGATGGGGCTGGCCTGCCTGATGTTGCATATTAAGTGAATCATACATGTATGTGTATTACTGTAATTATTATATTATATTTTATCTTTTCTATTCATCTTTTTTTTCTTCTATGTATGTATGTATCTTATTATTATTATGTATCAATATTGATAGAAGTCTCGAGATTAACATTATTAATGTTAATAAATGTAGGTTGGTGGTTAGTTAAATTGTATTTAATTAACTACATTCATTTAGAAGTTATTAAAATGAAATCTTGATTTTTAGATTTTCGCAATGTACTTGATTTAGGGGCCATTGTATCTACATTTAGTGGTTTGAATTTATTAATAAATTCAGCATGTTATTATTAAAATTCAAGAAAATGTTAGAGCTTTTGGATGCCTCTAATATGATATGTTTTTGATTACATGTAGATGTTATTGATTTGGTTTTGTTAATTTTAATTTCTTAGTTTTTATTGAATTGAATATTAAATTAGAATTTAGTATGTTTACATTAAAATTTAAACCCGCATTATTAGAGCATTTAGCAACAATTATTGGTTAATTCACTGTTTGTGGTCAATTTATAAACGATTTTCCTTGATTGAGGATCACCCTTTATAAATGACATTTTATGAAAGAACATATCGGTACGAAAATTTATTATGTACAAGGATGGTAGTTTATTTCATGATGTTAACGGTTTTTAATTTACAGTAGGCATTACAGAGAAATGTGATATTTTGTAACTGTAACAAATAACCGCATTTTGGTATTCATTGCAAACTGCGATTTGTATTTGCGTGAATATGGACAGTATCTTGAAGTACATTTAGCTGTCTGAGGATGTACATGTACTTAGTGCGCATTTAATCTAGAGACGGTCAAGGGTTTTTTCTTCAACATTTGATATTCAGGATCTGAAGAGATTTTTTTGCATTGTGTAATTGTAATTTAACAAGTGAATCAAAAACTTCTCTATCGAGAAAGTGATTCGTGGTATGTAGGATTGGTGGTGCAAAAAGCAAGGAAACAAGGTACTAGTACAGTATGTTAAAGTGAGGTTTGGTAGGATCCTACAACTCACAGTTCTGAATTTGCAAATGAAGATGCCTATTTGCAAATGTAGGACTGGTATAGTTGTAGGATCCTACCAAACCCCACTTTAACATACAATGTACTGTACCTCGTTTCCTTGCTTTTTGCACTACCAATCCTACATGTACACCTGTACATACCATCAATCACTTTCTCGATAGAGAAGTTTTTGATTTATTTGTTCCCCTAATTTTTTTTCTCTGCCAGGAGTGTTCAGTCAATATAATATATGGCTTAGTGTATTCGTTGCAATGCATAGGACACTTAGATTCCTCCTATTAGTAATCGGGTAATCTTGAGTATACATGTATAGGCCTCTTTTTAATTTTATTGATAGGCGTACCTTTGTTCTTCGGATATCTTAAACTCAGAGTTCTCCTTGGTAACGAGCCGTTTTCTTTGGCTTGGTCACCTTTGCTGAATTAGAACCGCCTGTTGTAAACGTGTCTGCAGTTGCGTACGTTAACTGTGCGTAACCTGGCAACAGTAAATTAAGACGCGTGTGTGACATCATATTGCAGGGGCGTACGCAGGGGGGGTTCGAGGGGGTTCGGACGAACCCCCCCTTTTGGCTCTGAACTTTTTTTAAAAAATATGTGCGCAAGGTAAATATGTAACCAGTAGCGTAGGATAAATTGAATGGCACCGTGGGTGGGGGGACCTTAACTCCGCTGGTATGTGGCGAAATGCAAGGGTCTCCCGCTCGTATATTTAGGCAAATGCAAGGGGGACCCCCCCCCCCCCCCTCCCTCGTATTTGGTCCGCCTGTGTCGTTTTATATTATTGAACATAGCTGTCGTAACAAATCCTGCCTACGCCTCTGTATTGCATACTGCTAGGCAACCGAGATTTTCACCGATAATGAATTGCACCTGCTTGGGTAATTTCACGGCATTTCAGGCCCATATGCAGGTTTTCAAGTGGCGGGTGCAGTTATTTGATTAAAGGGACCAATCAGCATGCATGTGCTGGCTTCATCTGTTCAATTATGTGTCTCAGTATGGTTTAATGAATTCTACTCACATGTACACACAAATACTTCAGCTAGATACAATAATAGTCAATGAAAGGTTACACTAGAAGTGTTTCCAATTCAATTCTTCTTGGATGCATCTGTGCATACATATCAATAACCCTGTCAATATCTATGTGCTGGTCATAAAGAGTGTCAAGTAATGCCAACCGTTCATTACCCATTGTGGCTCTCATATAGGTCTTCAGGCGCCTCAGGACACTTGCACTCCTTTCACATTTGCAAGATGTTACTGGTATTGTGCATGCAATTTGCAAAAGAATTCTGATGTTAGGATATAGCTGTGCATCACACTCCTTGATGGCCTCTGATGGTGAATTGGGAAGCTTATCAGCAGGCATACATGTAGTACTATATTTAGACTTCCATCTGCACATTTCCTTCTCCAATAGCTCTGGGGAGGGAAGATCCTGTTGATACTGAGCAATAATTTCACTCAACTTTGAAGGCTTGGAGAACATTACAGATGTTCCGGAACTATGGTTAAAAGATAACTACATGTAGCATTAACTGACAAAGTTGAAAACTGCTCATTACCACGAGGGAGGACATGGTCCAGAAATGGTATGGCAACATTTCTCTTATAGTGCTCAATAGGGGTAGCAGAAGAGACATTACTTCGATGCTGCTGCCTTCCAACAGTTCGAGGGGCTGAAACTATACATCCCACTTTATCAGCCATTTGTACAGCCTGATCAATTATTATTTGAAATCCACTATCCACATTATCTCTTTCATTCTTATATACTTTCCAAATGTCCTCAATCATTTCAAATGCTTCATATACATCTATGGCTCTACTTTGCAGCTTTATAGTAATGTCAGATAAATGAGATAGGTATTGGTAGATTGTCAAGATACAGCGATGAAATTAAAGTTGGTAATGCCATGAAGTATTTGTTGCGCATCACTTCGAGAATTTACATCCCAATTAACAAATAAACAAATATTCATGCAGATGCAGCTTATATCCTACATTGTATATACTCTAGAGCTTCTACAATATAAGGAAAGGATTGGTAAAAATGCTGGTGTGCTGTATGGCGTTCAGCCCACTGAGTTTTACATAGATCCAGGAGAGGCTTACGTGATTAGATACATGTACAATCAGCTCTTGCAGACCACTTCTCTTTGGGCTTGCCAGAAAAAATCCGGCAGCAATGTTGCAGATGATCAATTACATTACGAACTTCTGTTAAGGCACTAGATTTAACTGTTTGGAACTGCAGTGGATATATGTGGATATATGTTGCAAGTGGAGACATTTCTTTTATTTGTGCTTGACCACATATACGCTCAGAAGACATTTTGCTGGCACCATCATACCCTCAGCCACAAATATTCTCAACAGGCAAAATCAAAATTCCGTAATTATCTCAGCCCCTCACGTCACATGGTTGGGCTTGGGGGAGCCAGGAGGAATTCTGGATGGCCCAGAGGGGGCGGCCCTGCTATGGCTGACCCCTCCCCCAAGCCCAACCCCTGCCAATATGGATACCAAAATTACCACTCTCCCTTGGATCGCACAATAAACATTTGATTGTCATTCAAATGGCAAATCCATTATGCGCATTCTCAGAGCAGACCCCGAGCAACGCCCTGAAGAACACTACTGGGGGTGTGGACGTAGAGCATGTACGCCGAGCTCTGCCATGCACCTACCCAGCGTCTTAATCAATGAGTCAGGAATACCACGGATTGCTGCGGTGGTAGCTGCTCTGATGCGAACTCTGTGACCGGAATACAATTGTGCATCAATTCCTGCCGCTGCTAACGCCAAATGCAACGCAGCAACAAACCGGGAACGCATTAGGCAGCGACCATCTCCAAAACCATAGAGCAGACCAGGAGCTGGGCCTCGTCTTGACATATAATACAGCACTGCCGAGACTGGACAGATCTCCTGACTCCCGTAAGAAACCGAAAAAACACAGACAGCATGCTGCCCACAGCATTGACGCTGAGAACCTGTCCAGGTCTCTCGACCACACCTGCTCTAGTGCTCCCAGTAAAGTCGGAGTAATCGGAAGGCGGGATCTAGCCGCTCCTCTGACAGCCTTTCTCTGAAGTTCCTTAATATCATACTTGAGCTGGTGTACTACTGTATGTCTGACATACACTGTTTGAGGGTCCCCAAGCCCCAAGCTCATCTGCTCGTGCCGGACAGCCGTCAGATACGACTTAACTGTGCCAGCTTTGAGACCGTCGAGGAACAGCTGCGCCACAAACTGCGACAACATGCTTTCCGACGTCGGATATGCGGTGATGCTGTGGTTAAGACAAAAACGGTTGTATCGGCCTCTAGTAGTTCTTTAAAGTCGAGTCGAGACTGCTAGTCCTATTGTAAACAGCTCCTGAACAATCGGGACCAACTGGGTTGCGTCCGGTCTGGTTGCGCTGTCATCAATAGCTCAACGAGGCATCGTGTATGATGGCTGGAACGGGGTTTGCCTCCTGCGATTGGGAGAGAAATGATTGTAGGTTATTTCTCGAAATCGCATCTGCTAACTTATTCTGACTCCGAGGGATATGGCGTGCGACTAGGGAAAAACTGGAAATGGGCCATGATGAAAAATAGGCATCGCACCAAGTGCATTATCTGCTCTTCCTTACTGTACCCTTCAAAATTCAAAGAGTTCAAAATGGCCACTGCTGCTGTGTTGTCTATGTTTGCTGTAACCCAGGCTCCACGCCAGCTGGAGCCCCATGTTCCACATGCAAATACCGTGGGGATGATCTCCTTAAGCGTGATATTGCGACCACCCCAACCCTCTGGCCACTCAAACTGAAGCCATTCGCTATTCCAATGAGCTCCACACCAGAACCTTCAGATACATCCGAATACAACTGGAACATGGCCGAGTGCTCGTTGCGACGATCCGTTAGAAAAGAGGTCCCGTTCCACCCCTCCAAGAATGTATCCCGCCAAACCAGGTCCGAGTGAAAAGAGGCATTTAACCTGACGTGGTGGAAATTCCCCTTAGCGTCTGCTAGCAACTCAATAACATGCCACAAGAAGGACTTGCCAGGCTTTACTACCCACCCTACATGCGTGCTGCAGTTTCCCTACCAGGGACTGCAACTCCTTGTGGCATGAATGGCGACCGAGCCACTCCTTTACCAAAATCTTTAGCTCACTGACCTTCCTTTGCGGAAGGCGCAAATCCATCACAACTGTGTCCACCTCGATGCCTAAAAAGGTTACTACCGTGCTTGGACCCTCCAGCTTTTCCTCTGCAACGGGCAGCCCGAGGGTGTCAAAAATGCAAAGTAGGGTGCTAAGTTGCTGAAGCCCTGCATGAGACGATGGCTCCGACACCAATAAAAAATCATCAAGATAGTGGAAAAGATGTTGTACTCAGTTGGCCCTCGCAATCCATTCCATAGCATGGTGGAAAAATTTTGGGAGCCGACCTCAAACCGAAAGGCAGAACCGTGTCCACGAATAACCTTCCCTCCCAACACATGCCGAGCAGGAACCTGTCGTCGGGATGAACAGGTATCATTTGGTAGGTAGGCGCTTCTAATGTCGACCTTCGAAAGAAACGCACCTCTGCTCAACTCCACTACCACCTTAGCCACTACGTCCACTGTAACATACTCCAATGAGCACAATGTGAGGTCTATGCCGTCATTCATGTTGCTCCCTTCGGGGAAGGACAGGTCCACAATAAACCGCCACTTCCCTGACGATCCCTTTGGAACCAGACTACACTGCACAATAGGGAACGCCTTGATATCGAGAGGTCCATCACCCTGCCAAGGCTATGTTCCTCGTCCAAGTATGAAGAGACGAGATTGCTATCCTGGTGGGTAGAGGCCATATTGCCCCTTGCCCTCATGCAAGAATAGCAAATGTGGCCGAAGCCAAACCGAAACCCAAAACACAGACCCTCCATGATGTAACGCACAAATCTGGGTGCCGTACCAGGTGATGGGACCACGCTGCCTGCTTCATCGGCGTTCTGATGAGTCGCAAAAACTCAGGAGGATTCCAATGCGATTGATGTCTACAACTGTCCAACGCCAGAGGATGGGATGTATAACAGTACGCGACCGAATCTGTGAGACAAAATATCTGATAATCTGTAATCAATGCAAGCAATCAACACGTAAGTATGCAACAAAAAATAACAATAATAATAATGATAGTTAACAGTTGGCTAAGCACCAGAGTCACTTGAATGCGAGTGGCTTGCTACTGGGCGGATATGGGTGGGAACGGGTACATGCGGTGAGAACCAGCGCAGGAGACGCACGCATGTCGACGCCGACACTTACAATTGTAGCATACTTGCACCTGCCCGAATTTTATAGATAACATACTTGATCTGACCGTGGGTCTGATGTGTTGGAGCAGCTGGTCAATCACACTTGACCACTGGTCAGGCAGGTTGGATGAGACGGCCGCGACAACTGACTTAACCATCCACCCACAGGCCACATCCATGTCATCAGCTGTTGTGGGGCAGTCCTGAGCAGCGTGGGCGACAGAGAAGCAGAATTCACAGTGTCATTTCGCTGCTACCTTCCCTGTGAAGCAGAGTGAGTACACATGTATAATGAGGCGTTTATTGACAACCACCAATGATATCCAGTCGCTGCTGCTTTCATCCGGAATGTGAAGTCGTAACGAACCCAGCTCTGCCCAGCAAACTCCGTACTCGCCCTGTGAATCTTAGCCATGTACATGTATGCCATTACTTCACAACATCATGAGGACCTGCTTGCGTTTCCTAGCTGGGAATAGTGAGCTTAATGCTTACTCCTCCCTCTTGGGTGCCATATGCTTCGAAAGCAAGTCAGCCATTTCAACAAACTCCCACGACCAGATAAACTGAAGCCCCATCACCGATGAAGATACCGCCCCTAACTGATGCCGCCGAGGAAGAATTTGGTTGTGCAAGCGTTGCGTACAGCGTGCCGCCACTAATCGCAGTTGATTGTTAGGGCTGTGCAGCCCCAGACCACAAGTTCCCTACCATGTTCGAGGCACACTGGTGGAGCGACAAGCCTCCGACCAGGTTAGATGGCCCCTGACCAGGTTAGATGGTGACTGGTGGAGCGATGAGCTCCCGACCAGGTAGGATGGTGACTGGTGGAGCGACGAGCCCCCGACCAGGTAGGATGGTGACTGGTGGAGCGACAAACTCTCGACCAGGTAGGATGGTGACTTGTAGAGCGACAAACTCCCGACCAGGTAGGATGGTGACTGGTGGAGCGACGAGTTCCTGACCAGGTAGAATGGCAACTGGTGGAGCGACAAGCCCCTGACTACGTTGGAGGAAGACTGGTGGAGCCGCGTGTCCTCGACCAGCCAAGCTGATACAGCTCCGAAACATGCACTTCGTCATGTGTTAATGGGATGGCACGTACATGTAGCTCCACCATGGGTGGTAACTGACCCAGGTCTAAGCCCTGCGTCTAGCAAAGGATAAAAAAAAACATTGCAATATTGCCCAATGCCCGCCCATACTGGCAGGGGAATCACGCTCATCTCTAGAGACACTGGAGCATTCTGAGTACGATGCTCCCCCACTGCTCTTACTAGGTTGCCCATCAAATTCGACAACCGGGCCCCCACCTCATCCTCCACATCTCCCAACTCAGGTTCTAGGTTAGACATTTCAAATGAGTCAAGTCAACTTAAATTCAATGCTACCCACGTGCAGCTTGCTCGCGGAATTAAGCACTAGCGCATGCGCGATACGATAGGCTCCTCTGGTCCATTAACCTCACTTAACCTCCGGTTAACCTCTATTTAATCGGCCAGGTAACTTTTAGAAATAAATTAGCTTAGCCAAGGATAATACATGTATCTGTGGCGTAGTTTCACGGTTGGTACCGATTCGAAATAGGAAATGGACAGACAGCATGAAGTCAGGAAAAGTATTCATGCATGCCCAAGCGGAATTCAAGTCCGGAAGGGTGGTGCTTCAGCACCCTGCACACCCTCCCTGCGTACGGGCATGCATTTCATCACCAGCTAACAACTGTATGTCTTCTTTGTATGAAAGGGCACGTTTGGAAATGAAATGCTACTTTTTGAAGCTTCTTACGACGTTCCTGTCGCAAGTTATAAGTGATGAGTGGAAGACGGAGTAGATGAAGAAAAATTAAATGGCGGAATTTTGGTACTGACTTGTCACTCCACGTAAACTGCACTGTTTAGCGAAGCTCACGTTATATGTGCATATCTGTCATGTTTGTGATGGATTATATGTGAGCTGGCGAGTAAAGGCAACGCTTCGTTACCATTTTAAAACGCTCGATCGAAAACCACGTCCACGAAGCCAATCCTACATACATGTAGGACCCACTACCATAGGTCCTGATTGTACTTTGTACTCAGATGATATTTTAAGTTGAACTTGGTTGGGGGTTTACATGTACATGTTGTACCGTATACTGCCAGAATTGATTCTCATTGCTAGTCTTTCGATCAATGGGCATTTAGAGTTGTTGACCAGAAATTCAAAACAAATACTAGCTCATTGTGTTCTCATCCTTAACAGAAGTGTTGCTTGGAAAAGTGCATATACATGTAGCATAGCTCCCAGTTTTGTAGTTGTGAACAACAGTACAGAGAATAGGTATAAAGCGTTTTGAACTACATGTACATGTATATCAAAATCTTTGTCCCTTCAAAACTATAACAGCTGAATTTAGCAAGTGTCTGCTCTGGAGTTGCTACGCTTACATGTACATGTACATGTAGGTGCATGTAGATGGATACACATGTAAAGTGCCGTTTGCTTTACATGTACTATACTAAGCACTATATAATGTAGTCTGCATGATGTTGAATGTTCAGAGCTTGGTGATGATGTCACTTGCATGGTTCGTGGCTCATGCTTGGGAAGGAACTGTTTGTCTGCACATATTCTACAACACTTACTGGAAAGCCTTTAATTACACATTGAAGTAGTGAACATTTGATCCACGCGTGTGTAAATAGGTATAAGTATTCACATGCTCGATGGATGCTTAGCATTAATAGAATCCTGAAGGTGTGGTCATTTGCAAGTCACATTTATGTTGTTCTTGAAATGGTTTAAACTCATCTTCATAACGTTTTGTCCAGGAGATGTACATGTAATGCTACTTTCACTAAAGCTATGGATTGCTTACATGTACATGTACATGTACATTCTGAATCACAGTTTTAGTAATAGAGCTGTAAATGTACATGTACATTTGTGATTTTTGATTGCACTCTGACATACATGCATACATACATGTATATGTGAACATGTACATGTACCACATATATACTATTAGATGTACATGTACGTGTAGTAGTGTTGTGATTACAGGGCATTTTTGGCATGAAATTTGTAGTGTTTATGTCATGGATGTTTACACATGTATCTATTTTTTCCCCTTGTGTTCGTGAAATACATGTACTTAGGATTAAAACCTTATGACTTTTGCATTGATTGCAATTGTCTCTACACTACAGGTACTAAGCATGGAGACACACAGATGGTCAACAATGAGGGAATACCTGAAGTATATCAGGTGAGGTTTATTCAGATGTTGGTATATGAGATATCATGAGGTACAGTATACTACAAGTGTATATTCATATATTATTACATGTATGCCAGGTGAGGTACATGTACATGTACATGTAATGTATATTCGGATGTTAGTTTTCTTTAGGAATATTGTTTTAAAAGTATTGTGACTGTATTTTTATCAATTCATTAAACATGTATATGAAAAATACTTGCAGTGGTGTCTAGTACATGTATTATAAAAACGTGATTTAAATCAAATTAAATGTTTTAATTTGGAATTCCTTTTGAGTGTTTTAAATCAGCTTTCCAAAGGGAAGCTACATGTATGGGTCCATTATATTGCAACCTTACTGCCAAAAACAGAAAAGATTGCTGAGAATAAAAGTGCACATTTTGACAAGGTTGAGGACCAATGTGTATACCATTGTCTTTATCTCTCTCCTACATGTACATGTATCTGTGGTGTATACATGTAGGATGCAGCCACCATCGTGGCATTTATGATGGCAACTACAATGTATTAAAGTTCGATTTCTTTCATAAAACCAAAGTATGTATGAACTAGGATATGCTGACTGGATCACAACCAGCTGTTTTTTGTTTCAGAATTTCAGAGCGGTGGGGGGGGGGGGGGGGGGGGGGGGGGGGCAAATAGTTTGCTAGGGTGGGGAGGGTGTGGGGGACAAACCTTTCATTTAGAATGTTGGTTTGATATTTTGGGTCTCATATTTTAGTCCATACTCAAAAGACCAGTACGATTTTTTTATATTGTCCATTGTACACTGTAGTACAATGACATTAAAAGATTAAGATTTTAGTTACATGTACAATGCATTACTGTATAAATAGTTTTTAGTTTGTATTCAGACAAATACATATGCTTATACATGTACAAACATTTTCCCTCTTTACTATCACTTATAGTGGAATGAGATTACCCTGCAGTGGGACAAGGTACGACAATCATGTTCTGCACAGTCTCACATTGTATGTATGCACTCATCTGAACATATTCTATGAATATCCATGAGAGCAGTTGAGTAATATGTATGTACATGTGCATACATCACAGTATTTTTTTGTCACAAAACAGGCCAGTTATGTATGTGCAGACATCAAATTACCCATCATTAATTATCGAGTTTTAAAACTACTTTGAAAACAACTTTTTGTGTATTTTCTCTATGTTCTATTTTAGAAATACACCTGTCTAAAGTTGTCTTTTTTCTACATGAATTGAGTGAGCTTAATACGTATAGTCGTTGTTGGTCTTGCAACCTAAAGTGGATTTGGATTTCTAAAAATCCCCTAGAAACCAGTTTCAGTGAAAAGAAATACACATCACCAAATTAAGTTCTAAAAATAAATTGAATTAAAAATTTTAAGGGCTCCCTAAAATAGTGGTAAAATCTTTACTTAAATATCGCTGATAATTAATGCATGGACCATGATATTGCCGCTTAGCACATTTCCATTGACATATACGTTGTACTTCTCTTAGCTGTCACAGACATTAATTTACTGGTAACATTACTGATGCATTGCAGCTCCATTATGGTCATTGTGCAAAGGTAAACAATAACTTTCCTCTTCATTGAAATCAATTCCATTCCTCATTTTTACTGTTGAGTATAATTTTCAGTAGACATCATCACATATATGAGTGAATAAGAAAGAACAAGCTTTAGTATCATACAAAATGTGTAATTATATTTCATGACCGATGCAAACTCTCTAGCTATAACGTGAATATCTAATGCATCAGTTTTATCTCCATGCATATGCAAGACAATGAGATGGTTTATTCCTATATCAGCCATCATAATTGCAGAAAAAGATCTTTCTCTCAGTTGCGACATCATTAGAATCAGCTGGATCAAAACTGTCTGTGAAAAATAGTATTTCCACTTTGACAAAGTGATAGGGCGCATAATGTACATTTACATGTACAATGTACATACATGTAGATAAGGTAGACATACATGTACATGTAGGTGTAGAAACACCTACAAATGTACTATGCTGTACGTGTGGATGTTACAATGTGTACATATAAATATTAAACTTGCAAGTTAATTTATTAATACTAGTAAATCAACTGTGAAACATGTTCTGCTGAATAAAGTGTACATGTACATGTACATGTAGGTGTTTTGCAAGCTTTGCGTTTCTATCCTTGAGAAGCATTTTACTGGTGCAAATTTGTTCTTAAACCATATGGTATGAAATTGTTAGCAGTTATACTCATTCAACACATGGTGGTTCAATTACACATGTACATGTACTGTATTAGCAGTCGCACTCAACACAGAAATAATGTGACCAATTCTTATATGGCAGGTCCAATACAGTTGGTAACATTGTTTAATGTTTCATCAGAATGTGTATTGAGTGTGTTTACATATATCTTCATGCTCTAGATAGGCAATGCAGTTGCTCGAGCTCCTGAGAAATCAGCTGTCTATGAAGGAAAGGTAAGGTACCCATGTATGTTCATGTGTTGTTTTGTTTGCAGAATCAATACATGTATATACATGTACATGTACACGTACATGTATTATATAATATGTAGTAATGTCTTTGGCAGGAGTATGATTATGTTTTTGACATTGAACTTGATGAGGGTTCCCCTGTGATGAGAAAGCTAAAACTTCCATATAACAAAAACAGTAAGTATTCAATGTATAATATATGCTTACATTCATACTTCAACTTCTGGTTGTTATTCTTGCCTTTAGCTGATCCATATCTTGCAGCAGATGACTTTTTGAATGCAAATGAGCTTCCCTCATACTACCTTGACCAGGTATAGTCCTGCCTTATGCATGTACATGTACATGTATATTTTTCATCTCCTAGTATCATATAATTGCCTTAATATATATGTACATGTGTTGTAATTGTTTACCTCATTGATGCAAATGAATTTTGCATACGTTATCCCTTTAATTGTGACCATTTTGCGCAACAATAAATATAAATATGAAATTTTAATTGTACACAATGTACGTGAATTATGTAAATTACAACACAAGGAGTAGGAGTAGTATTATGTACAGTCTCTGTTTTTTAAAGCACCAAATCACTGTCTCTGGATATCGAGAGTTACGGCAGTAACTCTCATATAGGATTTGTGCCGTATCATGAATATCATTAAATTTTTTTTGGTAAGGATTGAGAGACCATCTTAATAGTTACTCGTATACGTGTCACAGCTATTTTGTTCTATTGAAAATGTGGCATTAGGCCCACACTCACTATGAATCTTAAGTACCTAGCAACGTGAGTTTATTAATGCCACCTTGTTCATACATTGTACAGTACACTGAAAAAGGCTCTATAAGCTGTATCCAAACGAGCTCTCAGATCTTTACTATATTGGTTTACCTGCTGTAAAGGAACAGAAAGGGGCAACCCAAACATCACGTCAACTGGCAGGCCTCCCCTCCCAAGAGAAGATAATACTGTAGACTCCTGCTCACTTGTGAGATAGGCTAACATGACTATAGGCAAGCAGCGGTCCCAATTCCGCTCATCACTCCTTGAAGCAATGCTGAGAAGATTGAGCAAGGTACTGTACAGTTAAATCGCTCGACAATTCTGTCTGACTGCGGATGATAGGGCGTGATCCTAGTCTTGCATACACCTAACAGCTGACACACTTCCTTTAATTGAACCGACTCAAAATTTCTGCCTTGATCTGTGTGCAGGGCATCAGGTGCTCCAAACCTGCAGACAAATTGAGCTACAAACAAATTAGCAACCGTACTAGCTTCCATGTTAGGCATTGGGAAAGCCTCCCCCCATTTTGTGAAATAGTCCCCCTATACAAGAATATATTTGTGACCTCTATTTGTTACTGGAAGGGGCCCCAGAATATCCATGGCCACCTGCAGGAACCATCCGCCCGATAAAACAGTCTGCATTGGGGCGCAATATGCTCGTGCAGGCAACTTTCTTTCTGCAAACTGCTCACAGGCTCGACACCAATCTTCAATATCACGTCGCCGACCTGGCCAGTAAAGTTTTACCTATCCCAAAGTGGCCACCGCCTAGGAGTGTTATGAAGCTGCTGCAAGACGGTGTACACCCAACTCAAAGGGGCTATCCTTTCCCTTGAAACATCTCCCCATTGTCTAAATCTTGCAGTATACTTTTCATCTTCACTAGCTACTGGGTCCTTGATTGTATGTTCTCAAAGAGGAGTTGAACTTTGCGTGGATTGACTCTGCACCCTGCTCCCCCATTAACCCAAAACCTGCTTGGTGCATGGACAACCACTGCAGCATGAGGTCTTCAAGGATATGTATCTTCAAGGTTCTGGCGATTCCTTTGAAATTTCTGTCAAACGAGGAGATGAATTTCTTGATGGCTTGACCTTTCGTGTGTAAAAATTAATAAGTTCAAAGTTCTTTACAAATGCACGGTTATTCAAAGTTACAAGCAAGTGCTTACCAAGTTATTGTATGCCGTTTGTGCTGTCATAAAGTCCACGACATTCAGAAAACTGCAACGATTATTTGATAATCTGCGTCTGCTTCAATTTCAGTTCAGGTGTGTTCATAGTTGCCTTGAGGACACATGAACAGAGTTTCTATACATGTACTGTACAGTACGCCTCAAAGCAGGAGAACACTTTTTTGAATTATTGAATTGGGATTTGCAATATTAACGATCTGAAAGATCATTTTGAATAGGCCACACCGCCTTTGTCCCCTTCTAGCTCTATCCAGATATCTTATCACTGAGGATAATTCCACCATGCCAAGTGAGCTTGCCTTCTCTATAAATGAGATACATGTACAATGAAGTTGCATGGTTGGAGCTATGTGCATGTACATATTAACCTACTTCTCATTCTTCTCAAGTAGCTGTACTATCTTGCTGGTAAGGCTTGGTGTATACCCATAAGCAGCCCCACGAATCTCTTCTCCACCATTAGGCAACTTGAATAAAAAAGATATCACCGATCAGCTCTATACAATGAGCAGGAGGTGCATACATGTAGGTAGTGTACTGTGTTGTTTGTTGTACCTTTCTGCCATCCTCTTGGCAGAAGAAAGGTACTTTCTGTCAGCCTTGACTCTGATCTAAATATAAAAGAAAACACATTTGAACAATTAAAAAACTATACATATGCGAATTAGTTTGACCTCATTATGTTTCAGTGATGTGGACAGTGCATCTTCCCGTAACCTTCCACTGAGATTCCCATTGGATCTGCCTATTCCCTCTTCAATTCCATCTGATTCATCATTCTTTTCTAGTAGTTCACTTTGAATGTTACTTTCCGTCACACGTGTACATATCAGCTTGCTGGGAGTCCTCAGCTCCATTTACTGTATCCTCTCCTATTTGCTCTGAAGTGTCCAAATAAATCCCTTCATCTGCCAAGTCTTCCTCTAACACCATTGCTCTATGTTGTGTTGCAAAGTGGACAGTTTGGGCTCTTCGTCCAAATACCAGTTCATACGGGGTTGCTCCTGTAATATCATGCACTTGAGTATTCATAGCATCTAAATAAGAACATGTGGGTGGATACATGTATAGCTAAATCAATGTATATTACTTACAAACTATCCGAGGTAACCATTCACTCCAAGGTGGTGTCTCCAGCCCACTGGCACTAATTCAGCAGCCATCTTTTTGGACAGGGTTTGATGTGCCCTTTCAACTAGTCCTTCCAGGCTTTGAGGGTGTCTAGGCTAACTGAATATTAGAATGCCACAACTTTAGCATCTCTGGTATTACCTCATTCACAAGTTCTCAGCCATTGTTAGAATGTTTAATAATAGACAGTTGCCTACCACCATTACGGAGACCTACCTGCTGTTTTGCTGGAATGACTAGAACACCCCGAGCTCATAGACTAGGGATGTTCAAAATCGTCTTTATGAAGAAGCGCAAGTTATTGTCAGCCGATGATGGGTCTTTTATGGCCGCTTTAATCTTCTCTCCAACGTCTTTGTAAAAGATGCCACTGGTTCCCCTTTTAGTGGAGGAAAACTTCTCGGATAGAAAGATGCCAAACTCCTCTCAAACGTCGTTTTCCATTTTGATGGCAAATTAAGGCCAAAACAAATCCAAGACACACTTGCGCACAGAATTTCTAACGAGATTCTTTTCAACTGAATTAATTGACTGGCTTTAAAGCAGGTAAACTGATTTGTAGCTATAAATCAGGTAGACCAGTTTTAAAACGGGTCAAAAGTATTAAATCGGGCAGTAACACATATACATAACGATCATTGAACTGAATAAATAGGTCAATAGACTGTCAGTTCCTAGCCTGAGTTGTCAATCAGCCAATAAACTGTCAATCCTTCGATCAGTGCAGGGAGGAAGCATGCAGCTGAGGCTCACAGTGCAGACCATGACAGATGTTACATGTGTGCATGTGCTTACATTGCGAGAAAAACTTCACTGCTGCGCGCTGGAAGAGGAGCAGTTGGATGGGGTTGCAGTATTGGGGAGGCCAAGGCACCATTGGATTTATCCGGAGACCGATAGAGAACACTGAGGCAATGTTTCCGCTTTGTCCAGCTGGTGCTCCTGATACCAGTCAAGGAGCACCTAGCAGTGGTTAACCTCCTGAACATGTGGTCGTATGTACATGTAACCCAAGAAGGGCCAAGGTATTTGCGGGTGGCATGAATGATTTGCATGTAGGCAAAGAGCTCCCGAGGCTTCTGTGGGAAACTGCATGACAGGATAGCTGCCATTCCTGTACATTTATAGCACTCAGCCCATATGAGAATGTCCATCACTGGAGCCTTCTGGCCGTGATTAAGCTTCAACTTGGAACTGTCAATCTCCCACAACTCCTCAACCTGTGCCACAATGTTTTCCAGGAACCTTGAGGCCAAATCAAAGGCACCCAATATGATTTGTGTTGGTCCCCGCTGACTCTCCAATGGTGTCTCTTCATATCTCTCAAAAGAAAGTCGTGCATGCTTGAAACTGGTGTGGGAAGGTCAACCTAAGTCTTGTTCAACAATCCCCAGGACTGAGGTGACTTGGCCTGCTTAAATACAACATCAGTTGTGTTATCTTGCGAGACAAACTGCCAAGTGTGAGGTATTTTTTTCAAATAGTCAGGCTACAATTTGAAATGGCTTCAAAAACTGACAAAGCATCTTTGCAGCTGACCAATCAGCCTCTGAAGGACCCACTAATGGGCTTGTGGCAGTAGTCACACCAAGCTTTATCACTTTGAAATGTGACCACACCATGGAGGATTGTTTGCGTCGTTGCGGGTACCTTACAAGCTCTTCTGTGTTATAAACCCAGAGGTCTGGGTTTGTAGGAGACACAAATTATCTGCTAGAGAGGAGCTGCAGCAAGCACCTGAGGCTGTATTCATAGTGATGACTGTGAATTTGCGGGGTTATCGAATGAATAAACATACAATGTACATGTACATGTATAACCTCATTAATAATTGCACATGTACATGTAGCTACATGTAGCCCATGGCTGTTTGCGACTAGGCATTAGGTTTAACAATTAGATGTACACCGTAAATCGCAAGGAGATATACATGTACGTGCAAGCCTCATTATAAATATTGTATCTCTTTAGCGAGCCATATCGTGCTCATTTTAAGTCCAACATACGAAAATAATACTTTCCTCGCTAACCCTATGCATGTAGTTACTAATAGTCCACATACCCAATCGGTTTGTTCCGTTTCCTATAAACGCGCACCATTCTTCAATCGTGTCACAGGGGAGGGGTTACTTCAGGTCGATGACACGGATGTGCAACAATTTTCCATTAAGGTCTGTATGCATCACCATAGAGAAGAGGCCTATACATGTACGTATTCAGAAATGCCTTTGGAAGCTTGCCATATTGGTTTTTCACAACACAGTATGCTTCTGTATCTTATGAATAATCTGTGTGGCTCGTCCATATCCGACCACATAGGCTCGATGGATCACCACACAGAGATGATTCAAAAGCGCGCAGAGTAACTGAACCTGTAGGTAGTTACAGAAAAAAATTAAAAGGGCACATTACCCATGCTCTGAGTTTGCAGCACAGATCTTATGTATTCAGTACTACATACGTAATGATGTACCATGCACCCCACCCTTCATCAAACAAACTCAAGATCACCTTCAAGAGGCCCACCATTATCTTTCAGTGGACAGCACATGCAGAAGAGGGATGCACAGCATAGTAGAAATGTACATGCATGCACACCTGAAAGTACACCTATACATGTAGATCTGCCTTCTAAGGAGGAAAGGAAATTAAAAATCAGATTCGCATTGAAGAGGCCGCTCCACATGTACAATTGCTCACACGTAGCTGTAATGCTACAATTATTGCCGGATTATAGGAATTGCACAACCACAGGTACACAATAGCAGATGTTCCAATCGATAACCCAACATCTCTTGGACCAGCTGCATTGCCAAATCTCCTCTAGAGCTCCCATACAGAGCACTTGTACGTACCACTTGCACAGTGAAATGGTTCACGGAGTTCACGTGGACGTGTGTAGAGGTGAAGTCCACATGTGTAGAGGTGAAGTGACCACATGAGTAAAAGTGAATTGTCTACATGTGTAGAGGTGAAGTGTGTCCATGTGTGTAGAGGTGAAGTGTGTCCACATGTGTATAGGTGAAGTGTCCATGTGTGTAGAGGTGAAGTATGTCCACGTGTGTATAGGTGAAGTTTGACCACGTGTGTAGAAGTGAAGTGTGTCCACGTGTGTAGAGGTGAAGTGTCCACGTGTGTAGAGGTGCAGTGTGTCCACGTGTGTAGAGGTGAATGTGTAGAAGGAAGTGTGTCCACGTGTGTACATGTAGAAGTGAAGTGTCCACATGTGTAGAGGTGAAGTGTCCACGTGTGTAGAGGTGAAGTGTCCACGTGTGTAGAGGTGAAGTGTCCACGTGTGTAGAGGTGAAGTGTGTCCACATGTGTAGAGGTGAAGTGTCCACATATGTAGAGGTGAAGTGTCCACGTGTGTAGAAGTGAAGTGCGTCCACGTGTGTAGAGGTGAAGTGTCCATGTGTGTAGAGGTGAAGTGTGTCCACATGTGCAGAGGTGAAGTGTTCATCCTGCTGCACACAGTTGAAGCCAGTAGAACTTAATTATAAGCCAGCACCTCAGCTGACTGCTGAAGGACGTAATGGTCCACTGCATAGCCTGCAAACAGGATGTAAAAGCTGAAGATTACCACACACATGCAGAGTGCAGCTCTTCACCAACAAAGGGTGAGGGGCTTGTTCTGAGTAGGTTGGCTGACACCAGTCCTGACAAATGCATATGTATTACAATCTCTATACCCTATAACCCGGCCCTTTGGCCTTTCCTCTCCACCCCCTAACCAACCTCAGTGACTTTCAGCACCTCAGAATGTGGTACGTGTAGCTATTCCTCCCCCGGCCAAGCGAACAAAAAAATGTACTAAGCGTAGTAATTGTACCGCTACGATTACAATACTTTCGCACACTACTTCTAGCGCATCTAGCATACTGCCCAATCAATATGGCAAAACATTTACTCGACAGTATGTAAGTACCTTCTGTCTTCGTTAGTTTCCTGCTTTCAGTTTGCCGACAAAAATTGTCTCGTCTAGTACACATCGCTTTGAAGTTAAACGGTCCTTTCCAAGGTAGCCGCTTTCGACACTAGAGTTCACAACGGCGACGCAACCTTAAGCCATGTGATTTGGGCCATAAATAGAACAATAGTACCTTTGCATTATATGGCTTGTAAAATGGTGACTGAACTTGTCAGGTCCTTACGTTTCACAGGTCAAGTCACGTCAGTGGTTGTCAAGGCTCATTGCTAAGGCATTATGATATTTCAATATTATGAAGGTGGAGGCCTATTGTCCTCAATTTCTATGGCCACAAACAGCCATGAGCCATGCCTATTTATGTGTATTAATACAATGAATGAATAATTGTAACTTGAAATTAAT
Organism: Spongilla lacustris; assembly: GCA_949361645.1. Lineage (NCBI taxonomy): Eukaryota > Metazoa > Porifera > Demospongiae > Spongillida > Spongillidae > Spongilla > Spongilla lacustris. The sequence continues at coordinate 4,871,853 of OX442424.1, forward strand.
AATTTTTATATCAACCTGGAGCCCTGGCCTGACCTTCAGGTCATGGGCTGGAACTTGGCCTGACTTTCGGCAACCCTGGTATGATATGACAAGAATTACTTGCTCCCACAAGCGGGCACTGCAGCATTTGCATGCTTTCGCATGTACATTTAACGGCTTAATGTCAAGCCATACAAGGTACAACTTGTACAAAGCTGAAGTGATGGAAGAAATTCTGATACTGATACAAGTGAAATCAAAATTAATGCATGATAATGATGTATCAAAATTTTAATGAGTAGTCAGGCGTGAGACGTCGCGAGATGGAGCTGGTTTGGGGGTAATGTAATATCAGGCCATTATCGAGCTTGGGGGGTTATTCTCGGAGGGGACGCGTCAGTCTCTATCACCATAAAGAGGGGTCATTCTGTGACCCCTTCCCCCAAGCCAGATGGTTGGGTGATTCCAACAGTATACATGTACATGTAGCTACATGTATAATGTTTATGCAACAATAACCCCCCTATAGTTACAGTCTGTACCTATTGCTTAGGAGTTGCTATTAGCTTCGCTGCAACGATGCAAAGTTCGGATCTGGTTGTGCGAATGTACATTGCTTTCCCATCTCCCCAAGGTCTTAATTAGACTGCATGAAGCTGCTATGGTTGCTGCGCCAATTCTGAAGCTACGCCTCGAGTGTAGCTTCTCGTCTATGCTGGAGGCTCGCATCGCCTGGCGCATCTCTTTCACCAGGCGATCCCTGGTCAGCAAGCGCTGATCACTGAACACGAAGAATGGCCCAGGTCGGGAGCCCTGGCTGACCATATAGCTTAAGATTGATGCCACAGCGCAGAGTGCTGCCCCTGTTGCCCCCAAGTACACAGCCACACCTTTCCGAAAAGGGTCCGTTTTCAATGCTTTGATGGTCACATCAATGTACATGTAGCTTGGGATTACGGATTTCATCCACCTTTACATCTCCTTAGCTAAGGTGAACTGTTGGGTCGTATCCCGAGTCAGATGGCACTTCCAGGATTAGGGGGGTTACTGGAAGGCGTGGGCATGCCTTTTCCTCCAGACAATTTGCAAAAACCTCTAATGATGTATTCTAACTGTTGCATATCAGCGATCTTTGGGTCGGAGAGGCCCATCGCGATCTGGGTATACCATATTCCGGCCAAGTAAGATGTATACACTAGCAGCTCTGGAACAGACTCAGGGTGCCTCCTTGACAAGATGCTCACACATACATGGCGAAACACTGCATCCAGGTGAGTACGTCCGTAATCTGATGTTTTCGCCACACCACACCTAGTGGGTTGGTTGTTCCCTCCTCCACCCTGACCACCCAGTTTTCTGGTAGCAGGCCCCCCCATCTCTATAAATTTCCACTTCCAAATTCTTTTGGTGAGCTTCTTTGGGACAGGTGCAAGACCTTCCCCGACGCTTACTCCCTGATCACCAGCATCCCTAGGTTGTGGGCTTTGCGACAGATTAGCCAACATCATCCGGGTAGGGTCGGTATCTTATGTGGCGGCACTGTGGTCGACCACGGATGACATTGTCGGCACTCCAGCTACATGTAGCTTTAGCACGGCAGATGACGGCATCGAACCCAAATCTGGTGGCGTGTGAAAGCTACCAAAATTAACTCCTGGGCAATACACACCATGTGCCCATTAATCCCCTCCCGGCTGGCTGTCGCCACTTGGTTCACCCGTAAAATAAAATATCGGACTGCTCGCCGCATGTTGGGGGGCGATACTAGTGCGCATGCACACTTGCCTTCCCTCATTAACCTTGGTTAACTCGTTAACCTACATGTACATCGAATCAATAAGTTACTATGCTATGGGATTTAAGCGCCTTGCACTACCGGAGGTTACAAAAAGATAGATTATTACTTTGATGTCAACTGGGACGGAGTACTGAATATACATGTGGGCAAGGCCATTTAATCGTTCTTGTCCCATTGTCATCCTGAGCTAACTGTTTGTAGTGGAAAAGCTACACTCTGCACTTGCAGTAGTAACTGGTAGAGTTGCCATGATGTGCAATAAAACTGTGATGTTGGGAAAGAAATCGATATCGCAGATGGCCAATGTTTCAACGGCTCTGTCGTGTAACTCTGTTTTTGTAGCCCATGTTTTCTTCTGCAGGTTGTACTCCCTTTACAGCCTGCTCCGACTATTAGGATGCAATAAATTTTGGTATGAGTGCAATTCAGACTAAATATATTCTATGAAAGGATAGCAAATACACACCTGTAGATGTACCTCTTATGAAGTACGCCTGGTCAGAACATGACCCTATATGCTACCTTGCTGCCTGGCACGATTGTTTGAGGTTGACATCAGCTACTCCTCTAAGCAATTCTGCAATCTCTCACACAGCGAGACATGAAGTGTCGTTGGATCTAAGACGTATATCCAGCATCTGTGGTTTCATCAGCCAGCACACTGTAAAACTTAGCGCCTGTACCGTGTGCTGTCCAATGCAGGAAACTATCTTGTTTTGTGTGATCTTCGAGATGTACATGTATGTCGCTGTACGTGAAACTGATTTCTTGTGAGCCTCTAGTATTTTGTCTCCAGACACGACCCACAATGAGAGAAGTGCACGAAAGTTTCCTTCATTTAACTCAGTTTGAAACTGACCATCAGAGTCTACTTTGAATGGTCCATCATTGTGATCACCTTATAGTTGGAGATTGTGCCTTCCATTAAACACAACGGTTTTGATTATTTGCCTTAAAATGCTCCTGTTGTGTTGCGTCTTGTCATTACGGCTTTGGTCAATTTGTTTATGTCCATCCCAGATTTCATTTTGTGACAAAATTCTGGCGCTTGGACAACAACTGTCTTGTGGTACTCGGTGTTTTTACCGAACAGCAACAAAGATACTGCAACGTCTACGCAGATGCTTCAGCTCCATCTCAAGGCCAGCTCTGGCATGACACCATGAGTTCTGCCGTCATGTTCACCAACTCCTCTGCTCGACGACTCCTGTAGCAGTGACCCCACCACACTGCTGACCCTTTAGCCCATTATCTCCCTCCCCGCCGCATCTCTAATAAGCACCTTTAAACCTTGTATACTGCATGTCCTCCATCTATATACTCACTAGAGACTTTCCTCTCAGCACCCAGCTGCAGCCCTGCACACGTCCATCCGCCAACTAAGTGATTGGTCACTATATGAACCGCCTCGCCTGGTCACTATATGACCTGACTGGTCACTATGACTCACCAACCGCCTCGCATGGTCACTGGTCACTATATGAACCGCCTCGCCTGGTCACTATGACCCGACTGGTCACAATGACCCGACTGAACGCCATGCACCGCCAGTTAACCGTCAACCACCATACCGCCATCCAATGCAGCAGACCCAAACTCTCGACTGTCTGCGGCTCTGGCATGACACCAAGAGTTCGGCCGTCATGTACTCTTAAAGATATATACATGTACCCACATAAACAGCCCACCAGCATGATATAGCCACAGAGCATTCGTGCACCATTGCAAATATCAGTGCATGCATACAATGTACATGCTCCCAGTCCCAACGATACTGCATGTGCGCCTGCCGCCACTCGCCCACCACACATGCATGTACACCCCGAGAAATTAACACTCACTTCTACTCGACGCCTCCTGTAGCAGTGATTCCGCAGCACTGCTGGCCCTTTCGTCCATTACCTCCCTCACCATGTCCCTAATAAGTACCATTAGACCTTGTATACTGTCCTCCATCTATATACTCTCTCAGTATAGAGACTATCCTCTCGGCACCCAGCTGCAGCCCTCCACTAGCGCGTCTGCCAACCTAAGCTGATAAGGACCTGCCTGCCTAGCAACCTGTGTATATGTATATATAGACATTTTTACCAAACGGTTGAGTCAATGGTTTGATTACCATTGCATTCAACTTTTGGTTACCTCTTCGACAATAGAGACCATGCATAACATGGAGTGAAGTTTAATGCCCATTGCCTTACATGGATTGAAGCTTCATGCTCAATGCTATATATGGAGTGATGCTTTATGCTCATACCTATACTTGGAGTGATGCTTTATACTCAATGCTATACAAGAGGGAATATTTATGCTCATTGCTATACATGGATTGAAGCTTTGTACTCAATGTTATAGGAGAGATATGGGTACCCCTGAGGATGGTCACGTCTCAGGTAACGCTTTTTCTCTTTGCCATTCAGTTTACGAGTGGAGTGTGGCATTATAAAATCAGCACTTGGTGTCCAGGCACTGTCTAACAACCCCATTTCCAGTGCATCACTAATAGTAGAGCCAATGTACAATGGACCTTTTGCCTTTGACGTCATGTTACATTAACGTCCGGATATTCATCCGCGGATCAGATTTTGGGGGGGCAAACGAATAGCAATGTATATGGGAGTGTCCAACGTTTTCATTCATAACTTTACTTCTATATGTGCCACGTGCTCATCGTTTTCCGATTTTATTCAACTAGCTTTGATCTCTCTGTTCCTGTTTTGTTGGGTTTTTTGTGCCTCTCCATTGCTGTGATCCATCGGTTCTCTTGTTAAGGTGAGTAATTAAACACTTTTGAACGCCGCGCCGGGGCTATTGTATGAGGGCGAACTTCTTTTATTCAATATTATCACTACGGCTTGCAGCGAGGGGAATGTCTACAGCTACTGAAGACGTTGTTCTTGTGGAAGAAGATGTTCCTGGAGCTTCACTTGGAGGCAAAAGACCAGACGAACTGAAGGTACCAGAATTGAAGCGGTGGTTAGCTGCTAGAGGAGCTTCGAGAAAAGGGAACAAGTCCGCGTTAATTGAAAGGGTGAATGATTATATTCGAAGCGGCGCTGCAAAGGACATTGTCGACCCTGATAATGGAGCAAACCTTGAGGTGAAACAGAGGCGCTTAGGTATTGCTCCCGGTTGTTCTGAATATGCACCAGTTGCCCCTACAGTTGATGTGCCCGATCTTAAATACACACAGGTGTACAACTATCTTGTAGCTAGCAAAGCCATTACTGCTGATGGAGCTGAGATGGGGGCCATGAAGTCACTGAAAGCTGTTAAATTTTTCAAGACAAACCATACCTTAGCTAAATATACATACTTTACGTCCAAGACACAAGCATCAATGAAGCGTATCATGTACAATGTTACAATATGCTTGGATAAATTAACAGCTGACATCTTATCAGCAACATGTGAATGCCCAGCAGGTGAATGGCCTAGTGCCGCATGCAGTCATGTTGCAGCAACCCTCTTTGCCATTGAAGATCATGTATCGTACTTCACAGCTGCAACAGTGGCACAAACCATCTGTTAGACCCTGCTTACCTACACCAGTTAGAGAAGCTACTTTTAAGAGGCATGAATTTCAGGATGAGAGTGCACATAGCAAAGCAGTTGCATTGAGTACTACAGTAACCTGTTTGAACTATGATCCTCGTAGACCATCTGACAGAAGCATCGATAAAGAGCAACTGGAACACTTCAAGGAATATTTAAGCAATGCACCTTTTCAGTGTGGTTGGTTCTTGCAGTTGACACCAGCTCTGGCTGAAACCATCCTTTTCCCACTTTCTAAAGATGAGCAGAAAAGGGCATGTTCCAAACTACTGGAAACCCTATACATCACAGATGCTGCTGCTGTTATCCTAGAGCAAGAGACAAAGCTCAGTGTGGCATCAATCTCGCTCAGGAAGGATTACAGCATCTAATTTTGGTCGTGTTTTGAGGTGCAGTTGGTTTAAATCCAGAAGCGTAATTAGTGTTTTGTCTCTAGTAAGAGAATTGATATCACCAGTGCAGTTCAAGACTCGACCCCCTCCTATGCAATGGGGTATAGATCATGAAGCGACAGGTGCTGTGTGTTATTTGTAATGGCAGCAAATGCAAGGGAAGGATGAAATTCATTTGGAACCCTGTGGGATCTTTCTCCATCCAGTCCACAAGTTCTTGGGTGCAACACCAGATAGATTGGTTACAGATCCTAGTCATTCTCCACCTACAGGCCTTCTGGAAATAAAATGTCCATGGAAATTCAGGGATGATAGTGTAATAAATGCTTGCCATGATGCATCCTTCTGCTGTGTGTTGAAGAATGGTAGTCCAAGGCTGAAAAGAAATCATGAATACTACTATCAGGTTCAAGGTCAACTTGCAGTAACAGGCAGGTTGTGGTGCGACTTCGTTGTATACACCACAAAAGGCATTGGAGTTGAACGAATATCATTTGACAACACTTTCTGGTCAGAAGTTGAATCAAAGCTTGTTGATTTCTACTTAAACTGCTTTCTACCCCAGCTTCTACACTCTAAAGGTGCACATGTAGTGTCATCACTTGTAAACACAAGTGCCTGAATTTGTTAACATGCATGCACTCATGTGTGTTCATCTATTCTTATATTACACACACAGGGGTTTTTTCGTGCTTATGTTTCTATAACAAAAAAGTATACATCATTGCTTGCATGTCATACAGTCATGTTATCAACGGTGAGTGAAACTTTGTAAGCATGCAACAGACATAAAACACCTGGTCAATAGTGTTCATCATACTTATAGGAATAGGAGTATCAAGAATTCGATAACATTTTATCTGATTGATAGCTCTTTCTACATGAATTCTTAATGATGCAATGCATCTCGTTTTTACCACTTCACTTGCACTTAGTTGGCCACGACCCTACATGTATCTAAATGGGGGAATATTTAACTCAATGCTGTGAGCAGCACATTCATCAGCTATGTCAAAACCTCTGTCAGCCATTATACTATCACCTGCTTGAAGTAATTTTAGAACACCGCATTCACTTGTTAGCTTCTTGTCAGAAACATTACCACAGTAGAGACTGGAAACAAAGCTTATATAACCACTAGGTGTGATGCCAATCAAACCCTTAAGAGTGTTTGTGTTCTTGTATGTAGACCAGGTGGTTGACTGCATTTGCAATGATGAAGGTGTTTCCAAGGGTATTTCTGTTGCATCAATAATTAAACGAGTTGTAGGGTATTTTGTCTTAAAACAAGTAGGCATGTCTCGATCTATCTGTTCTCTAGTTGGTGGAGTAACAATAGCTTTAAATTCCAAGTAAAGAAAGTTTATCCAAGTAGTGAAAATTCTAGACACTGTTGTACTAGATACAGAGAATCTAAATGCGAGGTCTGTAACTTGAAGACAGAGTCGCAACCGCACCAAACACAAAAAGAATTCCTCTATTGGTCTTAGCGTTCTTTCTACTCTCAAAGGGTGTGTCTGAGAGTCCATTGTTTGCTTCCCATGCCAAAGAGTAAGGTGGTTCACTTTGTCTCCAAGATAACGCCAGAATATCATTAACATCTTGAAGTTTTTAAATCCTGTGTAGTAAGCAACATGGTCATCATTGTTGGAGAATCTGTCCAAGCTAAATTTAGCATTGATGAACTGAGATTTTAGTAATTCATTCTGTGATTCTAAGGCATCAATTCGATGCAATAGAACATTAACATATGCATTATCATTTTCAATCTGCACTCCCCTGTCAACTGAACTCAAAACAACATCAGCACTGCAACCTACCAAAGAATCAACAGGCATATCACTTGTGCTATGTGATGCATTACTTGCATCAAACTGTGCCTGCACATAATTGGAGGTCTCACTAACACCACTCAATGGCATCACATCACTAGCAAAGCTCATCTCACAATGATCACTGAATGGCTCAATCTTGTCCCACATTATCTCATTAGTGCATAGATCACTAGTACCACTGCTATGCATTCCACTAGTAGACAGTCTAACAGGTTCACTAGTACCACTCACACAATGGTTGCTAATGGATTGCTCACTAGTCCCACTCCACATTATCTTGCAGATAGATGACTGAATACTCCCTTTCCCAGTGGGTAATCCAGATGTTGCAGATGATTGAGCTGAAGTAGATGGTATATTGCTACTGTCATATCATCATGCATCCATCATCATTAGGTTGCTTACCTTCTGTTAAATGACCATTCAGTGGTAGATCACTGATATCTTTTAGGCCATCTGCATCAGGCTGAAGAGATATCAATTTGGCTTCACACCTCTGCTTTTAGAGGAGAAACCCGTGTGACTAGGATGTCGTAGTTTTTTCCATGGAAACAATGTGGGAATAGAGTTGTTTTCGTCTTTAATTCCCCCTACGAAATGGTCACTACATACTCGAGAATTGGCTGTAGGCCGAAACGAGCGTTCCCGTGAAATGTTCTTTAGCCAAGCACGTCGCTGAATCCGAGCTAGCTTCATACAGTGTATTTCTGCCCAAATAAATGATTATCCCATGCCATTTATCATGTGATGTACACCCCACCCCATACACCAAAAGGGTCTAAAGGCAGGAAAAACTCGAGAGTACCTGGGATTTAGAAATACAATGCATGTCGCAACACAAATATATCAAAGAATCTGCAGTACTTCATAATGTCTATAACTGTACCCATCGTACTCATCTTACAGTACACATGTATAATGCATGTGGCTGTAAGAGTTGGTTGCTTATATTATATTCTTATTGTAGGTGGCTGAATTTATTGTTAAAAATGCGGGTGAATACCAGAACACAATGGCAATCATGGATCCTTTTACAGGTTATTACTATGGAATCTCTTTTTTTTTTACCATTGAACTGCATGTACATGTACATGTACCTTGTTCATACAAATGCAAATGTGTGTACATGTAGAGCACAGATTCATGTTGTGTTTCAACGTGTTATTAGCATTTGGTAGATAATCAGTCACACCATATTCATACAAGTACAAGTGTGTAAACCGACACACTTTTTAATGGTCTCTTGTACACACTATAGCAAGTTCAAATTATATTTATTATGTCCTACTGGTACATGTACATGTACATGTATTGATTGAGTCTTTATATTGCTGTTAGGTTCATTGAAACTTCCATGGTTGTTAAGATACACAATGTATTGTGTCATCTGTAGGCAACACAATGTATTGTGTCATCTGTAGGCACAGTTACAATGTATTGCTATACAATGTACATGTACATGTACATGTATCTCCGTAAAATGTGTACATATTGAAGCCATTTTCCCCATACAAGCAACACTGCCACCAAGTGATATAACTGCGAAGCGAGAAAGCGGGCGGAAGTAGAGCTTGACCCTGTTGAGAGCAAACAGTCAAGTACTGCTGTCCCTCCTACCAACCTGTGTGCTCTGTGTTATTTAGTATTATTTCAAAATTCTATAATACGCAAATGCGGTAACCTTTTCCCCATGGCAGATCCCCTTTCATGTATGTGCTCCATGCTTTAATTTACCAGGTGGATCAAGGTATGTTCCTGGATCTGGAACTCAGAGGACAACAAGCGGTCCTGGGTACGATCCATTTACTGGTATGTAATGCATTTTCATGTACATGTACATGTATGTATGCTGTATATCTACATGTACACTAATTTGCATTTCTGCTACACATGTACATGTACATGTACATGTACTTTGCAAAGCCTGTTGGTGGTTGGATAATGTATGAATTAAGTAGCTGTGTCATTTGATGTACACCTGTGTCTAACATGTATAGGAATAGAAATAGACATGATATGGGACATACATGAATCTGAAGTTTGATAAGACCTTGTGTCATACAAAATTCATACCTTTCTTCTTCTGTGACACAGTGTTTACAATAATGCTTAGCTGCATTACATGTATTTATACATGTAATTGTTTACTTACTGCGTAGCTGTGTACATGTATATGTACATGTACGTATACAAGTACCTGTATTCCCACATAATTCTACATTGATACTTTTCCAACAGGTGGTTCTAGGTATGTCCCTGGTTCTCAAGCAGCAGCTAATAATGTGACATTCCAGAGTGGACAAGGGGCTGATCCTTTCACAGGTATGTGTTTGTACTGATCTGATCTGTGTATCATTGCACAAGCTGTGCAGTCATCCATGTAGATTGTACATGTAGATGTTCAGCTGTAGAAGTAAATTAAACTGTACCTAATCAGAGTTATATGGCATGCATGTACATGTACACATGTATATGGTCACAGAGGAAACTAATTTACATGTAAAGGCAGTCTTGCGTAAAGGTATATACATGTATATGCTTCTGGACACTCAGTGCTGGAGAAAGCTTTCATGTAGTCATAGTAGGATTATTTATGGTTGTTCATGTACATGTACTTGTTGCAAATTGATTCGTTTGTTGAATTGATTGGTTGTAGCCCATACTTGTGATGATACATGTACATGTACATGTATGAAAGTTATGATAATTGGATTATCATTTCATGCAATATTCATGGTCTGCAGGTCGTTCCAGCTACCACTCTGAATCTATTCAGGTGAATGATGTTAAATGTTTATAACACTTGTATAGGTGAAGTGCATAGTGCCCAATGAAAACAGTTTCAAATTAGTGATCATAAATTTATAGTCGGCTCTCCCATTTATTGCACCACTGATTTTTTATTTGTGTGTGGGCATTTTCTGTGATTGGGGGGTGCGGAGTAAATGATTGGGTTTGGAGATAAACCAAATTCCCTAATCTGCCCAAACCCCTATAGATGTTGTGAGCAATATTCATGTAGTACATCAACATTTACATATTTACCTAGCTTTTTAGGAAATGTCTCAGTTGAAGTCTACTTGACAGCTTTCCTAGTGATACATGTACATGATCGTACATCTGTTTCAGCACTCTTAACTTGGTTTACATGCTGCATGACATACATGCACATGTACATGTACAATGTACATGTACATGCTGTTCTGTGGACTGTAATACATGTACCTTGAATATTATCATCTTTGAGCAGAGTATTGTAACTGGGACATAAATTTCACCATGTCGAATAGGAGTAATACAATATAATCAAGATTTGAGTACTTTGTTAAAATCAAGTGCTTTGCAACTTTTTAGCAACACACTCACATAATTTATTGGAGGCGTCAATTATTTCACATGCTAATTATACATTCACATGTTTGAGGAGGGGAGGGGCCTTCATTTGCCCCTGTTGTACCCTAATCATTCCAATTGGGTGGTTATGTTGGTTGTGGTCAACTCAAGGCCCCTTAGGGTCAGGCTTGGACATTTATACATTATGTCATTTGTGAAGTTATTTGTACTGGAATGGATGTCATTGTTTGTCCTTTGCAGAGTGGTGGAGCTTCAAAAACTGAACATAATTTATTCTTTCCAACTGTTAGTTTGGCTTGGACACTTAAGTTTTCCAATTTGTGTTCACTGTTACTCAACTCTATTACAAGGTTGATTATCAGACATTTAATAGCCCCAAAGACTATTGGGATAAGGTGATTGGAAAAATTAAAGAGTATAATGCAGCTCTTGCTGAGGTTAGTCCTTAAGTACATGTACATGTATGTTGTTTATAATGCCACTCATGCATTCACATCAATACATGTAGGAAAAGAAGCTGCAGGAGTGGCAAGTAATACGATTACAAGGTATTGTGCAGACAATGCTCTCAAGGATGTCAAATCAGGAATCCCACAACAATGAAGCATATGCATTGCCTTGACTTGCTGAGATTGTTTGTATCTATTGCATACGCACATTTCACTATACAGATCTTTGTATCAAATTGTCTTCGGATCCTGCTGCAATATTCAGCGAAGATGATTTGCAGCTGCTTCAGTTACTGCTTGGGTGGCCTAGTGAGAACATTCTTCCAGGTCTGTGATTGTTTGTTCTTAGCAAGTACATGTACATGTAAGTGTATAAGTGTTCTCTACGATACACCAGTAAATATTTCCACAGTGTCATGGACAGTATGCTTCAATAAAAAGTTGGTGTCACGCGATCGTAACAACATGTATATGTACATTCATATTTTGTTGCATCATAATTCAGACACAGTTCTGGGCTTTGTTTGTACACATGTACATGTACATGTTAGTGTCTCATTTTTGTTTGGACAGCGCAGTAAAAGACCCAAATTAGTACATGGCATTCTAGTCATGCAATTAACGTAACACACTCCAATCGTAATATAACACAATTGTAGCGTAGTGCTATCGTAGCATAATACGTGGCACCAACTTTTTATTGACATGCATACTGTACATGTACATGTATGTTGTAGTATGGTCTGATCTTACATGTACTTGCCTAGTCACTACAATCATTATGTATCCAGGGTATGAAATTAAAAGCAATTTCTCTCTGCTAAACAACAGTTCATTTTTGGTAGTGGGTTTGCAGACTAATGACTGAAAAAAAATGGCTGTATACAGTGAATTACAAGGATTTCACAATCTTACAATTATATCTACATGTACATGTATGTGGTGTGTGTGTAGATGGTACTTGCAGTTATTTAAATTTAATGAAGTATTATTATTATTAATATTACATCGGCCGAACGTGGAGAGTACCATGATCATGCTCCCCACCTTTAGCTCCATACATCACCATTTCTCCATAACAGATTGGTTTGCGTCATGATCAGCTGTGCACATTGGCCACACTCTGCCAAATGCTACAAACTACATGTACTTAAACATCTACGCCAATTCAGTATTGCACAGTCTAATATACATGTACTGCAACCAGCTTGTTTTATTTAGAGTTATTATTATTACATATATATATATTAACATACATGGTGTATGTATTTTCATGCACTGATAATACATGTCAACAATATAATCACACATAAGTAACACACAAAACACTCACAAACAACTACATGTACATGCACAGATAACTGTCCTGTTGGGTTGATTGGGGGTAGGAGCGTACCAAGATTGATCAAGCATTAGCTCTAATCAATAACAGGCTGAGGTGGCCATATAGCTCGGCTACCACCTTAGACTTGGGGGTGTTACCACGAATGGCCAACCGTGAAGCCACCTGAGAGAAGGCCTTTAATGCCTCTGGTCCCCAGGCCCCATAGTTCTCCACTGCCAATGGTACACATTGCCAACCCAACTCAGCACACTTGGGATCATTTTGGTTATGTTTTCTGTGCTCAACTGGCTTTGCTGAAACACCCTGGTACATGCTCACTTCCAGTACTATTTGTATTCTGCAACAGCTGTAATTCACATATACATGTACATATACATCCCCTTTGCATGATCCACATTCCCATCAGCATTAGATGCAATCTACATGTACATGCGCCAGCCCCAGCCCGCCTGTCTGCCCTGTATACAATCAGTGCTCATATCTTCACATTCCTGCAAGAGCATTTTTTCCTCTCTAATTCACTGTCATTCAAATGACAGAAAATAATATATACCCATGGCTCTTGTGGTTGATGATGTATGCAGTTGGCATTGTGGCCAGTAACCACTGAAGCGCTTTGCTAGTCAGTGAGTAAAGAGGCACCCCCCCCCCCACCCCCACCCCCCGGAGCATAAATGGGTAGCCCTATCTTTGATATCACAGTCATGGTGCTCTCAGACACACTCTCAGAAGTTAAATATAAATGATATTAATAACATTTAATTAAACAAAAACAATAAAAACTAGACTTTGTACACTGTAGACAGCAATTGAGTAAAAAGTAAGGAAACAAGGAATTACATGTACATGTATGCATTCATTAATTACAGACCTACATGTACATTATTTAGCAAATCTACATGTACCTGCCTGAAATTCTGTGCTAAATGTAGGTCTGTAATATTTATACATGTACATGTACATGTAAATGCATAATTTCCGTAATTCCTTGTTTCCTTACTTTTTACTCAATTGCTGTCTACAAATCCTACATCACCAATCTTATTTTAATTATTATTTTTATATCTTGTAAAACCAAGTCCAGACTGTAATAGGATATATGTAGTGTGAGGACTGACTGCTGTACAGTCAGTCTGGATGGAGACACATCTGTACATATACATCTGTGGCTGATTACATTCTGAACATTGTTCATTGCTTTTGCAGAATTGTTTATCCATGTGACCTGCCGCAAAATTGAATTCGTATTTGTTCAGTATAATGAATAAATGCACACATTTATCAGGACTTGGCTACTACATTATAGCAGTCCCCAGACTAATTCATATGCTTTTTGGGGATTAATTGTAATTTGTAATCACAATTTGCAATAACAGGTTACATAATAATATAACTGACATTCCTTGCTGTCAATTGGATGTTGCAGAGTTACAGAAGTTCAATTTTGTACAGCTAATAACTTGATCCTACATATCTCTGTTTTTGAGAAATCATCTTGTGCACTGCTTCCTAAAGCTATAACCCCAGGCATTGCGATTTTTGCAGGTTTGGACATTTTAAGGGTTGCTCTACTTAACGAGTCTGCAAGTATTTATTTCTTCTCGTCTGCGGACAATGGTGAAGCATTCTTGAAGTACATTCTGGATTATGCTATGTAAGTTACATGTACATACATGTATGTATTCTGCTGCAGCATTTGAATTATTTAAAATTGTATTCAGTTGTTGTTTTAGAGCTACTAAATAAAAGTGCCCTTTGTTAAGCAACAGCAATTTGATGTTCAATACAAAACAAAATGCAGCTACACTTCACATGTATGTGTTTGCAAGAGTTTTACTGTACATACATCATATCCAATAAATAGGGGCCTGGTGGCAGTGGGAAAGCATTTCTTTGCAGGATGGGATGGCTTCACTGGCTTATTGCCTACATGTATAACTTTGTCTGCATTGCAAGTAATACCATCGCCAATAGGAAAAGCCATTTCTTGGAAATTAAGTGGCTTTATTTTAAATTCGGATCATTGTGTCTTTTGACATGTAAACCAACATATCTATCTTTATAGTCTCCACAAAATCTACACATACATGTACACTGTGTACATGTACATTAACCTTCATGGGGCATGAACTGACAGTACATGTACTTCGACACTATGAAAGCAAATTTTTGATATACTCCTTATTAGATGAATTTGTCACATTGTCAGCCACTATTGTGAAGTACATGTACTTGGCCCTTTGAATAAAAGAACTAATATTTTGAACAAGGTTTAATGTCATTATTGTTCTGCCCAGCTCAGCACTGGATCCCTCATAGTTTGATTAAAGCTGCATGAGATTGCTGTCACTTTCATCACCAATCCCTGGTTTGGCAACTACATGTACTGTACATGTACTGTAATAAGACACTGGCAACTGAGTTGTTTCTCTTCTGTTGGCTGTGGAAAGCAATCTTTGTTGTCTATGGTGGCCATGTCATGCGACTCATGCCTTCAACAGCGTATTTGTGGTACGATGTCCACAACAGTTGCATTCATGTGCCATGTCATAGCAATTCTTTAACATTTTCACCCTGTAAGCTAGAGCAACTTTCCGGCAGAGGGCTATAGAATACTGGTACAGGTACACTCAGTCATGAGAGCTGTCATAATGCAGCCAACACCACTTCGTAAACCATTTAGAACTAAAAGCTCGCTTCACCACAGTCTTGATGCCAAATTTATACATCAGTAAATGGAAGCCAGTGGGTTAGAAGAACACACAGCTTGCAGAACTCACAATCCAATCTTGATTGACTGCACCTCTCAGACCA
Organism: Spongilla lacustris; assembly: GCA_949361645.1. NCBI lineage: Eukaryota > Metazoa > Porifera > Demospongiae > Spongillida > Spongillidae > Spongilla > Spongilla lacustris. The sequence continues at coordinate 4,887,374 of OX442424.1, forward strand.
GTGATGAAATTTATTAGTAATTTTTTTTGGGGCATGCAAAAACTGGTCTGATAATGATCTGACAGGCTGGGCTAATAGCTACATGTACAGCCCTGTTACTATTAATTGGTTTTATTTCATTACTATTCAGCTCTAAATACATTTTGAACATTATTTCTGCATGCTTAGCATGGACATTTGATGTGATCCGTGATAGCAGCTTTCAGTGATTTGTCTTCATGCTTCAACGGCTGCAACTGCTTGGCGGATATGTCCAATTGGTTCTACCCCTGTGCTCTCCTGTGGCTGGCACACATTTCTTGCCTTAACCTTCTAGAGGTTCTTCATGAACTTCTCAGCTTTCCCCAAACATGTAATTGTCAAACCCATATTCTTTGCTGTTGTTCAACTGTATTGTCCCAACCACTTCTGCTGGTGTCACTGTCTTCTTCCAGCTGCTATGGCACACGAGCCCATCACCCTGGTTATCATCATAGCCTCAGGGGGCGGGGGGTGGGGGGGGGGGGGGCACAATGGGCCCATGCCCCCCACCCCCCACCCCACCCCTTGTACACGAGTACATGTACATATGCAAACACGGAGATAATAGAGTTTAGATACTTGTACATGGACATGGACATGTACAGAATGTATATGCACAACATTTGATGTACATGTATACGTATTGTATACATGTACACTGGTCAGGGCCAAGTACATGTGTATGATTCAGTGCATATGATAAGGTTTCGGGTTTGTCCTGACACACTGTCAGACCATTACCTAAGTTGACCTGTCATATTTCCGAATTGACCGGACATAGAATGTACCTTAATTTTTGCACTTGGTGTTTGTATACATTGCTATCCAGTAGCATTGCGTGCGCGCACATATTAGTAGCAGCATGATCTTTGAAAGATGCAGATCTCAGGTTTGTTTTTGAATGCTGCGTTGAAATTTATTCGTCCGCGCAGATTTTCTTCAAATCGAATGCACACAGAACACTTTAGCGATGTGACTATAGTATGATCTGATTTGCTAGTATCGAATGTTAGTCACGTACATGTAGATGTATCAACCCGGGGGGCGGGGGGGGGGGGGGAACGACGCAATCGTGCGCGAAAAACGGCCATAAACGCGTCAAATCGCGCGGTCTTCAAAACGCTGTATCTCCTTGATTGTGCAATAGAGTAGAGTCGCATTTTGCGTATTTACAAAGCGGTCATGTGTCTATACATGTAGAAGTCCAAAGACGGTTTAATTTGCAATGCATCGTTCTGAATCTTACTTCAATGTGAATATCTTCGGAACGATGCATCGCAAATTACATCATCTTTGAACTTCTATATATATACACAGGACCGCTTTGTAAATACGCAAAATGCTATTGCACAATCAAAGAGATACAGCGTTTTGAAGATCGCGCGATTTGACGCGTTTACAGCCGTTTTTCGCGCACGATTGCGTCCATGGGAAGGATCTTTTCGCTGTCCAAAGCCCACTTTTTAACACTAAATTTAACGGTCTGAACAGGTGCTTTGCCGCTATTTGCAGTCACATAAAAAGCAGTCCGGACATTCTTACCGCGCATGCGCAAAATTGATCGGAAAACGTCCGATGTCCGACTGTTATCATGTGCACTGATGATTATGATTGCATCTAGAGCTTTTATCGCTTGACTTAATAGCATTCATCTCTACAATATTCGATGAAGATGTATGGGCATAAGTTTGATTTTGGTATGCCATTTGGACATACATGTATATTGCTGTGCTCTAACACAAATAAAACACTTTTGCCCTTGCGAGAGTATGTGTAACATACCAAAAAGTACCAAAAACCAAGATAAGCCCATATATTTTCATACTAAACTGAGCACCAATGAGGACAATAAAAGCAATTGATGCAGTTAGAGCCCATGCGTCATGTGGCCATGAAAGTGCTCTAAATATAGTAAACAGTGAGTTCAGTATTATTATCAGTGATGTGAACAAATACATGTAGAGACTGAGCTCTTGATCTGTTGCTCCCCACCTTGACTTTTTTGGTGCAGTTTGTGTGTACTTTTGGGAGGGTTTTCAACACAAAAATTGTTGGCTTCTGGGGCCTTGCCACACCCTCACCTGTACCCCCAATATGAGCTCACCTCCCTTGGATGGGATATGATATCACCTGCCTTGTATTCCAATGGACTATTTAGCCAGGGACATCCCCCATGTACCAACACACCAGCCCAGCTGCCAGGAACTCACAACAAATTTGTTGTCAACTCTGTGATACATGTACATGTAATTGCTGTATTTTGTGTTTCTAGATGAATTATTGTTTAGAAGTTTTATCCTGCAGTGGTGCCAATGCTGACAGCAAGAATCAATTACTAGTCCTGCGGTGCATTGCCAATATGTTTGTACAACCACACACTCTGTCTATTGTGGATCTCAAGAGACCAATGGTTCGTTTGCTGATACCAATTGGTGACTGTGTTAATTGTAATACTTGCATGGTGTCAAACTACATGTACTATAATAATACATGTACATCTCTAGTCCTGCTAAGATGTCCATGGGGAGAATACATGCATTGACCCATTTGTCCATTTGTGCATGAATATCAGTTTAGTGATCATGTGTGCATAATTATTGCGAGCTGGCATGAAGCAATATTGTAGCTACATGTAGTTGGAAATCATGTTAATTACATGGAAATGTTTGCACTTAGTTATATTTTATTTTATTGTCAATATCTTACTGTATAGGTAACGTTTTGTAGATATGGAAATAAACAAAGTTTCTTGTTAGCACATTATTTTATATGCAGTTTTGAAAAATACATGTTACTGTCAGGTCTAATCGTCTCAGTCTGTACGTCATGCACGCACATCATTGATGGTTTGATCCTCACAGTGCACATCATACCATATTTTCTATAACCCAAAATATTAAGAATTAAAAACAATGTGGTGGTACACATGTACATACACATGTACAATGTATATCCATTTGCTAACATACATGTACATGATAAACCAACTTACAATCAGAAACCGTAATGTACCAAGCAATATGAACGCATTGAACCTTTCCAACTCCCCCCCCCCCCCCCCCCCCCCAGGAATCATGGTCACACCTCCTTTCTTTCCTTTTACAACACATACACTCTTCTAGCCCCTCCCCCAAATCCCACTCATCTTCCTCCCTATCCCTCCTCCCCATCCCTCCTCTTCCCCAATCTCATATAAACAAGTGCAAGATAAGACCAAGTGGTATGCACATGTACATGTACACAGAAATTAATGGAATGGCGAGCTGAGAAATTAGCTGTAGTTGTGCCGAGTTCATTGCATTTAAGCCTGCGTTGTTATAATCTAGTGCATCCTGTGTTATCTAAAACCGTGGATATTCTCTATTTAAAAACAACATTACAGCAGGTACTTGTTTTTGACCTGGGATATTAAAAGCATTTGGTCAAGTCACACGTATCTGAATGATTTTCCTTATCTGTGGCAGGGATTTTGTTGAGCTACCATATACTGTGCACTGTACATTTACAAAATCATCATATTGTTGGTGAATGCTTCCTTGTTGCTTGGTAAATGCATACAGCATTCAGCCTGCATCCTTCCTCAATACTTAATAATGTATGTGCATTGTTGGCCACCTTATGTTCTGTAATGTTTGTATGTTTATGTAACCATTAGGTACTGTCGCAGATAGTACAGCTATTGCCAGCAAGTTCTAAACAAAGTCAGATAGCCGTGGCCACAATTGTACAAAAGTAAGTTACAGTCAAATGATTAATTCCATGCATCTACATGTACATGTAACATAGATTGCATGTATATGTCAATGCAAGCATACATGTACATATACATGTACATGTAGAGCTCATATCTGTGGACCGGATTGAGTCAGTGCAAACCAGTGCATTAAAATAAATGTGTCAGCACATACCATTTCCCAATACATGTAAATAACAAGCATATAACCTACCCCTGAGGAATGTGAACACGTTTTACATGTACATGTACAACATGTTCACATTTAAAGCATGTCGCTCAAACTGCAGCAAATGACAGATTCATGTGCACTGTGTGCTATTTTGTCTCTTTTGTGTGCCAGTATTAAAGCAAGTCTTTTGTAGGCTACTGATTCTACCAGAAGATACATGTAAATGTAGCTAGGGCCATACTGGTCAAGTACAGTGTACACTAGGGGTTAACACTTCTTGTGTATGTTGTGCAGATTTTTCTGTGTAACTTTAATCTCCAGTATTTGTTTGTTTGAAATTGCATCAACATTAGCAATAGTACATGTACACATGTAGGTTACATGTACAATGCACATTAAATAAGCATGCCAGTAGGCCCAGACCAAAGCTCTCACATTAGCTATTACTACAGCTGCTATGGTTTTGGACTTCCTGGTGCACAGCTAGATGGCAAGACATGGAACAAGACATGAGAGGGAATCAAACACCCAACAGCCATAAATCTCCACGGCCCAACCATGTCCTGAGCATTTTGGGTTGCTAAAATCATGGATCTTTCGATCAACCATCAGCATTGGGTTTCATTTAATTGTGATTGTATGCACCAAGGTTCAAAACATGAGGTTTTAAGACAAATTTGTTTTTTATTTACATGTAAGGTTAAAATTTTAATCATCCATCACAAATGAGAGTTTAGCATTAACCCGCTAATGGAGGCTACTAAAAAATGACAAAAGTTGGTGATTTTTACCCATGCACGCAAATATTGTTGGCACATCATAGCAGTCATACTGTGAATATGGAGATCCCCCCTACCTTATGTACATGTAGATTGTGTAAATTTTCTTTGGAACCTAGTGGCATATTGCATGCAAAAACCATATTCATTCTTATAATTGTCCATGTCTTGCATGTCCAGTAGCATTCTTAATTACAGGTGCTTGAATGTCCATCCTTCACTAGTAATTGTTATGTTTGTTTTACATGTATATCTCTCCTGTGTTTTTTTACTGCTTTACACCATACCTCCTGAAGGAACACAAAGGCCACATTTTTAACAATTAATGTCCTAATACTATTCAATGGGAGTAACGATCTAGATAATTGTAAAAACATTTTTGGAATTGGAATCTGATCTATATTGCTTTATAGATTTTGCATGATAGACTCAGTGCTAGTTTGTATCTTTCAGGTTCTACATGTACATGTAATGCCTTAGCCACCATTATTTCGATATATTATATTTCTTTATTGTGTTGTAAAACTTGTACTGATGTTTGTATTAAATACAACAATAAAAATGTTGTAGATTTTTCAATCATATACAATGTACATACATTTACATGTATGTTTAATTAACCATAGGCATTCATGAGGTAATTATCAAACAAGAACCCATGCAACACCATCACTTAGATACATGGGCATTGGGGTTTGTCAATTTGAAAACCTGGATGATATAAGACCACTGTACATGTAGATGTTCTCAGGCTGAAGTTTGCCTTGTGACCCTGCAAAGTATTAGACTGTATAGATAACATTTTGTATATAGGGATACAGAGGTTTAAACAAGGTTTCCTATTAGCCCTTTATTACAAATTGCATGTATTATAAATTTGTTGGCTGGGTTTTAAAAGTTCTCTTTTCAGTTATTGCCATTACTGCTATTGTAAACATTATGTTGATGGCATTTCTGATTGTGTGCAAGCTTGTATCAAGGTGAGCATAGTCTCTTCACACTAAAGTTGCTCATTTTAAAGTAAATGTACTTTTCAGATAATAGAAACCAGTATTGAAACAGAGGCCAAATTTCGAGCAGCTGTGGGAATTGGAACATTGGTACGTGTGACGTTTTATGCATTTACAGGGGAGGTTTGGCTGTTATTTTTTTTAACCTGCCTAATGATCTTTAGTTTTATCGTCAGCACTGTGTTAATTGTTCCTTTGCTTGAGTAGAGTTATGCTCAGTGCTAAATTTTATTCTTGTACATTGTTTTTTTCAATATGTAATAACAATACATACACAAGCTGTTGTTATGTACAACAATATTAAAATATATATGCACAATACAATTAATGAGGTAAATTGATCCATAAAATGAGTATTTCTATATTCACAGATCTCAATTGACAGAGCACTTGTCAAGCGGTCTGCAAGACCCATTGACATGTTATCCCTTTTTGAACAATTGTGCAAAATTGTGGACCCACTAAAGGTAGTGCCAGTGTAGTGAAGAAAGCCTTACATTTTTTTTTTTCCCAAACAGTTGAGCCAATGTGCTGGACAGATTATCCAATCTTTGAAGTAACATCTGTATAGTATCTTAGAACATTGTTATGGCTGTATTGCTGATTTGTTTTTATTTTGAATAGATTTGCAACTTGTGTTAAAATATGCATATTTAAGTTGCTAAATTTAAATAAAAGCACAGCCGCATGTTAAACATGAGATTGTTTGTACAATACCTAGCTGCGTCCCCCAGTACCACTGTAGATATCTCAAACCGCATCTCCACTTTGGTCGTGTCTGCACTTAAACGAGTCGGTTTGGGCTTGCATGGTCGATGTACTGCATGTTAAAATAGCATCCGCTGTACATGTTACGGTTTGCCTTCGTGGAACTATGCATAATTAACACACCGTTATAAAAAGGACGCGAATAAGACATCAGCACCGTTTGATCATGCAGAGACAGAGGAGGCGCGTTGTCTTGACAGACGCGCTTGCAATCCTTTATTTTTTACGCGCGTACGGCTGATCGTGACACCATCGACCCATGCATGCCCACCAATATAATTTATACTGGGGACTAGCACGAGAAGTACGTCTCTGTTTTATTGCATTGAATCAGTGGAAACTTAGTACGCGCGCGCCGCGTAAAATTTTCCCCTAGCAACCTCCTTAGATACCATGGATGCCCGTCACTTCCAAATGTATTACCAGCACATGGGAGTGTAGCCACGTCTCGAAACTTATAAGGTGTATGGAGCAGTCCTCTGGCTCTGATTTAATGCTTTTATTGATTTTAAATTTCTACTAATTCACGCGTTGTTGGACCTTAAAGCGCGAAATGTATTTCAATTATATTGCTACTCCTGCAGTTTTCCTAAGCAAATGATTAAAGAAACTAAAAGGCTTGCCAAATGATCTACCAGATTATGCATAGCAACTGTTATGAATCCTTTTTTAAATCCGTATATTACAAATCCAATGCAGCCACCTAAAAGTCATGAAATACTCATTATTATTATTTTAAAAATCATAAAATGTAACATATCACAAACAAAGGTGTACATTACTATATAGGTTCGTTCAGGTATCATCCCAGCTGAAATATAATTATTATAATATACCAGTAGGGCCTACAAAGAAATGAGTAATGTATAAATAAACGGTTGTCGTTATAATCACCTACAACTGCTTACATTTCTAGCTGTAGGTTTTTACTTCAGGCCTAGAAGTTACACTAATTTGTGCTTTATGGAGTCGTATGTGCAAACAAGGGTAATGAAGTATGGGTTAATACCCAAATACCCTGAAAGTTTCAATACCCTGCTCCATAGCTAAAAAGCCAAAGCCAATACACCATCTCTTAAATAAGGTGAAGCCAGTATCAATATCATTTCAGTAGAAAAACATACCTAGTGCATTAATTTCAACATCAGTAACCATATTGAAGGATGAGAGTGATGTGTGGACAGGGTAAGGGTGATATGTAGAGGAGGGTGATGTGTGGAGGGGGAGGGGGAGGTGTGGAAGGATGAGGGTGATGTGTGGAAGGGTGAGGGTGTGTGTGGAAGGATGAGGGTAATGTGTGGAGGTAATGTGTGGAGGTGGAAGGATGAGAGGGTGATGTGTGGAGGGTGAGGGTGATATGTGGAAGGGTGAGGGTGATGTGTGGAGGGTGATGGTGATGTGTGGAGGGTGAGGGTGATGTGTGGAGGGTGAGGGTGATGTGTGGAGGGTGAGGGTGATGTGTGGAGGTGAGGGTGATGTGTGGAGGGTGAAGGTGATGTGTGGAGGGTGAGGGTGATGTGTGGAGGGTGAGGGTGATGTGTGGAAGGATGAGGGTGATGTGTGGAGGGTGAGGGTGATATGTGGAGGGTGAGGGTGATGTGTGGAAGGATGAGGGTGAGGGTGATGTGTGGAGGGTGAGGGTGATGTGTGGAGGGTGAGGGTGAAGTGTGGAAGGGTGAGGGTGATGTGTGGTGGGTGAGGGTGATGTGTGGAAGGATGAGGGTGATGTGTGGATGGTGAGGGTGATGTGTGAAAGGATGAAGGTGATGTGCGTGCCAGTGAATATGTGTTTCTGTGTGTGTGGCAAGCAGCCTTAGTATTAGTATCAGCAAATACATTAGCATGAGCCATGAGCTGTCAAGCGATTTGAATGTGTATGTGTGTATGTGTGTGTTTTTGCGTATTTGTGTGTGTGTGCCGGTCAATAAGTATATGTTTTGTGTGTGTGTGTGAGTGCGTTGGGGATTGTCAATTTGAAAACTTGAAATTTGTGTGGGTATGAGCTAGTACCTTTGTATGAGGCAGTTGCTTTAGTGGGAGCCAGTAGCCTTGGTATGAGCCATGAACCAGTATCCTTAGCATCATGCAGTATGAGCCAGTAGCCTTAGTGTGAGCCAGTATGAGCCTGGTACATAAGCCAGTATGAGCCTTGTATGAGCCAGTAGCCTCATTTTTAACATTCAATAAGTGGTTTCTACTTCCATCAATGCCTAATGTAATATGCAGCCTCTGTGACAGCACAAATACTGCATAGCCTTGCTAAAAGGTCTGCATGTTCCTCCATTATGTGACTATACGGTACAAGCAAACGGCCAAACTACGCGAAAGTCAACATTTTTTGCCATATATATTTGCTCATACGAAAGTGGGATACTGGTCACGTGTTCATACCAAGGCTACTGGCTCCCACTAAAGCAACTGCCTCATACAAAGGTACTAGCTCATACCCACACACACATACACGCACTCACACACACACACAAAACATATACTTATTGACCAGCACACACACACAAATACGCAAAAACACACACATACACACATACACATTCAAATCGCTTGACAGCTCATGGCTCATACTAAGAATATTTGCTGATACTAATACTAAGGCTGCTTGCTCATATTGAGACTACTGACTCATAACACCCACACACACAGAAAAACATATTCACTGGCACGCACATCACCTTCATCCTTTCACACATCACCCTCACCATCCACACATCACCCTCATCCTTCCACACATCACCCTCACACCTCCACACATCACCCTCACCCTCCACACATCACCCTCACCCTTCCACACTTCACCCTCAACATCCCTCACCCTCCACACATCACCCTCACCCTTCCACATATCACCCTCACCCTCCACACATCACCCTCATCCACACACACACCCTCACCCTTCCACACATCACCCTCACCCTCCACACATCACCCTCATCCTTCCACACATCACCCTCACCCTCCACATATCACCCTCACCCTCCACACATCACCCTCACCCTCCACACATCACCCTCACCCTTCCACACTTCACCCTCACCCTCCACACATCACCCTCACCCTCCACACATCACCCTCACCCTCATCCTTCCACACATCACCCTCACCCTCCACATATCACCCTCACCCTCCACACATCACCCTCACCCTCCACACATCACCCTCATCCTTCCACACATCACCCTCACCCTCCACACATCACTCTCACCCTCCACACATCACCCTCACCCTCCACACATCACCCTCACCTCCACACATCACCCTCACCCTCCACACATCACCCTCACCCTCCACACATCACCCTCACCCTCCACACATCACCCTCACCCTCCACACATCACCATCACCCTCCACACATCACCCTCACCCTTCCACATATCACCCTCACCCTCCACACATCACCCTCATCCTTCCACCTCCACACATTACCTCCACACATTACCCTCATCCTTCCACACACACCCTCACCCTTCCACACATCACCCTCATCCTTCCACACCTCCCCCTCCCCCTCCACACATCACCCTCCTCTACATATCACCCTTACCCTGTCCACACATCACTCTCATCCTTCAATATGGTTACTGATGTTGAAATTAATGCACTAGGTATGTTTTTCTACTGAAATGATATTGATACTGGCTTCACCTTATTTAAGAGATGGTGTATTGGCTTTGGTTTTTTAGCTATGGAGCAGGGTATTGAAACTTTCAGGGTATTTGGGTATTAACCCATACTTCATTACCCTTGTTTGCACATACGACTCCATAAAGCACAAATTAGTGTAACTTCTAGGCCTGAAGTAAAAACCTACAGCTAGAAATGTAAGCAGTTGTAGGTGATTATAACGACAACCGTTTATTTATACATTACTCATTTCTTTGTAGGCCCTACTGGTATATTATAATAATTGTATTTCAGCTGGGATGATACCTGAACGAACCTATATAGTAATGTACACCTTTGTTTGTGATATGTTACATTTTATGATTTTTAAAATAATAATAATGAGTATTTCATGACTTTTAGGTGGCTGCATTGGATTTGTAATATACGGATTTAAAAAAGGATTCATAACAGTTGCTATGCATAATCTGGTAGATCATTTGGCAAGCCTTTTAGTTTCTTTAATCATTTGCTTAGGAAAACTGCAGGAGTAGCAATATAATTGAAATACATTTCGCGCTTTAAGGTCCAACAACGCGTGAATTAGTAGAAATTTAAAATCAATAAAAGCATTAAATCAGAGCCAGAGGACTGCTCCATACACCTTATAAGTTTCGAGACGTGGCTACACTCCCATGTGCTGGTAATACATTTGGAAGTGACGGGCATCCATGGTATCTAAGGAGGTTGCTAGGGAAAAATTTTACGCGGCGCGCGCGTACTAAGTTTCTACCGATTCAATGCAATAACACAGCCGTGTTTTTGATGCATACTAGGTTGCTAGGCTGGTTGCTAAGAGGATGTAAACTAATACCGTAATATTCTATTTATAAACTAGGTTTCCAGCCGCAAACAGCCGTGCGTCAGAGATAATAATATAGAGGGATTGGAAACGGGGCCAATCAACACTAATCAACGCGCGCATTCCTCGAACGAATCCTTAAAAGCGGTTAGAATAAGATAGAACTTAGAAAATTTTACAACAGACACCCAGCTGACCCAGGATGGAGGGAGTGTGACCCTTTATTCCTCGCACTCAGCATGGTCAACGATCGTAACAATCCACCAGTTAATTGGGACAAAGGGAAGGAGACACTGTGTGAATTTATTACTGATGAAAGTGCCGAAACATCCGATTTTCTTCTGCCCATCCATCACCTTTGAAGAAATGTACAGAACGATTGGGATGTGATTTAACTTTAAAAACATGTGCTAGGCACACATGTGACCAACATAGCTCTACCAAAATAATATATCAAAACCAGCCACCATCGTAACAAAAAGCCGTGCAAGAGTACCCAAAACATCACAGCGATGTTTCTGAAGATGCTATACGCAAACAACATAGAGGTAGGCACATACTAGACTATGAGCATTAAATACACAAATAATGACGAGAACAGTTCTTCTAGATCGCCGGATTCTCCCCGCATAGTAAAAAAAATGGCCATTTTTTTTTCTTTTTCGGTTAAAGAATGGCGCAAAATCGAATCTATAAGTATTCAATGAATCTTTAGTAAATCCTCTATCGACTACTTTATTTAAACTTGAGAAGGCATGTTTCATTACCTTGTGACATTCAAGACTTCTATTCAAGCCCTCAAATCCGCCCCCTTTTTTGGTCAACGTAGGTGCGATTCACGCGTGCAAGGATAGGGCGCGCTAAAATTCCTGAAGTCTACGGCGCACGTGATTCGTTTCCAATCCCTCTATATATTATCTCTGGTCTCGTCTGCATGGTTTGCGACGCGCCGAGACTATACTAGAGCAGAGATAATCTATATATTATCTCTGACTAGAGTAGTCCTTCGCGTTTTGGCGGAAGCTATAACTGTTCATCGTGGCCATACATGTGCATTATCGCTACGAATCGGTAGTTTTACTTTAGCTTGTTGTAGCAATCCAAATAGGCGGTCAGTTTCACGTACTAGTAGTATTAGCAATAGCTTTGTGGCGTATAATAAGATAATTGCTGCGTAATATTAAGTGGGCTTTTGTTTGGGCATTATTATGGAACAGCTGCTCGAGAGTCATGACCACGAGTATTGGTTAAGACGATGGAATACTGGAGAAACCAGATGGCACAAAACTGCGGTAGACAATGTACTATTGGTAAGTGTTAAACAAAAACAAACAAAACACCCATTTAAGTTGATCAATTTGAATTTCGTGGGGTAAGGCAGAATACATGTATATATAATAGAGTCTAGGCCTATTTTTAACCTTTTGTTTTGTTTCGGCTTTATTTAAAACCAGCTAGCCATATAGGCCTAATATATACCCTGCAGACACGCGTGTAACTAGTTATATTAGATAGCGGGCATAAGCCATAGTTGTAGCCTTGGCATGGGCTTTTTCATCCAGGGTGTGAAGTACATTTACACTACATGTATTATGCAACAACCAGAATCACGCGAGTACAAATGTATAACTAATTATAACTACATGTTATAAGCCTAAAACTTTGGTATGGCACAGGCTAAAGGCCAGGACTTGGCATTACCTGTACGTTTTCATAGTGGTTCTGAGCAGCACAACTTGGTTCCGGCTCCAGTTTTGTCATTGCCTCTTACCTAAACGTGGTATGTTTTATGCCTCTCTCAACTTTCTCAGATACATGTAGATGTACAAGTAAACTACTGGTCTGGCTCCTTTTAGGGATTCCCAAGACAATCCTGTACTTAACTTTTAGTGTGTCCAATACCTCTTCCACTACACTGATTTGATGTCATGCCAATCCCATTAATCACTGCAGTCTTGGCAAAGGTCAGCCTTTAAAAAAAACTGTTTTATCCTTCATTTCACATATGAGTTAATCACTCAAGGCATTCTCCAACGCAGTTTCAAACTGGCAGTGCTCCGTTACCTTCTGCAGGCTCCCTCCTTTCATTTGTAATGCTCAGCAATGATCAACAGTTTTGCCATTTTGCCAGTAGATGACTCATCAGTATGTCTACCAGTTCCTAATAGGTTGTGTTTGCAGGTTTGGAGAGCAAACTAATAAAGATCTCTTTTCAAGGCCATATGTTACTGATGCTGCTCAGTTTTGTCATATAACTAGGCTAACCCCTCTGCCTTTCCAATAAGAGCAGCCTTTAGTTCAGTGCAACCTGTTTCAACCATATAGCCACTGCCAATGGGTCATTCCATGGGAATTTTTACCACCTTGAATAAAGTGTGTGACATATTACATGTATTGGTCTGCTAATATTGCATTGCTCTCTTACAGGCACATTTTGACAAAGTTACCACTGGACAATCTGGATGCTTAACTTTTGTTCCCTTGTGTGGCAAAACCTTAGACCTAATATGGCTAAATGAAAAAGGGCACAATGTTGTGGGCTGTGAATTATCAGCACTAGCTGCTACGCAGTTTTTTGAAGAGAACAAGATTCCTTATTCCACTTCAGGTTTGTAGGGATGCTTGCAATATTTATGCAAAGCTGTGGTAGTAATGTACCAGATTGTTTGCTTTTAGGATTTTGCATGATGGTATTTTTATTGCACCCAAGATTTGAATATATTTCTATTGGTCTATTAAATTCAGTACTCCATAAAGAGAACTGCTTAAAGTGAGGTACATGTATTTGTAACTTTTAAAACACTCAGTCTGGAATTAGATTTTCACCATTAGCCAGTGCTTTTGTACAAAACATACATGTATAAATATATTTACGTGTAGATATTACAATGTAGTTCAATATATGTACATGACTGATGTATTTTAATCACAGAGCTATAAATTGTACAATTGAATGAAATTATTTTCCACGTGACCTGAGTTTGGTTAATTAAGTTACATGTATGTTTCAACCCCAAGACCTCTAATCATTCGCTTTACCTCATGAAACTGCCATCGGGTTCCTGCTATCCTGAGGGAAACTTTGGAGGGAACCAGCTACTAGATGGTTCGATTACATTGGTTGGAAATGTTTTAGATGTGTTGGGATTGGTAGGATTTTGAACAAATTTGGGTATTATAATTGAGAGGATTTTTGGCAGCCTGGTCCTAGTTTGGACCACAATTACACATTATACAAGTGACCGCTTCGACAAGTTTCACAGGTCTAACTTCATTGTTATTGCACGTTGCAACAATGCAATTTCAGTGCACTTTTAGCTATTGAAAGCTCTAAATGGCTGAGGTCATAAAGGGGAACTTGTAACATGTGGTGGAACTGCTCATGCATTTTCTGGTAGTTGTTTTGGAGCCATCTCAATATGTTTCTGCTTCTCCTGGCCCAGAAAAAGTATGTACATGTATGTGTACGTGCATGTATGGCTTATTCGCATGCCTGCCTGTAAATGTTTGTATTCATGCACTTCCTTTTAACATCTTTAGGTACTCCCAATTTCACTGTATATTCAGCCACTGACCGCAACATAAAAATATATGTTGGCGATGTTTTCAATTTTGCAAGCAGTTACACTGAAAGATTTGATTGTGCTTGGGAATGTAATGCTATTGTGGCACTTAATGTGGAAGATCGTGAGAGGTATGCCAACCTTCTTGCTACTGTGATCAAGCCGGGGGGCAAAATATTGATGACAACATGGGAATATAATCAATCTGAGCGCAAAACACACCCTTTTTCAGTTCCTAATGCAACTATCAGAGAGCTGTTCAAACAACATTTTGATGTAGAGCTGATTGAGTCCATAGATGCTACCGGAACGTATTTTACACAGAATTTTAATCTTACATATGCATTTAGGCCAGTGCAAGTTTTAACAAGGCAGTAATGGAAACTGATACATACATGTATGTTAGATTGACTCACTGTATATATAAATGTGCACTTTTTGCTGTATAATGGAAATTTTCCAAACTTAGGGTGATACAGAATTGTGCAGTGAAGTGACATTTAAAAAGGATATACATAGCATTATAAAGACTAGGTTCTTGACATACATGTACATTTAGTAACTGCTGTGATCTTTATTCCAATCACAACCACATACATTGATGCTTTCCAGGAGACAGCAGAAGATTTTGAGTTCAGTGTTGGACTATTCTCAGTTCGTCAACCCCCACCATAGTACATGTACTACATGTACAAGCAATGACTTCAGACCAAAGGATCATTTGCTAAGTATCATTTTGTACGTCTAGAGATTACAATGTACCTGAAGAATAAATGGGAAGATGCAGACGTTTTAGCTGGACTGGCATGAGATGCCTAGATAAGTCAATCATTTTCTCTTCCCTGTGCTATTTTCATAACAGACTATGACAAGTAACAATGATACATGTAGTAAAATGCACTTTGAGTATCCCAGTCTTAAAAATGCACCATATCGTCCACCAAGAATTCAGAACCAATTTTTTGAGATACGGAAGATGTACGTGTTTATGTATAGTTCAACATTATACTATTTTAATACAAGTACAATATGATCTTAGTGACACCTGCTTTTAAAAAATAACATCGAGTATTTGATTCAGAAGACCTTGGTATTACTAACTTTTTTGTTGCTTTATACTAATAATTATTTATCACAACTCAGCTATATATACATGTAGTTTGCACATGTATAGTGAATAGGCACATAATATATGCTGAATCCTCTGGCTCCTCAGTTAAATTATGATGCAGACATGATTGTACATTATGTGTACATGTGGTGGCTTACCTGAACGTACACATATACACAACTATAGATCCAATCAACTGCTATTATGTTGCATACACGATACACATGATATTTTACACACATGCATGGAATGTCAATTACATGTACATATGGACTTCAATGTTCAAGCTTTGTCTCTTCAAGACCCTTGGTCATGAGCAGAGTTGTAATGAGCAAAAAGCTGGGTCTTTTTTCTGGACATTCATGCCAACTGGCTCTCATTAACCTATCCAAGATATCACACGCTTTTTCTGGTTTGGGAAGTCGATATCCTTTGCAGACTTTGGCCACGCATTCCATGCTGTCCATTGTGTGATAAGGTATTAAGTCAGGATTAAACATTTCCCACATCAGTATACCATAACTCCACACATCAGATGCGATTGAAAAATGCCTGCCACTGATACTTTCTGGTGCCATCCATCGCAAAGGAAGAAGAGCATCATTCAGAGTTTGGTCATGATACACTGAAACATCTTTTGGAAGTTCCTGAAATAATCCAAAGTCTGCAATCCTACATACTTCATTTTCACCAACTAATACATTTCTTAATGCAAGGTTCTGTGATGGAGATAAAAGTTTAACTGCAGGTGAATACTCAAATTGGTGGGGATTTTACACTGATGACATTAAATACAGTTTGCACAAGCAATAGTCTGGTACATGTATTAGGCAAGTCACATGTTCAGTTTTTGATTGGAAATGTCCCATAAGATACTGACTACTGAACTGGGAACAGCAATGTGTATGCACCAGGTACACACCCTGTGAATCAGTCTTCGTTCTGAAATGTAGTGCATCCCCATAGCAACGTCAATCATGTATTTCACTAGCGTTTGTACAGAGCAATGATTTTTCTAGATGATGAAAAGGAGTGAACCTGGAATTTCAAGGCACTCACTCACACTCAAAAAATTCTTTAGGTCGCCATGAGTAAGGTATTCAAATATAATAGAAGGTGATTGATCATCTACATGAAAATAAAAAAGCCATTGTTAAAAACAATTATACCACTAGCTATCATCTAGTAACAATGCACTTACCATGAAAAACCAAGCCCAAAAGACGAACTATGTTTGGGTGCACAATTTTAGACATGATGTACATTTCGTTAATAAATTTATCCTTTTCCTTTCCTGATGATATTTCTTTGGGTGTTTTAATGGCTACCAGCACTTCTGCTTGAGTCCCTTTGAACATTGTGGCCTTGAATATCTTACCAAATTGACCTGGATGTAACAATGACACCATTTTACATTAGTAACCTTTCACTGACAACTGGAAGTTGTAAAAAATAAGTGATATTTCTGTTTTCAACAAGAACAGGATTAATCTCAAGCAATTCTATAATCCTTTGACAGAGGTTTATTACTATATTGTAGCCATGCTATATCTCATCATGCAATAATAATTGTAGTACTAGAAAGCAATTCTCTGTTAGACATGGTACAAACTTTGATGATGACCAAGTACCATATCCAGAAAGCCAAGCCCATAAGACGAACTATGTATGGCATGAAATAGGGGGACTCTAAAATGGATTATTGAACCCACACCTCAATTGTTGGGCACCTCTAAATTGTCATTTGTGAAAGTAGGTAAGAGAAATTTCTGTAGATCTGGGAACTACCACTTGCTAATCAGCTGTCATCTTCGCTTCATTTATACAAATTGTACATTGCTCTTATTAATGAAATATGAAATGTAAGCCAATTAAATTACTTGAGGATCCATAGCTATAAAGTATAAATTTAGCTGCTTTTTAGATGTGATTTCCTGATGTATGCATTGCTTCATTATAGGATGTTTGGTTTACAGCATGTGTGTGATACTAGTAATAGATGAACTAACCTTGTCCAATTGGAACATATTCAGATAACATAGAAGGAGGAACAATAATAGCATTTCGTTCAATATCTGAAAGTGTGATAGCTTCTGGGACATCATCTAATTGTGGAGAGAAATATGTATTTCAACAGTGGAAAGCACACGATCTTCTCAAGCTTGCTGTGCTATGATGTAATCCATGGACAATGTGTGTGCTTATTTTGAATATCAATGCAAATGGTTTTTAAAAATCATGTCTCAAAATTGCAGGGCAACCATGCCACATTTTTATGTATCACCATGCATGCATCGAGTCTTACTGGCTTTTGCCCACATTGGCCTTTGAGCACACACATTTTCATATTCTATTCCCAAGCTGAATGAAGGACACATACATTGTAAATTTAACTGAGATTATAAATACATGATGGTGGGTAAATTACATCTAGGCACAAAATAGGCTTACAAATTTTGCTCGATGTCTTGATGAAATCTGAGCAGCTGTACTACACAGATAAATTAAAGACCACAGTATCACATTATACTTGCTAGCCCAGTACAATTTATTGCATGGTACATGTATGTAGTCATGAAAGTAGACATATGCATAGCCATGTGTGAAGATCATAGATCATAAACCGTAGCTGCTATTAATGTATGTCACTATTGAGCAACATAAATTAGACTATTCTAATTTTGGCTATGTGTATATGACTAAAGTTGACACATACTCTGGTAGCGTGATTGCTCTGAGAGATCAGCACTATGCTCTTGTAGAAGCACCTGTTAACCATGAAACTTGCGTAACAAGTGTGTATTCGATATTTTATCCAGCTTCACCAAAGTAGACCTGTGCTAGTATTTGATTAATGCCAAAATGAGCACTATGTATTATTTTAGCTTATCAATTGCACCAATATCTCAGCAAAAGGCCAGGTCAGCTCCAATAAGCAGGCCAATAAAGTGTTTTTATACTAGTGTGTTTCACTGAAGCTTTATAAAAATGTTTGAAGTAAACAAGCAAATTGATATGTACATGTGTATGTGCCTTGGAGGATTAGAAATGTACCTATTTCAGGTGTTGATTCTGGTACTGCGACATCTAATGTTAATTTGGGTTGCTCCTGCAGGATTCAGAATTTTAGCCAGTGACTATGATTCTTAAGAAGTAAACTTGTACTACATACATCTGGAATGAAGAAGCTTACCTCCACGTGATTTGCAGCAGGATCAGAATTCATAGCAGGTTGCATTATCTCGTACGCAGTATCATAATCAGGTTGTTTTACCATTACCTCATACTCTGGCTCTGTGCTACACAAAAGGGTGGGGTCTTCACACAAAACACTAGAAATTGACGATGATGTGTCTAGTCTTGGTTGCATTTCAATGTATCTGTGGGTACTATCTTCTGAAGCATTATGATAATTGTTGTAAACGCCTGAACACAATGCTACGGCATCTGACTTTGGAGGATCAGTGTGTAAACTGACCCGTTGATGAAACAGCTGTTGCCCAACATGTTTATCACGAGGGTCATCTGATACTACTCTACTACTTTCAAGCTGTGTCTTTACTCGTCTTATACCAGACAATTGTTTTGATTCTCGTACAGGCCACTTTACTACTAGCTCTAGGGTATCCATCCAGTTTTTCCTCTCATCCTGAAAATAAACAAAAATACATCAGTTGACAAAGCAAACGCCAGCAACCATGGCAGCTAGTATACATGCCAGCTTAATGAACTCAAATACTGATTCACTTTCTTGGCTTCGTGCCAGATTCCGGAAATGCTCCATATAGATTCAATTAATACCCCACCCTTTACTTATGTACACACCCCAATTACACAGTGCAGCAGCAGCTTTCTTAACCTTCTTGGTTCAAGGAAAAGCAATTTGATTGAGGAGCACTAAAGCAATACTAATATCTATATTAATGTACCATTGGTTGTTAATTTGCATGGATTTGTGAACGAAATAGACACTAGTGGTTACCTCTGAGGCTGCATATAGAGTCCACGGCGATTCGTGACCGGAGAAGTGTACAGCAAAAGGAAAGCCTGCAGCGCTTTGCGTCTCGACGATTTCGATTTTTGATATGTCACTCACTACTATTTGTCCCTTGGTTTTATTGACCTGAAATAGGTATAAAGCGCATAATGTACAGTGCATTATATGCATGTGTACGAACACTGAAATTGCTAAGGTAAAAGTTAAAATGACAAAGTACATGTATACGTACCTCGTGCAACTTGAAATACTGGAAGTTAGCTTGGTTCAGTACAAAGTTGTATCGTTTCCATTTCTTTTTGAACAACCCAGTGCGCATAAAAAGTAATCCTTCCTTTCGCTGCGGCGACTTAGACATCTGCAAAGATCCTTGAAAAGGCAGTTGCTATAGTACGCGCGTACGCACTTGAAATGCGCTGAAATAAACATAATATGCGGTAATAGTGTACCAATAATAATGAACTTTGATGTACGTGGGCTTGGTTACCAGACATGCGCTCAGAGCGTGCCTCACGGCAATTGCCTACCACTCCAGAAGCGCGGATCCAAAGGGTAAGCCTGCCCGGCGCAGGGCCGTAGGAGCTGATCAGGCATTCGGGCCATGGCCTGACCACTTTTCGCACGAGGTCCACCTCTAGAAACGGCTGAAAATGACACAACATGTATACCAGCATAATTATTCACCGCGAATTTTCATCCAGATTGTCCAGATCGACAAGTATATAAAATCATTCTTTATGAGGAAGTTGGTGGTATATAGGATTTGAAGGTAATAGTGGTGTAAAAAGTAAGGGAACAAGGGTTGAATGATAAGGAAAAACGAAATAGATGAACAATGTAAAATTGTATTGTCCTACAATGTGTGCCGGGCTAAATATAGAACTGTTTCGTTTTTCCCTATTATTAATATTAATATTCAACCCTTGTTCCCATACTTTATACACCACTATTACCTTCAAATCCTATATGCCACCAACGTACTTTCTCATAGAGAATGTTTTTAAAAATCTTGTTTCTTTCATTTTTTTTAAAATCATCCGACACATATCAATACAATGTTTACAATTATGTCCATGCACTGCACATTCGAATTTGCAGCTCGGTAGGATACTGTAATGAATTGTGTGGATATGTTAGGGCCAGTTTGTGTTTGGGTTCACGTAGGGTGGATAATGGAGCACCTCTCCACTCTATTTAACAGATCATGGGGAATTTTTAGGTATCACATATATCGTTTAGTATTTTCTGGGTTTTTAATATATCACACCAGGGGCGGATACAGGAATTCTGGAAGGGGGGGGGGGGGGGGGGGGTCCGACATGAATAACTAATAAGGGGGAGGGTGCGGGAGGGGGATGTGCCCCCTCCCGCGCGAAGCGCGGAAGCTTTTGGGGGTCCGTGACACAGACTGTCTATCCATATTGACGCCTGAAGCTGTTACGAAAGGCTATTAAATTATGGCCAATAATGGTTGGACCGTGTACTGATCTGACATACACATGCCATGCAGTGTTAAAAATACATACAAAATACATGAATTAGTTTCAAGAGAGATTCAATAAAAACGGAAAGTACAAACACGTAGGACATATGTTACAATAGTTGTTTTAGTCATACAAAATGCACGATTGAAACATTCTTCTGTTATGTCTAGTAATAAAATTTTGGCATATGTCGTCAATGTTGATGTCAACGTCATCATGCAAATGCATCAATGTAAGTCCAGCAAGTCGCTCTGTATTCATGGAAGAACAAAGATGTGTTTTCACTCGCCTGTAACATGAAAATGATCTTTCCACTTCACACGTTGAGATTGGAAGCGTGCATCCAATCTTTAACAAAACATGAATATTTGGATATATATCTTCGTCACAGATTGCAAGACTAGTATGTAGGTCTGACGGGATTTCACCCTGCAGAGTATGTCTGTGAACCCAATCCTGCTGCCACAGTTTTAATTCACTGAGTAGTGATGATGATGAAGGCATATCAATCTGCCAAAAATCAATCCTTTAGTAACCTGATTTAAATCAGTCTGGTTTATCACAATGGTAGGCACAAGATAAAAAATATCCTTCCCCACTCTGTTTTCAGGGTTGAATCTGCTCGTCAGTTCTTGAAGTAAGTGATCCAAAAATGGAACAACCACATTCAGACGGTAGTACTCTTCGGAAGTAGCATTAGGTATTAGCTCGATGCACTTGTTTCCCTGCAGTGCGTGGAACACTGATCTCACCACCAATGACCTCCATAAGTCTCTGTACATCTAAAAACTAGTCATGAAACTCAAGTTCAATTGTCTCTCGTAACATCTTTACTTTACTGATAGTATCTATATGCCTCTACAAGATCTTGGTCTCGCTTCTGCAGCTTAACAGTAAGGGGTTTAATAATCTCTAAACCATTCTTTGCAACTAAAAAAGCTACAACATTTTGAGTTGATTTCAATGCATGCAAAAGGCCTTGTGCTTTACTTTTTGTCTCTGAATCCCAATTCCAACATACATCCAAACCTTTATCTGGAAATGCAGCAGGATTCTTGATAGCCTCAAATGTGCAACACACGTGTACATACAGTTCATAAAAAGTCTCAAAACAGGTATGTCTTTCAACCCAGCGGGTTCGACAAAGACCTTGAATCTTGTCCTTTTTTGTTTCTAATTCAAACTTGTCCAAAACATGTTCAAAAAATTGTTGTCTCTTTGGGGAATTGTTAAAAAACTTAAACACTTCATTGACGTTATCTATCATGTATTTAATTTGAGCAATCTTGCCAGCAGACGCAATGCTTAGATTCAGAACATGGCTCCTGCAATGTGTGTATAAAGCTAAAGGAGAGGCACCCTTGATCTTAGCCTGTACTCCTTTTCTCTCAGATGACATGGCAGATGCACCATCATATGATTGTCCCCTGCACATCTTAATATCTATATTGTTCTGTTGAAGGCTATGCATAATAGCCTCAGCAATACGGGCACCTGTTGTCCTAGTTAATTGTACAAAATCAAAAAAAACTTCATTGATTTTTTCTGCATCAACAAATCGAAAACAAATACTAAGTACTTCTCTGTTGTCATGCTCACCAGTAACTTCATCTGCTATGATTGAAAATGTATTTTTAGAATGCTGCAATGATTTAGTAGTCTGTCCACGAATATAGTCACCAATGATTGATATTATCTCATTTTGTATAGTTTTCGATGTACATCTAGCATTTTTCTTACCTTGCTCAAGGTGCTCCTTAAGTACAACATCATTCTCAGCCATCAGCTGAAGAAGTGCCAAAAAGTTTCCTTTATTGGGTGCAGTTGATGTGCTGTCATCTCTATGACCACACAGTGGAACATTTTGTTTACCGCAAAATATGACACTTCTAACAACATTTTTCAAAACACTATAATTTTTTTCATACATTTCTTTATTTATTGTTGAAATTTTATATGGCAAGCTGGTTTCTGGTTGTTCCATATTCTGACATAATGATAGACTTCTTACAACAGCATCCCTGTGGTAGCTTAGCTGCTCATGTGTTTCTAGGTATCCACCCTTTCCTGTAGCTTTTTTGAATTTTTGCATTGGTTGGGATACTAACACACCAGTTTTTATATACGAACTAGCTGGGGGAAAAAGCACACAATATTTACAAAACCCACCTTTCTGAGAAGGGCTATAAACAAGCCATTTCTATTTCTGGAGCCAACTGTGCTGAAATTTTAAAACTTTTTTTTTCCCACCATCTTTTTGCAAAGTTTGTGTGGCAAATATGTATTTTGCATCAGGTACAAAATGATGTTTAAGATACATCAGCCTTTTTTGTGCTGTAAGCCCATGAATTGTGCCATTGGCAATATCTCGTATATCATATTTGTGATAGCAATTTGAACTTCCCACATCATTGCAATCAGAAGTTGAAATGACAGCTATTAAAATGTATTGAAAACAAATAGGGACGAGTTTACTGCTTCATAGGGAAAAAGGTTGGGATGTGATTTAAACTTACCAGTGGTTTCAGCAAGTATAGGAGACTGTGATGATTCAGTAATCAATACACTCCACTCAGTGCTATCATCAATGCTGACAGAGTCTTCATCTGTATGTATGCATATATGAATCCACTAATATAGTACATGCACATCCATGTACCTGATTCAGATGGATTGATATCAGAGTAAACTGCAGTACTGGATTTTCCAACACCAGTAGAAGTGTCACCACTAAAGCTGTCAGATGCTTGCAGTGATTCGCCTGCAATATATTGCAAATGTGCATGTATCTGACCCGTATTCGCACACAGCAGAAACTTGCCTAAAGGATTAAATCCTCTAGATGAACACTCAGCATCAGCAATGTGATCACTGCATCCAGCCGAAACTATTAATGGGAACGTATTTTATAACCTAGGTGCACATTTAATAAATTATCATTTTGTATCCGTATATACGTCCCATACTTATAAGATACATATACATGAGTTTAACCATTGCATGCATTTGTTTATCGACCGTAAGATTTCAGTGCTGGATCTTCGGCAGGCTGTTTGTTGTTGGTGTCCTCTATATCACAGGAAAAAGTTATAAACGTCCAGCCTGGATTTTTTTAACTAAAACCCATCTTAATAGCGTAGAAATCATCATGGGATTGTGCGTCCAGGGTGGGAATAGTGCAAAAACCATCATGGGATTGAGCGTCCAGGGTGGGAATATGTATGGTTCTACCCTGGTTCTGTCGAACAAAACCCATGTTGAGGCAATAATTATATTCATCCTTCAACATGGATTTTGTTCGACAGAACCAGGATAGAACCATGCATATTCCCACTCCGGACGCTCAATCCCATGATGGTTTTTGCACTATTCCCACCCTGGACGCACAATCCCAAGATGGATTTTAAGCTATTAGGATGGGTATTTGTTAAAAACCAGCCTAAAAAAATCCAGGCTGGACGTTTATAACTTTTTCCTGTGTATACAATTCATTGCACATTGTTCCATTGATCGCGACGCCGCGTGGGGTTTCGCGAGGAAGGAAAGTGCCGATGTTACGTACGAAAGTAGATCACATAAGTATACTTACCCTTCGGTCGTTTTGAAAAAAACGAGAGTATCGACGAAGTACGCTTTGTGGCCATGTGCACCTGATGTTACGATTAAGGCACGCAATGAGGGTTAACTGTACACGTCACGTGGTATAGGCGGAGGGGGGGGGGGGGGGGGGGTCCGGACCCCCGGACCCCCGGACCCCCCCCCCCCCCCCCCCCCTGCGTCCGCCCTTGCACACCATTACAAGATGATCATGGTTAGCGGAGCCCCAGAAGCTAACGCTTTAAAAAAGCTTAGGCCAGTGGGCCTTTATTAGCTACGCCAAAAAGTTAAGTACATGTAGTTGGCGGTGAGCTATATCGAAGATACCATTGCGATAAATGATTTAATGTTGCACGTGCCTTTAGTCACGCGTGATCAGTACTTGCCTACGTACTATACATAGCAGCGAGAAAGGCAGTGAAATGTAACGCAAATACTAGAGGTGAGCCCATTACTAGTACACAGTTAAAGCGTGTATCGAATTTGGTACTATATACCGTAATTTGTCCACTTACGGTCACCGTGATGGGATATATAGGGTAGCGTAGGTAGTGGTCGCCACCCGCGAGTACCGATGTCGGTTGTCTTGAATATACAGGAAACAGGAAGGATAATTATATAAACATACCTGACTTCAAGAGATCGTCAGCTATCACTCTATACTACTAGCGCTTCGTTTATAAAAAAAAAAACATGCTCAGTACAAAAGAAAACAACTGTTTTATCCAATTAAGCGGATTTCTGGTATAGTCGCCAGTGCGGTTGGTCTGTCGCCACGTACGGTTGGAGTGCTCGCCACCCCCCTGTATTTGGTTGTTACGTAGCGCATGGAAGGTGGATTGTAACACAACATTGCTCAATCAAGTTATGAAGTATGGAGCAGCCTTTAACAAACCCAGGAAAGCTTCACTTTGTGATTGTAGTATTTTTATAGGAGGCTGTCATTCATTCATACTAATAAACACTTCTTTTTCGAAATTGTATATACAGCTAAGGATTGAAGTATATGTATCGTTATAAGATAGTGCCATGCCAATTTTAAAATTCCCTTGAAATTAGCTACTGTAATGTTATGGTTTCTGAGAAGATGGATTAGGTTACAAGATATGTGATCAACAATTGCATAGTGTCTTATCAGTAAGTATGTCATCAGGCTCCGTATAAAAATGTTTTAGATGTCTCATAACAAGTTTTTATATTTTTTAAATTGTAATAACCACACCAAATGGAGAAGTGGGCTGGGGTTTGAAGATGGTGCTCCTCTGGCCTCATTCATGGAGTAAATTTATTGACTTATTATTATTTCTCTTATCATCTAATTGTATGTATTTCATGTTTTTATTAAAATAATATCACTGATATAATAACGATTCTAGTAAATAAAACAATGCATAACATTCATTACATATCATTCAGAGATGCAGCATTCCCCCTCTGAATGGCAACATAAAACCTTTGCAGGAGGTATGCTAGAGAGCTTTTGTCACCAGTGGTGTTTGCAATGCGGCGACCCAAGTCTGATAGGAAAGACACGGAGCAAGGGCCACACACTCCAGTTGTTTAAAAGGCAACAGGACTGAAGGAATGGTATGCATGGGAGGTGAGGTAACTGTACTTCTTGATCTTGGTCTGCTCTGCCTGGTTTGCTGTTGCACATTATTCAGAGACTGTCATGGATAGATGGGAAGTGGCAAAAGTGTCTACACAGGTTGCATCCCAAACCAACAATTCGATTCGACCATGGTACCAAGGTGATTCCATCGGGACGCTTACCATCTGATCAAGACCTGTGGGCTCTAGCCGAGAAGGAGCATTGGCAGAGGACAAAGCCCTGTGCAGAATATCATTCATTCAGCATGGCATGGCAGAAGTGGCGGCCAGCACTAAAACGACAACTGTGTGTGCCAAGTGTGTCCACATTTGATTCACAGTGGTGGCAAAGTGGAGCCCCAGACGAAGGCCAATGGCTATGCAGATATAGTGTTATCGTCCTTGCGAAGGCCCAGGGATGCATATTACCTTCCCACATTTCCTTCTGAGCTGCATCCATGCTCTCAGCTGAATTCTCACTCCATTCTTGAACACTACAATGTAATAAAAAATGTATTACTTCATTTACTATGACATGTGCATGTACAGCATATGTAAGCTAGGTCTAAGTTCAAGATAATCTTCTCTGTATTTGCAGAAGTAGCTGTACTCTCTCCAGCTCAGCTTGATGAATGACCAGAACAAGTAGGCTATAGGCCTACATTTAAGAATAGGCTTTTAGCTGAAAGGACCGCATACGGAATGAGATACAACCCGTGTATGTACCCCTATGGCGAACACTCCTCCACAACATACAAACCTCAAACGCTTAGCACACAAGATATAGGACACATTTGGGAGCCTAACGGTTGCTAATTTAAGCCTAAAGACATAATTTGTGGAGGTCAGAGTAGTCACCACCCCTGGCGACTACTACTTACGAGCGTAAAATTCTGTTGGAGTGTTCGCCACCCTCACTAATTCTCGAGTCATAAGGTTTCTTTTAAAACAAAGCTAAGTACATTGTACAGAAGTAACTACTCTTCTATAATAGTACAATTTTTCGCCAATCTGTGCTACATACTTCGCTAACACTCACTTGCACCAATAGAACCCGCCAGCAATTGTGCAGTGTTTACCGCGCCATTTTACCTATAAATGAGGTAGCTAACTTTGTGTAATTATTTTGCAAAAACGTTAATAGTAAATAAAACTTGAACAATGTGCCGTAAACACTGAGTCCCAGGAGTATTACTTCCATTTTGTGCCAAGGCATAAAAACGTTAGGTAAGCCCTAGCGCCACGTTTGAAAGTAAGTGTGGCGATGGCGACCATACCTGACGCTACCCTACACGTGTTTTGTGCAGTAATTCAGCTAGCGGGAAGGCTGTGTGGCTGTCACCATGTGTAGGCTGTGCCGACAGCGGGTTTTGGTCATAATGTGGTGCATCCCTGTGACGTCAAGTCCAGACCCACCTGATGATAGTGGACTAGCAAATCCACACATACTTCAGTTCATTGGCTCCTTACAGTGGCGTAGTCAGGATAATATTTATGATAGGTGTAGTATGTGAGACGCCATGTTCTGCGCATGAGTCCGATTTTGGCTGAAGTTATTACATTGGCGACGAGGGTGGGATTGAAAGATGCCCACATTTGGCCATATTTCAGAGTTTGTGGTCGAAGATGAGCGTATCTCGGCGTACCTCAAACGGGTGGAGCTTTACTTCAGAGCCAACGATATTGCAGCTGAAAAAAAGGTGGCCATCCTGAGTGTGATTGGCGCGAAGATATACGCAGTACTAAGGAGTCTAGTAGCACCTGCCCAACCAAAGGATAAGTCCTTTGCGGAACTGAAAACGCTATTAAAAGTGCACTCTGATCCGAAGCCATTGGTAATCGCAGAGAGGTTTCTGTTTTATAGAAGAGATCAGACAGCTGAAGAGTCGGTATCGGAGTTCCTGGTAGAACTGAGAAGACTGGCTTCGCATTGCGAATTTGGGCAGTTCTTGGATGAGGCCTTGCGGGATAGACTGGTCTGTGGTCTAAAGAAATGACACCACTCAGAAGCGGCTGCTGTCAGAAGCGGATTTGACACTGGTCAAGGCAGTCCAAATAGCTTCTAGTATGGAGTCGGCAGAGAAAAAGTCTCTACAGTTTCACGTGACAAGGCCAGGGGCTATATGCTAGGTGCGTGTAGCATGTAAACGTTGCAATTCCACAGACCATTCGGTTCGGGAGTTGGATTAAAGACTCAATGGTGTGTGTTTTCGGTGTAGAAAAAAAGGACACATTGTAAGAGCCTGTCGGGAGAAGGGATAGTCGGCAACTGCAGCAGGTAAGGACAAAAGAAAGACAAAACCAGGTTCCCTGAACACAAAATGGGTGGATACTGTAGAGGCAGAGGAGGTTGGAGTACAGACAGTGTATGTGGTAGATGGCGATGGCCCGTTTGGAGAGCCCCTTTCGAATTCACTACAGGTAAATGGGGGTGATTCTACCAATGGAGATTGATACTGGGGCAGCAGTCTCCATAATTCCAGAAACAGTGCGCCAAGAGCTGTTTCCATATTTGAAGCCACAGAAAACCAGGGTACGACTGCATACCTATACGGCAGAGCAGATGACAGTCATGGGTACTATTTCTGTGCAAGTTAAGTATAAGAACCAAAGTAGGACTCTGTCCTTATTTGTAGTGAACACAGATGGACCTACCTTATTAGGCCGAGATTGGATGAGACAGCTAAAGCTGGATTGGTCAATGGTGAACCAGGTATTGTTGGAAAAGAATGGACGATTGGAAGCACTAATGAGGAAGTAGGAAGAG
Source organism: Spongilla lacustris (assembly GCA_949361645.1). NCBI lineage: Eukaryota > Metazoa > Porifera > Demospongiae > Spongillida > Spongillidae > Spongilla > Spongilla lacustris. The sequence goes on from OX442424.1 coordinate 4,916,443, forward strand.
TTATTTAAGCCTGCAATGGGTGCTATTCAGGGGTTCAAGGCAAAGTTGACAGTCAAGGCTGATGCTCATCCCAAGTTCTGCAAAGCCAGATCTGTACCATTTTTGAGCAACATGTTGGAGAGGAATTGGATCGGTTGGAGAAGGAAGGAATTGTGGAAAGAGTAATGCACAGTAATTGGGGTACTCCTATAGTGCCAGTTCCCATGAAAGATGGAACTTTTCGAATTTGTGGGGACTATAAGGTTACAGTCAACCCGGCACTGGAGGTGGACAAGTATCCACTTCCGAAACCAGAAGATATATTTGCCACACTAGCTGGAGGGACTGCATTTTCGAAAATAGACTTGTCACAGGCCTACCAACAGTTGCTGCTGGATAATAAGTCTCAGCAATATCTGACAGTCAACACTCATCAAGGCTTATACAGATATAAGCGCCTTACATTTGGAGTTGCCTCGTCACCCGTTATATTCCAAAGAGTGATGGATAGCATGCTTCAAGGAATCCCAAATGTTGTGTGTTACTTAGATGACATCTTGGTAACTGGAGCGACCATTGAAGTTCACCTTGACAACTTGGAGGCAGTGTTGCATCGGCTTCAGCAACATGGTGTGAGGGTGAACAAGGAGAAAAGTGTGTTCCTGGCTAAGAAGGTCACGTACTTAGGACACGTAATTGTTGCAGGATTACACAAGTCACCAACCTTAACAGAAGCCATAGTGCAGTAACCACCTCCACGAAATACCCAGGAACTAAGACCTTTTTTAGGAATGCTCAATTATTATGGAAAGTTCATTCTTTACTTGGCTACCTTGCTGCATCCCTCAAATGGATTGCTGCGGTCCAGAGTGAAATGGCAGTGGTCAGCCCAATGTCGTCAAGCCCAAAGAGGCATTACAAGCATCAGTGTGTTGGTGCACTATGACACAGATATTCCTCTTGTGTTGGCTGCGGATGCTTCTAGCTGCGGAGTGGGAGCAGTGATCTCACATGTTACCCAGTGGGGAGGAAAAGCCAATAGCCTTTGCATCTTGTCCCTGAAGAGAACTATGCTCAACTGGAGAAGGAGGCGCTGGCCTTGGTGTTTGGAGTAAAAAAATTTCATCAGTTTCTGTATGGTCGCTGGTTCACTTTGTTGACCGATCATAAACCACTGACCACAATCCTGGGTTCACACACAGAAATTCCTCCCCTAGCTGCAGCTAGGCTGCAATGTTGGGCCCTGCTACTGTCAGCTTACCACTATAACATATGGTATAGACAGTCGGAGTGTTACGGGAATGCGGATGCTCTCTCTAGACTACCCATTGTCGGTACTCCTGTGGAAGAGGAAGGCACTACGGACGCAGAGGTGTAAAATGTGACTCAGTTAGAAACCTTACCAGTTACCTATCAGCAGTTGAAAACAGCTACTAATCATGACCCGATTCTGGGTCAGGTGGTGCAGTGTATTAGGAATGGTTGGCCTGTTGCAGCTTCAGATGATCATCACTCAAGCTTTATATATATGTGGCTAGAAAACTAGAGTTGACACTACAGGACGACTGTGTATTGTGGGGAACACGAGTGGTAATACCAAAGAAACAGCAAGCATCTATTCTGGAGGAACTACACTAGGATCATGCTGGCATCTGTCGTATTAAGGCTCTGGCCCAGAGTTACGTTCGGTGGCCAGGGTTGGATCGTGAGGTGGAGCAGTTGGTAAAAGCATGTTTGCCATGTCAGAGTGTTAAAACTGCACCAAGTGTAGCCCCATTACACCCCTGGTTGTGGCCTGCTTAACCATGGCAACATATTCATGTCGACTTTGCTGGTCCAGTTGAGAAGCGCATGTTGATGGTTGTTGTAGATGCTCATTCCAAGTGGCCAGAAGTGATTGAGATGACTTCGACCACTTCAGAGTTGACCATTCAAACCTTGCGAGGCTTGTTGACACTGTGACAATGTCCATGAAACGTTGGAATGCTCGTGCAGCATTCTTTAGTCCAAATGGCATACTGAGGAACTCATAAAGCATAAAAGGTGTGATGATGGCTGTATTTGGTGTATCGTTGGTTGCAACTGGAATCTGATGGTAACCTGTTATCTTGCTGTGGCTGGCTGATGAGGTCCAAAAGGCGAGTCACTGTGGAGTGGTCAAGGGCCACACATTCGTAATAGTACTTTGTCTTGTCGGCAGTTACCTTGTGCAGATCGGCCTGTGCGAACCATACTCCAGGTTGGGAAGGCCAGAAAATGGATAACATAAGAGATACTATGTGTTCCTCTGCCATTTCTCACGTCAGGGTCACAAATGTAGCGTGTCGATGAGTAGTGTCAAGGACGTTTATTATCACACAACTAAACTTCTACATGCTAAACAAAATACAGTGCTCGCTTCCGTGTACGCATGGCACTAAAGACTACATGTATGTCCGTTTATCTTGTTCTCAGTCTATAAGTTGGGGTCGCTACAGTATCATGCCCACTGACTTCAGTATTTGTAACACTTGGATCCAGATTGTGAAGAAGGTTCTGTTGTGATTTTCCTGCCATCTATGTACACGCAGACATGTGGTAGCCCTGAAGTAACTATTCCAATTGCTGGAGCAGATTCCACACCGAATGGTAACCTGTTATTGGTAAATAGACCCTTGGTAAGTGTTTATTGTCACATAAGATCCTCTAATAACTCCAGCTGCTGGTAGGGAGTCTAGCTTGGTGAGACAAGCTGATCTTCATCCTTGACATTGTTCACAGTTCATTTGTATTCGCCACAAATTCGCACTTTTCCATATGGTTTCAATATGGGTACAATGGGTGCTGCCCATTCTGAGAATTGTACTGGTGTAATCACTCCATCTTCAAATAGTCTCTCCAGTTCTAATTCCACTTTCTAAGTTAGCACGTGAGGTACCTGTCTGGCTTTCCTAAATTGTGGCTTAACCTGCAAGTCCACATATAACTTTGCCTTTACTCCACATATCTTCCCAAGAAGAGAGCTTTGTGTTGATCAAGCACACTCTGAATGGTTTGCTTTTCAGCTAGAGAGAAAATGTATTTCTAGTTCAGTGTTAAAGGTGGCTGCACATGGGCTACGTATCTTTCCACAACGTACTTCAAGAATTTACACACCGTAACGTAACGCAATGGCTGCAACACACACTGTACTTTCGTTAAGTGAATTGCGTGCAATCAGGCGAGCAAATATGTACATGGATACTCGACATACTAGTAGGCTGCTATTGCTTTTGCTGCTAAGGAGGTGACAATAAAAGATAAGGAGGCTTCGTAGGTAAAGGGTAAGGAAAATCAATACTGGAACGAATTACTAAGGGAGAATTTCACTGAAATGACAGTGTGTGTGAAAGCTTTATAAATACTTCGGAATGACACCATCAAGGTTTGACCACTTGCTTAGTTTGAGAGGCCCAGTGCTTTCTCATCAAAATACTCCTATGGGATCGTCTGTATCTCCTGGTGAAAGGCTCGCAGTAGCTTTGAGATACCTGGCTACAAGAGACTCAATGCAACCTATAGCCTTCAGTTATCTTTTAGGACATTCTATAGCCTTCAGTTATCTTTTAGGACATTCTATAGCCTTCAGTTATCTTTTAGGACATTCTATAGCCTTCAGTTATCATTTAGGACATTCAACGGTGTATGGAATTATAGAAGACACTTGTGAGACAATTTGGATGCTCTGGCTGTTGATTATCTCATACCTTCTAGTCAAGACGATTGGAAGTGAATAAGCAAAGGTTTCAATAGACTGTGGAATTTTAATAATTGCTTAGGAGCAATAGATGGAAAAATTATTGTTATTCAGGCTCCTCATAGAAGTGGTTCTACCTTCTTCAACTACAAGAAGACACATAGCATTGTCTTGACGACAATATGTGATGCCCGTTACTGTTTCACATATGTGGATATTGGTGATTATGGTCGCCATAGTGATGGTAGGGCCATTCAAATTTTGGATATAGCATGGAACACAATACTGTTTCATTTCCAGGACCACAAGATCTGCCTGGTACAAGTAAGGCATGTCCATACATGTACGTTTTGTTGCAGATGAAGCTATTGCACTTAAACCCTACGTATTGCACCCATATGCTAGGAAATTTCTGGAAGAAACTCTTCAAGTGTTTATTTAAAACACGTTGAGTCATTGAAAACACCTTTGGAATCATGGCAGCAAAGTTCAGAGTATTCAGAAGACCAATACTTGCTCATCCTGATAAAGTGACAAAAATCACCAAAGCAGCTTGCTCTTTGCACAATGATCTCAGAATACATTTTTCTGCAAAGTTTTGGACCATAACCAGAGAATCCATGCTCTTCAGAAGTGTGCCCATGAGAAAATACATTTAGTAGTAAATTCTTGAAGAAGGCACTCCACAGATCCGTATTTGCTACCTTATCATTGTAAAATGTATCAATTCTGTTATTGTCACTGCGGATTACTATATTAAATGTAATCGGATCATTTGAAACTGTAGCTGCATCATGGAAGTTGTCAAACTGTTTAAGTACATGTACATTGTTACACTTTGTCTTTCCGTAGGTGACTAGCTTGAGTCATATGACACAAAATGATTTCTACCGATGGGCTGTTTTCCTAAGTACTCTTGGTACAAAAAAAAATGTGGATAACAAGTAGGAGATTTGTCTATCAGTTTTTGAACCATTTTGATGCACATACACATGTATGGAAAAATCGCCCATACATTGCACACGTGTTTGGTGGTCATTTTACGCTTTTAGGGGGGGGGGGGGGGGGGGGGGGGTTTAATGGGTTATTTTGTGTGTTTATTATATACTTAACATTTTGTGTAAAAATTCATATAAAAAATTTGAATTTAAACACGTTAAATATACATGTATGTACATGTACCATAAATCGGTCTGATTATGACATGTACTTTACAAACGTATGTGAGCCATTCGTTAAGTAAAATCAAGACCAAAAAAATTACTTCTACCGCGCATAATTTATTCATAAACGTATGTCACTGCGTAATACCCCAGCAATTATTGATAATTGTAATAATAATGAATAAATGTGCACAATATATAAGTTAATTCTGCTGAACATTAACAAGGCTACTTGCGGATCGATGCTCTTCAATTTTGATGACCCAATGGCAAGCCGGGTAGCTAGGCGGAACCTATCTCCCTAGCCTCCTGTCCCCAATTCCCATAGGTAGAGGGACACCCACCCACCCTAGCTTACTGGGTTAGCACCTTCCAGTGTACATACGCTTCGATTGATCTCAGCCTTACCTATATCGATTAACATCAAGTCTGCATGTGCCGTATTTACAATCTTTGTCTGCATGTGTGTGGCTAGAAGCATCATCAGTACACGTAAACCACCTACAAGTCATGAAATACTCATCATAGATACACACATAATCACAAAATGTTGCATATAGCACATAAAGGTATACATTACTATAGGTTCATTTATATAGGTTTGTTCAGGTATCATCCCACCTGAAATACAGTTATAATAATATAACATTACAATTAAATGAGTATACATGTAAGCACTAGACATTTACTCACCTACAGCTGCTTGCTTTTCTTGTAGTGTTTGACTTCAGGCCTAGCATTGGTGTTACGTGTAACATATGCTCTTTTGACATGAATAATAATTACTGTGCAGGTTGTTTAACAGAGTTATATGTGCGACCAAGGGTTATTGAAATATGGGGTGTATACTTTCAATACCCCGCTCCCTTAGATAGCCAAAACACCATAGCCATCTTCTTCAAAAGGGTACCACATGAGATTCCAGTATGTGCATTTTAGGGGTTACTGTTGCAGTGGGGAAAATTAATTCGTTGGAACTGCGTAAAATTGTTGATATCCTGTTCTGGGGACGAAAAATAATAATACAGATTAAATGGATTTCTTTCTGTTTATTACGCATACCTAGCGCACTGATTTCAGCATCAGTGACCACATTTTTGTCATATGTGCTATGGCACTTCTGGAATAGGGTAAACTTCCACTTTGCTCAAAAGTGATGGGCAGTGTTGTTTTGCTGTAGCAGTGTTGTTGACTTAGTAGAAAGAAAAGCACGATGACATATAGTAAAACAATTTGCATCCTGCCTTTAGGGCTCTATGGGCGTGGTTGCCCACAAAATGCACCACTGTGGTAGGCTTGACACTGCACGTGGAAGGAGGCCAATGCATTGTCAAGAGCTTTGACAAAGGGACCTTCATATTTGTGGAACTACTTTTGGAGTGCACTATTGATTTTTGCTAGCTGAGATGCCTGTAAATGTAAGACGTCTGCATTTTTTATTTTAGTGCTCAATGAGTATATCCTTACCAGTTCACTTTCCCTCTTCTTCATTTCACATATATATATCTGCAAATATATTCGATGACATTTGTTAGCTTCTCAAGTGATTGAGAAAGATTTAGGAGTAGTAACTCTTCCATCATCTGGATACTGGATTTGACTACTTGAGATACATCCATGAGTTCCCTTCTCTTCATCTGTGCTTCATGGTACTGAGTTTAGCGAATACCACAATCACTAGCCTTCAACTCATTTTTAACATCCAATAAATGGCATTCTTCCATCAATGAGAACAACCTTAGAAAGATGCCTAATGTAATATGCAGCCCTGGGGGGGGGGGGGGGGGGGGGGGGGGGATTCCCTTGGAAAAAAGACAACATAAGATCAGCTTATCCATTCACACTGTAAATGTCTTATGGGAATTGTAGAGAAAAAAGGCTGATGGATGACGTTATTGAATGACTTGGCGTGTTTATGATTCCCTTCTGATTGCTTAAACCTCAAGTGATCATCACAAAGTGACTCGATTGTTCTGCACTCTGCAGACTGTACACCTGGACCAGGCTGTAGAATCAAATTCTCTGATATGATAAAACACCATAAAAAAAGATGATACAAATACAACAGTACATGCACTGACCACTTGCACCAGAGATGCAATATATTCGGCACAGGAACTTGTAATCTCAGTTTAATTCTCTCTCTAGGATAAGTTATACTTCTGATCCAAAAAAAGTTATTTACTCTTGCTCACCTCCTCATTTGTGTACAAATGTCTGTGAATCCGCAGCTTCAAACAGAACTTAAATGTTCCACCACCCTTGTCACCACCCAATTTGATCCATATTTCTTCTGCTGGAATGACACCATTGTGCCAAGTAAGTTTACTGTAGCCAGTGTATTAAAATGATAACAGTAAAGTATTGTTAACTATTACTTACCCATTACGTTTGTTCTGCTCAAGTACAGTGACAATTCTATCCCATAGATGTGGTATAGATGCAACTGGTACTTGTTTTATCACTTCCCCACCATCTTTGTGCTGGAATGACAAAGGAACCCAGTGTTTCCCCCAGCGCCATGCTATATGTGTTCTAGACATTTAGCTTATACAAACCAATCTTTACCCCTATATCTATACAACACATGACTTGATAATAGGCAATTACATTCATAAGCATGGCGCTGCATGCAGCGTCATGCTCTGTGGGAAACCCTGGAACCATTTCAGCATGAATTTATTAAATCATTAGCTCTGACACACATGTGGCTTTCGCTGTTCATATTAATCTTCCACATCTGTAACCACATGAATAAAATAGTAAATAATTTAGACAGTGTTTTGTGCTGCACGTAGTTTCTCACCACATGGCTCTTAACTTATTCCATGAAATGTTTTGTTCTGGTGTCATAGCTAAAGCATCCTCGGTAGAAATGCAGACTCTAAAATCTCCTGTTTGAGAAGAAATGACTTCCAGAAACTTGGGTCTTACCTCAGGAGTACAAGAGTCCACTTCTCTGGATGGCTGAGGTATTGTGTCACCAGCACTAACAAAACTCCGAAGATCACTTAAGCTCTTGGTTCTTTTCTTAACAGTTTTGTAAATGCAGAGCTGGTAGGAACCAGAGCCTGACTGATATGTACCAAATGGAACAATTTAGAATTTTTAGCTAAAAAAAAAAGCGCATAATATTTACCTTCCCTGAGGTCTTTACTACTAGTACATCTTTTTTTGGACTCTGCAGCAGTGAATATCTCACAAAATGCGACTGTAATGCTGACTCAACAGAAGATAGGGGCTCAGTCACAGGATAGTCAAGTACCTTCTGATGTACACCATCCACTGGAACATATTGGCATGAGCTTTGCACATGAAGTATGCAGTCAGACAGTGGCACTTTGTTTTTGCATCGACAGCATGCAACACTGATATTGCTTAGTGTGTTTAATATACGGCTACATGGTGGTCTTATTGTACCAGAATCCTTCAAATGATCTCCATAACAACAGGGACACACAAGTTCATGCCTGATTACAAGCCAAGAGCGACAACATTTGGAGCATACTCTAGATCCACATGTCACTAATTCAATTGGGCTGTTGAGGACTTCAAGACACAGTGGACACCATAGATGCTGCATTACCAACTAATTTGGCTGGCTCTTTTGGTAAATGGTACAAGAGGGGTGGTGCTATCAATTCAATATGCTGGACTAAATTCCTAATGGGAATTTCTGGAGGCCTACAATCTAGCTTAATTTAATTATCGTTGCCAGCACGTGATATGTAGTTATGTCACTATATACTTTGGGGGTGTCTGGGTTCCGCCTCTTGGCCTAGATGTGGCAGCGTGGGTGTGGGTGAAGATCCGCCCCTCCGGAAACGGGATCGACAGGTGGGCTGATCAGCTTCCCAGACTAGATCACATCACATTGGTGATGGAGTGAGATAGCAGAGGTTGGGGTGGCACGACAAGCCCTCGTGAGGCTGCAGCATGTATACGTAGGCGACGGTTGCGCCGCCTGCGTCCCCAACAATGGGGGGCAGGGCCCTATTTTAGGGCATTCTCCACACACAGCCGCACGGAACAGGGACTGCCGGCAGTTAATTAAATGCATTAAGCTTGCACTAAACTTCATTTATTATCGTTGCCAGCACGTGATACGTAGTTACGTCACTATATACTTTGGAGGGTGTCTGGGTTCCGCCCCTTGGCCCCGGTGTGGCACCATGGGGGTGTGTGAAGATCCGACCCTCATGGTGATTGCGCAGGGCTGCTGCCCATGCAGATACCTGGAGTGGGGAGAAACAGTCGTCCCGGTTGCCCACTGCGATGCCATAAGGGTGTGGTGGGAGGGGGTTGTTGCAGTGTATATGAGGGTAGCGCGACCTCTGGTCTTTATACGATAGATAACGTACAGATCATGCATGTGCCAGCGCCAAACCATTCCCATGAATGATGTGTGTGCCTATTACCATACCCGGTGTAGTATCACGCCCTTGGGGGCAGAACCAGGATGATAACACATCTGACAAATTAAATCGATGATACGAATAAATATGAACATGGGTACAATAAATATGAACATGGATGAGTACATGAGAATGAGTGAAATGGTACTGTTCGACTCCGCAGGACCACACGTGGAAGACGACCGGAATTATACGATGCCTCTACAATCACGGTGGCCCAGTTGGCTTGGGATCCCTATGCGGAAAGGGGTCGCTGTGACAATTGTGGGTGCATGACTCTGCTGGGTGGGGGCCATAGCACACGCTGCAATCGTGGGTGTGCGTACACTGCCGGTAAAAAGTGGCTCTCATTGAACTTCTGGCAGAGTTTGCCACTGCATCCCGGAGGCGGGAATCTAGGGTGTAATGTCCCCCATGGACAATATACATATAATGTCCCCCCCCCCCCCCAGTGAAACTGCTCGGAAACTATAATCTAGGTTATATTGTCCCCCTCTGAGCATTATATAAACACCCACTCGCCTAACATGTGTAATAAGTTAGTGGCAAACGTCACCAATGCAAACACATCAGAGTCGTTAGAACCTTTTTGCCTTTGAACACGCATAAACGTCAGAATTAGTGGAGTACAGACCAATGATGTTGTGTGTTCCTTTGCTCTGGTAGGTAGGTCCTTTCCATTCATGCTGTCAAAAATATTTACTACTCAAGGCTCACATAGAACAAGTTAAACAATGACTGTTGAATACATTTTGGATTTGTATGTATTCCTGTCGTGCCACACGAAAGGTTAACACTACTGCGGTAACTTGCAGACCATGAACCAATGGATAAACACTTTAGGGAAGCTTCTGTCCAGCAATTGTACTGATATACTATCTGTAATGCATTTGCAACTAACCAGTGCTTCATAATCATACCTTAAATAAGTTAGGTATGGTAACCAGTGTATGAGATAAAGGGTCCACATTGTCTTTTGAATCATCTGCAAAATATAGGGGACCAAATTAATTTGTGACATTCATGCTATCAGTGTCATTTAATAATACATTTAATAACACAAAAACCATTACCTGGATGGGCGATGAGATTATTGCCTGCAGCTGAAGACTGTTCAGCATTTCTTCGCTTGAAACTATCTCTCATTGCAGCTAGGGTTTTCGGGCATCTCATAGTTGCATCTTTTCAAGTATCAAATATCAGTATAAACTTTAAACGATGGCCACCAACTGAGAGGGTGGCTATTGCATTTGCCCTCATGAAATGCATATTGAGCAATCTTAACAAGAAACAAAATGGCGGGCATAAGTTTGTCAGACGGACGATTCACGTTGCAAGTCCATTTCTTCTAGGTGCCCTTGTAATGGAGACAAAGCATGTTGTTTTTGCGTTAAAGCTGGACATAAGTGTTCTTGTTATGCTATGAAGCAGAATCTTTGCTCCAATATGTGCGCACCTGTCGAGGCACTATCTACTAGCAGCTTGACCCAATTCGAGTCAGCGCCTTCACTTGATTTACAATCTCATTCAGTGAATGTGTCACCGAAATCAGTTTACTCATCATCATATTCACAGCAACCACCTCTAGATTTGACATCTCTGCAGTCTCAGCAACCACAGTCACATTCACAGTTACCACCTTTGTGTTAGCAATCACATTCACTGGCCATCTCTCAACCACAATCGCTTCCACTGTCCAAGCCACCTAAGGCGGAGCTCTCTATCTGTCATAATAGCGCATTTGTCAGTAACCATACGGCTTCCTCCCGCCCCGCCTTAGCAAATAGTAAAACTTGAATTCCAGTTTTCGACAAGTCAAAACTATCATGCCCCCAATCACAGTCTGCAATGAACTCATATTACCCACCATGTGGAAAACCGACATGAGCATACACGCAGCTGGAACTCTTGTCCCTGGTGAGTGGTTAGCCATCAACGACTACACATCAACATTTGCTCTCATGTTTCTCTTCAACCTTCCCCATCAGCATCTGACAACAACGCAGTATGTCCGCTGGAGGGGGGGGGGGGGGGGGGGGAAGCGTCCCGCCACCGGGGAGGAGTGAGTTCTGCCGCCGGGGAGGAGAGAGTCCTGCCACTGGGGATGAGAGAGTCCTGCCGCTGGGGAATTTCAATCACAAATTAAGATTTTCATAGAGAATGAGTCAACAGCCTGTCATTCTAGTCTTCTGCTACATTGTCACCAAGGATACGTTTAGCTCCAGCCACCAGTTCGTCCAACCCTAGCACTACCATGGTCTCACAGAACCCTCTCATTGCTCTGCATCTTGGGCAGGTCTTTTCCAGGGCATCCAGTCCGGAATACCACAAGTTAGCACATGCTTCACAATCTAGAATGGTTTTGCAGCACTTTGCCAGCACAATGCAAGTACTGCACATGTGGCAATTGAATGCATCTGCCAAAAAATGCTTTAGCCCTAGTGGGATTTTAGAATCCTTTGTCAGTTGCAAAATGGTGTCACTGCTGGCCTTTATGGCAGCCATCCTTCAATTTGTGCAGTTGATCATCAGAATCCGTCACACTAACTACATACATATGCGCATGCATTCAGTATACATATATTACCTGTAATTATATGTATACATTGGCTTATCCGGGCATAGTTACTAACTACATTCAGTGTATGCATATTACCCGGACTGAGCTAGGATCAGGTTTGGCAGCAAAATGTAATACACTTGCTGCAACCTGTCTTGTGTTCATTTATGTCATGCATGCAGGATCAACAGATTCGGCACGCATGCAATGCATGGATTTGTCCGTATGTGGTAATTGTAATCACGAAAACAAACTGGTATCGATGACAATTTGTACCCAGATCACTTTTTGCAGCCAAAAGTGATTAGGTCGGATCAATTATTGCAAAGAAAAGTGATCTGGCCAGATCACTTTTTACCCGGATCAATTATTGCATGACAATCCCTGGACAATTCATAGTTCTACGTGTGGCATTAATTCTTGTTCATGTATCAACTTCCCATTTCAGGTCATTACTGCGATCTATGCATTGTTGATGGTGTAAACAACAATATAATCGTAGCACCCATGACTTCACTATCTTTCTTACATGTAGTTCTCCATAGAAGTTGGAGAGGCTAACATGTCTTCAAACAAAATGATCAGCAATCTAACCAAAAAACCTAGAGATGCTATCACTAAAAAGATTGGTGCTGTTAAAGGTTTTGACCTCCACAGTTAACTATTGAAGACAATGGAAGAGAATGATGATCATTTTAAATTTCAGCACATATTTTGGGTCAGCAGCAAATTAAAGCTGCACATGTAGCTGACTTTCGGCAAGTGAAATATGATTCGATGGTGCTTGGATCTAAGCTATTATCCTCATCTGAATACCGTGTTCTGAGAACATCTGGTTTTGTAAAACCTCCATCTGAACAACTATACTCAATATGTGAAGGCCAAATCTGAATTTCAAAACGATGTTGGAAGCGGATCTTAAAAAATATTACCACAAAGGAAAAGATGAAGGGCTTGTACATGACAAACATGAGTAAAAAATTATTGGATTTGTCGATCTTAGGAACATGTCTGCAGAGATATTAGAACAATGAATGTTTTACCAGGTGAATTGCATAATGAACAAGACAAGGTAGAAATACCTCTACAAGAACAAAAAGGAATCAGCAAGTGAAACACAAGTGCTTAAACTTAACAGAACTGTTTGTTTGATATAGACAATGAAGCCACCCAAGTATCGTTGACCTCTGACTACCTTCACTCCTAAGTCACAAAAACAAGCATTGGCCTCTGCTTCATCAACCGCATCAACTACTACCACAGTTTTCTGTGGTTCTGGATAGTATCCATAGGCCGGACCGAGTTTGCAAAGATCGTCAAACCACTCACGCAGCTTTGGAAGTTTTGCAGCACAAGCTGAGTCGTCTGCATACCAACATTGGGACCAGTTGTTCATATCTTTTAGTGAATCAATGAGTGGTGTCAGTGCTGCTGCATACATCAGCATGGATAGAGGGTCGCCGAGTTGCAAACAATTCATCGCAGTTCTTCTCCAATAGCAATTGGTCGTACGCCAGGACACTTATCAAGAGCTATGAGTCGACTTGACATCAATGCCCTAATGTGGGGCCACTCTACTATGTTGTTTGCAAGGTGTCTAGCAAGAGCAGCAACTTCATCGCGCAATTGTGCACTGTGTGATCCATATCTCAAAAGATAGTCCTGCCATTGCACTGCACTGGATCCTCCAGGACCAGCACCACCTTGGATACACCTTGCTACATGCTCTATATGTGAACCAGTCACATCAAGTCAGTAAGTGGAGGAAGGTTATTGCATGGCAGAAAAGCTTGTGTTCCAGAATTCGCAGGGTCAGGGTGTTTTTCCCATAGTACATCAAGGACACGTTTGGAGCCATCATTGACTAGCTGAGAGGGATCCAGTACTCCACCATCATTCATCCTATCTGTCAACCATCTCACAGCTGATCTAACCTGTCCTCTAAGCATCAAACGAGAAAAGACTTGAACTATATGATTGGGGCAGGGTTGTTTAGTCCTAGATCGAACCCATTTCTTGGCACATCATTCAAACTCAAACAGAAGTTCATCATAATGCTCAAGCCTCCACATTTCCATGCGATGTTTCAGTAGCCTGCGTATATCAGTTCCTTTGACGACCATCGTATCCCATTGTAGAATGACCCCAATTAAGACAATCAACCTCTCTGATACGAAGGAACCATTGCTTAATAGTGCAACTTCATCTGATAGCAGAGATACAAATTCGCGCCCTACAGATCCACCTGGCAAATCGTAATGTCTGCTTCTGGCAGCAACAATTCGAGACCAATGTTTTAACCAAATGTTCTCACTGTTTACACCATCATTTCTTATCAAAGGCGCTCCAAATGCCTGAGACATCATATTTTCAACAAAGGAGTGATAGGAGTCGCCTGGATCCAAATAAACTGATGCATGATCTGCAGAGAAGCGTTGGGTGGGTCCCACTGATAACGTAGAGGATGTTGGAACTCGTTGACTGTTGTTTTCTTTGTCTTCATCAAGACTAGAGTTTGGTAGGAGTATTGAATCAGAATCGAAAATACAGGAGGCAGATGGTGTTGCAAGCGCACTTGGAGTTGGAAGCAGGGTGATTTACCGGACCCAAGGCAGCGATGCCTGTGCGGTCCATGTACACGGATAGTACCATCCTTTCTCGTTGGCATCGTACGCAAGCAAACAGAACATAGATGACATGAAGCAGCAGTATCGCTAGCACCAGGCGGCTGTAACGCCGCCATTTTTTTTACTATCCTTCCTTTACCAAGTAGTAAATAAGACTATGTATAGAGGAAGACTTTAACCACATTTGCTTTCATGTAGGGTGAGCTGCTGTATGCTATGCATGTGATTGCAGTTCTTGCATTGTGCATTGCCCCAGCAGCTTTTGAAATTTTTGCAATTTTGTATTCAGTCAATTACAAAACAAATTCGTGACACTTATTCTATACCACATTGGCCAGATTACGACTCTGTATGAACCAAATAATGAAAATGTGGTACCAACCTTTTTTGTGGACTGTGTAGTAGAGGAAGACATACATCAGTCGCGTGAGTTTCCCTTGAATTGTGCATTGCCCCATGCTACACTACAGCTTTGCAACTTTTGAATTTTTTATGTCTTGCATGTAATTTTGTATTCAATTACAAAGGAATTCACGACGCTTCATTCCTACGGCATTGGCCAGATTTACTACAACATGCAGGTAGTGTTCTTAGAACCAAATAATGAAAATGCGGTACCAGCCTAGCTTTCTTTACCAAGTAGTAAATAGAAAAGAGGAAGACTATAACCACATTTGGTTTCATATATCTGCATGTAGTATGCTATGCACGTACATGCAGTTCTTAGTTCTTGCATTGTGCATTGCACCCAGCAGCCTTGCAACTTTTGCAAAGCTGAAGTGTATAGCAAGACATCAATATCATTTTTTTAAAATTGGTGGTGGGAGGAGAGACATATAAGGGCATATATTGAAGCTATGATGTATCTTAATTTACTAAAATGAAATAATATTATAAAGAGTGTTTTTTGGAACTTTGTTTCATTAATGCAAGCAGGGGAAGATTTCATTGCCACATAGCAATTTTGCTATCGGCCTAAGCCAAAAGTATGTCTCTTCCATTCATTAGCTTCTGGGGCTCTGCCCCAGACTCTGCTGAGGGAGCTAACAGTGCCCCCCATACCCCCTAGCTGCAATCCCTTTCATTTCTCACTCACACATGCATGATATACCAGCCTGACCACTTTTTTATGCTTCCTACTTGCACACCACGAGGAACAATGTAACTATTCTTATGAGAATATCCTATACACAAACAGTTTGAACATTCTGAATCTTCTATCATGGAGGCAGGGCTGGCCTTAGATGTTTGGTGGCCCTAGGCACAAAGGGTCTCATGTAGCATTAATGCACAAAGACTAAATTTGCTAAACAACATCCCCGTGGAATGATTTTGAACCTATCAGACTGAACAGTGGGTTTAAGTCTGTTTTTCAAAGCAAAAAGTGTTGGCTTTTGGGTATCCGCCCCAGACCCCGATGGGGGAGCTTACAGCACTCCCCAATACCCCCTTGCTGGGCAGAAAGGGTGCCCCCCCCCCCTCCAACACCCTCCCTGGGGACCCCCCTCCCCCCTAAGAAATCCTGGATACATCACCATGGCCGGCCCCCTGGAGTGTCGAAACGGCACTGTTTATATAGCATCCTTCCATATATGAGAAGATAGTAGTCAGATTACTAATCATATGGGCTCTTTCCTGTGTCAGTAGTGTATTTAAATCAATCGTTCCAACAATAATCTCATTTCTTACCAACGGAGAATGCTGAAGGAATTGGCTCTTCTTGTGACCCTACTAACCTTATTTGCTGATGCTCGTTCCCAGCACAATAAGGTTTGAAACTGTCATGGAGAAGCTATGTGATGATTTCCACCCAACTAACAGCTTGAGGATGATCCCATTGAGATGAGCAATGAGGTTGAAGAAAACAGCGACTTGTTGACTAACCACAACAACATCTTACACGGTAAGGGCTGTACCATTGAGAGAGAAGGCTTATTCAGTTATAACTTAATATTATACAGAAATGAACAGGAATGGGGGAATTTTGTCGACACAGGTGAACGAGTTTTTGCCAATGACGTAACCTTACCAATTACATCCCACTTATTCCTTATCAATATGGATACTATTAAAACAATGCAGAATGTAAGTATCAATGATGTTACATTTCCCAATTCAATTTAAGCATGCCTACTTATCCCTTGTCACCATGGAAACTATTATGTACAATGCAGCCTGTAAGTAGAAAGGATGTTGCATTTCCTTTCCACCTTCACATGCCTACTTATCCCTTGTCACCATGGATACTATGATGAACAATGCAGTGTGTAAGTAGAAATGATATTGCCTTTCAAACATTGCTTTTAACATGCCTACCTATCCTTTATTACCATGGAACCTATGACTATGCAGCCTGTATGTAGAAATGATGTTGCATTTCCTATTCCACCTTCACACGCTTACTCATCCCTTGTCACCATGGATACTATGATGAACATTGCAGCCTGTAAGTAAAAATGATGTTGCATTTCAAAAATTGCTTTTTAACATGCCTACTTATCCTTTGCTACCATGGAAACTATGACAATGCAGGGAGTAAGTAGAAATGATGTTGCATTTCCTAATGCACCTATTTATCCCTTGTCACCATGGATATTATGATGAACAATGCAGTGTGTAAGTAGAAATGATGTTATCTTTACTATTCCCCACCTTCATATACCTACTTATTCTTTGTCACCATGGAAACTATTATGAACAATGCAGTTCGTAAGAAGAAATGATATTGCATATCCTATTCTACCTTCACATACGTACTTATTCCTTGTCATCATGGAAACTGATGAACAATGCAGTTGGTAAGTAGAACGAATGTTGCATTTCTTATTCCAGCTTCACGTGCCTACTTATTCCTTGTCAACATGGATACTATGATGAACAATGCAGACAGTAAGTAGAAATGATGTCATCTTCTCATGCCTATTCATCCTTGTCACCATGGAAACTATAATGAACAATTAAGGATGTAAGTAGAAATGATGTTGCATTTCAGACATTGCTTTTTAACATGCCTACCTATCCTTTGTTACCATGGAAATTATGATGAACAATGCAGCGTGTAAGGAGAAATGATGTTGCATTTCCTATTCCACCATCACATGCCAACTTATTCCTTATCACCATGGAAACTATGATGAACAATGCAGTGTGTATGTTGCATAAATTGCTTCTTAACATGCCTACTTATCCCTTCTTACCATGGAAACTATGATGCACAATGCAGAATGTAAATAGAAATGTTGCATTTCCTATTTCACCTCCCATATTCCTTGTCAACACGAATACTATGATGAACAATGCAGATCGTACGTATAAATGATGTTGTATTTCTTATAACACTTTCACTTGCCTACTTATTCCTTGTCACCATGGATATATCCTATGATGAACATTGCAGAATGTAAGTAGAAATGATGTTGCATATCCTATTCCACCTCACTTGCCTACTTATTCCTTGTCACCATGGATACTATGATGAGCAATGCAGCATGTAAGTAGAAATGATGTTGCATTTCCTATTCCACATTGTCATGCCTACTTATTCCTTGTCACCATGGATACTATGATGAATAATGTAGCCTGTAAGTAGAAATGATGTTGCATATCAAAAATTGCTTTCTAACATGCCTAATTATCCCTTGTCACCATGGAAACTATTATGAACAATGCAGCCTGTAAGTAGAAATGATGGTTGCATTTCCTATTCCACCTTCACATGTCTACGTATTCCTTGTCACCATGGATACCACGATAAACAATGCAGCCCGTAAGTAGAAATGATATTGCATTTCGAAAATTGCTTTCTAACATGTCTACTTATTCTTTGTACCATGGAAACTATTATGTACAATGCAGCCTGTAAGTACAAATGATGTTGCATTTCGTATTCCACCTTCACATGCCTACTTATCCCTTGTTTCCATGGATACTATGATGGACAATGCAGCATGTAATGATGTTGCATTTCCTGTTCTAACTTCACATGCCTACTTATTCCTTGTCACCATTGATACTATGTATGAACAATGCAGTGTGTAAGTATGTTGCATTTCAAAAATTACTTTTTAACAACACTACTCTACTTATTCCTTTTCACTATGGAAATTATTACAATGTACATGTAGATCGTAAGTAGAAATGTACCTTCATGTGCCTACTTATACCTTGTTACCATGGATACTATGATGAACAATGCAGTGTGTAAGTAGAAATAATATTGCATTTCCTATTCTACCTTCACATGCCTACTTATCCCTTGTTACCATGGAACTGTGATGAACAATGCAGCGTGTAAGTAGAAATGATGTTGCATTTCCTATTCCACCTTCACATGCCCACTTAACCCTTGTTACCATGGAACTATGATGAACAATGCAGCGTGTAAGTAGAAATGATGTTCCACCTTCACGTGCCTACTTTATCCTTGTTACCATGGAAACTATGATGAACAATGCAGGAAGTAAGTAGAAATGATGTTGCATTTAAAACATTGCTTTCTACTTATCCATTGTTACCATGGAAACTATGATAAACAATGCAGCCTGTAAGTGCAAATGATGTTGCATTTTGTACTCTACCTTCACGTGCCTACTTTATCCTTTGTTACCATGGAAACTGCAGAATGTAAGTAAAAATAATGTTGTATTTCAAAATAGCTTTTAACATGCCTACTTATCCCTTGTTACCATGGAAACTATGACGAACAATGCAGGGAGTATGTTGTATTTCAAACATTGCTTTTAACATGCCTACTTATCCCTTGTTACCATGGAAACTATGATGAACAATGCAGGGAGTAAGTAGAAATTAATGATGTTGCATTTCCTATTTCACTTTCACATGCCTACTTATTCCTTTAACATGGAAACTATGATGAACAATGCAGTGTGTAAGTAGAAATGATATTGCATTTCAAACACTGCTTTCTAACATGTCTAATTATTCTTTGTCACCATGGAAACTATTATGTACAATGCAGCCTGTAAGTAGAAATGATGTTGCATTTCCTTTCCACCCTCACATGCCTACTTATCCCTTGTCACCATGGATACTATGATGAACAATGCAGATTGTAAGAAAAAATGATATTGCATTTCAAACATTGCTTTTAACATGCCTATTTATCCTTTGTTACCATGGATACTATGGCAATGCAGGGAGTAAGTACAAGTAGAAATGTTGTTGCATTTCCTATTGCACCTTCACATGCCTACTTATCCCTTGTCACCATGGATACTATGATGAACAATGCAGTGTGTAAGTAGAAATGATGTCATCTTTACTATTCCCCACCTTCACATGCCTACTTATTCTTTGTCACATGGAAAATATTATGAACAATGCAGTTCGTAAGTAGAAATGATATTGCATTTCCTATTCTACCTTCACATACCTACTTATTCCTTGTCACCATGGAAACTGATGAACAATGCAGTTGGTAAGTAGAAACAATGTTGCATTTTTTTATTCCAGCTTCGCGTGCCTACTTATTCCTTGTCAACATGGATACAATGATGAACAATGCAGACAGTAAGTAGAAATGTCTTCTTCATATGCCTACTCATCCCTTGTCACCATGGATACTATGATGGAAATGAAGGATGTAAGTAGAAATGATGTTGCATTTCAGACATTGCTTTATAACATGCCTACCTATCCTTTGTTACCATGGAAACTATGATGAACAATGCAGCATGTAAGGAGAAATGATGTTGCATTTCCTATTCCACCTTCACATGCCTACTTATTCCTTATCACCATGGAAACTATGATGAACAATGTAGTGTGTAAGTAAAAATGATGTTGCATAAAGTGCTTCTTAACACGCCTACTTATCCCTTGGTTCCATGGAAACTATGATGCACAATGCAGAATGTAAGTAGAAATGTTGCATTTCATATCCCACCTCCCATATTCCTTGTCAACATGGAAACTATGATGAACAATGCAGATCGTACGTACATGTAGAAATGATGTGGCATTTCTTGTTACAATTTCACTTGCCTACTTATCCCTTGTCACCATGGATACTATGATGAACAATGCAGAATGTAAGTAGAAATGATGTTGCATTTCCTATTCCACATTGTCGTGCCTACTTATTCCTTGTCACCATGGATACTATGATGAACAATGCAGGATGTAAGTAGAAATGATGTTGCATTTCCTATTCCACATTGTCATGCCTACTTATTCCTTTTCACCATGGATACTATGATGAACAATGCAGCCTGTAAGTAGAAATGATGTTGCATATCAAAAATTGCTTTTTAACATGTCTACTTATTCTTTGTCACCATGGAAAACTATATTATGAACAATGCAGCCTGTAAGTAGAAATGATGTTGCATTTCTCATTCCACCTTCACATTTACTTATTCCTTGTCACCATGGATACTACGATAAACAATGCAGCCTGTAAGCAGAAATAATATTGCATTTCAAAAATTGCTTTCTAACATGTCTACTTATTCTTTGTCACCATGGAAAACTATATTATGAACAATGCAGCCTGTAAGTAGAAATGATGTTGCATTTCCTATTCCACCTTCACATGCCTACTTATTCCTTGTCTCCATGGATACTATGATGAACAATGCAGCATGTAAGTAGAAATGATGTTGCATTTCCTGTTCCAACTTCACATGCCTACATATTCCTTGTCACCTTTGATACTATTTATGAACAATGCAGTGTGTAAGTAAAAATGATGTTGCATTTCAAAAATTGCCTTTTAACAAACCACTCTACTTATTCCATTATTACAAACAATGTACATGTAGGCCGTAAGTAGAAATGTACCTTCCTGTGCCTACTTATACCTTGTTACCATGGATACTATGATGAATAATGCAGTGTGTAAGTAGAAATGATGTTGCATTTCCTATTCTACCTTCACATGCCTACTTATCCCTTGTTACCATGGAACATGATGAACAATGCAGGGAGTAAGTAGAAATGATGTTGCATTTCCTATTCCACCTTCACATGCCTACTTATCCCTTGTTACCATGGAACATGATGAACAATGCAGCGTGTAAGTACAAATGATGTTGCATTTCCTATTCTACCTTCACATGCCTACTTATCCCTTGTTACCATGGAACATGATGAACAATGCAGCGTGTAAGTAGAATGATGTTGCATTTCCTATATTCCACTGTGCAATTTTTGTCCATTATATCATGCTTTACATTACTTATTGTTATTTCACCATGACAATGAAAGTAATTGTGAGTTAACGTGAACACAGTTGTCTATGTAATTCCTATTTATTCCTAATAGGTACTGAACACCATAATGGTACAATGGCTTGTTACAGCTGCTGCTAGATACATGTAGATATGTATTGACTGTAGGTGTAGTGGATTAAAAGCTGTTTAATACACGTATAAAAAAAAAATCATTTGGATTAATTGCAGTATCAATAAATACGATTTTGACAATTAAACAAATCAGTTGCCATTTTACATGTACATGCGGTAAGTGAAGCTCCATTATCAAATCCCAGTTTAGAGTACCATGCTATTAAACATTACAGGAATAGTATTAAAATGGATACAAAGTTTTTAACTTATATTTATAAATGCAAAGTACAAAATCTACTGTCACCACCCCCACACACACTGCATACAAAAACAAAACATCCCTCCCTTGCCCTCTGAATGCTGAAACATAGTTCGGAATATAGGCTCTGGCATTGCAGTGAACTAAGGTGAGGTTTAGTCTCTGGTAGATGCTTGCAACGGCCTCTTACTTGCTGCACTGTAACCGCAAGACCAGATAGGCAGCAAGCCAAGAAATAGAACCCTGAGCTTCAACACCCCAACAACCATAGGTCTCTACTGCCAAGGGTATGCAGACCCAACCCAACTCTCTGCACTCGGGATCTGTACTTTGGCCTTCCTAGCTGCTGACCCACTTATGGCTCCCGCTTCAATCAATGTAGTGGAGTTAAGCAGAGAGACCACCGTCAAGTCAAAAGCAGCTGCGATGATGTGTCCAACCCATGTTGGGCACTATGATGTCCGCCGGCCAACTATGCGAACCCCGGACCCATGACCTATAACAAAACTGGGCAAAGACATCCATCAAGCTGTTGTGGTGCTCCCCCCCCCCCCCCCCCCCCCCCCATCCCCCGTTTTGCACATCACGGCATGGGCACCAGCCAAGAGAAGAGATCAATAACAGATGAGCAAGGTTGGCAGGAGTTAAGATGTCAGAGGCACAGCTGGTCAAATTGATGGTCATCAATTCTGGTCGATAAGTCTTATTGACTGAGACCAGAATCCGACAAAGATTCTACTAACTAAAGACAGAGCTTGCAGGGGGAACCTTGGAAGCTATTGGATAAGTTGGCAGCATGCAAGTATAATCCAGTGCAGCTGAACAACCTGCTTGTTTACTGAAGCCAAAATAAGCAGCCGAACAACCAGCCTAGACCACCGCTACTGAGGCTAAGCTGAACTTGCAGCCAGAGTCTGAAGCATCACAACTGCAACACAATCACAAAAGTGGCATCGAACCCTGCATCACAAAGGAAGGTGGTGTGGAGCAAGAGGTGGTACAATGACATAAGAGGAGTGCAATTTGAGGATCTAATGAATCCACTTCTGACAACTCGTACAGTTATAAAGTTTGTAATAATAATACCAATTTTAATTTGTCTGTTAACCATTATATACACATACAGCAATTACACCAACAGAACACAAGCACCCTAGATCTAAACTACAGATGTATATATGCACTAGTTAACTTCCTCCCTAAGATGGCCCTGGCCACTGATCTCACAAGAGATAAGTTAAGATGGCTGTAGATCTTCGCAGCCATTTTTGCTTTAGAGCTGGCCTGGCCGATGACAAGCAAAGAGGCTAGTCAGGAGAATATACACTGAGCCTCTTTGCCCCAGTTGCCGTATGTTTCTACGGCCAGTGGAATACAAGACCATACGATTACCAACTCCTGGCACTTCACATCATTAGCAGTATGCTTCCTAACCTCGGCTGCAAAGGCTGCTGCCCCAACTGCTGCACTAGCTTCATTTATGGTGGCAGAGGAAAGTCAGATGTAACTGTTACATCAAAGGCAGCTGGTTTTCCTCTGTCCCAGGCCTGAACAAGAACATTTGCAGGGCGGGAGTTGACATGGCCTATGCCTAGCCCACACCCTACTCAACCATTACTAACTGGTGGGCAAAAGTGTCCCTAAGTTGATTGACATCTCCACCATGTTTTCAGGAGGCAGCATGGTGACCAAGCATGTCAAGGGCAGTACCAGGACAGAAAGGGTACAGAGAACCCCCCGAGGTATCCAAACCCTGCCACCACCTAATAGCCACCTGACATTCAGCAGGATCTAGGTGCATGTTCAAGCCAGGGGAATGAACAACTGAGATATCCAGGAACTTGCATGTAGTGCAGAGGTAGAGAGGATTCGAGCCTTGTTTGCTGGTGAGGAAGAAGCCAACAAGGTCTGAAAAATTTGGGTGTCCAACCTCTTGGATAAAGCTCTCTGGGATGGTGGAGAAGCTATGACTACCTCAACTGTTATGGCATAATGTGGAGAAACATGAGCATTTTAAATGTGATCACTGCATGTTGCAGGTGAATGTTTGCATCACTCCCATGACCTTAAAAGGCAAGGGAGGAGATAAAAGAAGCACTGGAGTGAAGAGATAAGGAGCACAGGCCAAGCCCACCAAATCTTTGACTAAGCTGTGCCTGTTACCAGTGTGCACCAGGCACTTATTATTGTACATGTACATGTACATATTGAATACAAACAAACCCTCAAGCAGGTCCATTGTTGTGGTTACTGTATTGGAATGGACCATGAAAGGACGAGCATTGGCTCAAACTAAGAGTACACCATAGATGGAATTTAGTGTGGTAGCCTGAGTTGATTGGCTTGTGCTTCATGTTGAAAGAACAACAGGCCTGCTGTTCTTCCCCATGCACCAAATGTCTCCACCACTAGTGGAACACACTTCCAACCCAGTTCTGAGCAGATGGGATCATTGCATATGTGTTTTTTCTCCTACATGTCTGTAGCACCTGCAACCACACCCACTTCGGACAAAATACTAGATTTAAGTGGAGAAGTGATTGAAATATCAATGGCTGCAGACGTAACCAGTTTGGAATGAGTATATCTACAGGAGCCTCCTTTCCATGACCCAAACCAGCACCAGCTCTTTTGCAGAAATCAAAATACAGTATTATATGAAGAGTACTATGGCGAGCCACAACTGACATCTCCCCAAAATTTACATGGTGCCAGAGCTTTATCAGAGCAGACCTCTCCTTCTGCTGCTAAAGGCAGACCAAGCCACCATTGGATGGCCCACTGCTGCCATTTACTTGAACACTGTAACCTCTTTTTTTGAAGCCAGACAACTCCATTTGAGCAGAAAGTTTGCATATATACATGTACCTCTTTGTTTCATTTGCATCCTTTTTCAACATTTTCTGTATCAACTCCGCTCCCCAAAAGTTCTATGAACTTAATTGCCTTACTATAAGTAAGTCATTACTAAATTATACATTTATGAAAACATCTTCCAGTGCACCTGGGTTTTGTTTACACTTGCATGGAACGCTTGTGCTGTAGCACGAAACTCCAAATAGAGCTTGTCCAGGGAATGGTTCGCATCCATATATCATATATCAAAGAATGGTTCCAGAATGGCTGGAAACATTCTATCACGATAGTACTAGTGTGAATCAGGGCTGCTGGAACTGGTCCGGCTTACAATTTGAATTGTAAGTACTAGTCTATAGTTCAGTAATTACGAACCATGCTATTGCAGCTGCAATACTGTTCTATTTGTCGTAATCGATGGCTGCAAACGTTTCCGAAAAATTTGCCTTTATTTGGTAGTGCAAAGAAAGAAGAAAGGTCCTTTAGGGCAGATACATGTACATGTAGGTGTCTTAGATACCTATGGTTGCATTACAATGCAACCAACGATTCGGCATTTTGCCAAGTGTGTTCAAAAGCATACAAAGAAAGGAAATTCTTGAGCAGTATCAAATGAGACCCAGCATCAGTTTAAATTTGTTTGCAAGGGATACACCTATTGGAAAGATGCATTTCAGAAACATCACCAAAGCCATTTTATCGCACAGCAATTGAGGCGGTAAATTTTGACGTTGTTTTGCATATATTATAAAAGTAATACTAATAATCTGCATGTATATCTCGCATTTATATTCTACAGTGTGTACATCTTTTTTTAGATTATTACCATGCAATTCCAGACACCGATGGGGGAACTTGCAGTGCTTCCCCATACCCCCTTGCTGGGAAGTTCCACTCCCTCACCGGTCCAATCCTAAAAGGCTTCCACCAGCCCTGTGAATGCAGTTTTCAGTGTATTATGCCCCCGGGCGCCCAACACCCAAGCTACAACACTGACTAATGCCTAATACATGTACACCAGGGGGCCATCCATAAATGACGTCATGCAAAAATGGAGGGGTGGGAATGGATGGTGGGATGGAGAGTGGAGGGGCAGAGGGTGGAGAGGTACACGCACATAGCAAAAATGTTGAAGGATTACTTTATTCAAGGGAAACTTAAACTTTGCAGTAAAATGCGAGGGGGATGGGGGGGGGCAATAAATATTTCTTAAACACCCATCCTCAGATTTTTTAAAAGGGTACACACCACCCTACACCCCCACAATCAGAACCACTTAGTGATGAATATATAATGCCTTATCACAACATCCATTAAACTTAGTCCTCTATCTAAGTATACATGTGCACCATGTCATAATTTCAGGTCATATTTCTTCTCCGTCCGAATTATTAATATTTGGAATTCCTTACCAGATAATGTTGTCACTTCATCTTTGGAACTAATGTTTAGGTCAAGGCTATGTACAGTGAACTTCTCTCCCTTTTGCAGATGCTTCCCGTTTTAGCATAGGGCAGTATATAAGTGCATTTCTATATGCCATTACTTGCCTTTGTGTTAACTATGTGCACATAAATTATTATTATGATGGGAAAAAACAAGGTACAGAATATGTGATACATTCATTCATGTTCAAGTTCTAATTTATAAAGGCTGCCTGGCAATCATTGCACTGACATGTTATTATTATTATTATTATTAACATTAGCCCGCAAGAATATTTGTTCCCACAGTGTCGAATCATCCAAATGAGAGAGAGTTGGTAACAGATACAGCATCATACTCCAATCTGGTGAGGTCTATCTTTAGCCTCTTCACCTCTGAGTCCTTTGCACGAAGGAAGAAGGGCACATCTAGTACATACATGTACCCCTGATGGCTCAGGCAACCTCTGGTTCTGCTCCGCTACACTATGATCAAACGGATTCCTCAAAAACAACGAGTTCGTCAGTAGAAGCAGCTCTTGCATACAAGCCACTTCCTCTTTTGCTGGCTCATCGCTCGTGCCGTCATACGTTAATTATTAATTTGCCACACCTATCACATCCATTGAACGAGGGGGTTAAGCGTTAATTTCGTTTTGCAAGTACTAGTATGTATGGGGTCTCACTGACGTCCTTTGGATGGAAGAAACAGATAAATGCAACTCCCATGTACATATAGATTCGAAGCGAAACAAAAAAGACACAAAAACACATGCATTTTTTCTTTAACCTTTAATCCCCCGGAGAACCGCCTAACCCGTTATGCACGTTAAACCTAAGCAGTTAGGCTGTGTATCGTCTCTTTTTCCTTCTCGTCATTCTCATCCACTTCCTCACATTCGCTAGCTATGGAATCTAATCGAGCAGATCTCTTTCGCTTCCTCCCCCATCGCTTAGTCTTCGCATAACCACGTATCGCTATCCCCCACTCCGTCTCGTCCGTTCGCGTGCCATCGCTCCATTTGACGTGTAATAGTCTTTGGGACCTACGCCAGTCACTTCTACCACCTTCCTTCTGTTTGGAGTTTTTTTGCGATACATCCATCAACTTCGGCACCGTTTGCCAGTGCGCCATTTTGTCCACACGAACTTTGACAATTTGTACCACCGCATTGGTTTATGTAATCACGATCAAAGGTTGAAACCCCGACCTAGCAAGCATCTAGCTATCAAATGAATATAGGCATAATAAGAAGATATCAACCAAACAAGTGGTATCCCACTTTTAAAAAATTCTAAACCGGTTAGGCATTTGCATAACCCGTTATGCATCGGGGGATTAAAGATTAAAAAATGTAATTTTAGCAGGGGGTACCACCCCCTATGCCCCTTATCTTGATCCCTCGTATCGTTTTTGTTTTAAGTCCGATTGTTATTTTGAAATCGGATTCATAATTCTCTCTTTAAGCTGTACAATATTGGACTATGGGGTCCATACAGATTTTCTTGCCCACCTCCCCCCCCCCCCCCCCCTCGGTAAAATGATATACATGTACTTTTTTATTTGACTTTACTACTATATAGCAAGTACATCTAGATCTTCAGTAAACTTGAAGTGTCAATCTACTGTAGTGCTGTTTTACTGCAAGGTTTTTCCTAGATTAAAACAACCAACAGCAATCATTCTGTGATGATGCTTCCCTTGATTCTAATAAATCCCCACCCATCACCTACCCACATACATATCTTCACGTGTCACATGATATCAAATGATGTCACACATGCACATACATTAAGGTGCTCGTCACATACATGTACATGTGTATATACGATTTCTGCCACATCATGAAATCATTAAAAGTCACTTGTGTTTAACATGAGTACCAAGAAATGGACAGTGTAACTCATCACAAGCATGCATGCGCATACCTTAAGATGCTCCAGCGTGTTCCCCAATACCATGAGGGAGTCTCCCTTCATCACGGTACAGCCTGTGACAAAGTGGTACTTGAGGAATGACTAGTG